>JARQOC010000008.1:89962611-90621007 GCA_033576535.1 Allobates femoralis
GGCGACTCGCCTCATAGTATGGGCGGTGAAGCCGGTATGACGTAATTCGCGTCATACCGGTTTCACCGCCCATACTATGAGGCGAGCCGCCTCTCTGTTGTTTAGCACGCCCATCGCTGCGTGCAGAATTATGGAGAAGGAGGGGGAGAGCGGCACACAGGCCCGCCTGCTGCGGCTTTAAAATTTCAGTGAAACGCCCAGAAATGACATTATAAAAGTATGAATTATGAAGAATGCCCCAGCGGTTTTGCAAGATACAGGGATCGATGGCAGCAGCTTCACAAGCTGCATGTATAGGTATGAAGGGAATGTGGGGTTGGCTTCTGGGTATAGGGTCACTTTAAGCTAGGCTTCACGCCCTAATGACATTGATACACACAGTACGTGATTGCTCTATGTTGTGTTCCTTTTGTAAAATCGGTGTCTTGTCAATTTTGATAATACAGATGAGGAGGACTCCCAGTCTGAGGAGGGCCGACGGTCCCTACACCACCCGGGAACCCACCCTCACCTTCCCTGGAGGGCCCAGGAAGTCCCGCACCCCTCGAGACCCCACCCTCATCTTCCCTGGAGGGCCCAGGAAGTCCCGCACCCCGCAGGACCCCACCCTCACCTTCCCTGTAGGGCCCAGGAAGTCCCGTACCCCCCGGGACCCTACCCTCACTTTCCCTGGAGGGTCCAGGAAGCCCGGTCATCTTGCTCCCCAACCCCAACTCCGGCTCAACCCCCCTTTCCCAAGCATCTCCAGCTCCCGGGCCCCACACAGTGACATGGAGCCTGCTGGAGTTTGGATTGATGTTATGTGTTGGCAATGGGCTCCAAGCTTTGTAATATACATGTTGGTGTGTGTCCCTCACATCAGGATGTGAGTAATGATGTTTTTTTTCCCTTTCTTTGTCAGGGAGCAAGAGCTCGCGCTGCAGGATGGGCAGTCAGCGCATCACAATCTCCTGAAGATGGAAACCGGGATGGGGCTATGCAACGTAAGTGAAATCCTGACAAATGACGTCACCCACACCTACACATGTCACTAATGGCCGTTATTTCCCATACAGGTGTACCAACTATTGTTGACCTGCTGCAGGCACACAGGGAGGCACAGCAGCACCTGAAGCATGCCCACTGAGAAGGCCAGCAACATCTGGACCAGTTGGGTGCGATGATCCTGTGCCTCCAGGCAGCCCAGTCTGCCATTGCCCCTACTCCACCATATTCCCCCAATAATGTGGCCAATGGCCCTTGTTTCTTGTTGTCCATGTTAGACCTGTTGGTGTAGACTTTTGCCATGTTGGCAGCCTTGTTTTTTAGGCCCCGTTGGCCTCTTTTCTTATAGTATCCCACATTGGGAAAGTGGGTAATATGGTTTGCCTACAAGTAATCTGAAAAAAACATAATTTCCAAAAAAAGATAAGGAAACAATAAATGTGAGTGCAAACCAAAATACTGTCTGATCCCTTGTCTCAACACACACAGGGACACCTTCGGGAGGTGAAATTTGAAAACACAACACATGGCTAAAGAATTTGAGTAGGTGTGCAGTGTGACATGATAAAGATCTGACCATACAGTACCATTTCTACACGGATGAAGCCGTATTTTACATCAATGTCTCCAATATCACACCCACATTAACAAACACCCAGACCCAAACATACCCGCCAATGTCAGCCACAGAAGACTCGCAATCTCTCAATACTCACACATGTCATCTAGGGATAGGCTCCTGCAGTGTCGGTCTGGCCTGCCGGGGTACGGGTTAAAGCCCCGGTAGGCCCCGCTCCTTGCACTCTTACTTGCCTCAGGCAGATGCAGGGTGAGAATGGCCCCTCTCCTCACTGTATTGTTGAATCACCAGCGCGCCGCAGCTCAGATGCGGCTGCAGACTGCAGGTGATTCACCTCAGTGTGGTGTTATAACGCGGTCGTGGTGGATGGCGGCTGCATCACAGGGCCCTGGGGTGATGGGCGCAGCCTCTAATTGCTGTCAGTGTCACTCAGGGCCGTATTAGCCTGCCCAGCAGAAGAGACAATACCATGGAGCAGCAGGACCTGCGATGATGTCACAGGCATGTGACCCGGGGGGGCGGAGCCATGGAGTTTTGACCAGCGTGAAAGAGCAAAACACACAAGAATCTGGAGAGAAGACGGGACTAAATAAACAAGGGTACAAGAGGTGTGTGAGAGAGGGGTGCAGAGGGCGGCAGGCTGTGCACGGGGATGAAAAATGCAGGGGGATGGAGGATGGAAACTGCAGGGGATAGAGGATGGGGAGTGCAATAGGATGGAGAGTTCAGGAGGATGGCGACTGCAGGAAGACGGGGAGTGCAGGAAGACGGGGAGTAAAGGAGGATGGAGGATGGGGAGTGCAGGAGGATGGAGGATGGGGAGTGCAGGAGGATGGAGGATGGGGAGTGCAGGAGAATGGGGAGTGCAGGAGGATGGGGAGTGCAGGAGGATGGAGGATGGGGAGTGCAGGAGTATGGAGAGTGCAGGAGAATGGAGGATGGGGAGTGCAGGAGAATGGGGAGTGCAGGAGGGTTGGAGGATAGGGAGTGCAGGAGGATGGTGAGTATAGGAGGATGGCGACTGCAGGAAGATGGAGAGTGCAGGAGGATGGAGAATGGGGAGTGAAGGAGTATGGAGAGTGCAGGAGACTGGAGGATGGGGAGTGCAGAAGGATAGAGGATGCGGAGTGCAGGAGGATGGGGAGTACAGGAGGATGGGGAGTGCAGGAGGATGATGGGTGTGGAGTGCAGGAGGATGGGGAGTGCAGGAGGATGGGGAGTGTACGAGGATGGAGGATAGAGAGTGCAGGAGGATGGGGAGTTTAGGAGGATGGCGACTGATGGAGGATGGGGAGTGCAGCATGATGGAGAGTGCAGGAGGATGGGGAGTGCAGAAGGATGGGGAGTGCAGGAGGATGGGGAGTGCAGGAGGATGGAGACTGCAGGAAGATGGAGCATGGGGAGTACAGGAGGATGGAGAGTGCAAAAGGATGGAGGAAGGAGAGTGGAGGAGGATGGAGAGCGCAGGGGAATGGAGGATGTCGGGAAGATAGAGAGTGCAGGTGGATGGAAAATGCAGGAGGATGGGGAGTGCAGGAGGATGGAGAGTGCAGAAGGATAGAGAGTGCAGAAGGATGGAGAGTGCAGGGGAATGAAGGATGGAGACTACTGGAGGAAGGAGACTGCAGGGGGCTGGAGAGTGTAGGGAAGATGGAGAGTGTAGGAGGATGGAGGATGGGGAGTGCAGAAGGATGGGGAGTGCAGGAGGATGGAGAGTGCAGGGGAATGGAGGGTGTAGGGAAGATGGAGAGTGCAGGAGGGTGGAGAGTGTCAGAGGATGGAGAGTGCAGGAGGATGGAGAGTGCAAGGGGATGGAGGAATGAGAGTGGAAGAGGATGGAGAGTGCAGGGGGATGGAGGATGTAGGGAAGTTGGAAACTGCAGGGGGATGGAGGATGGAGACTGCGGGGGGGGGGGATGGAAGATAGAGACTGCTGGGGGATGGAAGATAGAGACTGCAAGGATGGAGAGTGCAGAAAGATCGAGGATGGGAGACTACAGGAGGATTGAGAATGCAGGGGTATGGAGAGCCGGTGGATGGAGGGTGCAGGGAGATGGAAAGTGTTGGTTGGTGGGGGAAAGAGGGATATCTTACAGATACCATATATTGCCAACATACAGTACATTGTATTGCTATCATGGATAACAATATGATAACAAAGACAGAAAAAAATAGATCTGTCAGACTAAAGAGAAGCAAATGTTCATCAGAGTCTCCAAATGGAAAGTGTATTGGAGCGATTGTGCTTTATATCACCACATATTAACACTTACAGAGGATTTCCCAAGTCAGTTGTGACAGGCACTATATGGGTCATGGATAGATGGTGACATCACTGTATTAATTATAGTACACTTTTCCATTTGAAGATGCTGGATAACATCTTGCTTCACTTTGAATATTGTGTAATCTGAGGGGCTGGGTGGTTACCTAGGAGAAGAAATGTGTGAGAAATTGCTAATTGTAAATAACAGATTCCATAATCATGTACAATAAATAAGTAGATTAACAAGAAACACTTAGTGTAGGGCACACTTCTCACATATTTTAGTAAACCAAGGCCGAGAAATATGTAATGAAAATGTTTATGGTCACTATAGTGTGGGCCCCTAGCTTCAATTCCACTGGTGGGCCCTATGCACCCCAGTCCGACCCTGGGCTCCTATCACCTACAATGACTCAACTATGTTATTGTGGACATGAAGCCTCTCCTTGTGCCACACAAACATCACCATTACACCCACAACACACTACACACACAGCCATACTGCTGAACCTGACACATGTGGATGTAGGTATTGGAAATCAAAGTCTGCTTTATTAGACTAAATAAAAATAAAAAAACACTTGGTTTTAGTGATAAAAAAAAGTCCATCACGCAATGTAGTGCATTGCCTAGTAGTGTCTTGGTTCTTCGTCCTCTGCTGGATCAGACAATGGCTCCTCCCCCTCATCCCTGAACTCCCACACATTGGGGGCCCTTCTGTGCTGGAGTCTTCGTGGCGGACGTGGGGGATCCTGATTTTGGCGACCTCTAGCCATGGGTTGTTGGGGCGCAGGGGGCACTGGGGGTGTTTTTTTGATGATGGCAATATAACCACCCCATTTCAGTGCCCCATCAACACCCTCTTCCAGGACTCAAATGATGGCCCTCTCGGTGATGGCACGTTGTTCCGGCTCCATGCTACACACCCACTCACTGGCCATGTGCCCGATTGAAGTGGTGGGGGTCCTCTCTCGGTCCAATAGGACACGTTTTGCCCAGGTACCCAGCTCAGTGTTGGGTGGGGCAGGTGTGCGTCGCCTTTGTATTCCTGAGCTGGGCCCTGGGCACAGCAGCCCACTGCTGGGATCAGGCACCTGCTCCACCAAAGATGTTGAGGGTGGAGCCTTGCCAGCGGGTGGGCCCTCTGCACTGGAGCCAGACTCCTGAGGGGCCTGTAAATCAAACATAGAAAAAACAAAAATTAACAAGAGTAGCAATGTACTGACATCAAATACCACAACCAACCACCCAGCACCAGATGGCACATATCTCAGCATGTCAAACACCAAAATCAACAGTAGCAGGGTTGGAAACAGAGATGAAGAAAGAAGTAGACCAGTGCTCTGTACTCACCTGAGACTCCAAATTGATATGCCAAAGCCCCAACATAGCACAGCACAATCTGTGCCAACAGCCACGAGCCAACACACAGCAGAACACACAGAAGAATGGTGAAAGTACAAGACGATTGTGCCTTCTACATGTCCACCAACCCACACACCAATGCAACCACCAAGGTATGGACATAGGTAGCAAAACAACAATTACGCACCTCCTGTGACGGGGCAGGCTCTTGGCTTGTGGCTGACGATGGTTGGGTAAGGCGGCTGCTGCACCGTGTTGGCCAATAAGCTTCCTGGCCCAAGGTGAAGGTGAGGAGGTCATAATACCACAGACGTGGCTTAGGTACCTCCTCAGCTCCAGCCCCGGACCGAGCCAGCAACATCTTTTTGTGTTCTTTGTTGAACAAAGTGCACAGCCGCTTGATTTTTTTCCACAACCATCGGCACCGTCCAGGTCTTACTTTGGTCGAGCCGGTTTGCCAGCTTGACAAGGTGCCCGTAGGCCACAGGCCTCGCCACCTTGTTCTTATACTCCGGTGACGCAACCCGCCACAGGCATTCATGGTCCTGGTACATGGCTAGGAGGTCACGCACAAAATCAGGACTCTCAGCCATCTGCCAAAAAAAACATAGTGTGTTACCAAAACACATACATGTACATATCAGGTCACACCCTACTCTGTGTGGCCAATCCATGTCCATCACTAGCAATGACAGGTGGTCTGGTAGTTAGCTTGTGTGTGCAGAAGCATTAATGGCCTTTATATGTGTACACAGATGTGACATGCTACACATGACAAGGGGCATATGTGGTTTGGGCCTGGGCAGGCAAAGTTCCAAAGCTCTATCATGTTGAAAGGACACACATGGCGTACCACACAAAATTTGGACACAGAAATGACCTCAGCACATATTTAGGGAACAATATAGTGGTGTATGTCACATTGTCATGTCATTGGTGGCAAGGATCATTATGTGTGCAACAGGACACAGAGGGGGTTAACGATGTGTAGGCGTCGCAAACCACACATCTACATGACGCTACATGAAGCTGTACATAACCCGCCCATACATCTCGCAAAATATGCGAAAATAATATACCATACATGAGAAGCACAATAGCATATCCACCGACTTACCGTCTGTCCAAGAGAGTTCTGGTGATGAGATGCTACTAGAACAATGCACATTGAAGTAAGAGCATGGGTGGCGGACAAGCTGGCCACATTTTAAACACAACATGACCAATCACAAAGCAGCACAGGTGCCTAATCAGTAGTCGCACGTGGCAACGCCCAGGCGGCTACGTGAATTAGATGACACAGGTGCTCTGTGATTGGATGCTTACCACATAAAAACCGCTAACAACTAAGCTACGGCACGCTTGCTGCTCAGAGTTATTAAGTAAGTACTGATGTTCACACATGATTTGTGATATGGCTGTGTATAGCGTTTGATACATCTTTGCATTACGGATCGTTCTTATGTACTGTAGCAGATCCCCAAGTCCTGGTGTATGTAGTTTGTAATGATGATGTGTTTTATGGATCTATTGTGTGCCGCAAAATGGATGGATGGCTTTCCTTGCCACAAAACACCCTCCTTATTGACAATCCAATTGTCAATACAGGATCATGTACCAAGGAGGCCTCTGTGGTTAGTTTAGTGCAACATATGAAATGTGGGCACATAGTACTGGCCTTTACCAGACAGAATGGAAGTATTCTGCAATACTGAGATGTAGAGTGGCCCATGTGGCTTGGAAATGTCTGCCTGTGAAGATCCGGCCTTATCAACACAACAGGGATGTGTGTTGGACATGATGAGTATGCGTTTGTCAGCTGCGTGGGGTGATGATTTGTCATTACCGTAGCACATGGCTCTGGTACGTTTAGCATGTTCTTGTATTTAATTGTTAACAAGCATCTGTCTGTGTGTTTGAGCTTTGTATTTTCCTAGGCCTTGTGGTAGTACATATACATTATGGGCAGCTATATGGGGGTATGGTAATGATGTCACAATTTGGACGATGGAGATATAATTGTGGAGGAGGGCCATGGGTGTAGTGATAACAGTGTTGTGAGGCAGTGTAATGTTTGTGACCGTTCAGTGGTGCTATATATCTGTGGGTGGCCATATGAGCAGAGTCTGCTAGGATGTGGGTAACTGGGTAGGAGATGTGTAGGGAAGGAGGTAGTGGTTACTTTTGATGCCTGATAACGTGTTCTTTTGATGATAGGCTTTTTTTGTTCCTTTTGCAGGGGTTGGTAGGTACGTGAGATGATCATGGACCCTGATGGAGATGTTATCGTTGCTCTTGCCTTGGTGGAAGAGGACTTGTGGCTGGAGGAGAGAGCTGAGAGGTTGTGGGCTCGCAGACCACGGCGTGTGTGGGTTCGGGATTGGTTTCGGCAATGGGACAACCTGAGTCACATGCACCTGCTGCATCAGCTGGAGGATAGTAGTCCGCATGATTTCAGGAATTATCTCCGTATGTCTGAGGACTCTTTCACATTCCTCTTAGAACGCATAAAGCCATTGATAGCCCGACAGGACACTTTGATGCGTCGAGCTGTGCCACCTGAGGAGTGTTTGCCTGTAACTTTGAGGTTCCTGGCAACAGGTCGTTCGAGGACAGACCTGCAATACTCTGCAGCAGTCTCATGGCCACTGCTGAGCTGCCTGATACCCAAGACGTGTGAGGCCATCGTGAGTTGTCTCCTGCCATCCTACATGCAGTTACCAACAACCCCCCCTGGATGGATGGCTGTTGCCAGAGGTTTTTATGATTGATGGTAATTTCCAAACTGCGGAGGTGCATTGGATGGTAAGCACGTGAGGATCACGCAACCCCCCAACACAGGGTCCTTGTATTTTAATTATAAAGGATATTTTAGCGTGGTCCTCATGGCCCTGGTGGATGCTCACTATGAGTTCCTCTACATGGACGTTGGCATGAACGGCCGTGTCTCAGATGGGGGGGTGTTTGCACACAGTTCCTTGGCCAAAGACCTAAGGAGAGGTGCTCTGAACTTGCCCTCAAATGATGAGACAATTGGTCATCTCAACTTTGCGTTTGTGGGGGATGAAGCCTTCCCACTTCAGGCTCGCCTACTATGGCCATATCCCCAGAGGACTGTTACTTCTTAGGAGCGCATTTTCAATTATCCCTGGCTTGCCGTGTGGTTGAAAATGCGTTTGGGATCATGGCCAATAGATTTCACGTGTTTCATACGCCTTTGTATATGGAACTGGAATCTATCGATGTGGTAGTGCTGGCCTGCTGTGTGCTGCATAACTTCCTGCGTTGTACGGATCAGTCATCATACACGCCGGCAAGTTATGTGAATTCTGTGGACCCCACAACAGGGGAGCTCCGTCCTGGGGATTGGCGTGCTGCCGACAATGGTGTGGCACCACTCCAGCCGCTGAGCCAGGGTCTGAGTCATCAGGATGCCAGGAGCAGCAGAGACGCATACTGCTCCTACTTTAATGGCCCTGGGCAGTGGCCTGGCAGCACCAGCAGATGTAGGGTGGCTGGTGTTGTCAGGCAGCTACATCAGGAGGAGGGTGGAGTCACCAGGGTGGCTGCACCAGGAGGATTATGGTGGTGTTTTGTTTATTTTGGGTGTTTAAACATTAGTTAGATTTTTTTGTTTTGTTTCTGTACTGTCACATGTTTGGTTATGGCCATTATTTCTCATAATTTTCTATTTATTTGTGTGATATTGACATTTCTGTTTTTAATGTTTTGTGTGTGTTGCTATAATTCCTTTTTTTGTGCAGAAAAAGTCCCACTAAAAGAAAAAACAAAAGAAAATTACCTGTGTCTGTCGTTACTTTTCAATACAGGGCAGTTGCACATAGCTTTATGCTGTGCACAGAGGTATGTGATACGTGAAATGGAATTGATGGGTCCGTGCAGCATTGTGTGATAATGTCCAGTACACAGGTCCAGTCCTTTGGCCCACACTGTATGCCGTGACAGTGTGTACATGTCCATTATGATGTGTTTGGCCCCATGGAAACATGTCCACTGTGAGGTAGCTCCCGGGGAACCCGCTTGCATAACGACAAAAACACGTGTTTATAATTTAACCAATGTCTACCCGTTTATTTTTCACATATTAATAACATAACCCGGGTAGCATGTTTGACACATTGATTATAAACACATCATACATTTACATATAACATTACATAACACTTATATTGCACATAACGATTATAGTAACCCGGGACCTGTAACCACCTCTCTGTCCCCCTGGGAGCTCTAACAACCGCTCCCGTGGTGGCTACGGCCTCCGGCCTATCTACATTTCACATACATTTAACAATACATCAGTTACCATATCAATGGGCCCTATGGGTCCCAATGGCGGGACCAGCCGTCTGGCTTTATTTCCCCAGCTTCATACTACCCCGGAATCAGGACTCCAGCCTGACCGGGTTCTTACATACAATATGTGATCCATCCTATAAGCCACCATGGACCACACGCGTCCATTCACACGCTCACAGCCCCTCATATAGACATCCATGGACTGTGGCACATCTGGGTTCAGAACAGGGATTGGCAAACCTTAGTATCTGGGACAACCATCCGTTACCCTACTTTGGAGCCCTATTAACCCCTGCATCTGACCTCTAGTACATACATACATTCCGGTTCCTCAGGTCCTTTAACTGACTACTCTGAGTCGGACCCAAATGCTGTCTATGCCCGCCTGGCACACTTAATAAAATCGCCTTCCGAAGGGCCACATACCTTCGCCTCCCGAAGGGCTACATACCTTCGCCTCCCGAAGGGCTACATACATTCCGGTTCATCAGGACCTTTAACTGACTACACTGAGTCGGTCCCAAGGGCGGTCTATGCCCGCCTGGCACACTTCATACATCTGCCCCTATAGGGCTACATTCACTCGCTGGGTCTTTTAAAAAGCCATACAGTACTTATACGGTTCAACAGGTCCTTCACTGACTAACTAGTCGGACCTAATGGCAGTCTATGCCCGCCTGGCATGATTAACACACAGGGCATATAGTTCACTCAAGTATACAGGAACTGCCTTCTTACTGGGCACGGATCCGGGTCTCGCTACCTGTGTCACAGGTCCACCATGCATCCCCATGGGCTCCTTCCCGGACGTGAGGTGAACCACGACCGGATCAGCGTCCACCGGGTCAGCCACGGCTTCCCCCTCTAGGTGTTGTTACGACCTCGGTCCTCGACCCGGCATGGAGCTAGCATGCTCCCATCATGTTCACGCACAGAGCCTTGAACTGCTCTGCACTCAGGCTAATGATCCAGCCCAACATGCTTTCAAGCTGCTTTCTCAGAATGATCTCTCAGCAGGATCTCAGCTTCAATCTCTCCAGCCTCTCTGCAATCTCCCAATCACTCAGCTGGCAGGCTCTTATCGTGCCTGCCACTCCCACACTGACTCATCCAGCTGGGCTGCTATTACTCAGGACACATCCACCTAACACACCCACCTAGGCTGTCAGCAATCATCACCCATTACTTTCCTCAGGGCCTCATCGATCTCAGGAGCCACTCACAGCCGCTCATTAGTCTCCTGAATGTTTCAGCATTACAGCACACACAATCACATTTAACTCCTTGTGTTCAGGACAGGTTCACACAGTGTCATCCACTATAAAACCGGCTAGTGTGAACAGTCTCATACCCTGATCCTGCATGTGATGCGCCCCGGCCATGGGGACCATGCCGGCGGTGCCTCACACCACACACATGGAGAATGCAATGGTGTTTGTGGGGGATGTAGGTAAACTTCACTACACACACGCAAACATGTGTGCACACACATAGTTCAGCCATTGCAGCTCTGGCATGGCGTGGACCAATGCAGGCACATATGTCCATAGTGTGGTTTGTATCTTACTGCCATCACCTAAAGACGCATACCTAGCCATTTTTAGTGTAATCCACTGTACTGCACAAGACCGCTCCTGTGTGAAACTTTGGCACCTTTAAAGTGTGTTGCAGGAGCCACAATTGACGACACGAGCGTGTATTTGGGACAAACTCCGATAGACAATGGCGTCATGTATTAGACAGCCTTCCAGAGAAGGCTGACCATTTGTGATGCTGTTGTGTTGTTCAATGAGCGTGTATGGGGTGCGGTGTAAACCACTGTGGCATGCCTATGTCCTCGCCGCGCTGAACATGTACGCCCACTTTGCCTTTGAGATTGCGGCATGTGAAGCGGAGATGGAATTAGGCAAGATTGGTTCCGCTGTAGGTGAGGCGATTTCTGGAGCGACACATCGTCTTAGGTTCAGGGCGCAATTGCGGCGTGTGACACCGCCATAGGCAATCTGAAGCGGAAACGAAAAACGTGAGCGCGCACGTCATATCACCTCTGATCTCCAGGCGATATGGTGCCACACAAAAGGTTGATACATAAAATGAGAGCAATGGGGTAGGGGAAAATATTTGTAAGTGGGTTAAGAACTGGCTCAGTGATAGGAAACAAAGGGTGGTTATTAATGGAACACACTCAGAATGAGTTACAGTTAATAGTGAGGTACCACAAGGGTCAGTGTTGGGCCCGCTTCTTTTTAACATATTAATGACATTGTAGGGGGGCATACAGAGTAGAATCTCAATATTTGTAGATGACACTAAACTCTGCAGAGTAATCAATACAGAGGAGGACAATTTTATATTACAGGAGGATTTATGTAAACTAGAAGCTTGGGTTGATAAATGGCAAATGAGCTTTAATGGGGATAAATGTAAGGTCATGCACTTGGACAGAGGAAATAAAATGTATAATTATGTTCTTAATTGTAAAACACTGGGAAAAACTGTCACTGAAAAAGACCTGGGTGTATGGGTGGATGACAAACTCCCATTTAGTGCTGAGTGTCAGCTGCTGCAAAGGCAAATAAAATAATGGGATGCATTAAAAGAGGCATAGATGCTCATGAGGAGAACATAATTTACCTCTATACAAGTCACTAGTGCGACCACACTTAGAATACTGTGTACAATTCTAATCTCCGGTGTATAAGAAAGACATAGCTGAACTAGAGCGGGTCCAGAGAAGAGCAACCAAGGTTATTAGAGGACTAAGGGGTATGCAATACCAAGACAGATTATTAAACTTGGGGTTATTTAGTTTGGAAAAACGAAGGCTTAGGGGTGATCTTACAATAATGTATAAATATATGAGGGGACAGTACAGACATCTTTTTAATGATCTTTTTACTCTTAGGCCTGAGACTGGGACAAGGGGGCATCCTCTACGGCTGGAGGAAGGAAGGTTTAATCATAATCACATGTAGATTCTTTACTGTAAGAGCAGTGAGACTATGGAACTCTCTGTAATGAGTGAGTCACTACTAAAATTTAAGAATGGCCTGGATGCCTTTCCTGAAAAAACATAATGTTATATACACTGTGTTCCAAATTATTATGCAAATTGGTTTTAAGTGTCATAGGGTTTTTTTTTCATTGTTTGTCAATGAAACCCATTGATGGTATTGTGTATCAGGGTTCTTTGGATCATTGAAATCAATCTCAGATATCTGTGATAATTAGTTTGGCAGGTAAGCCCAATTAGAAGGAAAACTGGGTGTTCCACAATATTACGCAGGCCACAGTTTCCGAGTAACATAGGAAAAAAACACCAGGTGTCTGCAGCGACCATGATAACAAGGTCCTTGCAGGTTGTTGTGACTCACACAACTCAAAAAGGTGAGTCACACTGATCAGGGGGCATTGAATTATTATCTCAGATAAGACCCTACGTGCGCTCCCTTCTCTCTTTCTTTTTGGACAAGGGATGAAAACATTTGATATTGCACGAATACTTAAGCGTGATCATCGTACTGTGAAGAGATTTGTGGCTGATTCCGAGCACAGACGTGTTTGTGCAGATAAAGGCAGAATGAGGAAGGTTTCTGCCAGGCAAGTTCATCGGATTAAAAGAGCAGCTGCTAAAAAGACCTTACAAACCAACAGATATTTGAAGCTGCTGGTGCTTCTGGAGTCCCTCGAACCTCAAAGTGTAGGATCCTTCAAAGGCTTGCTGTGGTGCATAAACCTACTATTCGGCCACCCCTAAACAGTGCTCACAAGCAGAAACGGTTGCAGTGGGTCCAGACATACATGAAGACTAATTTTCAAACAGTCTTGTTTACTGATGAGTGCCGAGCAACCCAGGATGGTCCAGATGAATAGAGTAGTGAGTGGTTGGTGGATGCCACCATGTCCCAACAAGGCTGCGACATCAGCAAGGAGGTGGAGGAGTCCTGTTTTGTGCCGGAATCATTGGGAAACAGCTGGTAGGCCCCTTTAAGGTTCCTGAAGTTGTGAAAATGACCTCTGCAATGTATATAGAGTTTCTGACTGAGAACTTTCTTCCATGGTACAAAAAGCAAAAATGTGCCTTTAGGAGCAAAATCATCCTCATGCATGTCAATGCACCATCTCATGCTACAAAGAATACCTCTGTGCCATTGGCTGCTATGGGCATAAAAGGAGAAAAACTCATGGTGTGGCCACCATCTTCCCCTGACCTCAACTCTATAGAGAACCTTTGAAGTATAATCAAGCAAAAGATATATGAGGGTGGGAGGCAGTTCACATCAAAACAGCAGCTCTGGGAGGCTATTCTGACATCATGCAAAGAAATACAAAGCAGAAACTCTCCAGAAACTCACAAGTTTAATGGATGCAAGAATTGTGAAGGTGATATCAAAGAAGGGTTCCTATGTTAACATGTAACTTGGCCTGTTAGGATGTTTTGGAGTTAAATAGCTTTTTATTTCAGTGAATGTGACCTGCTAATGCTGCAAATTCAACAAATGAGCATTTTCAGTTCTTTCAAACATATGAAATGTTTAGAAACTCTACTGTGCTTAATAATTTGGAACAGTGCATTTAGAGTTTTTTTAAATTTTGAAGATTATACTGTTATCATTGGGAGGTTTCTTGAATAAATTTTGATGTATACTCTAACGGGTGATGACTTTTATTACCCTGACTGTCATTTGCACCGACCATTTAGGAAAATCGGAAAAAAAGAACATTTGCATAATAACTTGAAACACAGTGTATACTAGATTCTTTGATAGGGCGTTGATCCAGGGAACTAGTCTGATTGCCGTATGTGGAGTCAGGAAGGAATTTTTTTCACCAATGTGGAGTTTATTGTTGCCGCATGGGTTTTTTTTTTGCCTTTCTCTGAATCAACATGTTAGGCTATGGGCTGAACTAGATGGACTTAAGGTCTTCCTTCGGCCTTAAATACTTTGTTACTATGTATGTTACATTTAAATCTTCAGAGGGCCTGCATTAGGCAGGAAACCTGAATTTAGTGAGAGCCTTCATGTGGCCCTGTAACGTACGTTTTGGAGGGACCGCTTTTACTTTAACATTTGGTAGGGCCCTCTATACATTTTGGGGGGCCTTCCTCTACACGTTTGGGGGTGAAACCACTGCCTTAAGAATAGCACAGCATAAGCAAAGCAATAGTTGCTCTCACTGAAGGTCATGTCATCTGTATATTAGGGATTGCCCTCCTTTAGACATTTGTGAGGGCCCTCCTCTATAGTTAGGCAAGGGCCTCTATATATTTCGGAGGTTGGGAGCATTGATGCGCAAGTATTTGAGCACCCACAGCAAGAACTTTGTCACTTTGAGGAACGTGATTTACTGTCTCCAGATGTCAAGGACAATGATGATTAGAGACAGTTGACATCAGGTTAGCCTACAATCTCAATTGTGAAGCAGGATGACATGGAAGATGAATTGGTTGATGATAAGTCCACTGATCCGACCTGGACCTTTGGCACGCATAGCCAGCACAGCAACACAGAGGAAGATTGATATGCAACACCAACACAGGTGCCAAGGGGTAGTGGTTTGACCAGACTGAGGACTGAGTCAACTGCTCCCAAGAGCACCCCCACTATGGCCCAAGTCAGGGCATGGGGGTTCAGCCACTGTCTGGAATTGTTTTACTGAATTCCTTCAGAGAAAAACATTGTAATCTGCCATACCAATCTGAACAGAGGTCAGGGCAATGGCAACCTGAGCACCATGCGTATACATAGCCACATGGCAGCCAAGCACCCAAGTAGGTGGGCGGCACACCAAGGTACCAAATCTGTGTCTGCGGGTCAAACCACTACCATGTCGCCTGTGCTTTGTCCTTGACTATCTGCTGCCTATAAAGCAGGCGCTCATACCTCCTGCCCACAAGGTGTGATTGCACAGAGAAAGCAAACATCAACCTTATCCACTTAGATGTCCAAGCAAAGCGTCAAGTTGTCCATAGCAGAGAGCTTGAAAAGGAAGCATAAATAACCAACCTCGTACCCACAGGCACAAATATTAAAATCGCACATAGCAATTTGGCAATCTGTGGAGATGTTGACATTTAGGCTTGTGGGAACAGATTGTTTATGTGATCTGTTACCTGTCCCATGATACTCTGTTCATAGCCGCCACTATTTTAGCTGGTGTGCTGTCCACGACTTATATAAGCATGCGTGAAACAATATCAACCGTGCTGTCACCAACGCTGTAACTAGAAAGATTGACATAACAACAGACACGTGAAGAAGTTGTTGTGGACAGTCAGGGATGAAACATTTCAGTGACGACACACTTGGTAAACCTGATTGAGGGTGGGACAGAGTGACAGCATGGGACATCACATCCTACACACGCCAAGAGTAGTTGGCACAACTTCCATCATGGTTTCCATGTACTCATATGCCAGTTTCTGTCCCTCCTCCTCATCCTCCATTCTGCAGCCCTCAAATCAATTGTTCACAGGGCCTGCCAACCTGAGTTTGGTGAGGGCCCAGAGGTGGCCCTGCAACATATGTTTGGGAGGGCCCTCCTCTATTCATTTGTAAGGGCCCTCCTTTATACATTTGTGAGGGCCCTCTATACATTTGGGAGGGCCCTACTCTACACTTTCGGGAGGGCCCTTCTTTACACTTTTGGGGTGAAACCACTGCCTTAAGAATAACACAGCATAAGCAAAGTCATGGTTGCTGGCACTGAAGGTCACCTCATCTGTACACTAGGGAGGGCCCTCCTCTATACTTTGGGAAGGGCCCTCTATTCATTTTGGAGGGCCCTTTATACATTTGGAAGGGTTCTGCTCTATACTTTCAGAAGGGCTCTTCACAATCTGCTCTCTATGAAGCAAGCACTCTCACCTCCTGCCCCCGCGCTATGGTTGCACAGATACAGCAACCAACATGAACCATGTCCACTTTATTTTTTTGTCCCAGTGAAGCTTGGTGTTGTCCTAGGTCTTGGAAAGGAAGCGTAAATACACAAACACATTCCCCACAGGCATAAACATTAAATGATCACATTGCCTAATTGCTAGCTGTGCAGATGTTTCCCTTTAGGCTTTTGAAAACTGAGTCTTTCCGTGATCTCTTGGCTGTGGTTGCCCCAGGATACTGCATTTCCTAGCCAGTGGCACCACTGTTGTACCCAGTGTTCCTACTCTGCTTTACAGAAGCATGTGGGTAAACAATATCAACCACGCTGTCAGCAACACCGTAACCGGGATGGTCCACGTAGCAACGGACACAAGGAGATGTTATTGTTGACAGTCAAGGACGATAAATTCCTCGGACGGCACACTGGATGAACCTGGTGGAGGGTGGGATAGAGTGCAGCCTGGGAGATCACACATCCTACCCACACCAAGAATAGTTGGTCCAACTTCATCATGGTTTCCATCTACGCATAGGCCAGTTTCTAACTACTCTCCTCCTCTTCCTCCTCCTGCATGTCATTCTGCAGCCCTCAAATCAATTGTTCACAGGGCCTGCAAACCTGAGTTTGTTGAGGGCCCGGATGTGGCCCTGTAACATATGTTTGGGAGGGCCCTCTATACATTTGGGAGGGCCCTCCTCTACACTTTTGGAGGTGAAACCACTGCCTTAAGAATAACACAGCATAAGCAAAGTCATGGTTGCTGGCACTGAAGGTCATCTCATCTGTACATTAGGGAGGGCCCTCCTCTATACTTTGGAAAAGTCCCTCTATTCATTTGGGAGTGCACCCTATACATTTTTGAGGACCCTCCTTCATACATATACTTTGGGAAGGGCCCTCCTGTTTTCATTTGGACGGCCCTTTATACATTTTGGAGGGCCATCCTCTGTACATTTGTTAGGGATTCACCGATTAATGGTTTCGGTCTTTCCGTTTTAGTAATGTATTTAATAACGAGTTGGAAAGATTAATTTTCGCAGGTTATGCTTTTATTTCAGTATATTAAAATATCCAGTGCGGATTAGCGTTTAAAGTGATTGTGGAACTCAACACAATATTAACAAATATCCTCCCCCCCCAGAAGATAGAAAGATAGTATAGATAAATACAAGATCCACTTATTAGGTTGTTAGAGAGGGGTGTCAATAGCAGTGCCTATAGCTGCCTTTTATTTGTTATACTGGAGTTACTGACTTGGGTGTCCCTGGACACAATCTGTCTCCAAAATACAACCCGCTGTAGTATACCTTAATGTTAAATGTCTTGTTTGACTAGATTCAGCATTTAGCCTACCGTGGTCTGGTGGTCTGCTCCAAACCCCCCCGCCCCCCCCATTCACAGGTCCTAAAAGTGGTTTTTGTATGATATATACAATGTTTGATCCACCAATGTGGTATAATCACGCCCTACGCCAGGGGTCTCAAACTCAATTTACCCGGGGCCACTCGAGGGAGAGTCTGGGTGAGGGAGGGCCGCATCAAGTTTTCCACAAGAAAAGCTCGTACAAAATATTATAATTATTATTATTCAGATTCAACAGTTCTTTAACATTCAACTTTCTGAACAACATGAATAGAACATTGAACATAAACTGTTTTGAACATGGCTTTATCTGCCTACTTCTTGCTGCTAGAGATCTGGCAGCACTTACTCTCGCATAGCCGAGCCACATTTGGCTTAAGGGAGGCAGCAGTTGAGACCCTCAGTAGGGCTTGAAGATGCTCATCAGTAAGTCTGGACCTGTACTTTGACTTATTGAAGAACAAGGTAGAGAAGAGCTTTTCGCTCAAGTATGTGCTCCCAAAAAGACACATGGTCCGCCTGAACATTCGGGAAAGCTCAGGGAAGCTGGGAGGCAATTCTCTCAAAAATTGTCCGAGCTTATCTGCTTTTCCATTCACCTCCCTGAACTTGGCTTTGAGTTCAGAGTTGCACTGCAGGTCAATGAGCTCCATTTGAAGCACAGGAGGGGCATCTTGCACATCAAAGGAAAAGGGGTCCACAAAAATTTGAAATGTGGCTCTGTGCGTCTTGAAGTCTGCAAATCTGTGATCAAATTCCTCCTGTAGCTTCACAATGACATCCACATACTCCTCACCACTGAATGGTGTGCCTGCATCCATGAGTGTCTTGCATGCTGGGAAATGGCACAGGTTTGTCTGAGAAAGCTGGGCTTTCCATAACATAAAGTTTTGTAGAGAATGCTCTCACATTGTCATAGGCAGCACTGACAAGTTGCCCCTGGCCTTGTAACTTCTTGTTCAGTACATTAAGCTCATGTGTGATATCAACTAAAAAAGCCAAGTCTATGAGCCATTTCGGATCACTTAGCACAGGAACAGCAGCCCCATCTTTCTCCATGAAAGCTTTTACTTCCGCTCTTAACTCAAAAAATCTCTTCAATGTGTTTCCCCTGCTGAGCCAACGTACCTCGGTGAAGTAGAGCACATCCCCATATTCTGACTCCATTTCCTCTAAAAAAGCACGAAACATTCTGTGTTTTAAGCCCCTCGATCTCAGGGGCGGAACTACACTGGTGCAGCCTTGAGGGGGCCCCCAGCCGACCCCCACAAGCCGCGGGAGAGCGCGGCTCTCAGCGCGGCTCTCCCAGCCGACCCCCACAAGCCGCCGTCACCAGGCGGGAGAGCGCGGCAGGACCAGGCGGGAGAGCGCGGCAGGACCAGGCGGGAGAGCGCGGCAGGACCAGGCGGGAGAGAAGCAGCGGTAAGAGAGCACCAGCACCCCCCCCCCCGGTCCACACCTGCACCAGGGCCCCCGGGGGTGACGGTCCGCCCCTGCTCGATCTGATCTGGTTGATGCATTTCACAACAAAAGACATCACATTGTCAAACTTCAGGCATTTGCTGCAAAGGGCCTGCTGATGGATTATGCAGTGCAGAGCAATGACCTCCTCCAAACCTTCGTCTTCCATCTTTTTTTGAACAAGTGCCACAAGTCCATTTTTCCTCCCTATCATTGATGGCGCTCCATCAGTTGTTATTCCAGCTAACTTCCTCCAAGGCAAACCGGCATTTTCAATAGCATCACACAGCTGGTGAAATATCTCCTGAGCGGTGGTCTGGCCATGCATTGGAATCACTCTGAGCAACTCCTCTATGACTTCAAAACTGTCATCAACACCTCGGATATAGATTGCAAGCTGGGCAGTGTCGGTGATGTCTGTGGTCTCATCAAGAGCAACTGAGTAGACACTGAAACATTTTGCTTTCTCGCATAGTTGATCATAAATGTCACTTGACAGGTCAGAAATGCGTTCTGCTACGGTGTTGGCAGAAAGGCTGATGTTGCTAAACTGACCTTTCTTCTCTGGACAGATACTTGCAGCCTGTAACATGCACTTTTTTACAAATTCACCTTCTTTGAATGGCTTTCCTGCTTTAGCAATCATCTCACTAACCATGTAGCTGGCTTCCACTGCTGCATCACTCTCTTTGGTTGCTTTCTTAAAGATCTGGTGTTGCCTCAGTAGACATGTTTTAAGTTTAGCAACCTGGTTGGCTCTCTCATCTCCCTCATATATTGCATACTCCTCAGCATGTCTAGTTGTGTAATGACGTTTCAAATTGTATTCTTTGTGTACTGCAACTTTCTCTGTGCAAATAAGACATGTCGGGATGCCCCTGTGCTGAACAAAGAAATATTGCACTTCCCACTTTTCCTGAAATTGTCTGTGCTCATCACCAACCTTTCTCTTCACTGCAGGCTTTGATAAAGACATATTTGGGTAATATCCTTTCTGCCTTATACACAATGTCAATACTTAGGCCTATAGTGCCTTGAGGTATACCTCTGTTTCTCCAACTCAGGGCAAGGTGGTTGTGCAGCAATGGAGGGGCATGTGATCATCAGCCCATCCACTTATTCCTCCCGGCATCCACTGCGGTGCGCATGGCATTAGGCGCCTGCGCAGTGCTTCCCCGTCCTGCTGTGTCGGATCCTAGCATTGTAGATCTTCACAAGTTTTCTGACCTAACACGCTAGCTAGGCTGTCTCGGAAGCTTTGTCGGAACATAACAGATTCTGTATTCGCGAGTCCCGAATACAGTAACAACTCGGATTCGTAGACTCGCTCAGACTCGCTGCTGACAGCGGGTATCCGTGAAGCGGTGCGATTGTTTAACCGTAACGATTTGGGGAGATTCAAGCTACATAGCTACATAGCGATGTGATATAGCGAGTCTAGCGAGTGAGAAAAAGTAAACTCTGACAAAACTAGGATTACCATTGACTTGCATTGGACTCGTTACTGTGTCAAACTCGCCGAGTACCAAGCCCTGCGAGTCCCTTACTACTAGCGAGTAGAACTGCACTGAATACAAACTTTGACATTGGGGTGGGGGCCGCGCTGAATGCAAAGTTTGATATTGAGGTGGGGGCCGCAAAGTATTGTCTTGGGGGCCGCAGTTGGCCCGCGGGCCGCGTGTTTGAGACCCCTGCCCTACGCGTTTCGCCTCTATTATTCCATAGGAGGCTCATCAGGGGCACTTCGGTTCGGATCTTTTCTTATATCACGTATAATATTGTTAGTCTTTATATGATAACCCCGGTTTGTAGTACTGGGTGGACTGCTTCTGTGTGGTGGTCCTTGCTGAACATAGGTCTTTCAGGACTTGTTCGTTATTTCTGGGTACTTATCCACCTCATCTGAAAAGTGTATATGTTATGTGTCAGACCAGACTCAGAAGCCACGAAAAAATGTATATATATATATATACACACATACCCTTTATTCGCCTTTAGTGTACATTTATTTATTTTTACAGCACCCATAGTGTGATTGGGGTATATTACATCAATGGGGCAAATATGGGTATGTGATAAGAATTTGTTGTAGACCTACCAGCAACTGTATAGTATGCTTTTGTTAGTCCTTCCGTTTTACTCCAGCTTCTTTCTTTTAGTCAAAGACACTGTAATGTCATAGAATAAAGATATAAATCTATTATACATATGACCCCATACAGGTTTTGCCCTATACACTCACGTTCTGTGTAATGAAATGGAATCAAAGTCCCTTTTTTTTCCTTTTTTTCTGTTCCTGGTTTGCCTTGCTCACAGGTACCTATGTAAATCAGTAGGCATTAGTATAGTTTATGGAGATTAATTAAGGGATAAAGCATATGTGGCCTTGAATATGTGGGTAAAACTATTCGTGAGCTACGAAGAAGGATAGGAGAACATATAGGGGATATACGCAACAAAAGGGACACCCCTATTGCCAGACATCTCCGAGAAGAACATGATAACGACACAGAATGTTTGTCCTTTCAAGCAATTGAGGTAATCCCTCCACCTAGCAGGGGTGGGGACTGGGACAGACTGATCCTTCAAAAAGAGTGCAGATGGATACACCGGCTGAGGACTGTATCACCTAATTGACTGAAGGAATCTCAAATTTATACCTGTTTCTTATAATCCAATTTCAGTTAAAACGGAAGGGGCAACCCACCCTATAACAAAATATGGCCAAAAGATGAGCCACCCCTTGAAAAGCCTAGAAAGGCAGGGGCGTATATAACAAAAAAGAGAATACAAATTCTTTGATTGACCATGCTATAACAAATAATGAACCTAAATACAGTAAAAATATTAGTAAAACTGGTTCTATCCTTCCATGTGGGTAGATTAGTGGCATAATTTTAGAAGAGGCACACACACCTCTGAGTTAGTATCCCCAGAAACGTCTCTAATATCTACCTATTTCATATTAGTCCTATTAAAAATGTCATTTAGACAGTAGATGGGAAATTCCCAATACACACGGTTTTTTGGCCACAGTTATAAAACCTAGAGTCCAGTACAGTAACCCCTAATAAGCTAATTGGGACCACCATCATAGAACATATATATAGGCACAGCAACCCTTAATAGGCTAATACCCCATTAATCTCCCCTATAGATGAAAGAAACCTCTGCTTAATACTCAGACAGGCACAGTAACCCTTAATAACCTAACATCCTATTAATCCTCCTTTAAGTATATAAACTTCTGCGCAACATGTACCGATTAAAGATAGAGGGCCCTCTAAGTAGTATTCTAGTAAGGGAACCCTATCTGAAGGGAAGTTGAATTTTTACAAAATTCTCTCCCTGCAGCGTCAGGCTCACAAACAACCAGAGTGGGGGCACGGACCGCGCATGCTTGAAGTGGAACGCAGACGGTGGAACGCAAACTGAGCTTGGTGACCGCCGTCTGTATCGCGCATGCGCACAACGCCTATCTGGCGCATGCGCAGTAAGTGGAATGCACCCTTGGACCGCACGCCTGCCACGTCGCACTTCCTGGTAGGCGGCAGCCAGGGGAGGACCTGGGAGAGATATAATAGATACCAGGGCAGCGGCGGCCACACACCAAACAGGGGTAGGAGGGGATAACACGGCTCCACAACAGGAGAAGCTCCTGACAGACTGTTTAACCAATCACAGGCTGGGCACTGCTGGTCTAAAGGTAAAAAAACATCAGAGAATGATTTTAGTTCTAAGCAGAAGGCTTCTACTATTATGGGTGGTTAGATAAGAGGGATGTTTTTGGCTTTTTCACCAAGGTACTTTGGGAGGATAAAGGAGGGAGAACACTACTCCTATTCCCACTGGATGAAATAAAGACTGATTAGAAGCCAATAAAGTAAGGTAACATGCTTTTAATAAGGCGTAGTTCACTGTAAAAACAACAAGGAATAATGAGATTGAGATATACCCATAACTAGGTGACTATGGAAGCATTTTCAAGACAGACCTACTACTAGGTGATTTGAAAGCATAATCCAGACAGGATTGAGGGACCTATATCCTACTCCATCAGAACTTCATAGGAGATTGGTGTGCAATTCTTTAGCCCTTAATTAATCTCCATAAACTATACTAATGCCTACTGATTTACACAGGTACCTGTGAGCAAGGCAAACCAGGAACAGAAAAAAAGGGACTTTGATTCCATTTCATTACACAGAACATGAGTGTATAGGGCAAAACCTGTATGGGGTCATATGTATAATAGATTTGTATCTTTATTCTATGACATTACAGTGTCTTTGACTAAAAGAAAGAAGCTGAAGTAAAACGGAGGGACCAACAAAAGCATACTATACAGTTGCTGGTAGGTCTACAACAAATTCTTATCACATACCCATATTTGCCCCCGTTGATGTAATATACCCCAATCACACTCTGGGTGCTGTAAAAATAGATAAATGTACACTAAAGGTGAATAAAGGGTATATATACAGTCATGGCCAAAAGTATTGACACCCCTGCAATTCTGTCAGATAATGCTCAGTTTCTTCCTGAAAATGATTGCAATCACAAATTCTTTGGTATTATTATCTTCATTTAATTTGTCTTCAATGAAAAAACACAAAAAGAATTGTCCTAAAGCCAAATTGGATATAATTCCACACCAAACATAAAAAAGGGGGAGGACAATAGTATTGGCACCCTTAGAAAAATCATGTGATGCTTCTCTAATTTGTGTAATTAACAGCACCTGTAACTTACCTGTGGCACCTAACAGGTGTTGGCAATAACTAAATCACACTTGCAGCCAGTTGACATGGATTAAAGTTGACTCAACCGCTGTCCTGTGTCCTTGTGTGTACCACATTGAGCATGGAGAAAATAAAGAAGACCAAAGAACTGTCTGAGGACTTGAGAAACCAAATTGTGAGGAAGCATGAGCAATCTCAAGGCTACAAGTCCATCTCCAAAGACCTGAATGTTCCTGTGTCTACCGTGCGCAGTGTCATCAAGAAGATTTAAAGCCCATGTCACTGTGGCTAACCTCCCTAGATGTAGACGGAAAAGAAAAATTGACAAGAGATTTCAACGCAAGATTGTGCGGATGGTGGATAAAGAACCTCGACTAACATCCAAACAAGTTCAAGCTGCCCTGCAGTCCGAGGGTACAACAGTGTCAACCCGTACTATCTGTCGGTGTCTGAATGAAAAGGGACTGTATGGTTGGAGACCCAGAAAGACCCCACTTCTTACCTCGAGACATAAAAAAGCCAGGCTGGAGTTTGCCAAAACTTACTTGAGAAAGCCTAAAACATTTTGGAAGAATGTTCTCTGGTCAGATGAGACAAAAGTAGAGCTTTTTGGGCAAAGGCATCAACACAGAGTTTACAGGAGAAAAAAAGAAGCATTCAAAGAAAAGAACACGGTCCCTACAGTCAAACATGGCGGAGGTTCCCTGATGTTTTGGGGATGCTTTGCTGCCTCTGGCACTGGACTGCTTGACTGTGTGCATGGCATTATGAAGTCTGAAGACTACCAACAAATTTTGCAGCATAATGTAGGGCCCAGTGTGAGAAAGCTGCGTCTCCCTCAGAGGTCATGGGTCTTCCAGCAGGACAATGACCCAAAACACACTTCAAAAAGCACTAGAAAATGGTTTGAGAGAAAGCACTGGAGACTTCTAAGGTGGCCAGCAATGAGTCCAGACCTGAATCCCATAGAACACCTATGGAGAGATCTAAAAATGGCAGTTTGGAGAAGGCACCCTTCAAATATCAGGGACCTGGAGCAGTTTGCCAAAGAAGAATGGTCTAAAATTCCAGCAGAGCACTGTAAGAAACTCATTGATGGTTACCGGAAGCGGTTTATCGCAGTTATTTTGGCAAAAGATTGTGCAACCAAGTATTAGGCTGAGGGTGTCAATACTTTTGTCTGGCCCATTTTTGGAGTTTTGTGTGAAATGATCAATGTTTTGCTTTTTGCTTCATTCTCTTTTGTGTTTTTTTCATTGAAGACAAATTAAATGAAGATAATAATACCAAACAATTTGTGATTGCAATCATTTTCAGGAAGAAACTGAGTATTATCTGACAGAATTGAAGGGGTGTCAATACTTTTGGCCATAACTGTATACATTTTTGGTGGCTTCTGAGTCTCATCTGACACATAACATATACATTTTTCAGATGAGGTGGATAACTACCAAGAAATAACGGACAAGTCCTGAAAAACCTATGGTCAGTGAGGACCACCACACAGAAGCGGTCCACCCAGTACTACAAACCAGGGTTATCATATAAAGACTAACCATATTATACGTGATATAAGAAAAGGTCCAAACCGAAGTGCCCCTGATGAGCCTTCTATGGACTAATAGAGGCGAAACGCGTAGGGCAGGTTTATACCACATTGCTGGATCAAACATTGAGTATATCATACAAAAAACACTTTTAGGACCTGTGATGGGGATGGGGGGGGGTTGTGAGAAGCAGACCACCAGACCATGGTAGGCTAAATGCTGAATTGAGTCAAACAAGACATTTAACATTAAGGGAGACTACCGAGGGTTGTATTTTGGAGACAGATTGTGTCCGGGGACACCCAAGGCAGTAACTCCAGTATAACAAACAAAAGGCAGCTATAGGCACTGCTATTGACACCCCTCTCTATCAACCTAATAAGTGGATCTTGTCTTTATCTACACTATCTTTCTGGGGGGAGAGTATTTGTTAATATTGTGTTGAGTTCCACAATCACTTTAAACACTAATCCACACTGGATATTTTAATATACTGAAATAAAAGCATAAACTGCGAAAATTAATCTTTCCAACTCGTTATTAAATACAGTACATTTGTGAGGGCCATTATCAAGTGGACTCCCATTGCTACAGATGGGCTGGAGAGGAGGAGGTGGAGGCGAGGCTGCATGAGGAGAGGATGGGTATTGTTCCTCATGTTGATGACACAAAACCTTCGCCTTTTTGAAGGTTGGCCCACAGGGCATAGTGCCTGTGTAAGTGTCTGTTTTAAGACCCTCGCATGATACACATTTTCGCCAACAACCTATACTTGTTAGCCACCTTCCTCGACCGACACTACAAGGAGAAAAAAATTTCACTCTTTTTGAGTTACAAAGGGGTTGCACAATGGAATCCTTCAAGAGGTGGTGTTGTACATCACTTGCTGAAAGCATCATCCTCTGACAACGTTGGCGGCAGAGGTGCCGGCTCTTTTTAACAGCAAGGATTAATGGGGAGAGACACGCACACCTGCTACAACAGATTTTGGGGGAAAATGTGCACAAACTGGGCAATTTTCAATAAACCATCATATCAGCAAGGGCTGTCTGTGCCTATAACAATGCCAATGAGATAGAAGTTGAACTAGATGCTAAAGGGATACTTAACTGATCATACCTGCATCATTCATGATGATTCACTTCCCTTTAGTTGTTGTGTGTCCAAGCTGAACACTTTTCCTGAGCTATCCTTGTATGCCTTGGAGGTGCTTGTCTGCCCTGCTGTTAGTGTCATGTCAGAGCGTGTTTTCTGTTACGGTGGGACAATCAATCATCACTGATAAGCGTACATGAATTTCCACGGAAAATTCAGGCAGACTCTGATTAAATTCAAGAGGGACTAGATTTATACTAGTTTGTAATCGAATCTCTCTAAATGAAAGCAACGCAACTTAAATTCCTCAAAACAGTTAACTTTTTTGAAAATCTTTATTTGGATACAGCGAAAGGAACATATTGATGTACATCAAAAACAGAAAGGCTACTACAAGCAGCCAAATACATGTTGGACAGGTGCATATAGACAAAGTCAATATCAATTATTGCACATATTACAAATGAAAACGAATGCAAAAATAAATAAACAAAACAATAATTTGCAAGCAGCAATAGGTAAATGATCTCGGGCGATCCCGAATAACATATGATTGCAGATTAAGGAAAACAAAAATAACCGTGTACAAAGAAAGTATGTATCAGTTGCTGCTTATCAATTGAGCAACAAAGCAATAAGGAGAAAAAGAGGGAAAAGAGAAGAATAAAGAGAGGAGGGGGGAGGGGGACGAAAAGAATGAGAAGGGTAGAAATTAAGGAGTTGTCCCCAGGGCAGCTAGAGTGGGCGAGGACCGTCATAACAAGTGGCCTCGCTCAACAAATAGTAAGGAAGGAAAATGCATATTAAACCAAGAGAACATCAGCGAAGTCAGGGCTTTCTTTATACATTATCCAATCTTGCCAGGAAGCAAAGTATATATCCACCTGGGTATCAGAATGGGCGCAGAGCCTCTCTATCCTGCACAGATACTCCATTTCCCCGATGCAGTCTAGAACATTAGGGACCAAGGTAGTCTTCCACCTTTTCGGGATCGTTAGTCTGGCCGCTGTAAGGCAATGCCTAAGAAGGCCGCGTTTGAGTCCCTTAAAGGATCCAGGGATCATGGACAATAGGCCTATTTGAGGAAGGCATGGGACAGATAAACCAGAGATGCGTTCATGAATTAGAAAGATTTTCTGCCAGAATGCCAATATGGGCGGATATCTCCACCAGATGTGGATCAAGGATCCGTCACCTGACTAACCTCCAGCAGGTATCCGGGATAGAGGCATAGATTTTATGGAGATCTCTGGGGCATCTATACCATCTGATAAGAAGTTTGTAATTTTGTTCCTGTATCTTGCATGGTATTGGCAATTTATGAGCACAAAAGAAAGCTTTTTTCCAGTCAGTGTCTGGGAATTCAAGGCCCAGCTCCGCTTCTCATGATTTAACAAACCATATCAATCTGAGATCATCAGGTGTGGACAGAAAGGCATAGATCTGCGAGATTAGGTGAGTCGGCATCGTGTCCCGTACTAGAAGAGCTTCAAACATAGAAAGATCCCCAGCCAAACCGGAGATGGGCCAAGTGGTACAAAAGACAGATCTCAATTGCAAATATTCAAACCAATGGATTGAGCCATCTGGGAAACTGATTTGAAATTCGAGGAGGGTCGGGAAGGAGGACGTATCCAACATAACCTCCCGGACCCTGGTGTGCTGATGCCGCGACCATACCAATAAAGGTCTCCACATGAACCGCCGGAGGGAAGTCAGGATTATCGAACAAAGGGGTCATAGGCCCCCATCCATCAGAGAGTTGATATTTAGTGCACACACCATCCCATTTCCACAATGTGACTCTCAGAAGGACAGAAGATAAGACACACAATCCGGGCGTTTAGGTCTGGATTTCCATGGGAGAGAAGTTAAACTCCATCCCGCCAGGCGGCCTTCCAGATCTACCCACTGTTTTGACAAGGCACCATGAACCCAACACACGACTCTAGTGAGAACAGCTGCTATGTGATAAAGATGGAAGTCAGGGAGTCCCGCCCCACCCTCCAATTTGGGCCTGCACAAGATCTTACGGGCCAGTCAGGATCTACCATTCGACCAAACGAATGTAGTAGTGGCCGATTTCAGCTGAATGAAGAATGTGCGGGGCAGAGCAATAGGAATTGTCTGGAATAAGTAGAGTATCTTTGGCAGTATGTCCATTTTGAGGACATTAATCCTGCCGAACCAGGATAGACGCCTTCCGACAAGGATTTTGAGATCATCTTTAATGCGGTGTAGGAGGGGTTTGAAATTTAATTCATATAGTTGTGAATAGTCAGCAGACAAGTGGATGCCGAGATATTTCAAAGACGTCGCGTGCCATTTAAAGGGGAAGGCTGTCTGTAGCCTACCCTGCCTCTCCGGTGGTAGGCTAATATTCATGACCTCTGATTTGGTAAGATTGACGCGAAAATTACTAACAAGGCCGTAACTCTCAAATTCCCTTAAGATAAATGGGAGAGAAATTTCAGGCTCGGTAATATACATCAACAAATCGTTAGCGTACAGTGCCAATTTATACGTTTTTCCACCGATTGTCACTTCGTGAATATCAGGGTTACGCCTCAGGGCTACAGCCAGATGCTCCATCACCAAAGCATATAGCATAGGTGAGAGGGGGCTCCCCTGCCTTGTCTCATTCCATATAGGAAAGCAGTCCGATAGGACACCGTTACACCTAATCCCCGCCGTTGGAGTCGTATACAAGGCCAAGACTTGAAACCTCGAACCTAACCCGATCTAAGTGAGCACTCGCCATAAGAAGGGCCAACTGACCCTGTCAAAGGCCTTCTCTGCATCGACCGACAACACACAGGCTGGAATGTCCTTAGACTTCAGATGTGAGAGGAGCAAGATTGATTTGATAGTATTATCCCTCGCTTCACGTTGCGGAACAAATCCCACCTGATCAGTGTGCATCAGCCGAGGCAGAGAAGGGCCGAGTCTATCCGCCAAAATCTTTGCGTAAAGTTTCACATCGATATTGATGAAAGAGATCAGGCGGTAGCTTGCGCAGAGTCGGAGGTCCTTCCCTGGTATAGGCAACACCGCTATGGTGGCCTCCAGTGTTTGTTTTTGAAAAGGGAAATCCGGGGAGATAGCATTGTATACCTTGGCGAGGAAAGGTGCAAGGCCCTCCCCAAAGGTCTGATAGAATTTGGCCGTAAAGCCGTCTGGGTCGAGGCTCTTCTTCGGCGGAGTAGATTTAATAATTTGGGCTACTTCATCAGGAGAAAAAGGGGCATCCAATTCCACGGATGTTGCCTCCGAAACTGTTGGTAAGGCTGTATTGGCAACATACCGGTCGATCTCCAGATGTACATCTGGTAAGGCCTGGTCCACCTCAGAGTCATTGATATTATACAGAGCCCGGTAGTATTTGGCGAATGTGGCTGCAATACTGGTGGGGTGGTGAATCACCCTTCCCCCTGATGAGGTAATAGAGGGGATAAATGTAGTCGCTGTTCTCGGGTGAATATATCGTGCTAACGGGCCCCCACATTTGTCTGCGAATTCATAAAAAAATCGTTGCGACCGTTCCCGAAACTTCATATAAGCCTGGTCTAGCAGATTCTTGAGATCACTACACAGTTTGTTTAGGTCCAAATTTTGTTTGTGCAAAAGTTCCAGGCAAAGTATTTGGGAGAGCAGGTCATTCACCAATTCAGCTTTTTCTTTATTAAGTCAAGCCCCTTCCCTCATGAGGATACCTCTAATTACGCATTTCATTGCTTCCCACTGAGTGGGAAGAGGGGTAGAGTCGGTCGCTTGATCTCCTATGAACTCTAAGATTGCTGTGCGGGTTGCCTGTACAACATCTTTATCCATTAAAAGATTGGGGTTCAATTGCCAATGCCAAGCTCGTGGTGTGGCAGTAGGGCGGCATATTGTCAAATAGGTAGGCGCATGGTCGGACCAAGTCGCAAGACCTATGGAAGCCCTGGGATTCCAGTCGAGCATTTGATGGCCTAATAAGAAATAGTCAATGCGACTATTGTGCACTGCTGAGAAAAAGGAGTAATCCCGATCTGACGGATCGAGAACCCTCCAAATATCCACGAGCTTAAGGTATGGAGTCAGACAATCATAAGCAGAGTCTAAGCGTTACGGTTCTGCCGTGTGCGGATGGGTCACACTCCTCAGACGAGCTCTCTGTGGCAGCGCGGGTCCGCGTCTTTCAACTCCATGACAGGGAGGGGCATAAGGGTTCACAGGCCACTCCGGGATGAATACTTCAGGAAGATATAACCCCTCCAAAAAGGCTCCCAAGTCCTGCAGGCCCCGGAGGATGTAAGTCCCTCGATGATTGCGAACCTGCAACTGGAAGGGGAACCCTCAGGAGTATGTAATATCCCGCTCCCTCAGAGCATCAAGAAGTGGCCTCAATGCCCTCCGTTTTGATAACGTGGCCCTGGATAGGTCTGCCAAGAGATGGATTTCAGCTCCATCGAAGTTAATCGGCCTTTGGCGCGAGCTTGTCTCATGACATCTTCTTTAATCTGGAAGAGGTGCAGTCTGCAGATTACATCCCTGGGGTCGTTGGAGTCTACGGACCGGGGCCGCAAAGCTCGGTGAGCCCTGTCAAACCTGATGGGGGTGTCCGGGGGCCTGTCCAGCAATGAGTTGAAAATAGACTGTAAGGTGGGAAATTAGGTCCACCCGGGAGGCCAATCACCCAAATGTTATTACGACGGTCCCGGTTTTCCGAGTCCTCCATCAAATTGAACAGGAATGAGATTTGTTCCCAATTAGTGTCCAGTGCCCTTTGATGGCCAGCCAGGGTTTCTGCAGTCGCAGGTGCAGAGGATTCAATAGCCTCCACCCTCTCAATAACCTGCGATACAGCGGTGTTAAGACCCTGGATTTCCGCTCTGCAAATATTTTCCAAGCGAGGGATATACCCCTCCATGTCGGGCTTGGTTGGGATATCAGCCATCCTGGAGTGCAGGTCTTTAATCTCATTTAACACCAGACCTGAATAATGGTCAGGGAGATTGAGATAGCCTCCAGGGCACCACCTCCCGCAGGTCCAGACAGGGCAGATGGGTCAGAATGTGCCATTACGCCCGGTAGAGAGGTCACGGCTGGATCCACAGATTCAGACTAGGGATGGGCGAATCTACTCGCTAGGACTCGTTACTCGGCGAGTAGTAAGGGACTCGCAGGACTCGGTACTCTGCGAGTTTCCCAGTGATTACTCGCACGAGTCCAATGCAAATCAATATCAATCCTAGTTTTGTCAGAAACGCTGACAAAACTAGGATTGCCATTGTTTGCATTAGACTCGTGCGAGTAATCACTGGCTACTGTGCCAGTGATAGCAGGGAAACTCGCAGATAACTGCTGTTTCTTTGCCAGCCGAGTCCAGCTGTCTTCTCTGTGCAGCTCCAGGGTCCTAGAGCCTGCCTGCTCACAGACATTATGTAGCAGTGCTGAGATTGTTCTCAGTCTGCTCATTCCCTGTGTACAGACATGAATGTCTGTGCACAGAGATGATGTAGCAGTGCTGAGATTGTTCTCAGTCTGCTCATTCCCTGTGTACAGACATGAATGTCTGTGCACAGAGATGATGTAGCAGTGCTGAGATTGTTCTCAGTCTGCTCATTCCCTGTGTACAGACATGAATGTCTGTGCACAGAGATGATGTAGCAGAGCTGAGATTGTTCTCAGTCTGCTCATTCCCTGTGTACAGACATGAATGTCTGTGCACAGAGATGATGTAGCAGTGCTGAGATTGTTCTCAGTCTGCTCATTCCCTGTGTACAGACATGAATGTCTGTGCACAGAGATGATGTAGCAGAGCTGAGATTGTTCTCAGTCTGCTTATTCCCTGTGCATAGACATCTATATCTATACACAGGGGATGTAGCAGAGAGGACATCGCGTTTTGGACTGCGTCGGACGGAAGAGGATTTTTTTAATTAAAGATGGAGTCCCTAATGGCTTTTTTTTTTATTTCTAATAAAAATTTTTCCTTGTGTTGTGTTTTTTTTAAAACAATTTAATAGAAATTCATGGCGGTCATGTCTAATATTGGCGTGACCGCCATAAATTTCGGGCTTAGGGCCAGCTGATAATACAAAGCTGGCCCTAACCTCTTTATTACCCAGCGTGCCACCGCTACCAGGGCTGCTGGAAGAGCGGGGTTCAGCGTCAGAGGATGGCGCTTCAATGAACGCGCCATCTTCTGGGGCGGCTGCGGGCTGCAATTTGCAGCGGGGGTGCCCAGAAGGCTTGGGCATCCCTGCGCTGCGGATTCCAGCCCCCAGCTGCTTAGCTGTACCTGGCTAGACATAGAAATTGCGCGGAGCCCCACGCATTTTTTCTTTTATTATTTCATGAATTTCAGAGTCAGAATCTCAGAGAGTCAGAGTCAGAGTCAGAATCTCAGAATTTCATGAAATAATTAAAAAAAAATGCGTGGGGCTCCGCGCAATTTCTATGTCTAGCCAGGTACAGCTAAGCAGCTGGGGGCTGGAATCCGCAGCGCAGGATGCCCAAGCTTTCTGGGCACCCCCCGCTGCAAATTGCAGCCCGCAGCCGCCCCAGAAGATGGCGCGTTCATTGAAGCGCCATCCTCTGGCGCTGAACCCTGCTCTTCCAGCGGCCCTGGTAGCGATGGCACGCTGGGTAATAAAGAGGTTAGGGGCAGCTTTATATTATCAGCTGGCCCTAAGCCCGAAATTTATGGCGGTCACGCCAATATTAGACATGACCGCCATGAATTTCTATTAAATTGTTTTAAAAAAAACACAACACAAGGAAAATTTTTTATTAGAAATAAAAAAAAAAGCCATTAGGGACTCCATCTTTAATTAAAAAAATCCTCTTCCGTCCGACGCAGTCCAAAACGCGATGTCCTCTCTGCTACATCCCCTGTGCATAAATATAGATGTCTATGCACAGGGAATAAGCAGACTGAGAACAATCTCAGCTCTGCTACATCATCTCTGTGCACAGACATTCATGTCTGTACTCAGGGAATAAGCAGACTGAGAACAATCTCAGCTATGCTACATCATCTCTGTGCACAGACATTCATGTCTGTACACAGGGAATGAGCAGACTGAGAACAATCTCAGCTCTGCTACATCATCTCTGTGCACAGACATTCATGTCTGTACACAGGGAATGAGCAGACTGAGAACAATCTCAGCACTGCTACATCAGGCAGCAGGCAGGCTCTAGGACCCTGGAGCAGCCAGCACACAGAGAAGACAGGACTCTTATCTGTGCGAGTTTCCCAGCGATTACAGTTGCAAAGTAAACGAGTCCAATGCAAATAAATGACAAAACTAGGATTGCTTCAGGCTGAAGCTTCCGAGACACATCTGCGATTTGTAAATCTCACACTACTCGCTATTACTCGCTTCCCCATTCATTAACATTGGACTCGCTAGACTCGCAACGAGTAGCGAGTCCTGTGCTCGGACTCGCTACAGTCAAGCGATTCCGAGTAATTTAGGATTCGCCCATCACTAATTCAGACAGATATTTTTGGATATTTCCGTCCCTGCCGCGTGTGCTAGAGGTGCTAGCCGGGGTTAGGGATGGTGAGGGACCCCGTTTATTCCTAGTGGTCTCTCCCCTGGCATAACAGAGTCTATGGAGGGCCTGCAGAGGTCTATATGAGCCCCACCTGAGGAGCCAAGAAACAGTCCAGCAACAGGAGAAAGTGGACCTAGGGGCCCGTAATGGAGGAGGAGAGAGAAACAGGACCTCCTATTACCAACAAAGCAGTCCCAGGGCTCTCAGGGTCACTCTCTATGAGATGGTTGCAGGAATGCAGTGATGAGGAAGGTAATGGGCTGTGGTAGCTTAGTAATAGATACTTTCGGGATGGTACAGAGTATGGAGGGTAACTCTTTCCCCAGGGCTTGTTTTATCTCTTTGGTCAGATTGGCTGTGAATGCTGGCCCGTGGTCACTCTCTATGGTTTCTGGGACCCCATATCTACACAATATCTCTGAGAGGAGTTTCTTTGCAGTGGTTTTAGCAGATTGGTTCTTCACAGCGAAAGCTTCTGGCCATCCAGAGAATATGTGTGGCGCCCCTGCGTCCAGGAGGCCACAAAAGGGAACTGCAGCCAAGCAGGTAGGACAATTGTTAAACACTAACACCCTCACAGCCCACATAACCCACGTGTCAGAGAGGTTACATCCAGCCCTGAGGTTAGACACTATATGAGACCAGAGGGGTGGTGGATGAGGGGAGTGGGTTGGGCACACCAGAGGTCAGGTGACTGACAGTATATAGAGAGGGGGAGGAGAAAAGGAAGACAGTAGGCTGAAGTAGCTGAGATGTAAAGACAGAAAGACACACACTGCCTGGAAGAGCCTAAGCCGAGGAGTGCAGACCCGTACTGAGCCAGTGCGAGCCAGATGGGGGGGAAAGCCCGTCCGACGCTGAAACCACCAGGAGTGTGAGAGAACAGAGAGGGACGGTGTACCCGTGCCCTAGACAGCAGCTGAAGCAACCTGTTGCAGGTGGAGAAGCCCTCCTAGAATATTGGAAGGAACACAGAGAAGGAGCCTGGCAGAGCCTCATGCTAGAGGACTGTTGGAGGCTGGGCTGAGTAGAGTGTCGGCTCTAAAGGGGACCGTAGTTCACCCGGTATCCCCAGATAACACGACGAGGGGTCTGAGTTCCAGACTGAGATCCCTAACCCAAAAGACAGGCAGCTAAGTGACGTACTAGGACTCATAGAAGCCCGAGTCACCACCATACTGTCCAGTGTCACACAAAGTAGAGAAAGAGAATGCAATAGCCCGGAAAGGACACTTAAAGACTGTGTGAGGGGTCACAGGAGGAAGGAGTCTGGCTGCAGGAGAGAAGGGAACCCAAAAAGGGAGAAAGCAACCGTGTGCTGAGAACTGTGTAACAACTGCAAATAACTTGTAAGCTGACTGAAAGAACTTGAGTAAAGCTTTGGAAAACCCTGCATCGCCTCTCTTGTCAGTCTCTAGCTGCAGACCATTCCTCCCTACAGATCCAGCCCGTTAGCAGCAGCCAGGAGGAGAGATCCCTGCAGCCTGCCAAGTAAGTGTGCTCAAACTACACACACAATAGACTTTAACCCTTGCTGCCCCGGGGGATACAGTTCTCCCCACTGGAACTATACCATCCCCGCTGCCATTCCATCACCCCCGGAGGTTCTGCAGCAGCGGCGGCCCCATCACTGGCCGCACCAAGTGGGTGGCGTCACCCGTGACATCTCCCTTGTAAATAAATCCCCATCTTTATTGTGAGGGCCCAGGGACACGGTCCGGACCAAGCCACCCGTGACATCCCCAGTACCGTCCGGTCCGGTACCGAGTACCCCAGTCCCACCTGGGGCTCCACATATGTCCACGACTACCAGTGCATATTCAAATCCTCCTGAGGGCGGCATCTGAATGTGGTCAATCTGTATGCGTTGGAAGGGGTACAAAGGTCTCGGTGTACACTTCTGTGGAGTTTTCTCTGTTTTCCCTGGGTTACACCGGCACAGAATAGGCATCCTCTGGTGTAATTTGCTGCCATTGTTGAAAAGCCAGGTGCATGGAAGTACTGTCTCACAAGATTGTACATCTTCACTTTTGATTGATGGGTGGGGCCTTTGGCCCATCTGGCAATCATTGGGTAGAGAGCTCGTGGGAGGCATGGTTTTCCTTTCAGTAGTATCAGATGCTTCTCATCTTGCACAGCTCCATCTTGGATCCATTTTTCCTTCTCTTCATTGGATGCTTGCTTCTGCAGGGTCAGGACCATGTTCTCCCAGGATTGTTCATCCGTCTTCTTCTTGTCCGAATCTTCTTCTTGTCCTGAGTCTTCTTCTTGTCCTGAGTCTGTCAAGAGATACAAGTTGGAGGGTTCTGTGATGAGTGGCTTCACTGCTGCTTCCTTAGCTGCCCTGTCAGCCAAGTCATTCCCCACGGCTTCTCTTGAGGTCCCTCCAGTGTGTGCCTTTACCTTAAGTACTGCGACTCTTTCTGGCATCAGCAAGGACTCTAGCAATTCCTTCACCGCTCTATGGTGGCGTATTGGAGTTTCATTGGCTGTAATGAAGTCTCTCGCCCACCAGATAGGCCCGTAGTCATGGCAGATGCCAAATGTTATAATGGTATAAATGTTCGCTTTCTTCTGGGCTGCCATCTTGCAACTTTCGGTCAATGCAGCCAATTCTGCTTCCTGTGCAGACATGGACGCGGGTAGTGGTTTGGCCATCAACACAGTATCTTCTGTGACCACCGCCATACCCATGTGAAACCGTCCTTCTTGGTCCGCATATCTTGATCCATCCACGAAGACAGTCAAATCAGGGTCTTCCAGTGGTGTATCTGTGACTGTGTCAAATCCGGAGGTTTCTTGTCTCATAAGCGCAAGACAGTCGTGCTGAGCCCTTCAAAAGTCGGCTTCCTCTTCCACCGAAGTGTCAGAGACGTCACATTCCCCCCTTGGAAGAGGGAGGAGAGTTGCAGGGTTCAAGACGTCACACCTGGAGATTGTCACGTTGTCTGGGAGTAGAAGGGAACATTGTAGCCGTAGGTGATGTGCAGCAGAGAGATGTTTAGGTTGGGTCTGGGCCAGAATGGCAGTGATATCATGTGGAGCCTTCACCTTCAGGCAGTGGCCCAGAATAACATCCGCAGTCTTGTCCAGCAGTAGGTGTGTAGCAAAGACAGCTCTCATGCATGAAGGTGCTCCACGGGCAACTGGGTCCAATCTGACAGAGTAGTATCCCAGTGGGCGCTGTCTTCCCCCATGGAACTGTGTTAGGACTCCAGTGGCATGTCCTTTCTTCTCCATCACAAACAGGCAGAAGGGTTTCTTGTAGTCAGGGAGTCCAAGGGCAGGAGAGCATATGATGGTATCCATCAGCATGTAGAATCCATCAATGGCTTCAGCTGTCAGACAGAAAGGAATATCTTTGAGGCAGTCATAGAGAGGCTGCATGTGGACTGATGCATCCAGGATCCAAGGACTGCAGTAGGACACAAGACCAAGGAAAGACTGTATCTGAGTGTGGTTGGTTGGCATAGGTATGTTCTTACCGCCGTCTTCAGTAAGGTGTTTGGCTTGGTGTGATATACAGTGTCCCAAGAACACAACTTTGTCCAAGCAGAATTGTAGCTTTTCTCTGGATGCTTTACACCCCTTGTAGGCCAGGAACTGTAGGACTCTCAGGAAGCTGGGAAAAGGTGTATGACAGTCCGCGCCACCGGGTACGAAAGAAATCACCTGGGATGCAGGAAGTTATTTCAAGCTTTATCTTTATTCTCCAACATGTTTCAGCGCTCCACCTGGCGCCTTCCTCAGGGATATTACCAGCTCCAAAAAGGGTCACACAATGCAATAAAAGAAGATGTTTGTGTTGTGAGAGCATCCTGCAAACAGATACCTTTGTATCCTCTACATCAAAGGAACAGTTTAAAATCAAGTATAACATGAATTGTACAACGAAATACGTTATCTACTTGATGGAATGCCCATGCGGGAAACAATACGTGGGGAGAACAATAAGAGCCCTTCATGAGAGACTCAATAAACATCGGTCTAACATCAAAAATGGCTTTAGGATGCATGGAGTATCATGGCACTATGACACTCACCACAAAAGGGATATCAAGTTGATCAAAATTACACCCATTGACCACATTTCTGAATTAGTTCCTAATAGATTTGAGCAATTGAAAAAAAGAGAAAAATACTGGATATTTAAACTCAACACACTTAAACCAAATGGATTAAATGTGATCTCAGAGCTAATATAGTTTTTGAATAATTATATTTATTTTGGTGAAGTCCCTAAATATGAGCACATAGCACACTTCCACAGTCTCAACTTAGGAATAATGATCGATAATTCGATGTTTATGATATATATATAGTGACCTATTGTTTGTTGATAGGAATACCTCAAAGCCAGCTTCTGGCATTCCTTATAAATCCGCACAGATTAGATAATTGTGCATTATTTATTTCACTTTTTTATCACTGCATTTGTTGTTGTATTTAATATTTATTTATATTATTAATAATCTGCAGATACACACCATGCACTAGAGACACTAGGTCACATTTAACATATTGATGAGCACTCTACTGTCATCTTATGAATACAACATCACGAGAGCAAACTATTTCGGCAGAACACAGGAATGTTGACCCCCACCCCTGACCACCCCCCCTTTTTTTAGGACCATAAGTACTGGAATTACATATATACACAGTTGAATCTTTGCCTCTCCATAATAATGAAACTATTAATTTGGTTATCCATTAATCTCTCACATTGTAACCCACATGTACCTTATATGAATATTAGATAGATGATGGGATAGAACCCACACTAATCCCTGGAATTGCGATTTCGGCCTTATGGCACTACCATTTATCCACCACCACATATTGAAAAACGACAAGAAAAACAAAGCCACTGTAGAGAATTTTATTTTATTCATTTTTTAGCAATTTTTTATTGATTATGTTTTAATCTTTCCTTGCTGTTCTGTTTTGGAGGATTTGTAGTCTCTTACATCCTCATAAGTAGAATACTGATACACACCATTATAGATAGTCCTAGAAAAAAAAAAAAAAAAAGGTAATATCCCTGAGGAAGGCGCCAGGTGGAGCGCTGAAACATGTTGGAGAATAAAGATAAAGCTTGAAATAACTTCCTGCATCCCAGGTGATTTCTTTGGTACCCGGTGGCGCGGACTGTCATACACCTTTTCCCAGCTTCCTGAGAGTCTTCCCACGTGCGAGTGGTTGGTGGAGGTCCTGCAGCAGCCGGTATTGATTGTATGCCTTCAAGCCAGTTGTGGGTCATCACAACTGGAGTAGGTGAGTGGTTTTGACAATATACCTCTCATCTTTTAGTGTCTGAGTGATAGGGCACTATTGCGCCTCTTGTTCCCCCTTCCTATTTTATATAGGAACTGTAGGAGGGAGATGGATTCTTCTTGTACTTCCTGGAGGGAGTCAGAACACAGGAGAAGATCATCAACATACTGAAGGAGCGTAGCAGCTGGGTGAGTCATCTTCCAGGGCTCCAGGATAGTGGACATTGCTTGGCTGAACATGGAAGGGCTATTCTGGGCCCCCTGAGGCATTACCATCCACATGTACTGCTGATTTTCATGAGTGAAGGCAAAGAGATGCTGGCAGTCGGGGTGCAAAGGGACACTGAAGAAGGCATTTGCCAAATCCACAACCGTAAACCAGGAGGATGTGGGTGGGATCGATGATAGGAGGGTGTAGTGGTTGGGCACAATCGGAGTATCCAAGACTGTGGCTTCATTCACTGCCCGTAGATCTTGCACCATGCAAAACTTGGGAGGTTGTCCCTTTGGTGTTTTCTTCTTGACTGGAAACAGTGGGGTGGTGCATGGTGACTTGGTCAGGATGACTGCTCCATTCTTGACGTAAGGTGTCAGTTGTGTGATAGCATCCGATTGGGCAATGGAGAGAGGGTACTGGTGCTTACAGGGTAAGTGGGCTCCTGGTTTAAGCTTGACTGCCACTGGCTAGACTGGGAGCCTTCCAATGCTTTCAGGGCTTTGGGCCCACAGGATGTCTGGTATCCTTGAAAGCCAGGCTGCATCCGTAGGTTGTATTTTCTCAGCAAAGTGAAGAAGGCCGAAAACCCGTGAAACTTCTTCCTGGTCCAGAGCAGTAGTAAGTGTGACAGTACCATTTTCCTGAAAGGAGATGTTGGCGTGTAACTTCATCAGTAAGTCAGTTCCCAGTAGGTTCACTGAACAGGTGTTGGACACCACCAATGGAGATAACATGCTCTGTGTGGGTTGCAGGCTGACATGCAATGGGCTGGTCATAGGGGTATATTTTATGACTCCATCAACACCCACATATGGGATGGTTTCTTCTGTGAGGCAGTCTGAGTCAAGTAAGTCAGCAAATCTTATCACGCTTCTAGCTGCACCTGTATCCACTAAGAAGGGGATGGATATTCCTTCTACCTCCATACATACAGTAGGAGTCGGGCCGCAAGCTTGTCTGTTGGTTTTGCAGAGCTTATTGTAAGTTGGTGGATCCGGCTTGCCTATGTCCTATAGCTGGGTGGAGGGGGCAGGTGGCGGTGGAGGAAAATCCTGCGGCAGCTGTTCTTGCAACGGTGCTCTGGACTCAGCTGTCTGACTGCGATGTTGAGAAGATCTGCAGTTCCTCCTTATGTGGCCTATCTTCCAACAATTGTAGCAGGTGACTCCACTACTTGGTCCTCCCCTGTTTCCTCGGTTCTGCAACACCATAACATTACAGTTCCGGGGAGGTTTTGAAGGCCTGTTCATTTCTATGCCCCTTGCCAAATGAAATATAATATCTGGGTCCAATCGTCTGTATTCTGGTCTTGTCATCTGGACCTGCTTCTGTATGGGTTCAAGAAGACATTGGACGAAGGCTTGTATCCATATCTGGCTATGGAACTTCCCATGGTGATCAAATCCCAGGTCTGTGAACATCTGATTCAGCCGGTAGTAGAACTTTTCTACACTTTCCCCTCTTTCTTGCATTATGTCTTGGACAGAGGTTGCTTGTTCTGCCAGATGGTCCTTAGCCCAGGCATACAGCTTGAGTAAGAAAGCTTCACCAGACTTGAATGTTCTCTGATATTCCGGAGTACCTGGTGCAGGCTGCAGAGCTGGGCGCATTACTGGCCAGAAGGAGTCTCCTGCTTTGATTTCAGCCAATCCCATAAGATCTTCCCATGAGGCAGCGTGAGTCTTCTGAATCTGGCTCATCTTCCGATGAAAGGGCATAGGTTGCTTGTCAGGGTCCGGTAAGGTGTTCACCAATGTGGCAGCTTCCTGAGGCTTCCAGGAGACATATCTGCCTCGCCTAGGACGGGAAACATGCTGTGGAGGGTCTTCATACTGTGCCAGTCGGGGTGGTTGATCTGAGCCATGCGTAGAGCTGCCTGTTGTGGCCTGCGTACCCCCGTACATTGATAATGTCTGTCTCCCATCTCCCCTATCCTGGGGAGTGTGCTGTGCCGGGGCAGTAAACTGTAGCCGGTGATGTGTCTGCTCATCTCCACCTGCTACTCCCAATTGTGACAGTTCTGTCTTCATTAAAGGCATGCCTCCATGATTTCCTAGTGATGAGAGGGGATCCACTGAGGCTGGGGAGAGATACTGTGGAATTTTTGGCCTAGCTCCAGGCCCAACTGGGAAATTCTCCTGTCCCCATGCCATCTGGTATTCTTCTTCGGCAGCCTCCTCCTCTCCATCTCTTGTTTCATCCCTGTCCCTGTTCATGTATATTCCGGATACTGCTGCAGAGCGGGGTCTGGTCTGTGCTAAGACGGCAGCTTGAGAGGAAGTGGGTGCGTCCTGGTTTGCTGGCATGTAAGGTGTGCCATCCATATTGAGAACTGGACACAAGGTGGTGGGTCTGTGTGGGTATCTAGAATGTGTCAGCATAGGCACGGGTGCAGCAGCTTCTGCCAGTGTCATTCTGTCAGGTGGTGGAGTATACGTGTATTCACCAGTAGCAGGGTCACGATGTTCAATCCACAATAACTTCCTTGTATCCCGAGCAGTCTAAGATGCTTCAGCATCTTCCAAAACCTTGGCTTCCCTCAAAAGCCCTCTCTTACTTGTTATCACTTCCTTCCACTCCTTCTCATCTAAGCGTCCTCCACGGGTCGGGGATCCCACTAGTTTTAAGAGGACCTTCATATTTTTTACATACTTCCTCCCTTTTTCACATACTTCTTCCCTTTTCTCTCTGCCACCAGGTCTTTTGGGGGCGTCTTGCTGAGGCTTTGACTGATTAACACCCATGTTATAGCTTAAACCCAAGTCTCTATGCTTCTATCTTGGCTATAGCTGCGCACCACTCAAGGTCAGCACTGTCAGCAGGGTTGTATAGGTGTCCTGCTTCTATCTCCCTCAATAGGGGAGTCAACTGGGATACCTACAGTGAGCCGGGCATGAATGATTATCCTGAACACTTTAAACCTTGGGAGTGGGGGGGAAGAGAGGTGAAATGGCTCTGTAGCCAAGTCTCCCCGTGGGGAATAGGGCGTCTAGCACTCTAGTGATCCACCAACTGTCAGCAGTAATGGCAAGCACCACACCTTGCTTACCCTGTGGGCACGTTATGGAAATTAGTCAGTGGTGTTAGGAAGGCAGTTAGTCAGAGGACTGGAACTGGTTGCGTCACTGGAGTCAGTCGGTCAGAGTCAGTCTGAAGACTGGGACTGGAATGGTTGTCACCAAACAGATAAAACATCTAACTGTATCGGCCCCCTCTACACCTCAGTGGGGCAACAACTGGGTCATATAACATTCTTGCATATTCTTCTTGCAACAAATCCCCTTGCGGATTGACTATCGTTAGCTGGGCATGTATATTTTGTCTGAACACCTTGAGTACTGGAGAAGTGCCAGGGATTGCTATATAACCAGTTTCCTCATATGCATATGGCACGTCAGTAACACAATTTATTATCCAGCCAGTGGGTGTAAATGCTAGGGCACGTCATTGGAGAGACGGAACATTCTTCACTACAATCAATTTACGTAAATTACGTACTCATCCACCGCCGCAGCCAGGACTACTAACACTACACTCCGTCCTTAGCTTGCGCACACGGGGTGGGAAAACCATCAGCCGTATCAGAGACTGGAACCAGTGGTGAAATCATCAGCCCTCATCAGGGGCCAGAAAACCATCAACCCTTATTAGGGGCCAGAAAACCAGGGAAACAGAATCTCCCTATTCTCTCTGTGCTTTTTTGTGAACCGAAACTGCAGCAATGATAGCACTGACATACACACAGATAAGGCAGACAATTAAGGAATTCTCAGGACCGGGTTGCAAGGGCTAGGACTTCTCAGATCCGGTCATCTATGTCCGAGTCTGACAACCAGCTACCTCCATCCCTGCACGTAGACACACGAGGGTTTTAGGTAAGATAAATCATTTTCTTACCTCTTTGTAGCCTGCAGGTCTACCCCTCGTGTATGATCCGTCCTGGGAATGGAGGTTCAGGTGTGGCTGTCGTCCTCTGGACGTCTCGTCCTAGCCCCACGTTGGGCACCAACTGTAATGGGAGCCCTCCACACCTTTCGGGTGGGCTGTCCTCTTAATTGTCTGCCGCCAAATTGATGCTTTGTCTAAGTGTGTGCATGACACCGGTAAGAACCACGCTGACAACAAGTCAAAGTAGAGCTTAATAACAAAGACCTTTATTAAGGGAGGGGTAGCCAGTTTTATACGGCTCCTTAACGGGATAGTAAAGGGGTTAATGATATAAGGAAAATCCGGCACCGGACCAAATTCTTCAATACTTGTGTTTTATTTTTTAGTATTAAACAATCATATTGTGAGACCACAGCCCCACCAAAACTTGTGTTGGGCTACAGGTTAAATACACATGAATTACATTTTTTATTTTATTTTATTTTTCATTTTCATATATATCCATGTATACTTCTATCAAAATCCCAATACTCTTTGTTTCTTTATGGGAGTTAAACTTCTGTTGTTATATGGATTTTAGTAAGGTTTATTTTTATTTTCCTTTTTAGTAAAAGTATGAGGTATGAGTATGAAGTATGATAGGTCTGTTCGTTACCATTAGGTTGTCGTGTATTGACGATGAGTATCCACTGAGCCTCGCGTTCCAATACGCGGTGCTCATTGTCTCCACCTCGTCTTAGATTTGACACCCTTTCAATACCTTTCACTATTATTTCTCAATATTTTTATTGAGATTTCTTTAGGAAAAGGGTAGGATGGGAAATATATAGGGTAATATGTAGGGGATAAATTACATATTACAGACATACAGGCATACAGGGATAGAGGAACATTGGGGTAGTCATACAGTTGGGTAATATAAGTATATGAGTATACAGATACAAAAGCAAAATACAAAGAAAAGAAAACAAATAGACAATATAACCTATTCTTATTTAACGGTAGTTAAGATTTTAACTGAGGTTCGGCTAGATTTATTCGAACCTGAACACAAAATTGGATTGTTATGTTAGATCTGCTTTCATACTTAAAGGGAGAAAATCAGATGCAATTTCCGAGAGACATCTATAGATTGATGAAGTGGAGATGTTAGGTTGTGAGGTTAACGTCATTGGACCTAGTGAGATGATTTAAAGATTGTGATGAGATCCAGGGCTCCCAATTTGAAAAATATTTGTTATATGAATTATTTCTAACTGCATAACTGAATTCGTATGTGCAGTGGGAGGACATTCTGTCAATTAAGTCCAGGATTGTAGGAGACATTGTAGTCTTCCATCTAGCAGCCAGAAGGACCTTAGCGGTTAATAGAATTTGGTTGATGATAAATCTAAGGTTATGAGGTATGTTTGAAATTCCTAATAAGAGGAGAGCCATTTGAGGGGTAAGTGTGATCTTCATATTGGTGGTTTTAAATATTAGATCATGAATCTCGGTCCAGAACCCCAGAATTTTCGGACATTTCCAAAAAATATGGGAAAGTGTCCCAGTATGAGTGCACTCTCTCCAACAAGTCGGGGATATAGTATGATCCATGCAATTCAATTTTGATGGGGTCCAATACCATCTGGCCAAAAGCTTGAAGTAGGATTCTTGTATTGAGTGTGAGAGTCATGTGGGATTAGTGGATGAGGGCAGATATATCTCTCCCAGGTATCTGTCATATGCAACCTAGCCTGGTCAGTATCACCTGGCTGGTAATGAATTAGTGGGAGGCGGTTGGGGTAGGTAAAAGGAGTCTGGGAGGTCGGGCGGGGCTCTCTCTCAGCCTGGGAACACAGAAGGCCTGTCTGTGTATGGAGACGCATGTGAGTGAAAGCAGTGCTCTTTGTTTCTATGGTTTGGTTGAAGGGAGAAGCCCTTCAGTCTATAGTGAGGTTGCATTCTGTTTAGTTAGTGCCGGACAGGCAAGGATTTTTGTTTGCTGTTTTGTTTTCTTTGTTTGCTTTCACCACAATAAACTCTGGCCAAGGCCAGTGGCATCTAAATCTCTGCTCTTGGTATGAGTGACACCCGACATATACGTGCCCTTTGACCCTGGCAAAGGCGAACCCAGTGTGTGTTTTCACATATTGGTGGAGAATGCGGGCAGCACGTTAAAGTGTCAACATGGAAGACGTGGTGAAAGCGCTGGTACAATCCACAGCTGTGCAGCAAGAAGCTAACCGCTTAATGACAGCCCAGCTGAGGGAACTGGTAGAAACGACCACGAGAGACCGCCAACTCCTGCAGGAGGTGGCGCAGCGCCTTGCGAGCGCACCTGAGGTGAATGTGGAAGCTGCCCAGAGGGAGATTCATGTGAGTCGGTACTGGCAGAAACTGACTACAGAAGATGATGTCGAAGCTTACCTGACCACGTTTGAACGGACAGCGGAGCGGGAAAAGTGGCCGAAAGCACGTTGGGCCGGCTTAATTGCTCCGTTTCTGGCTGGTGAGGCCCAAAAGGCGTACTACGATCTGGAGCCTGAAGCAGCGCAGGATTTTGATAAACTAAAAGCCGAGATCCTGGCCAGGCTGGGAGTGACGATGGCGGTACGAGCACAGAGAGTGCACCAATGGACTTATCAGCCTGATAAACCACCACGATCCCAGATGTTCGACCTCAGTCACCTGACGAAGAAGTGGCTACAACCCGAGGTGTTGACGGCGCCGGAGATGATCCAAAGAGTTGTCTTGGACAAATACCTAAGAGCCTACCGGCAGCCCTGAGAAAATGGGTGAGTCATGGAAACCCCACGACCGCAGCCCAGCTGGTGGATCTAGTGGAACATTATTCCGTGGCGGAAGGACTCCTGGACGATGCCACACGTCCTCCCTCCTCCCCCTCCTCACGGGGATCGGGTAAGACTGTATCTAAGACTGGGTCTAGGGGAGGGGGAAAATATTCAAAGACAGTGGGGGAAGAAAACGGGACTGCCGGACCTATGAGGCCTAGGGGACCGAACTATGGACTAAGCAAGGGGTCTGTGAGGTGTTTTCGCTGCCAGGAGATGGGCCACATTGCTGCAAACTGTCCAGTAACTACCGAACCGATGCAGTGTGATGTAACGACCTGTGAGAAACGCGTGGCTATGGTTGCACGGGTGGTGTGTGTTGCGGCTGGTAAAGGCGATATGGAGAAACACCTGTGTGACCTGTCTGTTGATGGCACGAATGTGGTGGCGCTGTTAGACTCCGGGAATGTCATAACCCTGGTCAAGGCCAGTCTGGTGTCAGTCCCGACTGGTCCGTTAGATAAATTTTCTGTGACGTGTGTGCATGGAGACACCTGCTCGTACCCCACCACTGTCTCCTGCATTACTACTCCCTATGGGTCTGTGTATCATAAAGTGGGACTAGTCCCAGCCTTATTGCATGATGTCATTCTGGGTAGAGATTTTCCCCTCTTCTGGCAGTTGTGGGAGAACCAGTTGGTACCCCGGGGGAGCGGCACAGGGGACCCTACTCCAAGGGGCCCTGAGCCACTGGAGGATGGGCCCTCAGAGGATTCAGGGAAGGAGTCAGTCCCCTGAGGATAATCTTCAGTTCCCGTTTTCAGTCATGGCTGGCGATTTCGAGGAACCCATTGCAGGGGCGGAGGTGGACAGCCATCCGCCATCCGGTTTGCTGGAATTGGAAGTTCAGAAAGATGACTTCCAAAGCGAGCAAATAAGGGATCCTACCCTGTCTCAGGCTAGAAAAAATGTTAAGGTGGTGAACGGAGTACAGGTGGATGCCGATGCTAGGTTGGCCTATCCTCACATGGCCCTAGAGAATGACTTTCTCTATCAGATAGAAAAAAAAGGGGAGGACATGGTGCAACGGTTGGTAGTGCCAAAACCCTACCAGCAGAGAGTGCTGGCCCTGGCACACACACACGTGATGGGAGGCCACCTGGGGGTCCAAAAAACTACCGAAAGGATATTACACTTTTTTGTATGGCCGGGCATGCACCATGATGTTCGCACGTATTGCGAGTCTTGTCCAGAATGCCAAATCACTGCACCCCGGCCCCATCTGTGTAGCCCCTTGGTACCCCTACCTATCATCGAAATCCCGTTCGAGAGGATTGGGATGGATTTGGTTGGGCCCCTCCCCAGGTCTGCACGGGGACACCAGCACATCCTTGTCATCTTGGATTATGCCACCCGTTACCCCGAGGCCATTCCTCTGCGTAACATGGCCACCAAGACCATTGCCAAGGAGCTGGTCCATGTGTTTAGTCGGGTCGGTGTCCCAAAACAGATACTCACCGACCAGGGGACCCCCTTTACGTCGAGGGTAATGAAAGAGCTCTGCAGGCTCTTACAGATATCACAGCTACGCACCTCTGTCTATCATCCTCAAACAGACGGACTGGTTGAGCGGTTCAACAAAACCCTGAAACAGAAGCTCCGAAAGGCGATAGACAAAGATGGGAAGAACTGGGACTACTTGCTCCCATATTTGCTGTTTGCCATCCGAGAGGTTCCCCAGTCTTCCACCGGATTCTCGCCTTTCGAACTTCTGTATGCCCGACGTCCCCGGGGTCTCTTGGACGTCGCGAAAGAAACCTGGGAGGGACAGATTACCCCATTCAAAAGCGTGATAGATCATGTAACCCAAATGCAGGACCGTATTGCGGACGTTATGCCCATTGTGAAAGAGCATATGATGCAGGCTCAAGGGGCGCAGAAGAGGGCTTATGACAGGGGGGCCAGGGTCCGCTCTTTTGCACCCGGAGATAGGGTGTTGATCCTGGTACCCACGGTGGAAAGTAAGTTCCTGGCAAGGTGGCAAGGCCCCTTTGAAATTCGGGAACGGGTAGGTGAGGTAAACTACAAAGTGTACCTGCCTGGGAAAAGAAAACCCAAACAGATTTATCACGTGAATCTGATAAAACCCTGGAAGGACCGTCCAGCTCTGTCAGCGGGACTGACCCTTCCGATCCGCACACGGACCCTGCCCGAAGTCCACATTGCGGAGACTCTTTCGGAGCGGCAAAAGACAGACGTCAAGCAGTTTCTCTTAAACAACCAACAGTTCTTTTCTGAGAAACCGGGACAGACTACGCTCCTTAAGCACGATATTACAACAGAGCCAGGCGTAACCGTACATGTGAAACCTTACCGTATCCCGGAAGCTCGGCGGGAAGCCGTCTCCCGAGAAGTGAAGTCGATGTTAGAGCTAGTAGTGATTGAGGAATCGCATAGTGCCTGGTCGAGCCCGATTGTGTTACTCCCTAAACCAGACGGCACCATTCGGTTCTGCAGTGACTTCCGGAAACTGAATGCAGTTTCTAAATTTGATGCGTACCCTATTCCACGGGTCGACGAATTGATAGAGCGGCTTGGCAAAGCCAGGTATATCACGACCTTAGATTTAACGAAGGGGTATTGGCAGATTCCCTTGACGGAGGCCGCCAAAGAGAAGACCGCGTTTTCTACACCGGACGGGTTATACCAGTATGTGCATATGCCGTTTGGACTACATGGGGCACCAGCGACATTCCAAAGGTTGATGGACTGGGTCCTGAGGCCACATAGGCAGTACGCTGCGGCCTATTTGGATGATATCGTCATCTACAGCCTGGAGTGGGAGACCCACCTCCGGAAAGTGCAAGCCGTGATAGAGGACCTGCGGAAGGCAGGTCTCACGGCCAACCCCAAGAAATGTTATATCGGGCTGGAAGAAGCCCGGTATTTAGGGTACGTTATCGGGAGGGGAATCATTAAGCCCCAGTTAGACAAGATACAAGCCATTCAGAACTGGCCGCAACCAATCAACAAGAAGCAGGTGAGGGCTTTTCTGGGGATTGCCGGCTATTATCGGCAGTTTATTCCCAATTTTGCAGCCATTGCTGTCCCCCTGACGGATCTTACCAAAGGGAAAGATTCTGTCATGATCAAATGGACCACGGCAGCGGAAGAAGCCTTCCATGCCCTAAAGCTGGCTCTTTGCTCTCAACCTGTGTTGGTGGCTCCTGATTTCCTAAGTGAGTTTGTAGTCCAAACGGATGCTTCCGATACCGGTATAGGGGCAGTGTTGTCACAACTGAGGGACGGAGAGGAACATCTGGTCCTTTATCTGAGTCGGAAGCTAAATAAACACGAACGGAGGTATGCAATTGTGGAAAAAGAATGCCTGGCCATTAAGTGGGCTCTTGAGTCCCTCAAATATTACTTGGGGACAGAAAGTTCAGGCTGATCACCGACCATGCCCCTCTCAAGTGGATGCACTTGAATAGGGAACGGAATAGTCGGGTGACTAGGTGGTTCCTTGCCTTGCAGGCCTACAATTTTACAGTGGAGCATCGCCCAGGGGTGCAGATGGGGAATGCTGATGCCCTGTCTCGGGTACACTGTTTTGTGGGCGCCATTGCTCAGCCGGAGTGGTCTGAGCAGAGGGGGGGATATGTGAGAGTCATGTGGGATTAATGGATGAGGGCAGATATATCTCTCCCAGGTATCTGTCATATGCAACCTAGCCTGGTCAGTATCACCTGGCTGCTAATGAATTAGTGGGAGGCGGTTGGGGTAGGTAAAAGGAGTCTGGGAGGTCGGGCAGGGCTCTCTCTCAGCCTGGAAACACAGAAGGCCTGTCTGTGTATGGAGAAGCATGTGAGTGAAAGGGGGCATCCCTGTCTAGTACCGTTGGATAGTATTATCTTTCTAGATAAAGTGTTGTTTGAATAGATCCTAGCTGAAGGATTAAGGTACATGGAAGAGATAAAATTAAATATATTACCTTTTATGCCAAATTTATTAAGAGTGTGTAGAAGAAAACTCCAATTAACCCTGTCAAATGCCTTCTCGGCATCCAGAACCAATAAGACAGTCGGGTCTTTTGTGAGTTCTATGTGGGACATTAAATTAATAACTCTTCTAGTGGCAGCGGATTAATTTCTATTAGGAATGAATCCTACTTGATCAATATTAACAAGTTTATTGATATATTTTTGTAATCTGGTGGCAATCAGTTTAGCTAAGATTTTTGTGTCACTGTTTAATAAGGAAACAGGTCTATAATTTCTTGTGTCTGAATTATCACCCTTGCCTTTTGGAATGACCACTATTGTAGCTTCTAGCATTTCTAAGGGTAAATGGCCATGAGTTGCTGTATAATTTGCCAGCCGGGCTAGATAAGGGGAAATTAGATTTGAGTATTGTGTCTTGTATAGTTCTTTTTGAAGTCCATTTAACTTTTAGTAATATATAATTATATATTGGTAGGCACCGGAGCTAGCTATAGAAAGACAGAGCTGAAATGCTGTACTTTGTGTTATGCAGCTGTAATACCCCAGAGATTACCTGTGTAATCGATCTCTAGTTACACCACTTTCATTGATATTATAATTAATTTTCTAATTAATTTTTGTAGGGCTCAGCGCTCACAACCACCTCTTTATTCAATAAGGACTTTTCTATTTCTACTAAAAATTTATTAACAATCATAAGTACATTACAAACCAATTAAAAATTCATTAAAATCATGAATAAAAATTTTTTTATGAATAAAAATGTTTTTCTTTTTCCAATTTATCAGGTTCCTGTTGATACTCTTGAATCTTTCTTCTTTATTCTTATGTGTTCATGTTCTTACTCTAAATGGAGAAAATTTCAATTATTCACCTCTTTTAAAACACTCCGATTGAATCTACCTTTGTCTGCAGTGTGATACTCACATTCAACTAACCCTGCTGTTCATATCACTTCGGTTATCGTTGCAGCTTCTTATCTCCTCAATATTCTATTCGCCCTGTCTCCTATTTGCGAAACAACATAAAAGTGTTTATATACATAAGGATAATGAGTCTATGTATTATCTATTTATATAATCCGCAGTTTGGAATTCGGGCACTGTAGCCGAATCCCAGAATGCTTTGCGCCACTGCGAGCGATGACGCGTAGCGTCATCGCGAGCCGCAGCCGCAGTGCACCTCCGGGACAACAACCCCCACACACAGACACAGGAGACCCGGCCAGAGAGAGAGGGAGAGGAGCTCCGGCCCCGCACACTCCATCCCCCGGGACAGCAACCCCCACACACAGCAGCTGACAGCCGCAGCCGCAGTGCACCTCCGGGACAACAACCCCCACACACAGACACAGGAGACCCGGCCAGAGAGAGAGGGAGAGGAGCTCCGGCCCCGCACACTCCATCCCCCGGGACAGCAACCCCCACACACAGCAGCTGACAGCCGCAGCCGCAGTGCACCTCCGGGACAACAACCCCCACACACAGACACAGGAGACCCGGCCAGAGAGAGAGGGAGAGGAGCTCCGGCCCCGCACACTCCATCCCCCGGGACAGCAACCCCCACACACAGCAGCTGACAGCCGCAGCCGCACTGTACCTCCCGGAGAACTACCCCCCGCCTGCACACCCCCGTCAGCCATACACCCCTGCCAGCCGTAGATCCCTCACCCCACCTCTCCTGCTGCTCCGGCACACTCCCGCATCTCTCTCTGCTCCGATCATCTTCACTACAAGGCTAAAGGACCTTTGGTGATGTCAGAGTCATGTGATCATTCACATGACTCAGACATCACTGCAGGCCCTCTATTAATCGATCAGAGCTGGTAAAAAGGGTAAGAAGCCACACAGGGGGCAGGGCGAGTTAAGACACTGCAATGGCAAATAGAGCCCAGGGGAAACAGGGGGGGGGGTAGCCCATTCTGCCCCTCTACAGTCTACCCCTGCTCTGCTTCGGCCCCACACCCTGCACCTCCCCCACACACAGCAGCTGAGAGACAGAGAGGAGATCCGGGAGAGACACACCACAGGGGACAAAAATCCCCCCACACACAGGACGACTAACCAGCAGCACAACATACACATATACATACATACACTCTATATACATACATACACACTATATATATACATACACTCTATATACATATACACTATTTCAACACACACATATAGATATAGAGTATCTACACATACCTTATATACACATAAATATATCTATTATATAATTGCCGTAGCTGACTTCCGTCTGACCGGCGCTACTTCCTGTGGCTTTGTTCGCGTAGCTCGGAACTTTCTCCAGGACTCTGTCCCTGGCCGCGCAGCGGCCAGGCGACTCGCGAAGCAATGCCCGCAAAGCGGGCATTGCGAGTCATTGCAGACTCGAAAAGCAATGCCCGCGAAGCGGGCATTGCGAGTCGCCGACTCGCGAAGCAATGCCCGCAAAGCGGGCATTGCGAGTCTTTGCCCCGCGAACAAAGCCACAGCATGGGGCTGTAGTGTACACCGCTATGGTATACTACAGCCCCATGTCGCTGCCGCTATCCCCTAAACCTCGCCGCCCATAAGCACCGCCGTATAATAAACCACCGCCATATAATAAACCCTTGCTGGACTCTACCTCCTAAGGGCCCTTTCACATCTGCGTTTATTTGAAATCGCGCCAGATGCGGAGAAAAAACCGCATCTGCCGCGATTGCCGCATAACCACTGCACTTGCGGCGCGGTTGCGGTAATCCCCATAGAAAGTATAGGGGGACTTGCGGCAGGTGCGGCAACTGCGACTTGCGGCAGGTGCGGCAACTGCGGTTTTGCACTTGCGGCAGGTGCGGCAGCGAAAAAAACCGCGGCTTATCGCGTTTTTTTTCGCTCCCGCACCTGCCGCAAGTGCAAAACCGCAGTTGCCGCACCTGCCGCAAGTCCCCCTATACTTACTATGGGGATTACCGCAACCGCGCCGCAAGTGCTAAACAAACGCTGATGTGAATTCAGCCAGCCTATAAGCCCACCTCCTAAGCCCCTACCCCGCTGCCCATAAGCCCCTACCCCCTAAGCCCGCTGCCGCCCCTACCCCGCCGCCCCTACGCCCCTACCCCTTAAGCCCGCAGCCCCTAAGCCCCTACCCCGCCGCCCCTACCCCCTGTAAACCCCGCAGCCCCTAAGCCCCTACCCCGCCGCCCCTAAGCGCCTACCCCCTAAGCCCGCTGCCGCCCCTACCACGCCGCCCCTACCCCCTAAGCCCGCCTCCTACCCCGCCGCCCCGCCGCCCCTACCCCCTAAGCCCGCTGCCGCCACATACTAAACCCCCCTCGCCGCTGCCGCTATCCCCTAAACCCCGCCCGTAAACTCCGCCCCCCCTAAGCCACTACCCCAATCCCCTAAACCCCGCCGCCCCTAAGCCACTACCCCCGCCGCCCCTAAGCCACTACCCCTATCCCCTAAACCCCGCCGCTCCTAAGCCACTACCCCAATCCCCTAAACTCCCCTACCACGCCGCCCCTACCCCCTAAGCCCGCCTCCTACCCCGCCGCCCCTAAGCCCCTACCCCCTAAGCCCGCAGCCGCCACATACTAAACCCCCCTCGCCGCTGCCGCTATCCCCTAAACCCCGCCCGTAAACCCCGCCGCCCCTAAGCCACTACCCCAATCCCCTAAACCCCGCTGCCCCTAAGCCACTACCCCCGCCGCCCCTAAGCCACTACCCCTATCCCCTAAACCCCGCCGCCCCTAAGCCAGCACCCCGCCGCCCCTAAGCCACTACCCCTATCCCCTAAACCCCGCCCGTAAATCCCGCCGCCCCTAAGCCACTACCCCAATCCCCTAAACTCCCCCTAAGCCACTACCCCTATCCCCTAAACCCCGCCCATAAACCCCGCCGCTCCTAAGCCACTACCCCAATCCCCTAAACCCCGCCGCCCCTAAGCCACTACCCCCCGCCGCCCCTAAACCCCACCCGTAAACCCCGCCGCTCCTAAGCCACTACCCCAATCCCCTAAACCCCGCCGCCCCTAAGCCACTACCCCCGCGCCCCTAAGCCACTACCACTATCCCCTAAACCCCGCCGCCCCTAAGCCACTACCCCGCCGCCCCTAAGCCACTACCCCTATCCCCTAAACCCCGCCGCCCCTACCCTCCGCCAATACCCCCTAAGCCCCGCCGCCTCCTAAGCTCCCGGCGCTACCCCCCGCTGACTAAGCCCCGCAGCCCCTAAGCCCCTACCCAACGCCGATACCCCCTAAGCCCCGTCGCCTCCTAATCCTCCGTCGCTGTCCCCCGCCGCTGTCGCTACCCCTTAACGCGCTACACCGTAAGCCCCCGCCGTCCCCTAACCCACCGCCGACGTCGATCACTTACATGTCTTCTTCTTCATCTGATCGTCCGTCTATCCGATCCACAAGTCCTCCGTCCGGCCAGCTGTCCTCTTCGTCCGGCCCCGGGGGTCTTCTCTCTTCTTTCCGCCATCTTCGGTTCCGACCTCCTCTTCATTTCTCATTGCGATAGAATGGACGAAACATCCGCCATTCTATCTCTATGAGAAGTGAGGCGCTCTTCTGATTGGTCGCTCTCTACTGCCGATAGCCAATCACAATCGCGCCTCACTTCCCATAGACATACATTAGCGGCGTGTCGGCAAATGTATGGCCGGCTCCCTGGTTCTGTTTTGCGGCCATAAAATCGCGGACACACCGCAATGTATGTCTATGAGAAGTGAGGCGCCATTCTGATTGGTCGCTGTGTGCTTCCGCTGACCAATCAGAATTGAGGCGCACTTCCCATAGACATAGAATGGAGAAAAATCATCCATTCTATCTCTATGGGAAGTGAGGCGCGATTGTGATTGGACAGCGGAAGCACACAGCGACCAATCACAAGAGCGCCTCACTTCCCATAGACATACATAGCGTTGTGTCCGCGATTTTATGCTCGGCCTTCTGGTTCTATTTTGCGGTCAGAAAATCGCGGACACACCGCTATGTATGTCTATGGGAAGTGAGGCGCGATTCTGATTCGTACAATCGCGCCTCTGTGCTTCCGCTGGCCAATCAGAATGGCGCCTCACTTCCCATAGAGAAACATTAGCGGTGTCTCGCGAAATATATTGCCGGCCTTCTGGTTGTATTTTCGGCGACGGGGCTCGGCTATTTCCGGTCCAAAAAAAATACATATTTTTTTTTTTTTATTTCTTTTTATCTATTTTTCTATTTATGTCTCTTTATTTTTATCTTTTTTTCTGTATATATTATTATATAGATAGATAGATAGAAAAAGAGATAAAAAGAAAGATACATAAAAAAAAAAATATATATTTTTTTGGACCGGAAATAGCCGAGCCCCGTCGCCGAAAATACAACCAGAAGGCCGGCAATATATTTCGCGAGACACCGCTAATGTTTCTCTATGGGAAGTGAGGCGCCATTCTGATTGGCCAGCGGAAGCACAGAGCCACCAATCAGAATGGCGCCTCACTTCACATAGACATACATTAGCGGCGTGTCGGCAAATGTATGGCCGGGTCCCTGGTTCTGTTTAGCGGCCATAAAATCGCGGACACACTGCTATGTATGTCTGTGGGAAGTGAGGCGCTGTTCTGATTGGTCGCTCTATGCTTCCGCTGACCAATCAGAATTGCGGCGCACTTCCCATAGACATAGAATGGAGAAAAATCGTCCATTCTATCTCTATGGGAAGTGAGGCGCGATTGTGATTGGACAGTGGAAGCACACAGCGACCAATCACAAGAGCGCCTCACTTCCCATAGACATACATAGCGTTGTGTCCGCGATTTTATGCCCGGCCTTCTGGTTCTATTTTGCGGTCAGAAAATCGCGGACACACCGCGATGTATGTCTATGGGAAGTGAGGCGCGATTCTGATTCGTACAATCGCGCCTCACTTTTAGCGGTAAATTTGAAATTCTACAAGCGCCCATTCTATGTCTATGGGAAGTGCGCCGCAATTCTGATTGGTCAGCGGAAGCATAGAGCGACCAATCAGAACAGCGCCTCACTTCCCATAGACATACATAGCGGTGTGTCCGCGATTTTATGGCCGCTAAACAGAACCAGGGACCCGGCCATACATTTGCCGACACGCCGCTAATGTATGTCTATGGGAAGTGAGGCGCCATTCTGATTGGCCAGCGGAAGCACAGAGCCACCAATCAGAATGGCGCCTCACTTCCCATAGACATACATTAGCGGCGTGTCGGCAAATGTATGGCCGGGTCCCTGGTTCTGTTTAGCGGCCATAAAATCGCGGACACACCACTATGTATGTCTATGGGAAGTGAGGCGCCATTCTGATTGGTCGCTGTGTGCTTCCGCTCACCAATCAGAATCGCGCCTCACTTTCAGCGGTAAATTTGAAAGTCCGAAAGCGCCCATTCTATGTCTATGGGAAGTGAGGCGCGATTCTGATTCGTTGCTATCTGCTTATGGCGACCAATCACAATAGCGCCTCATTTCTCTATGCATCTCTATGGGAATGCGCCCTCCAATCACAATTGAGGCGCCATTTTCAAAAATACACAGCGCCCAATCAGATTCATGGCGACATCTTTCTGAGGTTGCCGCCCCTCCAATCAGATAAGGCCGCTATTTATAGCGGCAAATTTGAATCTTCTACCTCTTTGAATCCTGTTTGCGAGACAAAGAAAAACTACCGTTGGACCATCTGTTGGATTATCGTTCGCCCAAGAAATCCATCCTTCGTGAGGGTCTTTGAGGGAGAACGAGAAGCTACCGCTGGACCATCTGTTGGACTATATTTCAGCCAAGATATCCATCCTTCGTGACGGACGTCGGGAAGCAAGCGCCGGATCGACTTCTGCGATTGATCAGCTAAGATATCCTTTTTTAAATCTACCTTTTCACATCAGTCTATATGCCTGATGCTACACTTTATTTTCACCTATTTTTCTATCTTTTATTTTCACCACTTTTACTCTTTTGCGCCATGCAGTGCCAATCGGCGCTGCATGGAGCCTGCGCCACTGCTTGGACACTTCGCCGCTAAAAGCGTTGACGTCTGCGCTACTAGCGCAAACTTCGGCGCTTCTAGCGCCCTCCGCGGTCTATGAGACCGCTGTGCCCGAATACTCATTCAGGCGCCGTCATACAATGGACAAAAATCGTCCATTCTATCTCTATGGGAAGTGCGCGGCAATTCTGATTGGTCCGCGTTAGCACACAGCGACCAATCAAAATCCCGCCTCACTTCCCATAGACATACATAGCGGTGTGTCGCCGATTTTATGGCCGCGCCCCTGGTTCTATTTTCGGCCATGGCACTCGGCTCTGCTCGGTAGTTCGACGGGGCCGCAAAATCGCACTCAGCGCTTCGCGGCGATAGCTAGCGTATCAGCTACGACTCGCAAGGATTGCGAGTCGTTGGTAAGGCGCTAGCCATGTCCGTGAAGCGCTCATTGCGAGTTTGCGGCCCCGTGGAAAGACGGATCAGAGCCGAGTATCCGGGCCGAAAATAGAACCAGGGCCTCGGCACTAAAATAGCCGACACACCGCTATGTATGTCTATGGGAATGAGGCCCGATTCTGATTGGCCGCTGTGCATTTTTAAAAATGGCGCCGCCAGTCTGATTGGAGGGCGCATTCCCATAGAGATGCATTGAGAAATGAGGCGCGATTCTCATTGGTTGTTGGACATGGCGGTTTGCTTCCGATTGGTTGGCGCTCAGCGGGGAAAGCTGAACTTTCCTTGCCGAGCGCCTGGTTCGTTTTTCGGGCACGCCGTTCCGGAGGCTCGAAGTCTGTAGCTCCGCCCCAGTCTGTTGTGATTGGACAGCGGCATCTTCACACAGTAGCGCCGACCAATGGTATTCATGGCGCCATGTTTATGAAGTTTCCGCTCTCCAATCACATTGCCGGTTTTTTATGAATGAACATTTCGCGTCCGCCATGTTAGAGCGCGAGATTTGAATTTGTGAACTATGTAAAAGTTAAAAAGCTGTTTTCACAGTACAATCTCACATCAGAGTATATATTCCTAATGCCTAGGCTTATATTAACCCTTTCTTTATACTAATTTCATATTGGCTTCCTTTCACCATATTGACCTGTTTTTTTCAAACTTTATTAACCCCTTCTATTCTATTTGTGCTCCACTTCCTATCTCACTATGTGCTGTACTAAGGCCATTTCTACATTAACCTCTTCTATGCATTTTGCATTTTACTTTTCCCCCACACTGTTTTATATGGTTCTAACTGCTACATTAACCCCTTCCATTCTGTTTCCTATTCATTAACTGTGTCCCTATGTGCTGTACTCATTACATTTTAAAATTAACCCCTTCTATTCTATTTGGGCTCCACTTGCTATCTCACTATGTGCTGTACTAAGGACTTTTCTACATTAACCTCTTCTATGCATTTTGCATATTAATTTTGTGTCACACTGTTTTCTAGGGTTCACACTGCTACATTAACCCCTTGCATTCTGTTTGCTATTCCCTAACTGTGTCGCTATGTGCTGTATTCATTACATTTTAAAATTAACCCCTTCTATTCTATTTCTACTCCACTTCATATCTATGTGCTGTACTAAGGGCATTTCTACATTAACGGCTTCTATGCCTTTTGTATTTTATTTTTCTGTCACACTGTTTTAGGGTCCTTTCACATCTGCTTTTATTTTAAATCGCGGCAGATGTGGTGAAAAAACCGCATCTGCCGCGATTGCCGCATAACCGCTGCACTTGCGGTGCGGTTGCGGTAATCCCCATAGAAAGTATAGGGGGACTTGCGGCAGGTGTGGCAAGTGCGGTTTTGCACTTGCGGCAGGTGCGGCCGCGAAAAAAACCGCGGCTCACCGCGTTTTTTTTTCGCGGCCGCACCTGCCGCAAGTGCAAAACCGCACTTGCCGCACCTGCCGCAAGTCCCCCTATACTTTCTATGGGGATTACCGCAACCGCGCCGCAAGTGCAGCGGTTATGCGGCAATACGCGGCAGATGCGGTTTTTTCACCACATCTGCCGCGATTTAAAATAAACGCAGATGTGAACTGCTACATTAACCCCTTCCATTCTGTTTGCTATTCATTTACTCTGTCCCTATGTGCTGTACTCATTACATTTGACAATTAACCTCTTCTATACCTTTTCTTTCTTATTTTCTCTTCTACACTGTTTTGGCTCCTTTCACATCAGCGTTTTTTGAAATTTGCGGCAGATGCGGTGAAAAAACCGCATCTCCCGCAATTACCGCATACCGGCTCCACTTGCGGCGCCGTTGCGGTAAACGCTATGCTAAGTATAGGCGTACGTGCGGTAAGTGCGGTTTTGCACTTGCAGCAGGTGCGGCAGCGAATAAAAAAGCGGCAGACCGCGGTTTTTTCCACTGCTGCACCTGCTGCAAGTGCAAAACCACACTTGCCGCACCTGCCGCAAGTACGCCTATACTTAGCATAGCGTTTACCGCAACGGCGGTTTTTTTCCCTGCTGCAAGTGCAAACCCGCACTTGCCGTACCTGCTGCAAGTACGCCTATACTTTGCATTGTGTTTACCGCAACCGCGCCGCAAGTGGAGCCGGGATGCGCTAATTGCGGCAGATGCGGTTTTTTTCACCGCATCTGCCGCAAATTTTAAAAAACGCTGATGTGAAAGGGCCCTATAGGAGTGCAAGTAGTACATTAATCCCTTCTATTGTCTTGGCTATTCACTGCCTATGTCACTATGTGCTCTATTACTGCCATTTTAATACTATTTAGCATTTTAATGATCGTGCTGTATTTTGTACGCGTGCCAGTGCTATATTAACCCCTTACACACTGTTCTTTATTTTATTTCTACGTGCAGTGTGTCGTTACACTGTTATGACTACATTAACCCATTATATGCTATTTTGCTTATATTTCATACTAATTAGTATATAGGACTACTAACTGTCTTATATTTAACAGTTTGGATGTAATGCTACCTGTCCCTTTCACATCTGCGCTAATTTTACATTGTGGCAGATGTCGTGAAAAAATCGCATCTGCTCTGCTTGCTGCATAGTCACTGCATAACGGATGCACTTGCAGTCCGGTTCCGGTAATCGCCATTGTCTGTATATAGGGACCCCTTTCACACGCGTGTTGGACATGCCGATTTACATTATTCCATAACAGCTGGAAATATTTCTATTATTAACGCAAGTTCACCATACCCGTCACCATGGGTGTGGTTGCGTAAGGTCACACTACATCGACGGATTAATGTTGATTTTTACATTGACCTGCCTGTTTCACCATGTACTCCACAAGTGCCCTTATTTCTATTTTCACCAGGGTTGGGTCACATTGTGCCATTTAACGCTCACTGCTAATGCCACTGTTTCCACCAACTCAAGCAACAAACACAAAAAAAACTCCTTTCCCTATAATCGCAAAACCCTACATTTGAGGTATTAAATAACACTACCTCTCCCATTTTGCACCACCTTCTGCAACTCCACCTCTGCTGCCAGTTATGCGCAACTTCCTGTCATATCGCTACTTTAATCCCTTTTTTAACAATGTTCGAAATCTGCTTTTACAACGCGCCTCTCAAAGAGCCCTTGCATCCATTTGTCTTGCTTTGAAGTCTCTTTTAAAGGACTTTAAACACACTCATTGCCATTCACTACTCCATACAGTAAACATCATGAAATATTTGTTTCGTACTTTAAAGAACTCCATCATTTCATTTTCACAGGTTATTTAAATACACACTTTCCTTTTATTGTTTTTGCCTATTTAGACATAGTTATTATTGATTGTTTCCTTAACTAACACACTCTAGCTCATTTTGGATTTGATTGACTGACTATTCTTATCAACATGAGCTCTCCAACTGAAAATATTGCTCTTGCCAAGGAGGCTGCATCTACGCCTAAGAAGAAGCGTGCACAGGAGACTTCGGAACTGACACGTCTTCGGTTAGATCGTGATAAGGCTGCTAAAGCAAAACGCATTGCAGAGGAGACTTCGGAAGAGAGACGTCTTCGGTTAGATCTTCGTAACGCTGCTAAGGCGAAACGTATTGCAGAGGAGACTTCAGGAGAGAGGCGTCTTCGCTTAGATCAGGGGTGGGGAACTCCAGGCCTCGAGGGCCGCACACAGTGCAGGTTTTCATGATTTCCTTAGTATTGCACAGGTGATAGTATAATCACCAGTACTGGTGATGATTCCAGACTCTGTGCAATACTAAGGAAATCATGAAAACCTGCACTGTGTGCGGCCCTCGAGGCCTGGAGTTCCCCACCCCTGGCTTAGATAGTGAGAAGACTGCTAAGGCGAAACGCTCTGCTGAGGAGACCTCGGAACAGCGACGTATTCGCTTAGATCGTGTTAAGGCTGCTCACGCCAAACGCATTGCAGAGGAGACTTTGGAAGAGAGACGTCTTCGTTTACAACGTATTAAAGCTGCTAAAGTGAGACGCATTGCCAAACTGTCTTCTCCAATGAGACGTTTTCGGTTGGATGTTGCAAAGGCTGCTTCGAAGCAAAGTATTGCTGAATTGTCTTCTGAAGAAAGAAGTGTACGAATGTCAAAAAGAGCCATGGCTGCGCGTGTCAGACGCCAAATAAAACAAATTAATGTCATTGAAGAACCGTCTGAGAAAGATACTTCTCCTGCCTCTTCGTGTACTGACATTCTACCAAGTGAACAGCCTTTAACACCTCCCATGACCTCCATGGGAAGCAAAGAAGCAAAGGTTCAAAAGGAGTCTGTGCGTATGCCCAAGAAGCGTGCCGCGCCTGTGCGTCAAAGACGCAAACATCAAGAGTTCATGCCTACAGGAGATCCGTCTGACACTCATACTGCTGCCACCTCTTCGGCTGACCGTCATACTGCTGTCACCTCTTCGTCTGACCGTCATACTGCTGCCACCTCTTCGTCTGATCCTCATACTGCTGACACCTTTTCGTCTGATCCTCATCCTGCTGCCACTTTTTCGTTTGATCCTCATACTGCTGCCACCTCTTTGTTTGATCCTCATACTGTTGCCACCTCTTCTACTGTGTTAACTACTACTGAACAGCCTTTACCACATCGCAAGGCCACATCTAAAAGAAAACACTGTGCTGAGGAGACGCCATACAGCAAACAGTCTAACATTATCCGCAAAAAAAGGACAAGACAGATGCATCAAGATACACTGTCTCCTACGTCAAAAATACTCCACTTGACCTTTTTGGCTGATAGACGTCGTGACATACGCACACGTTCTTCCACTTCTACATTGCAAGAGCCACAACGCAATTTATATTCAACTTCTTCTTTTCTTGAATGTTTTGATTCTACGTCCCTTCCACGTCTCATCTATGTAGGATTACACAATAAACTTCTACCTTTCTTATCTTCACCTTTCTCTCATCCAATGGGATTTATTGATCAGAATTTTGCTATTCCAGAACATACCTGTGGTTTCATGAATGTAATATGTGAACATTGTGAGGCTCGACATTTTTCTGATGAACGCCCATCAGATAAACACTTTACTCTTTGTTGCCACAAGGGAAAAGTTAAGGTACCATTACCTCAATACCCGGAGGTCTTCCAACGCCTGCTGAAAGGAGAGAGTGAGTACAGTAAAAATTTGATGGAGAATATCAGGAGCATTAATAGTTCTTTTGCTTTTGCCTCCATGGGTGCCCATGTTTCTCCACCACCTGGACACGGCCCTTACTGTTTCCGAATTTATGGGCAAATTTATCATCGTACGGGAACACTCCATCCTGCTGAAGATCAACCTCCAGCATATGCACAACTGTACATTTTAGATACTGCAAGCGCTGTAGAACAACGTATACACTCTCCAGAAAATGTGAAATGTCATCCAACTTTAATGAGTATCATTGCTCTTCAATTGGATAATATTAATCCCTTTGTTTCGGCCTACAAAATGCTACCTGACGTTGAATTAGAAGAACAGCAGAAGGCAGTAGAACATGGCACCGTCATGCCAAATATTATCATGGCCATTAAACAAGACAGAGACCAAGACCCTAGACGCTATAACAATCCTACTGTCAATGAAGTTGCTGTGGTCTTTGAAAATGCTGATGGAGAGCCACCGTTCAATAGAGACATTTTAATTCATTTGAAACCTGATCCAAATAACCCCTTGGCCCCAAAAACACAGCAAGTCAGTATTCTACACAGCAATTTAGATGCATTACTGTATCCCTTATTTTTCCCTCATGGAGAACAAGGTTGGCATGAGGGACTCAAGCATCACGGCCAAAGTCAACGCAGGGTTACACAGCTCCAGTATTACTGCTATTTGTTGTTGTCTGTACGGAATCGGCTCAATCCTGTCCTGAATGGTGGCAAACTTACGCAACAGTACTTAGTGGATGCGTATGTGAAAATCGAGGCTAATCGCTTAAATTTTATCCGTCAACACCAAAAGGATTTAAAAGTGGAGGATTATTGCGTACTCCAGGAACATCTCCTCAAAAAATCTGTTGAGAAAGGTATTCCCATTGGTAAGACGGTCATTTTACCATCTTCCTTTGAAGGCAGTCCAAGAAACATGCAGCAACGCTATTAGGATGCCATGGCTATTGTGACTAAATTTGGACGACCGGATCTTTTCGTAACCATGACCTGTAATCCTAAATGGAGGGGGATTAAAAACAATTTAGAGCCATGGCAGCGTGTGGAACATAGACCTGATTTAGTCGCCCGTGTCTTCAGAATTAAACTGGAAGCCCTATTAAAAGACATTAACAGTGGATTATTTGGCAAAGTTTGTGCAATGGTTCATGTGATTGAATTCCAAAAGCGTGGCCTACCACACGCTCACATTTTGATCATTCTTGATAGCAAATCCAAACTAAGAACTGAGGTTGAAGTGGATAATATAGTTTGGGCTGAAATCCCTGATCCAGAAGATTACCCTGTGCTCCATCAAATTGTGATGCAACACATGATTCATGGACCCTGTGGACAACACAACCCCAATTCTCCATGTATGGATCTTGGAAAGTGTAAGAAAGGTTTTCCTAAAGATTTCCAACCAAAAACAGTCTTAGCTGAGGATGCATACCCTACTTATCAAAGAAAGGAAGGATCATCCTTTCCACACCATTCAAAGATGATTGATAATTCTTGGGTTGTTCCCTATAATCCTTTCCTACTATTAAAATACAAGTGTCATATTAATGTTGAGGTATGTGCTTCCATTCAAAGTGTGAAATACCTATTCAAATATGTCTACAAAGGACATGATAAAGCCAATCTTGAAATTTGCCAAACTAATATCCACCATGATGAAACACATCAATTCATGGATTCAAGATACGTGAGTGCACCGGAGGCAGCTTGGCGAATATTTGCTTACCCGATGCATAGACAATCGCACTCCATTATTCGCCTGGCCGTACATCTCCCACATTCTCAACCACTTTATTTTCATGAGGATGACTCTGTTGACAACATCAGTTACACAATGCACAGAAAATCCACTCTTATGGCGTACTTTGAGCTCAATGAGAATGACCCGCATGCTCATGATTACTTATACCGCCAAATTCCAGAGCACTATGTTTGGAAACAAGGTGAATGGGAAATTAGAAAGCGAGGAGGTTCTTCAGTGATTGGAAGAATGTATACTGTCAGTATGAAAGATCAAGAACGGTACTATTTAAGGTTGTTGTTACTACATGTCAAAGGAGCAACAAGTTTTGACAACATAAAGACTGTTAATGAAGTCACATACCCAACTTTTAAAGAGGCAGCATTAGCTCTTGGATTGCTCTTCGATGACACTGTTTGGAGAAATACTTTATTGGAGGCCTGTGTTCTCAACATGCCTGCACAGCTTCGTGATATGTTTGCATATATATGTATTTTTGGTCCTCCAGCTCATCCATTGGAGTTGTGGCAAGAATTTAAACAAGACTTTATCCAAGACTACTGCCATGCATATCACTCCAACACTGAGGAGTGTGAGAATTGTGAAGGATATGCAATGACAGATGTCCACAATGTTCTAAAATTTCATGGCAAAACTTTTACTGATTTTAATCTACCATGACCAAAAAGAAAGCCACACATCGCTCCACAATACAACAAGGATGATGAGTTAAGAAGAGCTCAGCAAATGAAAGCTACTTTAAATGACCAACAACTTTTGGCCTATGATGCGATCAATCAAGCTTTACACGATAGAAGTGGACAACCTAAGTGCTTTTTCATTGACGGTCCAGGTGGCAGTGGCAAAACATATCTGTATGATTTATTAATTCATGAACTAAGAGGAGAAGGCGAAATTGTATCACCTGCAGCCAGTACAGGGATTGCAGCTAACTTACTGCAAGGAGGAAGAACCATTCATTCGCTTTACGGAATACCAATTCCAATAAATGAAACATCCGTTTCCAGAATTAAAAATGATACAGATGCTGCACAACATTTGAAAAGTACCAAACTTTTCATTATTGACGAGTCCACTCTTTTATCTAAATATGCATTGCATGTGATAGATCAACTTTTACGGGATGTCATGACAACAGATATTTCCAAGAAAATACAACACCTTTTGGTGGAAAAGTCATTGTTCTGGGAGGAGACTTTCGACAGTGTCTGCCTATCATCCCACATGGTACAAGAACTGACATTATAGAGAGTTGTATTAAATACTCACGACAATGGCAGCTTTTCACTCAATTGCCACTCTTCAACAACATGCATTCCATTGATCCTGATTATAGCAGTTGGTTACTTCAACTAGGAAATGGTGAATTGTCCAATGATTTCAACCTTGGAGATGATATCATTGAAATCCCACAAGACATGATCTGCACTGGCTCACTTATACTTGCTATATTTGGTGAAAACATTCTCATTGATGTACATAACAATGAAACCATTCAGATTGCTGCATCACATGCCATTCTTTGCCCTAAAAATGTCCATGTGGAAATGGTGAACTCTCAGGTTATGGATTGCATTGCTGGTGAATACACTGAGTACATTAGTGATGATTCCATTCAGACTGAAGATTCAGACCAATATCCAGTGGAATTTTTAAATTCACTCACACCAATGGGAATGCCTTATCATCGCCTCAAATTACAAATTGGTACCATTGTCATGCTTTTGCGCACCTTTAACAGCATAAAAGGTCTTTGCAATGGGAATCGCTTCATTGTCATCACTTTGTTTGACAATCTCATTCAAGCAAAAGTCAGTACTGGGTCTGCAGAAGGAAATTTATTCCAAAGATTTATTTATCTCCATCAGAGACTGCCTTACCTTTCAAGTTAAGACGTCGACAATTTCCCGTGAAGTCTACTTTTGCCATGACCATCAACAAATCCCAAGGCCAGACACTGGAGAAAGTATGGATTTTTTTGTCACAAACAGTTTTTGGACATGGACAGTTATATGTGGATTTTTCACGAGTGAAAACACGATGCAATGTTAAGGTGAAAGTGCTGGATACACCCATTCAAGTCAAATTGCTGCCCAGTAGTGAAATACTCTTTACTCAAAATAATCTCTCTAATATTTTATTTTAAATTCTTTAGATACATATTAGATTTAGATATAGTTACTTTCTAATTAAACATAAATATTACAATAAATTAGTTTAGCCATAGATGTATAAGAATAGAAAAAAAAATAATACCAAAAAAAATATTTTAGTTATAGAAAAAGATATTATAATTAGTTATTAGATATAAAATAGTTATTTAAGAAATATAGTCGTTACTTTTCAATTTTACTAAAAATATAGTGTATAAAAATATTTTACTTAAAATTCTTTAGATACATGTTACATTTAGATACATAGTTATTTTTAGATTAGACACAAATATTACTATATTAATTTGTTTAGCAATAGATGTATATCAATATAAATTAATCAAAATACCTAAAAACTTAGTTTAGTTATAGACAGGGCCGGCCCTACCGCTGTGCGAGTTGTGCGGTCGCACAGGGCGCCGCCTGCCATGCTTCAAAGGGGGCGCCGTCGTTCCCTGGCCCTCCGCTCTGCCCCGGGCCGCCGATGTGCCCCCTGCCCTCCGATCTCCCCCCTGTGGGCTCCCCCCTGTGGGTAATCTCCCCCTGTGGGCTCCCCTGCCCTGCGATCCCTCCCCATGCCTCCTGTGATCGCCGCTGCCTGCGGTGATCACCTCCGCCCGTTCTCCTCTTCCCGCTCCCTCTTCTTCCCGCTCCCTCTTCTTCCTCACCTGTCTTCTTTCTTCTCCTCTGTCCTCCGCTGTTCTCCCTCTTTCCTTCGGTCTTCTCCCTCTGTCCTCCGGTCTGCTCCGGGTCTTCTCTGCGCTGTCCTCTTCCTGCGGCGTCCTCCTTCTTCTGTCGGCTCCTCTGCACAGTCATTTCCCAGCATAGAGATGAGTGTGCAGAGGAGCGGTGTCACAGCCAGGGCACAGCATCTGTGTGATTGCTGTGCCCTGGCTGTGTTAACCCTCTAAGTGCTGTGATGTCAGGGATCACAGCACTTAGAGGATCCAATCGTCATGGAAACGATCTCCAGAGACTACAACAAGGGATCAAGTGTCCTCTTGTTGTAGTCTCTGGGATCAGCGTCATGGTGCACGGTATGGCAATGATCTGTCATACCGTGCACCGGACGCTGATCCCAGAGACTACAACAAGGGATCAAGTGTCCTCTTGTTGTAGTCTCTGGGATCAGCGTCATGGTGCACGGTATGACAGATCATTGCCATACCATGCACCATGACGCTGATCCCAGAGACTACAACAAGGGATCAAGTGTCCTCTTGTTGTGGTCTCTGGGATCATAGTCTTGGTGAATTGTATGACAGATCATTGCCATACCGTGCACCATGACGCTGATCCCAGAGACTACAACAAGAGGACACTTGATCCCTTGTTGTAGTCTCTGGGATCAGCGTCGGGTGCATGGTATAACAGATCATTGCCATACCGTGCACCATGACGCTGATCCCAGAGACTACAACAAGGGATCAAGTGTTCTCTTGTAGTCTCTGGGATCAGCGTCATTGTGCACGGTATGACAGACCATTGCCATACCGTGCACCATGACGCTGATCCCAGAGACTACAATAAGGGATCAAGTGTCCTCTTGTTGTGGTCTCTGGGATCATAGTCTTGGTGAATTGTATGACAGATCATTGCCATACGGTGCACCATAACGGTGACCCCAGAGGCTGTAGGAAGAGGACACTTGAGCCCTTGCTGCAGTCTCTGGATTGAGCAGTGGCGATCGAGCGTCGTGGGATCTTCATTGTGGACTACGTCGGAGGCGATCGAGCGTCGTGGGACCTTCGTTGTGGATTACGTCGGATCTTTTTATAATAAAGATGGAGTCCGAATTGTGTCTGTGTTTTTTTTTCAAATAAAAAGATTTTTCTCTGTGTGTATTTATTGACTATTTACCGTACTAGAGATTCCTAATGGCGGGTCTAACATTGGCCCTATATTATGAATCTCGGGCTTAGTGCCAGCTGCCAATAAAAAGCTGGCATTAACCCCTTTATTACCCAGTTAGCCACCAGCACCAGGGCAACTGGAAGAGCGTGGGTACAACGCCAGAAAATGGCGCTTCAATGAATGCGCCATTTTCTGGGGCGGCTGTGGGCTGCAATTCGCAGCATGGGGGGCCCAGAACGCTTGGGCCTCTCTATGCTGAGGATTCCAGCCCCCAGCTGCCTAGTTGTACCTGGCTGGACCAAAAATATGGCGGAGCCCCACGTAATTTTTTTTCTAGAATTAGTTCTAGAAATTAAAAAAAAAAATGGGCTTCGCTGTATTTTTGGTTCCAGCCAGGTATGACGAGGCAGCTGGGGGTGGGTGGCAGTCCGTAGCTGCCAAGTTGTACCTGGCTGGACCAAAAATATGGCGGAGCCCTATATCATTTTTTTTCTAGAAATAATTCTAGAAATAAAAAAAAAAAATAGGCTTCGCTGTATTTTTGGTTCCAGCCAGGTATGACGAGGCAGCTGGGGGCTGGTGGCAGTCCGTAGCTGCCAAGTTGTACCTGGCTGGACCAAAAATATGGCGGAGCTCTATGTCATTTTTTTTCTAGAAATAATTCTAGAAATAAAAAAAAAAATAGGCTTCACTGTATTTTTGGTTGCCAACCAGGTACAACTTGGCAGCTAGAGGGCTGGAATCCTCAGCATGGAGAGACCCAATAATCTCTTATGGTACCGGCACACACCGCAATCTCGCCTGGCGATATGTGGCGATCTGACATGCACGGTCACGTTTCTCGTGCCCGCCTCATATCGCCGATGGCGGCTTCAGAATAAATGAGAGCTGCTGTTGTTCCCTGATTTCCTCGGGATGTCATTTTAAGTGAGGAAAGAGTGAAGCTGCCACTGATTGGCTGCATGTCTCATGTGACATGGTCTGGGGGCACCAAAGGGGAATTTTGCACAGGGCGCAATTTAGCCTGAGGCCGGCCCTGGTTATAGATAAAGACATTATAATTACTTATTAGATATAAACGTTATTTCAGATATATAGTCGTTATTTTCACTTTTCTCTAAAAATATAGTGTGTAAAAATATTTTACTTTCAATTCTTTAGATACATATTACATTTAGATACATAGTTACTTTCTAATTAAACACAAATATTACAATAAATTAATTTAGCTATAGATGTATAGGAATACAAATATACAAAAATACCAAAAATATTAGTTTTGTTATAAAGACATTATAATTAGTTTTTAGATATAAAATAGTTATTTAAAATATATAGTAATTACTTTTTTAGCTTAGAAAATTTCTTTTTAATTTTCATTGTATATGTATGTAAACACACATTTTTTTTGTATATTGTAGATGTGTATCATCTAAATGCTTGCATTTAGTGATAAGAACCTGAAGCTTCAGCAGGATAGCTGCTGCGAGATTTCATTTTCTTTTTACACAGGGTGAGGTTTTTGTGAACAGCTAAGGCTGCCTTCAGACTTGCAGATGCATCTGCAGCATTTTAAAGATGCATCTGCATGCAAACGGCAGCTCCTATCTTTACAATGGGACTTTTGGTCTCTGCAGATGCTTGCAGACAGCCGTGCGCACCCATTTACTCCGATATGTGATCTCTGCACAGGCGCATGCCTGCATACAAATCACACAATCCCGCCTGCACCAGGGATGCAACATGTCGCGTCCCTGGTGTGGAGGAGAGTCTGTGATCTGTACAAAAGCATCTGCCTGCGCATAGATCACATATAGGAGTGAATGGCTGCGCACGGCTGTCTGCAAGAATCTGCAGACACCGTGTGTTCCATTATAAAGATAGGGACTGCCGTCTGCATGCACATGCTTGCAGATGCATCTGCAAAACGCTGCAGATGCATCTGCAAGTCTGAAGGCAGCCTAAGAGATGGGTGGGACGGCTGTTCACACACATCTCTATCTTGAAGTGTGTTCTGTACATATAAATACATATATACACATAGGTACATATTTAGACACATAGGTACATATTTAGACACATAGGGAAAGAATAGACATTTTGATTTTAAATCTGAATTATTCTGCTATTTGTTGAATTTTTAGTTGGAAAAAAACAATTTTGCCACTTGCTGCCTAATGGTGACCTACAGTACTCTTAATGTAAGTTGCATGAAATGTTTATGGAATTTGTCGTTTACTTGCGGTAGTTGCGGCACATGTGCTTTCGACAGTTTCAATCGCTAAAATCAGTTAGCTCTCATTTTTAGTGGTTGCATTTTGTCAACCTGTTAAAGCTCTGCTTGCCGTATTTACTGCAAGCTAAGTGCAAGTTCCATATTTATTACATGTGACTTGCTGAAAGTGAGCTGTAGGTAGTCCCTTTTGTGCCAAGTTCAGAAATTGTATTTGGTTATTCAATACTTTCTGCAAATAGCCAAAAAATATCTGCTTTAAAAGGAGTATAACTATTAATTATTAGGGATAGAGTAGAGTAGGTCCCACCAGCTGTAAGGCTACCTTCCCGTTGTTGGTGGGGAAACATGTACTGGCTCAATCATAGATTATTAATATTCATATATAAATTGAATATACGTAATCTGTACAAAACATCAGTGCCAGTATCTGTACGAAAAGCCTTGCCTTAGAATCATGACATGTACTACACTGACATATACCATACAAACATTGGTAGTTGATAGATAGATAGATATCATGTCTTATGTGCATTATTGTCAAATTTGAATGAATAATGTATATATGCATGGTACACTCCCGATTCTTTAACATTGGGCCGCCATCTATCATGGAATAATAGGATTATTACTTAAAACTCTAATTTAATAAACTATACACTGATTCTAGAATCCCGATGCAATCGCATCGGGCTCAAAACTAGTTATATGAAAAAGATCCTTGCAGCACACAGCTACTACCAATGATGTACATAAGCTACTAGCTATATATATTTGAGGAAAAAGTTTAAAAACTTACGTTTTTTTCAAAAAACTCAAAAATCTCCAATTTTTTATTTAATTCTGAAGTTCTTGGTACATACATTGGCCAATGTCTGTTTGCTCATCAACTGTGACAAAGTGACTTCAGGGTCTGGTGAGTCCTACGCTGATATCCCTATCCTCCTTGTCCGCTTCCCCACTACTAAGTGGGCAGACACCATCTAGACCCTCCATCACCTGTAGGTAATGAAGGTGCACATTGCAGCATGGATCCTGCAACTCCATATGATAAATAACAAGAAAAAAAAACAAAAAAAAAAAACTGCACAGCACTCAAAGACAAATGTGAACTGGTGCTAACAAAGCTGCAGGGTTATATAATATGAAAAAGATCCTTGCAGCACACAGCTACTACCAATGATGTACATAAGCTACTAGCTATATATATTTGAGGAAAAAGTTTAAAAACTTACGTTTTTTTCAAAAAACTCAAAAATCTCCAATTTTTTATTTAATTCTGAAGTTCTTGGTACATACATTGGCCAATGTCTGTTTGCTCATCAACTGCGACAAAGTGACTTCAGGGTTTGGTGAGTCCTACGCTGATATCCCTATCCTCCTTGTCCGCTTCCCCACTACTAAGTGGGCAGACACCATCTAGACCCTCCATCACCTGTAGGTAATGAAGGTGCACATTGCAGCATGGATCCTGCAACTCCATATGATAAATAACAAGAAAAAAACAAAAAAAAAAAAAAAAAAAAAACTGCACAGCACTCAAAGACAAATGTGAACTGGTGCTAGCAAAGCTGCAGGGTTATATAATATGAAAAAGATCCTTGCAGCACACAGCTACTACCAATGATGTACATAAGCTACTAGCTATATATATTTGAGGAAAAAGTTTAAAAACTTACGTTTTTTTCAAAAAACTCAAAAATCTCCAATTTTTTATTTAATTCTGAAGTTCTTGGTACATACATTGGCCAATGTCTGTTTGCTCATCAACTGCGACAAAGTGACTTCAGGGTCTGATGAGTCCTACGCTGATATCCCTATCCTCCTTGTCCGCTTCCCCACTACTAAGTGGGCAGACACCATCTAGACCCTCCATCACCTGTAGGTAATGAGGGTGCACATTGCGTAGGACTCATCAGACCCTGAAGTCACTTTGTCGCAGTTGATGAGCAAACAGACATTGGCCAATGTATGTACCAAGAACTTCAGAATTAAATAAAAAATTGGAGATTTTTGAGTTTTTTGAAAAAAACGTAAGTTTTTAAACCTTTTCCTCAAATATATATAGCTAGTAGCTTATGTACATCATTGGTAGTAGCTGTGTGCTGCAAGGATCTTTTTCATATTATATAACCCTGCAGCTTTGTTAGCACCAGTTCACATTTGTCTTTGAGTGCTGTGCAGTTTTTTTTTTTTTCTTGTTATTTATCATATGGAGTTGCAGGATCCATGCTGCAATGTGCACCCTCATTACCTACAGGTGATGGAGGGTCTAGATGGTGTCTGCCCACTTAGTAGTGGGGAAGCGGACAAGGAGGATAGGGATATCAGCGTAGGACTCATCAGACCCTGAAGTCACTTTGTCGCAGTTGATGAGCAAACAGACATTGGCCAATGTATGTACCAAGAACTTCAGAATTAAATAAAAAATTGGAGATTTTTGAGTTTTTTGAAAAAAACGTAAGTTTTTAAACTTTTTCCTCAAATATATATAGCTAGTAGCTTATGTACATCATTGGTAGTAGCTGTGTGCTGCAAGGATCTTTTTCATATTATATAACCCTGCAGCTTTGTTAGCACCAGTTCACATTTGTCTTTGAGTGCTGTGCAGTTTTTTTTTTTTTCTTGTTATTTATCATATGGAGTTGCAGGATCCATGCTGCAATGTGCACCCTCATTACCTACAGGTGATGGAGGGTCTAGATGGAGTCTGCCCACTTAGTAGTGGGGAAGCGGACAAGGAGGATAGGGATATCAGCGTAGGACTCATCAGACCCTGAAGTCACTTTGTCGCAGTTGATGAGCAAACAGACATTGGCCAATGTATGTACCAAGAACTTCAGAATTAAATAAAAAATTGGAGATTTTTGAGTTTTTTGAAAAAAACGTAAGTTTTTAAACTTTTTCCTCAAATATATATAGCTAGTAGCTTATGTACATCATTGGTAGTAGCTGTGTGCTGCAAGGATCTTTTTCATATTATATAACCCTGCAGCTTTGCTAGCACCAGTTCACATTTGTCTTTGAGTGCTGTGCAGTTTTTTTTTTTTCTTGTTATTTATCACATAAATATATTGATATACTGTATATACACATAGATACACACTATATACACATATATATATATTGATATACTGTATATAAACACATACACATATACATATAGCGTATATACACATATATACATACATGCACATATACAGTCTATACACACATATATAGATATACAGTATATACACAGATACATATACACTATATACACATATATACATAGATGTACATATACAGTATATACACACATATATACATACACAGTATATACACACAGATACATATACATATACAGTATTTTCACATATATAGATGTAGATATAGTTTATATACACATATATAGAGATATATAGTATATACACATATATAGATATCCTGTATATACACATATCGCTATACAGTATATACACATATATACATACATATACAGTATATACACACACATACATATACAGTATATACACATATATACATGTAGATATACACTATATACACACATATTGATACACAGTATATACACATACATAGATATACAGTATATACACATATACATAGGTATACAGTGTATACTCACATATAGATATACAGTATATACACAGACATACACTATATACCCACATATACATATACACTATATACACAACACATATATAGATATACAGTATATACACATATATATATACAGTATATACACATAGATATACAGTATATACACATATATATATACAGTATATACATATATATACACACAGATATATATATACAGTATATACACATATATAGATAGATGTACATATACTGTATATACACATATATAGATAGATGTACATATACAGTTTATACACATATCTACTTATATAATCACCAGTTTGGGATTCGCCCGTTGAAGCCGAATCCCATAATCCTTTGTGGCACTGCGAGCGATGACGCTTGCGTCATCGCGAGCCGCAGCCGCACTACTTCACACCACCGCCATCCTGCCAACCCTTGGCCCTGCCACGAAGTCGACGCTGCCCGGATGCCGCCGGTGCCTTCCGCCCCTCGCTCACCGCTGGGGCCTCGCTGCTGCTGGACTTGCGCTGTAGGGCCTGTGGCCGCCTGCCGCAACCCACTGACGTCGTCCTGTGCCCGGCGCCAGCCAATGGGAGTGAGCCTCCAAAGCCTCACATGCCCCGCTCACTCCCATTGGCCGCCGCCGCCCCTGCAAGCGGATTGGGCGCTGTGTTGTAAACACAGCACGCCCATCCAATTGCCCAGGACTCGGCGTCCTGGACCAATCGGATGCCCCTCCAGCCCAGAGCCGCTTCTTTCCTCACCCCTCCAGCCCAGAGCCGCTTCTTTCCTCACCCCTCTAGCCCAGAGCCGCTTCTCTCCTCACCCCTCCAGCACAGAGCCGCTTCTCTTCTCACCCCTCCAGCCAGAGCCGCTTCTCTCCTCACCCCTCCAGCCCAGAGCCGCTTCTCTCCTCACCCTCCACCCCAGACCCGCTTCTCTCCTCACCCCTCCAGCCCAGAGCCGCTTCTCTCCTCACCCCTCCAGCCCAGAGCCGCTTCTCTCCTCACCCCTCCAGCCCAGAGCCGCTTCTCTCCTCACCCCTCCACCCCAGAGCCGCTTCTCTCCTCACCCCTCCAGGCCAGAGCCGCTTCTCTCCTCACCCCTGCAGGCCAGAGCCGCTTCTCACCTCACCCCTCCAGGCCAGAGCCGCTTCTCTCCTCACCCCTCCAGCCCAGAGCCGCTTCTCTCCTCACCCCTCCAGGCCAGAGCCGCTTCTCTCCTCACCCCTCCGCCACAGAGCCGCTTCTCTCCTCACCCTTCCGCCACAGAGCCGCTTCTCTCCTCACGCCTCCACCACAGAGCCGCTTCTCTCCTCACCCCTCCACCACAGAGCCGCTTCTCTCCTCACCCCTCCACCACAGAGCCGCTTCTCTCCTCACCCCTCCACCACAGAGCCGCTTCTCTCCTCACCCCTCCAGCCCACACCCGCTTCTCTCTTCACCCCTCCAGCCTAGAGCCGCTTCTCTCCTCACCCCTCCAGCCCAGAGCCGCTTCTCTCCTCACCCCTCCAGGCCAGAGCCGCTTCTCTCCTCACCCCTCCGGGCCAGAGCTGCTTCTCTCCTCACCCCTCCACCACAGAGCCGCTTCTCTCCTCACCCCTCCACCACAGAGCCGTTTCTCCCCTCACCCCTCCACCACTGAGCCGCTTCTCTCCTCACCCCTCCACCACTGAGCCGCTTCTCTCCTCACCCCTCCACCACTGAGCCGCTTCTCTCCTCACCCCTCCACCACTGAGCCGCTTCTCTCCTCACCCCTCCACCACTGAGCCACATCTCTCCTCACCCCTCCACCACAGAGCCGCTTCTCTCCTCACCCCTCCATCACTGAGCCGCTTCTCTCCTCACCCCTCCACCACAAAGCCGCTTCTCTCCTCACCCCTCCACCACAGAGACGCTTCTCTCCTCACCAACCCACCACAGAGCCGCTTCTCTCCTCACCCCTCCACCACAGAGCCGCCTCTATACTCTGCTACCCACACAGCCGCCTCTGTACTCTGCTACCCACAGAACCGCCTGTATACTCTGCTACCCACAGAGCCGCCTCTATACTCTGCTACCCACAGAGCCGCCTCTATACTCTCCTACCCACACAGCCGCCTCTATACTCTGCTACCCACAGAGCCCCCTCTATACTCTGCTACCCACAGAGCTGCCTGTATACTCTGCTACCGACAGAGCAGCCTGCATACTCTGCTACCGACAGAGCAACCTGCATATTCTGCTACCGACAGAGCAGCCTGCATACTCTGCTACCGACAGAGCAGCCTGCATACTCTGCTACCGACAGAGCCGCCTCCATACTCTGCTACCCACAGAGCCGCCTCCATACTCTGCTACCCACAGAGCCGCCTGTATACTCTGCTACCCACACAGCCGCCTCTATACTCTGCTACCCACAGAGCCGCCTCTATACTCTGCTACCCACAGAGCCACCTCTATACTCTGCTACCCACAGAGCCGCCTGTATACTCTGCTACCCACAGAACCGCCTGTATACTCTGCTACCCACAGAGCCGCCTCTATACTCTGCTACCCACAGAGCCGCCTCTATACTCTCCTACCCACAGAGCCGCCTGTATACTCTGCTACCCACAGAGCCGCTTGTATACTCTGCTACCCACAGAGCCGCCTGTATACTCTGCTACCCACAGACCCGCCTGTATACTCTGCTACCCACAGAGCCGCCTGCATACTCTGCTACCCACAGAGCCCCCTGTATACTCTGCTACCCACTGACCCGCCTGTATACACACAATTCATTTCACCGCGCTCCCGATGCAATTGCATCGGGCCTTTTTACTAGTCTTCTATAATGAGTAGTTTCCTTACCACTACCAGTGTCCTGAAGTCTCTGCTCTCCATATTTATCCATAGTTCTTCATTATTATGTGATCTGTCATCTGCTGTTGTTTGACATATGGGTCACTATTAATGTGGATATATAGTCCTGTTGCGCTCTATATATTGTTATTACTTTTTACTCACGGTCCTCCTCGTTTGTATTTTCTTATCTGTCACTCCTGCGATCTCACTCCTTTTGGAGCGGCGTCCATACACCGTGGCCAGCGGTGAGGGCGCACAGCTCATAGGATTATTTCTGCTTCTGCCGTCAGTCTCTCACGTCACTGCAAGGTTGCGTGGTCACAGACTCTAAAAATCCAGACTCTAAAACTCCAGTTGCTCAATAGGTCGGTGGGGCTATCAATCTACGCGTTTCGTGAGAATACGTCTCACTTCCTCAGGATTCGCTCCCACTTGTCCTTCTCTGCTTTTTATATGATAGTCAATTCGGTTTTTTTTTTTGTCTCCTTCCTTCATTTGTTTCAGCTGACAACCTAGTAATCTGCTCCTTTCACTCAAATCTATTTGCAGGTTCCAAAAGCATCTTTCTCAGTCACAGGTGTTCTCGGTCCAGTCAGGGATTTAATTTCTGCGCTGTCATAATGTCTTTTGATTGTAATGCTATTATGACTGTCATTCATACCCTCTTTGGAATTATCGATTGTGATGGAGTTATCTTTGTAAGTAAAGATAACCTTAGCTGGATTGAAACCCCATCTGTACAGGATTCCATTTTTACGAAGGGACTCAGTGACTTCGGCAAGATTTTTCCTTTGATTTAATGTCTCTTTCGAAAGATCTATAAGAATTTTAGGTTTTTCAAAAGGTTTGGGGAGGTTCCTGTGGGTTTTCAAGTAATTCAGGAAGCGTTCCTTGGTATGGTAAAAATGGAACCTGACTATTCTGTCTCTAGGAACATCAGCTTTTATAGATGGAGGTTTAATAAGCCTATGGGCTCTCACAATAGTCAGATCCAATTCAGATACATCAGGAAATACCTTTCAATATTAAACCACTTACATCTCCATAATGTACATCTAGAAAATGTCTGGAAAGGTTTGACATTCCCCTACGGCTGGCGCGTAATTCAGGTGTAGCAGATGCAATATGCTCTGCTATTCTTTTTTTCAATGGTCTGATTATACATCCAATGTAGTCTTTGGCACATATTGTGCATGAAGCCATATATACTGCATTGGTTGTATTGCAATTAATATAGGCACGGATGCTATATTGCTGTTTTGTAATCCCATTCATAAACACCTTAGTTACATCCATATGTCTGCACAGATTGCATCTTGTTCCGCCACAGCGATAATTACCCACTGTTTTTAGCCATGTTGGTTGTTTTATGTTACTTCTAAATTCTGAAGGTGATATTATGTTGCCGATACTCAGAGCCTTTTTTGGAACACATCTATATCCTTCTTTAATGATCTTACATAGGATAGGATCTTGGTTTAAAATGGGTAAAGTTCTTTTTAATGCATGAACAATTTTATTATAATCCACGCTATAGTTTGTGGAAAAAGTAAGTAAAAACTCAGTTTTTCCTTTCCCATTACCCACTTTATCCTCTAGCAGATTTTGTCTAGTTTGGCTTTGTACTTTATTTAGGGCTCTGTTTAAATAGTGCGGCTTATATCCCCTATCAGTTAGACGTTTACAAATGTTAGTAGCTTCCTCCCTGTAGGAGCTTTCCTCTGAGCATGATCTCCTTGCTCTGATTAGCTCTCCCACAGGGAGATTATAGACTACGTGCTGTGGATGACAGCAATGTATTTGTGTGATGCACTAAAAAATAAAACACAAGTATTGAAGAATTTGATCCAGTGCCGGATTTTCCTTATATCATTAACTACAAGGACTGTGGAAGTCCATCCAGGCACCAGTCGGCTTCAAGGTATTCCAGTGAGAGCATATTCCTTATCCCTTCCCTTGTATTACCATAGTAAAGGGGTGTTGCATTTTATTCTGAAGAGAACATTCAATCATATTTCGTGTGTTAGTTAGCAATTCAGGGGGGGCGTGGCCTGCATCCTGATGTGAGGTGACAGGAATTTTGGAGCTCCTGTGCCTTATTATAAAGCGACTGGGAAATTAGCCTTTTTTAAGGCTATTTTTCCCAAAAAGCGTCTATACCAACTTCAAGAACACATGGGATGCGTTTTGGTCTTTTCAGAGGTAAAATCGCTTCAGAATTCGCTTGGATCCAATGCTGAGCCTGGGATCCATGTTTAAACCCTGAGGAGACATTTTCATCTGGTTCCCTCTTTCCATTCTACTTGTTGGAGGTGACTTATATTTACACTTTATACCATAATAACTTTATTTGGGACTACTATTCAATTGTTAATTGTCAGGTGACCCTGACTTTCCTCTGGATTATTTCTCCCTGACTGAAAGGCCAGACCTTCTGAATAACCATTGTTCCTGTCACAACCATTTGTGTCATTGGACTGAATTTTATTCTGGTGTCCATTGTTTAATTTGATTTCTGGGTTCTTCCCAGATATGACAGAGATGATTTTCAGCTTATTTCTCTGATTCAGAGTTATATCTCTCTGACTGACAGAACAAGTCTTATGTGTATTACACATTCCTGTCATGACCATTTAGTCAGTAATTTGGTCATTATTATAATATTCTCCGTACAGTTTACTCTCTAATGTCCTTTCTGGGTGTATAGGATTTTTTTTTTTTTAACACCCTTATTTAATTGTGCTTTACTGCCTATAACCAATCTGAAGCTCTGGCGGAGTGATCTCCTGCCCTGAAGTAGTGCCGGCTGTCATTAACAGCTGTTGCTTATCTCTACTGTGTGTCTCTGCTGCGGCACTGTGAACGGCGCTTTCAAAGGAAAATCAGGTGGTTAGACCTGCAGCACTCTCAAGCTACATACCATGGCGGAGTATGCGGCCTTTATCCCATCTGTAAAGCAGTTGTTCTATACAGCTCACAAGTGTTATTAGATCTGCACCACATTTAAGCACCTGGGATTTCTGCTGTTTACAGTCTCCTAGGAGATCAATGCTGCAGTCTGGATTTCTTATTGGACAAGTATTTCTATATTACTTCTGGCTTCCTCATCGTGCTGAGAGGTGGTGTATAACAGATTCTTCAAGCAAGTGAAGCCGCAGGGCTTCCTACGATCTCCAGCTACGCAGACTCAAGATCTGGATCCGTTTCGTCTTATACTTTTTCTTCTTTTTTAAACTCTTTGTATTTTTCTTATTTCTTCTTCTTTCCTTTCCTCTCTCTTCTTTCCTGTCAGTCAATTAGTAATGTCTATAGAACTGTTACAGTGATTTTTGGACACTGACATTATTCATTTAATTCTTAAAATAATACTGTTTAGATATAAGTGTGAGCATAGTAACTTCTATATATCTGAATACTTGGAAGCGGTATTAGACTCACATTGGGGTCAAGGCTGACACTTATTATATTACACTATACTTTACATATATAGTTTCTGTAGAGAAGACCTCTTTACATTGAATATTATTATTGTATTTTCTCTTACACAATGCCACCAAAATCTAAAAACAGTTCTAATGTTAAACATAAGCTGACTGATTCAGAATTGGATAATTGGATGGATCAAACTCCTCCATCGACTCAGGTTAATATAACATCAACATCAGTCATTAAATAGTCTGGTCCTAGTCTGTCTAAAAGGAAAGAGATGGGGTGTTCAAGTAAAGGTAAATCTCATCTTAATAATGACTTACAGGAGGATTCAGGTTGGTAGGATGATTCACCCGTATCTTCTAGTCCTGCGAAACGGAGGGCGAGAGGAGATTCCTCAGATCAGGAATTTTCATTTGATTATACAACAGGGCAGCCTTTAGATAAACAATTTTTTCACAATTTATTTAAAACTTATAATAGATCCCTTAAAGCTGATTTGGAGGATATTAAAACATCTATGGCACATATTGCATCACGATCAGAGAGAACGGAAAGGGAGGTGGAAACCCTTATAGAAAACACTAGAGCCATGCAACTTGAACAGGACAAACTTAAAGAGGAGGTAAAATTTTTGCGTAACAAATGGATTGACAGAGAGGATAGAGATAGGAGAAGTAACTTAAAATTTCGTGGAATAGCTGAAACAATTAATAGTATAGATCTTATGTCCCATGTTCAAACCATAGTGAAGAAAACCTTACCTTCCTTACCAGAAGTGGAGTACTCTTTAGAGAGGGTCCACAGATTACCTAAACCTTCATTTATATCTGAAGAGAAACCCAGAGATGTCATTGCTAGATTTTCGTTTTATAGAACTAAGCAAAGACTTATGGAGTCGATTAGAGAAAATGGTTCACTTCCATCACCGTACAGAGATTTAAAAGTATTTATTGATTTATCTAAGGAAACACTGAAAAGGAGGAGAGATTTTAAGCCCCTGACTGATGCTCTTAGAAGATCTGACATTTCTTATCGTTGGGTTCATCCTACTAATAATATACTTTTCAAATTTAAGCAGAAGACCTTTACAATTTCTGATCTAGAAGACGGTTTGAAGATTTTCAGAGAATTAAATATTCCAACGACTCACATTGAGAAAGAGGTTTAAGGGGGTGATTTTAGTTTCTGGAAAACATTTTGTTGGTTCGCAATACACATGGAGCTCTAATTAGGGCCAAGATCGTTAGCCTTTGAGGGAGGATTTTTATATAGTCTCTCCTGTTAAGGGTTTTTTGCTTTTTCTATTGCTATTTAGTTAATTGTTTATAAAGTTTATAATTTTTATTAAATAGGAGTTGCCTTTATATGCTGACATGATTGTTTTATTTTTTGCATTCACTTGTGGCGTGATGGGAGTGGCCTACTTGGAGGTCTTGGGTTCTTATAGTCTGGTGAAAAGCAACCAATATCCAGGATGACAATAAATTTTTTATCTACCAATGTCAATGGCTTAAATTCACCTCAAAAGCGATATCTTTTGTGGAGGGACATACAGAGACACCATGCCGATGTTATTGGAGTACAAGAGACAAAATTTGCACTAGAGAAAATGCCTAAATTAACCCATAAATTATTCCCAACAGTGTTATTGTCATCCAATAAAGAGAAAAAGAAGGCAGGTGTGGCTTTGATTATTAAAAATTCAGTCATTTATGAGGAATTGAAAGTTATAGCTGACCCTGATGGACGATATTTATTAGTTATTTGTAAACTTAATAATGTCCTTTTCACTTTAGTTACAGTTTATGCCCCAAATAAAGGCCAGATCAGTTTTCTGAATAGACTCATTTCATTAATAAGGGATCACCAGAAGGGCTCACTTTTAATATTCAGTGATTTTAATGCTATTCCTAATCCTTTATTGGATTCATCAAATAAGGGGAGATCTGTTAATGTTACCCTGGATTCTTGGATAAATACTCAGGAAATTTATGATGCCTTTAGGTGTCTTAACACCTCCTCGATTGAGTATTCGTTCTATTCTAACTCTCACGGATCTTTTTCTAGAATAGATTTGGTCCAATCAGATATCTCTACTCTTCATAAAATTAAACAAGTTATTCACCCTAGGGTTTGGACGGACCATTCTCCAGTTACATTTCAAGTCTTAAGTACCCATTTTCCAAACAAACCTTGGAGGGCTAATACTTTTCTGCTGACTCACCCAGAACATAGTCTTAAAATTAAATTAGATTTGGAAAATTATTTCAAAGAAAGTGATGTTGATGGTATGTCTATTTCTACTTTGCGGCAAGCCCATAAGGCTGTGATTAGAGGGTTGTTAATACAATTAAATGCGAGAATTCATAGACAAAAATTAAAAAAACCAGATGATATTATTAATCAAATTAAAGATCTGGAACATTCTCAAGCCCTTAAGCCTTCATCTGAAACTCAGAAAAAGATTTTGGACCTTAGGGTGGAACTTAGGTCTATTGTCACTAATGAGTATGAAAAATTAATTTTACATTCTAAGTCAAACTTTTATCATCTAATGAACAAACCCTCTAAATTCCTTGCAAAAAGAATTAAATTGGAAAGATCTAAGACTAAAATTCTCCAAATTAAAGATAAAACCAACAAAATATTTAAGACTCCTAGGGACATATCGAGATTATTTGAGGAATTTTATAGAGATCTTTATAATCTCAAAGACAATATACTAGAACCTCAAATTACAAGTGATACAATTAAATCTTTTCTGGACTCCGTTGACCTTCCAGCAATATCGGAAGATGATATAGTTTACTTAAATTCCCCATATACTAGTAATGAAATGGTTGCTACTATCCATTCCCTTAAAAATAACAAGGCCCCGGGCCCTGATGGTATTCCTAATGAATACTATAAAACGTTTTCTTCAATATTAACCCCATATATCACAAAATGTATTAATTCTGTATCTGTAGGTTTGGACATACCAGAAGAAATGCAGGAAGATACGATTTCTGTTATTTATAAAGAAAAGGGTGAAAGAGATTTAATTGCTAACTATAGGCCCAATTCTCTCTTGAATTCGGATATAAAGATTATAGCAAAGGCCTTAGCTACCAGACTTCAAAAGGTTATTCCCCACATTATTCATAGAGACCAGGTGGGTTTTATTGTGGATAGAGGGGCAGAGGATGCCACAAGACGAACAATTAATCTTCTGTCACATACAGAGAAAACAGGTATTCCAGCCCTTTATATTTCAATTGATGCTGAGAAGGCGTTTGACCGGGTCCAGTGGAGCTACTTATTCCATACTTTGGAAAAATTTGGTTTTCGGGGTACTGTTTTGAATCTCATTAGAGCATTTTATTCTAAACCGTCCACAAGGGTAAGTAATGGTCTCTTATCAGGAAGATTCCATCTTTCCAATGGTACAAGACAGGGGTGTCCCTTGTCCCCGTCTCTATTCGATCTTTTTATAGAGCCTCTTGCTGAGAGGATCAGGATGGATGATGGGATAAGGGGCATTCCAATTAATGGGAGACAGTATAAAATCTCACTATTTGCAGATGACATATTACTATCGTTAACTGATCCACTGGGCTCGGTCAGGAAGCTCTTAGAGATTTTTCATCAATTTGCTGGGGTATCTCTTTACCAAATTAATATGAGTAAAACACAAGTCCTTTGCCATAATTTGGATTCTGAGTTATTACAAATATTGAAGAGAGAAATTGGTTTTCAATGGCAATTGGATTCTATGTCATATTTAGGTATTAAATTAACTAAACCAATTCAAGATTGTGCTAATCAAAATGTTCTTGATATGTATAATATACTTCAAAAAGATTTATTACATCTGTCTAGGGTGGAGTTATCTTGGTTGGGAAGAATAAATTCCTATAAGATGTTTGAATTACCAAAACTCCTGTATATTTTTAGAATTGTACAAACCCCTATTAAAAAATAATTATTACAAAAACTCCAAACGCAGTTACTTAACTTTATTTGGGGCAAAACTAAACCGAGGGTAGCAAGATCTATTTTGATAAAACATAGAAATAATGGAGGTTTAGGTCTTCCCAACCTTTCTGCATATTATCAAGCCACTGTTGTTAAGTTGAGTCAGAAATGTTGGAGTTCTTTGGCTAAACCTACTTGGGTGGGTCTGGAGGAGTTGAATTTCCCTAATGCTAAATTTACTGACCTGGTGGTGGCTTATTTGTGTGACATTGCCAAGCGACTACCTAAGGAGGTCACTACGAGGATTACGATTCAAGTGTGGAGGAAATTTGCAGTTCTTTCTAGGAAAACATTTCCACCTAAAAGTATTGATTGGATGACAGTAGACATTCTGGGGGCATTTTCATCTAGACTTCATTTTGATACTTGGAAATCCAAGGGTATTCAAAATATTGCGGATTTATTTACTAATGGTGAGTTAAAATCATTTGAACTTTTGGCCAAACAATATAATCTTAAAACAACGGAAAAGAGAACTTGGAAGCTATTAGAAAAATTTTTGAACAAGTCTACTGTTGATTTACATCTTCCAAGTAATATTATGACCATTTTGAAAAATTCAGAGCATTTGCATAAATGGAAAACTAAAAAATTTTATGTGATCTTCAATGAAGACACACAACCTTGTTCTTTAAAATTCATTGTTGTTTGGAAAAATAAGTTTAAGTCTATGGATTCTCAGTTTGAGGAAAAAGTATTAAAATCCTTATCTATTTTCTATAAAATATAGCATGTGTCTCTTTTATGGAATCGCATTACAAGATTCTTACTAGTTGGTATATGACTCCATTTAAATTGCATATTATTAACCATAATAATTCTGATCAATGTTGGAGACTTTGTGGAAAACTTGGTGATATGTACCATATATTTTGGTCATGTCCATATATACGTAACTTTTGGCAAGAAATTCAGGTATTGATTAATTCAGTATTTGCTCTTAATATTGTAATTACTCCAGAATTGGTACTTCTTTTGTTTGAAATTGACAAGTTTCCACAAACCTGTAGACCACTGTTAATTCATATTCTAGTGGCAGCTAAAAGCTCTATAGCTCTTTATTGGAGGCAGCCTGTGGTTCCTACTGTACAGGACATCATTGAGACTATAAATGTGCAAAAGTCATTAGAGTTTGTTTACTCAATGAAACACAGTGCTCTACATAAATTCTATAATAAGTGGGACCTCTGGACAAAATTTATAGCAAAGTAGATCCCATATTCCATTGACATTGGTAAAAGCTTATTTACTTTTACGACTTGCAGAAATAGTTGTTGGTACCTGGGCACTCTATGGGGGCTGTTTATCTCTCCTTGCGCCATATATGTATATAATATACCTTTTATATTACAGACATTTTTGACATATTTAATCTTATTTCGTGTCGGTGTTTGGTAACTCCTTTATTTTCTTTGATTTGTTGTTATATATATTACTTGTTTCTTTTTCTGGCTAGTAGCTAGTTATATTTGTTTTGATTTTATTTTGTTTTGTTAAGATCATATATTATTTTATAATAGATGATAACTTAATCTAAAGATAGTACTGTTTAATAAAATGATTATCTTGGACTGCTATTAATATTTACCGTATACTCTTTAGACAATTTTGGTTTTTTTTTAGTATTCCTAACTTGTTTTATTTGTTACTCAAATGTGACTTAACCCCATATACTGTATTATATTCTATCTTTATATGATTTGATCTGATTTTCTTGTTATCTTGAAAACTTTAATAAAAATTATTTGAATCAGTTAGCAATTCAGTTTAGCCTTGATTAGTACATTCGGTACGGGAACATCAAAACATTATATAAAATCTGAGACAGAGGAATTCCGGAGGAGGGGAGGAAGAAGGGGAAGAGATAACTAGAGGAAAGTGCAAGGATTCATATAAACATGCTGTTGGAAGATTTCTGAATGGCTTCAATAAACTTATATAAATTATTAGCTATTTATTGCCATGACACAAGGAGCGAAGGGAAGAAACTCTTAGCTTGGGAAGATCCACACAGCAATTCAACAGGACTCCAGGATACACTGCAAGAGCTGAGAAGCTTCCTCTAAACACCTGACAAGCTATCACCAGCAGTGCATTCTGGTAGTCAAGGGGAATATTTACACAGCTCAAGGTAAGAAGGTATCAGCTGGGTCCTAGTGACCTCCAGCTTTCACTAAAAGTGAAATACCTCTTAGGGTACCTTTACACGTTGCAACATTGCATGCAATTTCACTTGTAGCTTACTGGTTGCAGTGAAATCATGGACACATTGTTCCATTTGTACACGGCCACAAAATAGAACAATGTGTCCATGATTTCACTGCAACCAGTAAGTTGCAAGTGAAATTGCATGCAATGTTGCGACGAGTAAAGGTACCCTTAAAGCAACATTTGCTTTAGGATTTTGACTGTTTGGCCAAATCCTGGGACCTTCTGCCAGTGGCCTCTACAGTCTCATCCGTGCCTCCTGACACACCGGTGACACTTCAGGTATGAAGAACATAACGTTTACAGATGACAAGGCACAGTACCAGGCATAAGACACAAAGCCAGGCTCCTGATTCCACACATCAAGGCATGGGGGACATCTCAGGTAGGAAGGCGATGGTATGGCAGGAGGTCATCACGGGTTTATGCAGTCCAGGGTTATCTGGTATGGGCATATCAGGAGAGCCTCAGTCATAGGCCTCAGGCGTAGCGCTAGCACAGCAGGAGAACATCAGACTCTGACCTCAGACAGACATCATCACAGCATGGACCCCAGGGAAAAGGCCCAGACATCAGGACACAGGCAGAACACAGAGAGCGCATGTCCAGGAACATCACATGGGAGCATCGGACATCGACTGGTCAGATCCAGGAACCTCAGGCAGAGCCGTCACCAAAACACAAGGCTGGAGACTCCCAAGAAACACGGAACAGAACCAACTTTGAGAACACAGACTGGACCACCAGGACCAAGGACTTCGCATTTGGACTGAGGTTAGACATCAAGGACTCGTAACATCAAGGACTCGGAACATCGGCAAGACATCAAGGACATCACCTGAAAAGTGGTCTCGGCCACAGGGCCTTCTTGGACACCAGGCGGGACCTTAGGGCCGTCTCGGACACCACGCGGGACATCAGGGCCACCTCGGACACCACGCGGGACCTCAGGGCTGTCTCAGACACCAGTTGGGACCTCAGGCCCATCTCGGATACTAGGCGGGACCTCAGGGCCATCTCGGACACCATGCGGAACCTCAGGGCTTTCTCAGACACCACGCGGGATCACAGGGTCGTCTTGGACACCAGGCGGGACCACAGACTGTCTCGAACACCAGGTGGGACCACAGGGCCATCTGGTACACCAGGCGGGACCTCAGGGCCATCTCCGACACCAGGCGGGACCTCAAGGACACAAGGCAGAACAAACACATCAGGGACACAACCTGAAAAGGAACTCAAGTGGTCTGGTGCGAACACCGTAGGCTTGGACCGGGCCCCAGACTCAGCAAGCACTGCATGGATGCTTGAGCACATCAGATTAGATGCTCTGCAGGAACAACAGACTCCATCTTCAAAAGACGAACACTGGTAAATTCACAGGATATACAAGATACTCACAGACGCTGGGTACATGGATCAAGACACAGAAGACTGCAGGAATCTAAAGGTACCGTCATACGTGGCAATATTGCATGCAATTTCACTGGCAATTTGCTGGTTGCTGTGAAATCATGGACACATTGTTCCATTTTTACACAGTCACAAAATAGAACAATGTGTCCATGATTTCACTGCAACCAGCAAATTGCCAGTGAAATTGCTAGCAATATTGCCATGTGTGACGTTACCTTTACACTGCAGAAATTCACATTCAAAGGCAAAGGCCATTGGTACCAACAGAGACAAGATGGGTCCAGAGAAAAAATCATCACTCAAAAAAATCAGCATCGAAAATCAGCACTGAAAAAAATCAGCACTGAAAAAAATCAGCACTGAAAAAAATCAGCATCAAAAATCAGCACTGAAAAAAATCAGCAATGAAAAAAAATCAGCACTGAAAAAAATCAGCATCAAAAATCAGCACTGAAAAAATCAGCACCAAAAATCTGCACGGAAAAAAAACAACAAAAGTCAGCTAGGGATTAAATCAGAGACCAGCAATAGTCTAAGAGGAGTCCATAGCGATAGCAAACAATGCAGAAGAAATAGAGAACCTGACATGTTCCCCCAACCAGGGAGAATTTAGGGAAGATGTGACCATTAGTCCTAATACAAGCCATTGGAAAGTTATACAGGATCTTTACCCATTTTATAAAAACTCGTCTGAACCCAAACCTATTCAGCACAGCCCAGACACAACTTTTAATCCCAGATGCTAGAATTTTGGCTACAATCTTAATATTAGAAGCAGTGGCGTAACTTCAGGCCCAGGGGCCCCGATGCGAAAGCTCCAACGGGGCCCCCCATTATTGCAAATCTTTTAATAGTATTAGTCTTTTTCTATAGGCCAAAGGGACTTTTGGGGCCCCCTTAGGCTGCAGGGCCCGGGTGCGATCGCAACCCCTGCACCTATTGTAGTTACGCCCCTGATTAGAAGCAATATTAATCTATAGGACCAAAAATCAGTGGGGACCTTACTGCAGGCTCAGGGAACAAGGCTGGCTGGTAACCATTTTACTGAGGAAGGGAACTTACATTGGTGATACAACTTCAGCCGTAGAAGAAAAAAAAAACACTGGAGTGATGAATTAAGCAAGAAATAAAAATGTCCCCAGAGGTGGACAATCTCTCCAGCATAACACAACATGGAAAACGTAATTGGATCTGAACATATTCTGGATGTACTTAACCAATCCTGGAAAAAAACTGTCTTTCTGTCCATTGCTTACATTTGTGTTGAAGCCGCACTCGAGCTGACAGTTATTCTGGACGAGATTCTTACCTCACTACCGGCATCGGTACCGTCGCCAGCGTCCCTGCCCCGTACCGGAGCCCCTCCGTACCTTCGGCTGCGTCCCTGTAACACTACCCGCTCCGCACCTGACACACTACCCGCCCCGCACAGCTCCCAGACCTCAGCGTCATTATGCCCACCAACAAGATGGCGACCGTCACATTTGGTGACACTTCACGGACGCCATCTTGCTGGTGGCCATAACGAGGGCGTTATGGAACTCTCGCGAGATCCATGACGCCATTTTAAAAGCCGCCCACTTATGATCTGCGCGCCATTTCTCCGCCTCAAGCCGCTCCCTCAGAGCTCCTCCTCCCCGCCTCAGATAAGACTTAACATTGTTTGAATAAGAGTTTGTTGCCTGTTAGTCCGCCATTACTCCGCCTCCAGCCGCTCCCTCAGCACTCCTCCATGTCTCATTCACTAGGCCTCCTCACATTAACCCTTGCAGGAGAACATTGAGATAAAGCCTGACAGGAGAGCATTGGTATTAACCCTTGCTGGATAACGCCTGACAGGAGAGCATTGGTATTAACCATTGCAGGAGAACATTGATATAAAGCCTGACAGGAGAGCATTGGTATTAACCATTGCTGGATAACGCCTGAAAGGAGAGCATTGGTATTAACCCTTGCAGGACAACATTGATATAAAGCCTGACAGGAAAGCATTGGTATTAACCCTTGCAGGACAACATTGATATAAAGCCTGACAGGAGAGCATTGGTATTAACCCTTGCTGGATAAAGCCTGACAGGAGAGCATTGGTATTAACCCTTGCTGGATAAAGCCTGACAGGAGAGCATTGGTATTAACCCTTGCTGGAGAACATTGATATAAAGCCGGACAGGAGAGCATTGGTATTAACCCTTGATGGAGAACATTGATATAAAGCCTGACAGGAGATCATTGGTATTAACCCTTGCAGGACAACATTGCTATAAAGCCTGACAGGAGAGCATTGGTATTAACCCTTGCTGGATAACGCCTGACAGGAGAGCATTGGTATTAACCCTTGCAGGACAACATTGATATAAAGCCTGACAGGAAAGCATTGGTATTAACCCTTGCTGGAGAACATTGATATAAAGCCGGACAGGAGAGCATTGGTATTAACCCTTGCAGGCAGTGGCGTAACTACCGGCATAGCAGCCGTAGCGGTCGCTTTGGGGCCCGGCGCTTGTGGGGGGCCCGGACCCAGCGCCGCTACGCAGCCACTGCTATACCGGCAGCTGCGCCTGCGATACAGATACAGGGGTGGACTGGCCCGGCGGGCCCCGACACTTTGGGGCCACGCCCACTAAGTCCCGCCCCCATACCCCCCTGGGTGCTGTAGGGGGGCCCGGACGGAAAGGGGGGCCCATTGGTCCCCTGAGCGCCACATGTCATACAAGGGGGGCTTAGGGGGCCCCTGACCGCTGCCCCCACACGCTATCCTCGGGGCCCCCTGACCGCTGCCTCCATTACTGCTGCCGCGCTGCGTCCCCCCGGCCACTCTCCATTACCGGCGGGCAGTCTCGCTGATCTGCCTGTCATGTGGGCTGTAGCCGGCGCCGCTCTATTTCCTGTATCGCCGGCTACAGCGTCACACTACATGACAGGCTGTGGCTGCGATCAGCGGCGCGACTGCCTGCTGCAGGTAATGGAGAGCGGGGGGGCCTGTATATACCACACCACCAGGGGCTCTGTATACTACCACCAGGGCCTGTATATACCTCCACCAGGGGCTCTGTATACTACCACCAGGGGCCTGTATATACCTCCACCAGGGGCTCTGTATACTACCACCAGGGGCCTGTATATACCTCCACCAGGGGCTCTGTATACTACCACCAGGGGCCTGTATATACCTCCACCAGGGGCTCTGTATACTACCACCAGGGGCCTGTATATACCTCCACCAGGGGCTCTGTATACTACCACCAGGGGCCTGTATATACCTCCACCAGGGGCTCTGTATACTACCACCAGGGGCCTGTATATACCCACACCACCAGGGGCTCTGTATACTACCACCAGGGGCCTGTATATACCTCCACCAGGGGCTCTGTATACTACCACCAGGGGCCTGTATATACCTCCACCAGGGGCTCTGTATACTACCACCAGGGGCCTGTATATACCACACCACCAGGGGCTCTGTATACTACCACCAGGGGCCTGTATATACCTCCACCAGGGGCTCTGTATACTACCACCAGGGGCCTGTATATACCACACCACCAGGGGCTCTGTATACTACCACCAGGGGCCTGTATATACCTCCACCAGGGGCTCTGTATACTACCACCAGGGGCCTGTATATACCTCCACCAGGGGCTCTGTATACTACCACCAGGGGCCTGTATATACCACACCACCAGGGGCTCTGTATACTACCACCAGGGGCCTGTATATACCTCCACCAGGGGCTCTGTATACTACCACCAGGGGCCTGTATATACCTCCACCAGGGGCTCTGTATACTACCACCAGGGGCCTGTATATACCTCCACCAGGGGCTCTGTATACTACCACCAGGGGCCTGTATATACCACACCACCAGGGGCTCTGTATACTACCACCAGGGGCCTGTATATACCTCCACCAGGGGCTCTGTATACTACCACCAGGGGCCTGTATATACCACACCACCAGGGGCTCTGTATACTACCACCAGGGGCCTGTATATACCACCACCAGGGGCTCTGTATACTACCACCAGGGGCCTGTATATACCACCACCAGGGGCTCTGTATACTACCACCAGGGGCCTGTATATACCTCCACCAGGGGCTCTGTATACTACCACCAGGGGCCTGTATATACCACACCACCAGGGGCTCTGTATACTACCACCAGGGGCCTGTATATACCACCACCAGGGGCTCTGTATACTACCACCAGGGGCCTGTAAATACCACCACCAGGGGCCCTGTATACCACCACTGGGGCCTGTATATACCACCACTGCGGAGGCTGCTGTAATACTGCTGGGGCCTGTATATACCACTGAGGAGGCTGCTGTATACCACTGGGGCTGCTGTAATACTGCTGGGGCCTGTATATACCACTGGAGAGGCTGCGGTATACCACTGGGGCTGCTGTATATACTGCTGGGGCCTGTAAGGGGGTGCGTCTTGAAGGGGCGTGTCATTTGGGGGGCGTGACTTGGAGGGGGCGTGTCATTGGGGGGCGTGTCTTGGAGGGGGCCCCGTTCAAAAGTTTGCTATGGGGCCCTGCCAGTTCTAGTTACGCCCCTGCTTGCAGGACAACATTGATATAAAGTCTGACAGGAGAGCATTGGTATTAACCCTTGCTGGATAAAGCCTGACAGGAGAGCATTGGTATTAACCCTTGCTGGATAAAGCCTGACAGGAGAGCATTGGTATTAACCCTTGCTGGAGAACATTGATATAAAGCCGGACAGGAGAGCATTGGTATTAACCCTTGATGGAGAACATTGATATAAAGCCTGACAGGAGAGCATTGGTATTAACCCTTGCAGGACAACATTGCTATAAAGCCTGACAGGAGAGCATTGGTATTAACCCTTGCTGGTTAACGCCTGACAGGAGAGCATTGGTATTAACTAGTGATGAGCGAGCATGCTCGCCACTACTCGGTACTCGCCGAGCACCGAGTAATCTCGCGATACTCGTGCTGTGCTCGTGGTCGTCATCTCTGCATGTTGGCGCTCTTTTGAGAGCCAGCCCACGTGCAGGGATTGGCTGGCAGACCACTGCAATGCCACAGCCCTGTTAGTTGTGGCATAGCAGTGATTGGCCGCCCTGCACAGCGTCACCGAGCCTTTATAACTCCCGGCTCGCTGTGCTCGGCACACAGCCTTACAGACAGTGAGTGTAGGGAGAGTGTCTGTTGCTGATTAGGGACAGATTTGCGGCCCTTACAGGTAGATCCGGAGCAGGGCTGCAAACTGCTGCTGACCACAACAGTCCTTCTCAGGACTAATCTAGGAGGATATAGGCAGGGTGATCCAGATCGGAGTCCAAGCTTTCCAGTGACCAGAACAGTCCTTCTCAGGACTAATCTAGGAGGATATAGGCAGGGTGATACAGATTGGATTCCAAGCTTTTCTGTGACCATTAGAGTCACTACACTCTTGTACTTTCTACCTTAATACAGGTTAGGGACGAAAATCCTCTCCTGAAACCATTACAGTCACCAGAGAGGTGTACGTACTACCTTAATACAGGTTAGGGACTAAAATCGTCTCCTGAAACCAATACAGTCACCAGACAGGTGTACGTACTACCTTAATACAGGTTAGGGACTAAAATCCTCTCCTGAAACCATTACAGTCACCAGACAGGTGTACGTACTACCTTAATACAGGTTAGGGACTAAAATCGTCTCCTGAAACCATTACAGTCACCAGACAGGTGTACGTACTACCTTAATACAGGTTAGGGACTAAAATCCTCTCCTGAAACCATTAAAGTCACCAGACAGGTGTACGTACTACCTTAATACAGGTTAGGGACTAAAATCCTCTCCTGAAACCATTACAGTCACCAGACAGGTGTACGTACTACCTTAATACAGGTTAGGGACTAAAATCCTCTCCTGAAACCATAACAGTCACCAGACAGGTGTACGTACTACCTTAATACAGGTTAGGGACTAAAATCCTCTCCTGAAACCATTACAGTCACCAGACAGGTGTACGTACTACCTTAATACAGGTTAAGGACTAAAATCGTCTCCTGAAACCATTACAGTCACAAGACAGGTGTACGTACTACCTTAATACAGGTTAGGGACTAAAATACTCTCCTGAAACCATTAAAGTCACCAGACAGGTGTACGTACTACCTTTATACAGGTTAGGGAACTAAAATCCTAACTCTTGTGATCTCAACAGTCACCACACTGTTGTACGTCATACCTTTATACAGGTTAGGGAACTAAAATCCTAACTCTTGTCATCTCAACAGTCACCACACTGTTGTACGTCATACCTTTATACAGGTTAGGGAACTAAAATCCTAACTCTTGTCATCTCAACAGTCACCACACTGTTGTACGTCATACCTTTATACAGGTTAGGGAACTAAAATCCTAACTCTTGTCATCTCAACAGTCACCACACTGTTGTACGTCATACCTTTATACAGGTTAGGGAACTAAAATCCTAACTCTTGTCATCTCAACAGTCACCACACTGTTGTACGTCATACCTTTATACAGGTTAGGGAACTAAAATCCTAACTCTTGTCATCTCAACAGTCACCACACTGTTGTACGTCATACCTTTATACAGGTTAGGGAACTAAAATCCTAACTCTTGTCATCTCAACAGTCACCACACTGTTGTACGTCATACCTTTATACAGGTTAGGGAACTAAAATCCTAACTCTTGTCATCTCAACAGTCACCACACTGTTGTACGTCATACCTTTATACAGGTTAGGGAACTAAAATCCTAACTCTTGTCATCTCAACAGTCACCACACTGTTGTACGTCATACCTTTATACAGGTTAGGGAACTAAAATCCTAACTCTTGTCATCTCAACAGTCACCACACTGTTGTACGTCATACCTTTATACAGGTTAGGGAACTAAAATCCTAACTCTTGTGATCTCAACAGTCACCACACTGTTGTACGTCATACCTTTATACAGGTTAGGGAACTAAAATCCTAACTCTTGTCATCTCAACAGTCACCACACTGTTGTACGTCATACCTTTATACAGGTTAGGGAACTAAAATCCTAACTCTTGTCATCTCAACAGTCACCACACTGTTGTACGTCATACCTTTATACAGGTTAGGGAACTAAAATCCTAACTCTTGTGATCTCAACAGTCACCACACTGTTGTACGTCATACCTTTATACAGGTTAGGGAACTAAAATCCTAACTCTTGTCATCTCAACAGTCACCACACTGTTGTACGTCATACCTTTATACAGGTTAGGGAACTAAAATCCTAATCTCCTGTGACCTCAACAGTCACCAGACAGTTGTCGCTCTATACAGGCAAAATGTGCAAAGGTGTTGGCAAGGGCGTTGGCAAGGAACAAGGAAGTGGACGTGATGGTGGTGCAGGCAGAGGCCGAGGTCGTGTGCAAGCACTAATTTCGCAACAACAAAGGGCCACATCTCCTCGCTCGCACGTCCTGTCCCAAATTCTTGGGGCCCGCAGCAGTACACCACTGTTGAACCAAGACCAGTGTCAACAGGTTGTTACTTGGATAGCGGATAATGCTTCAAGTCAGATGGGCACCTCCACAAACACCCTGTCTTCCACACGGTCAACTGTCAGTAGCCGTGATACTGCACCGCACATTTCCCAACCTGATCCTCCTTCCTACCACCTGGCCGAGTACACGTCCACGGACATTACTGATCCCACACTAGGACACTCGGAAGAGCTGTTCACGTATCCATTCGCAGAATCTGGCCTGTCGCCACCTCCTCTTGAAGTGGGTCATGAGGAGATGGTATGTACAGATGCCCAAATATTTGAGCAGCCACGTTATGACGAACGGAACGTTGTCAAAGTGTCTCAACAAGGGGTGGACGATGATGAGACACAATTGCCAGGAAGTCAGGAGGAGGATCAGGGTGCGGAAGAGGAAGACGACGTGGTGGATGATCCAGTAGCTGACCCAACATGGCAGGAGGATATGCAGAGCGAGGACAGCAGTGCACAGGGGGAGGGAGGCGTAGCATCCCAACAGGCAGTACGAAGCAGGGTTGCGTCCGCAGGCAGAAGGCAGGCAACCGTTTCCCGGAACAACAACACGACTCAAGGTGCCTGTGCAAATGTTCGGTCTTCCCGAGTCTGGGAGTTTTTTAAGTTGGCTCCAGAAGACTCTAAAAAGGCCATTTGCCACACCTGCCATGCCACTATCAGCAGGGGTACGAAAACTAGCAGCCTGACCACCACCAGCATGATCAGGCACATGTCAGCCAAGCACCCTACTTTGTGGGAAGTACCACAGAGTCGAGGAGCGGTGCGTGCTGATGTCACTGCTACGTCTTCGCCTGTTGTGCACGCGAGCCAATCCCCTGTCCATGCTGGCCGCGAACAAGCCTCCGGCCCTGCACCTGAAATTACACCACCATCAAGCACGTCCTTGTCCCAGCGCAGCGTTCAATTATCCATTCAGCAAACATTTGAACGCAGGCGCAAATACGCTGCCAATGCCCCACATGCCACAGTCCTGAATGATCACATTTCGCGACTCATAGTGCTAGAAATGTTGCCTTTCCGGTTGGTGGAGACGGACGCATTCCGCGACCTGATGGCGGCTGCTGTCCCACGTTACTCGGTCCCCAGCCGACACTATTTCTCCAGATGTGTCGTCCCCGCATTGCATAACCACGTGTCCAACAGCATCACACGTGCCCTGAACAATGCTGTTTCAGCCAAAGTCCACCTAACCACAGACACGTGGACAAGTGCTTGTGGGCAAGGCCGCTACATCTCCTTGACGGCACACTGGATTAATATTGTGGAGGCTGGGACCCAGTCTGAGCGAGGGACGGAACACGTCCTTCCCACACCAAGGATAGCAGGCCCTACCTCTGTCAGGATTTCACCGACACTCTTCAGCTCCGGAATGTCATGCTCTTCAGCCTCCTCCTCCTGCGCATCCTCATCCACTGTACCCTCCACACCAGTCCCAAGCTGGAAGCACTGCAGCACTGCCTCTGCAAAGCGGCAACAGGCTGTGCTGAAGCTAGTCTGCATAGGTGACAAACCCCACAATGCAGAAGAGGTGTGGACAGCTCTGAAACAGCAGGCAGATCACTGGCTCACACCTCTGAACCTAAAGCCAGGAAAGGTCATGTGTGACAATGGCCGGAACCTGGTGGCAGATTTGAGGCGAGGGCAGCTGACGCATGTTCCATGCGTGGCCCATGTGCTCAACCTGGTGGTTCAGAGGTTTGTGAAGTCATACCCGGAGGTGTCTGACCTGCTGGTAAAAGTTCGGCGTCTGTCTGCACATTTTCGCAAGTCACCTGCTGCTTCAGCCGGCCTTGCCAGCTTTCAGCGCCGTTTGCGTCTTCCGGCCCACAGACTGGTGTGTGATGTCCCCACGCGTTGGAATTCAACTCTGCACATGTTGGTCAGGATATGTGGGCAGAAGAGGGCAGTTGTGGACTACCTGCATCACCTAAGCCGTCGGGAAATGGGTCAAACTCCACACATAACACCTGAGGAGTGGAGATGGATGTCGGTCCTATGCACCGTCCTCCAAAACTTAGAGGACTCCACCAAGATGGTGAGCGGCGAAGACGCCATTATTAGCGTCACCATACCACTACTCTGCCTTCTAAAATGGTCTCTGCCGAAAATCAAAGAGGATGCATTGCAGGCCGAGCGCGATGGCTTAGAGCAAGAAACTGTAGTGAGTGTGGGTGAAAACACACAGGCCAGCCTCATGTCATCACAACGTGTAGTGGAGGACTATGACGAGGAGGATGAAGACATGGAGCAACTCTCAGGCCAAATTGGGGATATGACATGCACACCAGTCATACCCTCGATTCAGCGTGGCTGGCCAGAGGACAGGGGAGATGAGGAGGAGGAGGAGGAGGAGGACAGCATGTTCAGTCATCGTGTTGGTGTGGATACTGAAGTGATGGCTGTTATGGTACCTTTACACGCCGCCACTGCAGGATGGATACAACCCGCTACAGGCTACAAATGTAGCTTGTCGCGCAAATATTGCCCGTAGTAGCGGCGTCTGAAGACGGGACGACACAGCCGGCTACAGATACATCTGTATCCGTGCACTGCCCATAAACAGATGGCTACATCGCCGATTGTAGCGAGCTGTATCGGCGTGTAAAGTAGGAACAGAAGGGTTGTTTCTACACCATGCTATGTAGCTGGGGCGTGACACAGGGTCCGGGTTTCCGCGCCCCCTTCAGCGATCATTGGAGGAAGCTCCTGCGTTGCGATTGGTTGTCGCCGCACAGGGCGGCATATTTAAGGAGCTGAAGAGTCACACTACACAATTGCTCGAGCGTCAAGTATTATTCTGCCTCCTGCGATGCCTGTCCAATCATGGTATTTTTGCTTTCTCCTATCAGCGTACGGACGTCTCGTAATCCACAATTGGAGCACGCCTATGTGCTGTCCCTGCTGCACCAGGTACGCCCATAGTAGCTGGTTGTAGCGGTGTGTAAATGAGCTACAGATGGCTACTTGCGACACCCGGTGATGTATCTAGCTGTAGATGTAGCGTAGCGTAGCGCGGCGTGTAAAGAGGGTGCGTTTACCGTTTGTAACCGTTTGGGCGTGCTCGTGCACGTGAAGTAGTCGTTGGTATCCATCATGCAGTGGCGGCGTGTAAAGGTACCTTTAAGAGTCTGGCGCACATGGCTGACTTTATGGTAAGCTGCCTGTCTCGTGACCCTCGCGTTCAGAACATCTTGGCCGACAATCAGTACTGGTTGGCAACACTCTTAGACCCACGCTACAAGGAGAACTTTATGTCTCTGATTCCTGAGGCGGAGAGGTCAGCCAAAATGCAGCAGTTCCACAGGGCCATAGTCACGGAAGTTGTCAAATCATTCCCCTCACAAAACGCTAGCGGCATAGGTCAGGATTCGATGGACAACCAAGGCGTACGGCCGAGAGGGGCACAAGTCCAATCCGCCAGAGGCAGGGGAACTGTCTTTACGATGTGGGACAGTTTTCTCAGCCCCTCACATACCACAGCCCCTGAGGTGCGGGGTAGTGCCACCAGAAATGCTAAGTTTGGGCAGATGCTGAAGGAGTACCTTGCAGATCGAACAACTGTACTGCGAGATTCCGCGGTGCCTTTCAATTATTGGGTCTCCAAGCTCGACACGTGGCATGAATTGGCTCTCTACGCCTTGGAAGTCCTGGCCTGCCCTGCCGCTAGCGTTTTATCAGAGCGTGTTTTCAGTGCTGCAGGTGGAATCATCACTGATAAACGCACCCGCCTGTCAACTGAAAATGCGGACAGGCTGACTCTGATCAAGATGAACAAGGGTTGGATTGGGCCAGACTTCACCACACCACCAGCAAATGACAACTGAATTAAAATTTTGTTATTTGAATTTGACATGTACCTCCACTCACCCATGGGTACACACTTCCGGACTTTGGCTAATCGCTGGACTGCTCCTCCTTCTCCTCATGTGACACCATGATGACCGTTAGAATAGTTAGGCTCTTGTTTGAGGTATACCCGCAGTGGTAAATTTTTTCGCCCATTCTGTTAGAATGGGCATTACAACGACAGGAGACCCGCTCCTTTTCAATGGGAAAAATGTTTTTAGGCACTTCTGCACGTCTCTATCCAGGGACAAAGAGGAGCCTCCCAATTTTTGGCTGCCCTGACCAAAGGGCTATACTACAATACACCCACTTGAGGGTTACAGGCCCTCCTGCACGTCTCTATCCAGGGACAAAGAGGAGCCTCCCAATTTTTGGCTGCCCTGACCAAAGGGCTATACTACAATACACCCACTTGAGGGTTACAGGCCCTACTACATGTCTGTATGCATGGGTCATTGTTGAACCTCCCAATTTTTGGCTGCCCTGACCAAAGGGCTATACTACAATACACCCACTTGAGGGTTACAGGCCCTCCTGCACGTCTCTATCCAGGGACAAAGAGGAGCCTCCCAATTTTTGGCTGCCCTGACCAAAGGGCTATACTACAATACACCCACTTCAGGGTTACAGGCCCTACTACATGTCTGTATGCATGGGTCATTCTTGAACCTCCCAATTTTTGGCTGCCCTGACCAAAGGGCTATACTACAATACACCCACTTGAGGGTTACAGGCCCTACTACATGTCTGTATGCATGGGTCATTGTTGAACCTCCCAATTTTTGGCTGCCCTGACCAAAGGGCTATACTACAATACACCCACTTCAGGGTTACAGGCCCTGCTACATGTCTGTATGCATGGGTCATTCTTGAACCTCCCAATTTTTGGCTGCCCTGACCAAAGGGCTATACTACAATACACCCACTTGAGGGTTACAGGCCCTACTACATGTCTGTATGCATGGGTCATTGTTGAACCTCCCAATTTTTGGCTGCCCTGACCAAAGGGCTATACTACAATACACCCACTTCAGGGTTACAGGCCCTACTACATGTCTGTATGCATGGGTCATTGTTGAACCTCCCAATTTTTGGCTGCCCTGACCAAAGGGCTATACTACAATACACCCACTTGAGGGTTACAGGCCCTCCTGCACGTCTCTATCCAGGGACAAAGAGGAGCCTCCCAATTTTTGGCTGCCCTGACCAAAGGGCTATACTACAATACACCCACTTGAGGGTTACAGGCCCTCCTGCACGTCTCTATCCAGGACAAAGAGGAGCCTCCCAATTTTTGGCTGCCCTGACCAAAGGGCTATACTACAATACACCCACTTGAGGGTTACAGGCCCTACTACATGTCTGTATGCATGGGTCATTGTTGAACCTCCCAATTTTTGGCTGCCCTGACCAAAGGGCTATACTACAATACACCCACTTGAGGGTTACAGGCCCTCCTGCACGTCTCTATCCAGGGACAAAGAGGAGCCTCCCAATTTTTGGCTGCCCTGACCAAAGGGCTATACTACAATACACCCCTTCAGGGTTACAGGCCCTACTACATGTCTGTATGCATGGGTCATTCTTGAACCTCCCAATTTTTGGCTGCCCTGACCAAAGGGCTATACTACAATACACCCACTTGAGGGTTACAGGCCCTACTACATGTCTGTATGCATGGGTCATTGTTGAACCTCCCAATTTTTGGCTGCCCTGACCAAAGGGCTATACTACAATACACCCACTTCAGGGTTACAGGCCCTGCTACATGTCTGTATGCATGGGTCATTCTTGAACCTCCCAATTTTTGGCTGCCCTGACCAAAGGGCTATACTACAATACACCCACTTGAGGGTTACAGGCCCTACTACATGTCTGTATGCATGGGTCATTGTTGAACCTCCCAATTTTTGGCTGCCCTGACCAAAGGGCTATACTACAATACACCCACTTCAGGGTTACAGGCCCTCCTGCACGTCTCTATCCAGGGACAAAGAGGAGCCTCCCAATTTTTGGCTGCCCTGACCAAAGGGCTATACTACAATACACCCACTTGAGGGTTACAGGCCCTACTACATGTCTGTATGCATGGGTCATTGTTGAACCTCCCAATTTTTGGCTGCCCTGACCAAAGGGCTATACTACAATACACCCACTTGAGGGTTACAGGCCCTCCTGCACGTCTCTATCCAGGGACAAAGAGGAGCCTCCCAATTTTTGGCTGCCCTGACCAAAGGGCTATACTACAATACACCCACTTGAGGGTTACAGGCCCTCCTGCACGTCTCTATCCAGGGACAAAGAGGAGCCTCCCAATTTTTGGCTGCCCTGACCAAAGGGCTATACTACAATACACCCACTTGAGGGTTACAGGCCCTACTACATGTCTGTATGCATGGGTCATTGTTGAACCTCCCAATTTTTGGCTGCCCTGACCAAAGGGCTATACTACAATACACCCACTTGAGGGTTACAGGCCCTACTACATGTCTGTATGCATGGGTCATTGTTGAACCTCCCAATTTTTGGCTGCCCTGACCAAAGGGCTATACTACAATACACCCACTTGAGGGTTACAGGCCCTACTACATGTCTGTATGCATGGCTCATTGTTGAACCTCCCAATTTTTGGCTGCCCTGGCCAAAGGGCTATACTACAATACACCCAGTTCTTGTTTACAGGCCATCCTGCATGTCTGTATCCAGGGGCATTGGTGAACCTCCCAATTTTGGACTGCCCTGGCAAAGGAAGATACTACAATAGACCTAGTTCCTCAAAATGGGCACTTTATTTCTAGACAGGGCTTCATGTACGTCTCTTGTCAGGGTCATCGGAGTGTCGCACAATGTTTTCACATAAAATCTTTCATGTAATCACAAAAAGTGACATACACCAGCTGTATCTCACTATTGGGTATGTGCCCTTAACATTTTCACCCTAAATATTCATTTTGGTGTCATTTTGGAAGGTTTTCTGGAGACTCCGTAAAATTGGCGTGAAACTCGGACAAGATTGTTCACAGCTGTGACTTTTGAGTGAGAAATGCTTCCAGGGGTCTTCCCCATGGTGTTGCCATGTCATTTCAGCACTCTTCTGAGACTTTTGTGACATTTTTAGGGTTTTTCCATGCTGCCGGCAGTCATTTCATAAAATTACTTGTGTCTCCCATAGGATAACATTGGGCTCGTTACTCGGGCCGAGTACACGAGTATCTCGGGATGCTCGGCCTGAGCTTCGAGCACCCAAGCATTTTAGTACTCGCTCATCACTAGTATTAATCCTTGCAGGAGAACATTGAGATAAAGCCGGACAGGAGAGCATTGGTATTAACCCTTGCTGGAGAACATTGATATAAAGCCGGACAGGAGAGCATTGGTATTAACCCTTGCAGGACAACATTGATATAAAGCCTGACATGAGAGCATTGGTATTAACCCTTGCTGGATAAAGCCTGACAGGAGAGCATTGGTATTAACCCTTGCAGGACAACATTGATATAAAGCCTGACAGGAAAGCATTGGTATTAACCCTTACTGGAGAACATTGATATAAAGCCTGACAGGAGAGCATTGGTATTCACCCTTGCAGGACAACATTGATATAAAGCCTGACAGGAGAGCATTGGTATTAACCCTTGCAGGAGAACATTGATATAAAGCCTGACAGGAGAGCATTGGTATTAACCCTTGCAGGACAACATTGATATAAAGCCTGACAGGAAAGCATTGGTATTAACCCTTACTGGAGAACATTGATATAAAGCCTGACAGGAGAGCATTGGTATTCACCCTTGCAGGACAACATTGATATAAAGCCTGACAGGAGAGCATTGGTATTAACCCTTACTGGAGAACATTGATATAAAGCCTGACAGGAGAGCATTGGTATTCACCCTTGCAGGACAACATTGATATAAAGCCTGACAGGAGAGCATTGGTATTAACCCTTGCAGGACAACATTCATATAAACCCTGCCAGGAGAGCATTGGTATTAACCATTGCAGGAGAACCTTGATATACATCCAGACAGGAGAGCATTGGATTTAACCCTTGCTGGATAACATTGATATAAACCCTGACAGGAGAGCATTGGTATTAACCCTTGCAGGAGAACATTGATGTAAGCCCTGACAGGTGAGCATTGGAATTAACCCTTGCAGGATACCATTGCTATTAACCGTTGCAGCACAACATTGCCAACAACAGCACTGCTTTGCAACATACCCTTCTGATTTCTGCCTCCACTACATACGTATATAGCCATCCTTTGTCTCTTCATTACGCCACTACCCCTTCTCAAACATCTCATAATTCTAAACTCATTCCCTCTTTACTACGGTATATTTTCTTACATTCACTTACCAGTGCTACTATGAGTCCTCCCAAGAAGTATCACAATGACAACGAGAAGAAAGCAGCTAGAGCACTACGTGACAGGAAACGCCGTGATAATGAGACACCACAGGAAAACCAGCATCACCTTGACACCATGAAGGCTTATAAACGACAACGCTTCACACACGAGTCCCCTAAATCCAAATGCTTTAGGTTAGCACAAGAAGCCTCTGCACGTCGACGACGATGACAACATACACCATCACCCTCTACATTCGTACCACACTCACCACTGGATCCTTCCACTTCGCAAGGTGCCACTACTTCTTGCCACACTTCCACGTCTGTGCCCTTATCCTACATCTATCCGGAACACCCGATTCTTTAGAATACACCATGTAAATCCCGCAACAACAGCGTTCTTTCTGGAGAGAGGACTGTACTATTCAGCGCCTATTTCTAAGGCACCTGTTCATTGCACCGCACTCCCGATGCGATAGCATCGGGCCTTAATCTAGTCTAATATATAAAGCTGAATGTGTGTATGTATGTATTTCCGGGATTGGCATCTACACCATCTCAACTACAGCCACAAAATTTTGCACAGTCACACATCTGGACCCCGAGAGCATCATAGGCTATGTTGTGAGGTGAAATTTTAACTCCGCGCATTCCAGTTCACCAAACAATTTTGGCCCTATCTACATAATTGAGAGAAAGTGACAGTTACCAGTTGACAGTTGTGAATGAGAGGGGCTTAATGACAGCACCAAAGACTAACAGCATATACCAGCATATAGTCACTAAGGTGGGGCCCTGACGTGGAATATTCACCACGCACAGGGACATGTATACACACCACACATACACAAACAGTAACAGCTAAGGTATAGCCCCAACATTGGATACTCACCACGTACCCTAACACAAACACACACACCACAAAGAGACACACGCAACACAGAGACACACACCACACAGACCCCCCCACAGGAACACACACACATACACACCCTATAGGGACACATGCACTCACCCCACAGGGACACACACACACTACAGGGACATACACACATCACACCCCACAGGGACACAGAGACACACACACCCCACAGGAACACACAGACCCCATAGGGATGGACACACACCACAGAGACACCCCTCCCCCCACAAGGACACACACCACAGGGACACCCCTCCCCCCCAAAAGGACACACACCACATGGACCCCCCACAGGGACACACGCACACCACTGGGACACACACACCCCAGGGACACACACACCACACAGACAGATGTCCATAAATCGCCACACACAACTTGCCTCATATGTCTGGTATCTTTAATTTCCAAAAATAAACATCTAATTAAAAACAGCCAACGTGCAACACATGTGCCATATAGGGAATTAAGGCAGATGTCAGTCACATGAGCTGTCTAATATGTGTATGTGTGAGGTAATATATACTGCCCAGCCGCGGGGAGGGTTTACTGTTGGCTGGAGATTTATTAGGCTGCCTATAGCAACCAATCACAGCTTAGCTTCTATTTTCCTACAGGTCATTAATATGACATATTCAAATTCTATTTTGTTATAGCTAACAGCAGTTTTTTATTAACCTGGGCGTAGCCGGGTAGTACAGCTAGTTTATAAATAAACCTAGTATCCATTCAATTAAAACACCACTCCAACATTTTTGTTTTTTTATTTTGCAGCCCTGCAGTGGTCTTATTCTCACCTGCTGCCGTCTTTCATCTTCACCACCGCTTCTGTCAGTCTCTTGCAGTTTTTAACTTGCTGAATCGCTTCAGTGTTTCATGGAGTGGACGGAGGTAACTCCAGTATAAGTCTATAAGAGCCTCCTTCTGGCTCTCATAGACTTGCTTTGATAGCTTGTTAAATAATTTCTAACTTCCAGGCAAGGAGAAGTTACAGTCACAAGATGGCGCCGTGGAACTGGAGCTGAGTAAGTATATGAGTAGGATTAGGGTAAGTTCACACAGGAAGGTTTAGTGGCTTTCAAACCGTCAGAAAACCGCTGGAAATTATCAGTTCTGAGCTCTGAAGTCTCCAGCTGTGTTCCGGCGGTTTTCCGGCGGTTTCCGGCGGTTTTTTACAGCGTGTGCACAGCGGTTTATAGTCGTTTTTCCCAGCGGTTTTTCCAGCGGTTTTCTATGAAGGATTTTGTTCATGGAACCGATCCAAAACCGCTGGGAAGAATTGACATGTTGTATGCTGCTAAACCGCTCGGAAACCGCTCAACCGCTGGCGGATCCGCTCACATAAACCGACTATGTGTGCACAGCGGTTTCTAAATTGCATAGGGTTACTTGTAAGTCCTAAAGCTGCTAAGGATTTACATAAATTTAAATAAAACCTATGCTAAACCGCCGGCGGTTTTCGCTGCTAAACCCGAGGTTAAAACTGTATGTGTGAACTTACCCTTAGGAAGGATTCTTACATTTATGGCACCATTGCAGCAATGATACCCCTCACCCCCCACTGCAATGGTGCTTTAATTGAATGGGTAATAAATTTATTTGTAGATTATTGTATTTGCTCCTTTTCAGAATCTTATCCAGGTCACCTGTCTGGCTGCATTACAGGTTGTATGTTCAATTGTTGCTGAGCTGAAGAATGATTAACCAGGATATCCGTAATCTAATTACCTTTACAAAGTACAAAGTTTTTAATGTTTGAGAAGCCATGTTGTATATTATAACAGTGTTGCAAAATGTATGTAAAGCACTATGGAATAGCGCTATATAAATGAATAAATATTATTATTATTCAGTATAATGTCGTAATTTATTATAGCAATTACACTACTATGAGGTTTCAGTACCTGGGATTGTAAGTATACCAGCATTATATATATATATGTTAATATACAAAACAGAAAAAAACTGCACAGCACTCACAGACTAATGTGAACTGGTGCCAGCAGGGACACTGGGTCATACAACTAGAAAAAAATTCTCTGCAGCACTCAGCTACTACCAATGTGCAAACATGCTAACAAGCGGTATATATTTGAGGAAAAAATTTAAAAACTTACGTTTTTTTCAAAAAACTCAAAATCTTATTTTTTTATTTTCTTGGGGTTCTTGGTACGCACATTGGCCAATGTCCGTTTGCTCATCAGCCGCGACAAGGCGACCCCAGGTCTGATGAGTCCTGGGATGTCAGCGTTAGGACTCATCAGACCTGGGGTCGCCTTGTCGCGGCTGATGAGCAAACGGACATTGGCCAATGTGCGTACCAAGAACCCCAAGAAAATAAAAAAATAAGATTTTGAGTTTTTTTTAAAAAAACGTAAGTTTTTAAATTTTTTCCTCAAATATATACCGCTTGTTAGCATGTTTGCACATTGGTAGTAGCTGAGTGCTGCAGAGAATTTTTTTCTAGTTATATATGTTAATATATATATATATTTATATATATATATGTTTATATATATATATATATATATATATATATATATACACACACAACGCCTGGCAAAAATTCTGAAATCGCCCGGCTCGGAGGATGTTCATTCAGTTGTTTAAAGGGAACCTGTCACTTAAACTAGCCCTCCTAACCTATGAATATCTGTCCCTGCAGCCTCAAACAACTTTCTCAACCATTCCTGTCTGAGCTTATATAGCAATTTACAAGTGCAATAAAGCAATTTAGAAACTTACAGAATTCTTGTCTGATGGGCGTTCCTCCAGGGGTCTTTGACAGTGAGGCAGGGTCTCCTGGGCTGCGCTTCCCCCCACCTCCATGCTGAAAATACTCCCCGATGGGCGGCTTTCTTATCTCCGGACCTCGAGCACCATTCAAAGTACCCGCCCATTGCGTCATTGCTATGACGCGGTCACATGATGCCGGCCCCGCATCACTTCTGCCCATCGGATCGCCTGGTGTACTAAGCGCACAAGGCCACCTTCAGCATCTGCGCATGCTCTGAAGGTGGCTTGCGCGCTTGTTAGTACACACAGCAATACGATGGGCGAAAGTGACGCGGGGCCAGCATCACATGACTGCGTCATAGCGATGACGCAATGGGCGGGTACTTTGAATGGTGCCCGAGGTCCGGAGATAAGAAAGTCGCCCATTGAGGAGTATTTTCAGCATGGAGGCGGGGGGAGAGCAGCCCAGTAGACCCTGCCTCACTGACAAAGACCCCTGGAGGAACGCCCATCAGACAAGAATTCTGTAAGTTTCTAAATTGCTTTATTGCACTTGTAAATTGCTATATAAGCTCAGACAGGATGGTTGAGAAAGTTGTTTGAGGCTGCAGGGACAGATATTCATAGGTTAGGAGGGCTAGTTTAGGTGACAGGTTCCCTTTAATGTTGTAGAAAATAAGCAGATCACAGGCATGGCACAAAACTAAAGTAATTTCAAATGGCAACTTTATGGCTTTAAGAAACACTAAAAGAAATCAAGCTAAAAAATGTGGTAATCAGTAATGGTAATTTTTTTTCAGACCAAGCAGAGGGAAAAAATTATGTAATCACTCAATTCTAAGGAAAAAATTATGGAATCAAGATAAACAAGCACACAAAAGAACAATCCAATACATCACTAGTATTTTGTTGCACCACCTCTGGCTTTAATAACAGCTTGCAGTCTCTAAAGGCATTGATTTAATGAGTGACAAACAGTACTCATCATCAATCTGGCTCCAACTTTCTCTGATTGCTGATGCCAGATCAGGTTTGCAGGTTGGAGCCTTGTCATGGACCATTTTTTTCAATTTCCACCAAAGATTTTCAATTGGATTGAGATCTGGACTATTTGCAGGCCATGACATTGACCTTATGTGTCTTCTTGCAAAGAATTTTTTTCACAGTTTTTGCTCTATGGCAGGATGCATTATCATCTTGAAAAATTATTTAATCATCTCCAAACATCCTTTCAATTGATGGGATAAGAAAACTGTCCAAAATATCAGTGTAAACTTGGGCATTTATTGAAGATGTATTGACAGCCATTTCCCCAGTGCCTTTACCAGACGTGCAGCCCCATATCATCAATGACTGTGGAAATTTGCATGTTCTCTTCAGGCAGTCATCTTTATAAATCTCATTGGAATGGCACCAAACAAAAGTTCCAGCATCATTACCTTGCCCAATGCAGATTCGCGATTCATCACTGAATATGACTTTCATCCAGTCATCCACAGTCCACGATTGCTTTTCCTTAGCCCATTGTAACCTTGTTTTTTCTGTTTAGGTGTTAATGATGACTTTTGTTTAGCTTTTCTGTATGTAAATCCCATTTTCTTTAGGTGGTTTCTTACAGTTCGGTCACAGACATTGACTCTAGTTTCTTCCCATTCGTTCCTCATTTGTTTTGTTGTTCCTGTTTTGGAGACATATTGCTTTAAGTTTCCGCTCTTGACGCTTTGATGTCTTGCTTGGTCTACCAGTATGTTTCCCTTTAACAACCTTCCCATGTTTGTATTTAGTCCAGATTTTAGACTCAGCTGTGAACAACCAACATCTTTTGCAACGTTTCATTTCATATAAATAATAATAATGATAATAATAATAATAATTTCATGATGATTTACCCTCTTTTAAGAGTTTGATAATCCTCTCCTTTGTTTTAATTGACATCTCTCGTATTGGAGCAATGATACATGTCAGTCCACTTGGTGCAACAGCTCTCCAAGGTGTGATCACTCCTTTTTAGATGCAGACTAACGAGCAGATCTTATTTGATGCAGATGTTAGTTTTGGGCATGAAAATTTACAGGGTGATTCCATAATTTTTTCCTCAGAATTGAGTGATTCCATAATTTTTCCCCCTGCTTGGTCTGAAAAAAGTAACTGTCACTGGCTAGCACATTTTTTTTTTCGAGATTTCTTTTAGTGTCTCTTCAAGGCAGAGAGTTGCTATTTGAAATGATTTTAGTTTTGTGCCATGTCTGTGATCTGCTTTTTTTCTACAACATTAAACAACTGAATAAACATCCTACCAGCCAGGTGATTCCATAATTTTTGGATATATATATACATATGACCAAAAAAACGGAACAGCACAGATTTTTTCTATGATCTGGTGCAAGGCCGTCCTACCACAATCCAAGGTTTGTAGATACTGGAAAAAATGGATGGCAGTCCTTCCTTTAGAAAAGCAAATGTGGATTTTATTCACCCTAGGACTGCAATGTTTCGGCTGAAAGCCTTTCTCAAGCAGTGTCAGTCTATCACTGGGGTACGTATACATATATATAGGACCCATACACGGGCTTTCAATTACACAATTAGTGATAAAATATTACAATATCTTTCAAATATATAACACAGTATTCATATCCAAGTAATGCCATAGTACAAATAGTGCTTTAAGAGTTTCATAATACAATAAATACATCCCTGAAACATTAAAAAAGGACTTCTGTCCTAAATTAAGTGGTGTACAGGTGCTGTGTGTTAATTTTTCGGACTCGCTACACCAGTGTAATCACTGTGACAATATTGACCTCCATGCTTACAGCGTCCTGTTTTCCGGTGTGCGCATGCCCAGTTAGAAAAAAAATCTACTATATAATCGTCTAATATTCTCTGTCTGTTACGGAAATCGCGCGCTAGCGCTGATTGGTTGAGCCCGGCCGGGCGGACCAATGAGCACTAGCGCGCGATTTCTGTACACAGACAGAAAGAGAACATAAGATGGCGGCCGCTAGCACGGCGCAGCGAACTCCCGCCGCAGCCGCCTGTTACTAACCCCCGCCACAAGCCGCCCACTGACAACAGGACCCGGGGGCTGCTGGAGTCGGTGCTCCCAGGGTGCAGGGAGCGCACATTGTGCAGCTCCTCCACACTCTCCTGCTTCCTATGGCCGCACAGTCTGTCACAGACTGTGCGGCCATAGGATGATCCCGGGTGTCCGCCTACTGTCAGTGCAGCTGGGTGGCAGCAGCACATAACACCCGGGATCATCCTGCACACCCCCGCCTCTGCGCCTGCTTCCTCCACACCTACTCTGCAGAACAACGCCAGTGTGAGGGCCAGCACTGGGACAGCCAGGGGACACAGAGGTGAGAGCCCTGTGTGTGTGTCTGGCTGTAGGTGTGAGTCTGTGTGTGTGTATGTATGTGTGTGGGTGTGAGTCTGTGTCTAGGTGTGACTCTGAGTGTGGGTGTGAGTCTGTGTGTGTATGTATGTGTGTGTGTATGTGTGTGGGTGAGAGTTTGCTCCTTCCTCCCTCTGCCTGTGCTGCTTCTTCCTCCACCCTCCTCTTCGTCCTCCGTCCTCCTCCCTCCCGCCGCTCTGTGCTCCGCTCTCCCCTTGCCTGTGCCACTCCATCCTCCCCCTGCCTGTGCCACTCCGTCTTCCCCTGCCTGTGCTGCTCCGTCCTCCCCCACCCCACCGCTTCATCCTCCGTCCTCCTCCCCCCGCCGCTCTGTGGTCCGTCCTCCTCCCCCCGCCGCTCTGTGGTCCGTCCTCCCCCTGCCTGTGCTGCTCCATTCTCCCCCACCCCACCACTTCCTCCTCCTTCCTTTGTCCTCCTCCCCCTCCGCCACTTCATCCTCCATCCTACCCATGCCTGTGCTGCTCTGGCCTCTCCCACCCCGCCGCTTTGTCCTCCGTCCTCCTCCCTCCCGCCGCTCTGTGCTCCGTCCTCCCCTGCCTGTGCCACTCCGTCCTCCCCCTGCCTGTGCTGCTCCGTCCTTCCCCCATCCCACCGTTTCCTCCTCCTTCCTTTGTCCTCCTCCCCTCCACCACTCCATCCTCCGTCCTCCCCCTGCCTGTGCTGCTCTGTCCTCCCCCACCCCGCCGCTTCGTCCTCTGTCCTCCCCCACCCCACCACTTCCTCTTCCTTCCTTTGTCCTCCTCCCCTCTATCCTCCGTCCTCCTCCTCCCTGTGCTGCTCCGTCCTCCCCCACCCCGCCGCTTCGTCCTCTGTCCTACTCCCCCATGCTGCTCTGTGCTCTGTCCTCCCCCTGCCTGTGCTGCTCTGGCCTCTCCCACCCTGCCGCTTCATCCTCCATCCTCCTCTCCTCCGCCTCTCTGCGCTCTGTCCTCCCCCTGCCGCTCCATCCTCCCCCTGCTTGTGCCGCTCCATCCTCCCCCACCCCACTGCTTCCTCCTCCTTCCTTTGTCCTCCTCCCCTCCGTCCTCCCCTGCCTGTGCTGCTCTGGCCTCTCCCACCCTGCCGCTTCATCCTCCATCCTCCTCTCCTCCGCCGCTCTGTGCTCTGTCCTCCCCCTGCCGCTCCATCCTCCCCCTGCCTGTGCCGCTCCATCCTCCCCCACCCCACCGCTTCCTCCTCCTTTCTTTGTCCTCCTCCCCTCCGTCCTCCCCCTGCCTGTGCTGCTCCGTCCTCCCCCACCCCACCGCTTCGTCCTCTGTCCTCCTCCCCCCTTGCCGCTCTGTGCTCTGTCCTCCCCCTGCCGCTCCATCCTCCCCCTGCCTGTGCCGCTCCATCCTCCCCCACCCCTCCGCTTCCTCCTCCTTCCTTTGTCCTCCTCCCCTCTGCCACTCCATCTTCCGTCCTCCCCCTGCCTGTGCTGCTCCGTCCTCCCCCACCCCGCTGCTCTGTACCCCGCCCTCCCCCTGCCTGTGCCGCTCCATACTTCCCCACCCCACCGCTTCCTCCTCTTTCCTTTTGTCCTCCTTCCCCTCCGCCACTCCATGCTCCGTCCTCCCCCTGCCTGTGCTGCTCCGGCCTCTCCCACCCCGCCGCTTCGTCCTCTATCCTCCTCTCCCCCGCCGCTCTGTGCTCCATCCTCCCCCTGCCGCTTTGTCCTCCCCCTGCCTGTGCCGTTCCATCCTCCCCCACCCCACCGCTTCCTCCTCTTTCCTTTGTCCTCCTCACCTCCGCCACTCCATCCTCCGTCCTCCCCCTGCCTGCTGCTTCATCCTCTGTCCTCCTCCCCCCCGCCGCTCTGTGCTCCGTCCTCCCACTGTCTGTGCTGCTCCATCCTCCCCCACTCACCACTTCCTCCTCCTTCCTTTGTCCTCCTCCCCCTCTGCCACTCCATCCTCCGTCCTCCCCCTGCCTGTGCTGCTCCGGCCTCTCCCACCCTGCCCACCTCGCCGCTTCGTCCTCCTTCCTCCTCTCCCCCGCGCGCTCTGTGCTCCGTCCTCCCCCTGCCACTCTGTCCTCCCCCTGCCTGTGCCGCTCCATCCTCCCCAACCCCCCCGCTTCCTCCTCCTTCCTCCATCCTCCTCCCCCTGCCGCTCCGTCCTCCCTCCTTCCCCGCCACTCCGTCCTCCCACTACCTGTGCCCCTCCATCCTCCTCCCCCCTGCCACGCCATCCTCCCCCCGCCGCTCCGTCCTCAAAGAAGTCCCTTCGTATTCAGCCCTTACCACCTTCCCCATGCAATCCCTATTTCTATATTCTAGAATACCCGATGCGTTAGAATTGGGCCACCATCTAGTACATAAACAATTGTAACGTATGTGGACTCATCACATGACTCTAAGTAATCCTGCGCATACGCATTTGCGCTCCTGGATTCTCGGCCACCATTTTGTGACTCCTATAGCTGCGCAGTATGTCATCGTGATGTATATAGACTCGTCCAGTGATTTCTAGCAATCCTGCGCATGCGTGTTAGCGCTCCAGGATTCTCGGCCGCCATTTTATGACTTCTGCAGCTGCGCAGTACACTCCCGCGGTCTCTGGGCTCTTACTCCTTTAAACTTTACCGCTCTAAGGGAATTAATCATGATTATATCAGGTCTATACATTATTTATAACTCAGCTTACTTAAAAGACTAAAGAGTATGGTCTATAGTAATTAGTTCATGGTTCCCATAAGGGTTAACACCTAATATTGTTATTATTATTTTTTATAAGCATCATTACATAATGTAGGTTTAACCCTAATTTAAGCTATTTAGGGTGTCACCGGGATAATTTCAGGTCACAGTCCTGCAGACTTCACAACAGTCAAGTGCACTGCATTACCAATACACAAATGGCTATAGGCTGGAGGGAGATGGATATAACTCACTTACTCTCATGCCAACCAATCTGTTTAATAACCTCATACCCCTAACCCATAGCTTTTCCCCACTAGCTCAAAAGATTATTCAGACCATACTTCAACACTTATTCCACTTGAGGAAGACGGTGCTATACCGTCGAAACATGTTGTGTGGACGAAGGTTTTGTTAATAAAGGACTTTCCATTTGATCAGGAGTTCCTTGCTGTGTTTTGAGCGCCCAGGAAGAGACTGTGCTGTTTATTTAATTGGATCAACACTTATTGAGACTTTTATTACAAAATTATACAAGTGATGTTGTTAGGTCCCCTGGCACCACCTCTCCCTGGTCGGCATCCTCTTCCCCTCTGCCGACCGGGCATCCAGCGTCCAGGCGTACTGTGTCTCGGAGCCGTCGCCCGGTTCCCTTCCTGTCAGCTGATCACCGGGCTCACACATGAGCACATTACAATGGTTGTGTTCATGTGACCAATCAGCAGCGCACTAGGTGCACTCCTCCCCTGTGACTCTAAGTGCCGACACGGTCCAACCTGACACTCCCCTCGACCAATAGCTGCTCTTCCTCTGGTACTGTATATCAGGCCACCTCCACTAATGGGAGGTGCCTGATTAGTAAGTCAGTTTGCTTCTGCCTTGCTGACTGTTGGTCAGGCCTTCCTTGTACTCTGTTTCCTGGAACCCTTGCTGTGCTCTTCCCAGATAGCACCATTCCTGTCCTCCAGCCCTGTACACTGTTTCCTGGAACCCTTGCTGTGCTCTTCCCCGGTAGCACCATTCCTGTTCTCCTAGCTTTTTACCCTGTTATCCCGGAATCCTTAGCTGTGCCGTAGCATAGGCTAACCTTACGAGACGCCCCCCTGGTACTAGCAGCTGTGGTATTTAGACCCCCTGGGCTTGCCCCTGACAATCCCTGTATAGGGGTTGGTTACACTAGGACCAGCTCACCCAGGGGAGTTTGGTACCACGGCCCAGTGGGTCCACTCTAGGGCGCCTTCTCCCTGAAGCGTGACAGATGTTAAGAGTCGACATACATTAAATAATATAATCATAAAGAAAAATAAGAATAAAAATGGTATTATTATTAGTGATTGTGTTTTTCCATGGTGAGATGTCTTATTACATTGTGATCTGTGCATAAAAACAATAAAATTTAGTATCAAAATTTATATATCGTTTATTATTTTTTTAGCCATTCTTTACTGTAGATTAATCAGATCAGATTAAAAAGGAGTAAAATATTCATTTTATATCCCTTATATCATAGGTTATTTATTATAAGGTTTAATTTCAAAATGTTTTTTTTTTTAAACTTTAACCTTAACAATTCAATCTACTTATAAATCCAAGTTAGTTCTCATAGAAGACCGTGTATCTTATAGGGTACCTTTACACGCGGCTACATTTCTAGGGTGGCTACAGGTAACTTACTGGTTGCAGTGAAATCATGGAGACAAGGTTCTATCTTGTTGCTGTGTACAAATGGAATAATCTCTCCATGATTTCACTGCAACCAGTAAGTTACCTGTAGCCACCCTAGAAATGTAGCCGCGTGTAAAGGGGCCCATAGTCCACATTTAGTCCAAATGGTTTTAGGGTATTCAACCTATGTATCCATTATCTCACATAAAAACAATAGTACAGCGGTCTCTGGGAGCGCCAAAGGAATACTGGACAAATTAGTGGATAAGAACCGACCTTTATTCTTCCTCCAATACCACTGCCACAACGCGTTTCGATGGTCTAAGCCGTCTTCATCAGGTGGAGGAAGAATAAAGGTCGGTTCTTATCCACTAATTTGTCCAGTATTCCTTTGGCGCTCCCTGAGACCGCTGTACTTTTGTTTTTTTGGTTTTTTTTAAACATAATTTTTATTGTTTTCAGCTCATAAAAGAAGAATATACAGCAAATATAACAGTTTAAATGGAAACAAAGACAGATATCAGTGATTGCAATATCCAAAACAGAAAAGGGATAACAATGTAATTACAGTCTTATAATTACATTTCTGACTCCTCTCCCACTATCAAGATGGTCTTTCTGATTCTCCTCTGAGATAATAAAAGTAAAGGATGCAAGAATACAAAGAAAACAATTAATTTATGCTGATTTTCAGCTTGAAAGGCTAGTCTACCAAAACCAGAAAAAATTTCTATTCTAACTTAGTCCCCTGAGAGTATCATATCTAATATGAGAATAAATTCACATTGAGAGAGTATAGATTACCAGAAACTTGTTGATTCAAAACGTCATTTCTTTTCCCCACAGTTGTCAAGTTACTTTTAGTCGCCCCAACGTACCATTAAGATCTTCCAAAGCATACCATGTCGAGTTCTTATAAGGCCACATAAACATTTTAATGTCGGCATCACTCCCCTTCTATAAATTGTCTCCATTTCAGAAAAAATTTACCCGCCAGTCTATCTGTGTTTCTCAGTGTTTCCAGAGACTCTAGGTCCAATATTTTCTTTAGGGATTCACGCACCATATCCAGTGGTCCCCGAGCCAGCTCTGGAGCAGCAGTCTCTTCGCCACCATAGTAATTGTGTGGAATAGAATATGTAAGTTTCTTCTACTCTCCTCCCCCTCCCTGAAGTGGAACAGCCACAGCATGGGGTTCAAACCGTCATTCATGTTGACAAGTCTCAATGTCATAGCTCTAACCCCTGCCCAAAATGACCTAGATCTCTCACAGGACCACATCCCGTGCTCCAGATCCGTCCCATGCATTTTACATTTAGGGCAGTGTACCAGTCGACCTGGATTGTTGAAAGTGGGCGGTATATTAAAACCCTGCACCGTCCCATGCATGAGACGAAACTGAGAGTCTCTCCACCTTTCATTTGTTATATATTTTCTAACTAGTCTCCAGCCTTCCAAGATGTTTTGCGGTAGATCTGGAACATTTAAATGTTTCCTCCACTTGGAGAACAATTTCTCCGAGCAGAGTGGTCTGAGTGTGTTCTGTAGTCTCCCATAAATATGAGAAATCGTTGTGTCAGTACCCCCCAGTGCCAACAGGTCATCCCATAAAGAGTGGGCTAGTTCCCCAGAAATATCAAGTAGGCTAGATCTAAGGAAGCCTAAAACCTGTCGACACTGTAAGACGTGTTCTAGGGAGATCGAATCTTGCTAAAATCTCTTCACCCGTCATCCATCTTTTTTCATCACTGTGTATAAAGGTCATCAACTCTCGCTACCCCTTTCTCTCTCCATACGCTAAAGAGAGAATTTTCATAGCCTGATTTAAAAGCCGGACAGGCCCAAAGATTTAGATCTTTAGAAATTTTCCAGGATAGATGCATTTTTTTCCTTGCCGCCTTCCATGTTAATATCGTATCTCTACAGATAGTCGTGTTTTTGATCTTTGAAGGAAGGTGAGCTAATGGGGAGTGTAAAAGTGAAGGCAAGTCCCAAGGCTTTGACAACTCTCTCTCCAACCCAGTGTCCGAGAACTTATTGGTGTTTATGACCCAATCTAACACGTTTCGTAATATGCAAGCTAAATTGTAGCCCCTGACATCTGGGAGCCGAAGTCTTCCCTCTAATTTTGGCTGTATTAGCGTGTTGAAGGCTTTTCTAGGTTTTTTACCTTTCCAAAGGAATTTTGAAAAAGCACTGTTAATTCTCCTAATATCTACATGCTTCAATAGCAAAGGGATCGTCTGGAGCGGATAGAGCAATCTTGCGAAGCTTATCATCCTGACAAGGTGCCCCCTGCCTAATAGCGACAAGGGTAGATTTCTCCATCCGTCCAGCTCTTTTTCAATTTTAGTTATAATCGGGATGAAATTTAGTCTATAAATCTGGCCAGACGTTTTTGCTAGGCGAATACCTAGGTATTTGATGTTATCTTTCATCACTTTCATCCCATAAAATTTGTCGTCACTTAAAGGTTCCCTCCCTCCCTTGATGAACAGGATCTCACACTTATCCCTATTCAATCTCAGACCTGAAGATTTGCCCAGTCTTTCAATATCCGATAGAATAGATGAGAGATCTCTGTCAGGGTTTTGTACAAACAAAATAATGTCGTCTGCAAACAACGACAGCTTCATTTCTTTGTTTCCTACTTTTATTCCTTCAAAAGAGCTACAGGACTCAAGATAGATTGCAAGGGGTTCGATCGCTAGATTAAAGAGTAGAGGGGACAAAGGGCACCCCTGGCGGGTTCCTTTTTCTAATTTAAAAGTATCTGAGAGGAAACCAGGTGTACTAACACAGGCCCTCGGTTGGGCATAAAGAGACCGTAAAAATTGACGAAAGGGACCCAACAGTTCAACATAATCTAACACTTTATCCAGCCATGACCACCTAACATTGTCAAATGCTTTTTCAGCATCAAGGGTGATCATGGCTGGATTTCCCTCCATCTTCTCAGTCCGTCTCCCCACCACATCCAATAATAGCATCACTTTCCTTATGTTAGTGGTAGTCGAGCGTCCTTTGATAAAACCGGATTGGTGAGGCGCGATCAATTTTGGTAGTATTTGTGCTAGTCTGTCGGACAATAATTTTGATAAAATTTTTAGGTCCTGATTAATGAGGGAAATGGGTCTATAACTCGCAGGATCAGTCGGGGGCCTACCCGGTTTAGGAATTAACTTTATATGGGCCATATTCATTGTATCCGGGATTGGGGAACCCTGGAGGAAAGAATTAAAAAGATCTTTAAGAATTGGTGATATTTGTTCCCTCAAAGCTTTGAAGAAGGCCCCATTATAACCATCAGGGCCAGGGGCTTTGCCCGGGTTTAGTGATCTAATCGTGTGATCTATCTCCTCTACTGAGATTGGGCTATTTAAGAATTGGGCGTCATCCGATGATATCTTTGGTAGTTTGAGTAAGTGTAGCCACGAATCTTCGCCCACCTCAGTGTCGCCTTTTTCTTTATATATTGAGGCAAAGTACTTCCCCAATACTTGTACTATGTCTTTTGGGTCCGTCAAAGTATTCCCATGTTTGTCACTGATTGTCCTAATCGGCTTGGACAATAATCTGCCTTTAGCCAAGCATGCCAATAGACAACCCGCTTTGTCACCAAAGCTGTGTAAGTCCAGCTCTAGTCTGTTCTTATACAGAGTTTCACGTCTCTCAGCCCACATATCAAACTCCTTCTTGGCTATCAGCCAAGCTTCTCTGTCAGCATCGGACATAGAATATTTATATAAAGAGTAAGCCCCTCTCACCGTTACACTGGCTATTAAGTATTGTTCTTTAATTTTTTTTTTCAACCTCATACTATACGCCATAATGTTACCCCTTAGCACTGTTTTTGTCGTTTCCCAGAACAGGGAAGGATCAGAGCGATGTTCCCCGTTAAGAGACGAGAAATCTGCCCACCACTCATCGAGACATTTAACAAAATTATCCTCGCGTACCAGAGTATCTGGAAATCTCCATAGATAATCCGTCCCTTTCTGGTATGTATCTCTCGTTCCCATGACTATTGGGCTATGGTCAGATATGACTATGTTCTCGACCATGGCTTCTTCCACTCTCTGAAAAATCAGAGACGTGGCAAAAAACATGTCCAGCCTAGACCAGGATTTGTGAGCGTGTGAGTAATGGGTATATTCTCTGTCTAAGGGGTGGAGTGAGCGCCAAACATCACTCATATTACATTGATTAAATAGGTCTTCCAAGAAGTGAACCCCAGAAGTAGCTATAGCTTCCGGATCAGTGGGTTGAATGTCCGAGCCGTGTTGTCTATCCTCACCTTCGTTAAGCACCATGTTAAAATCTTCCCCTACTATTCTAATGTTTTCTTGATCAGTTAATAAATGAGCCTGCAATTTCTGGAGAAAGGGCTTTTGAGCTACATTGGGGGCATAGATATTATATATGCTGAATGTATCTTTTTGAATTTGGAGATTCAAATGAATCATTCTGCCCTCTTGGTCTGCATTAGAAGATAGGACCGTGTGTGCTAAGGATCTATTAATTAGGATGAGGACACCCGCCTTTCTGTTGATGGCTCCAGATCCATAGATTTCCCCTACCCACATTTTCTTTAGTCTGAAAAAGTCATCAGACGTCAGGTGGGTCTCCTGGAGCATGACCACATCTGCATGTAAGCGTTTAAGATGTCGAAGGACCATCATACGTTTCGCTGGGGAACGTAGCCCCTTCACATTCCAAGAGACCCACCTAACCATGATTGTGAAACACTTTTGAATTCGTCAGAGAGGCCCCCAGGCTCAACTGGATGCGTCTATTACTTTGGGGATCATTATGTAAAACAAACATTGGCGTATGCAGAAATATTGACAACTGTACAGCAGTATCTGAGATACCTCTACACCCTCCCAATCGTTTCATTAGAACTCTCTTTTCCCTTTCCCTGAACCCCTCCCTCCCCATGACACAGTCAAGTGACTTCTCTTTTGTCCTCTCTGATATCAGGCGTCACCGCCCCTAACCCGCCACATATTATGAATATATGAAATATTAAAGAAAAATAAAATTAAATCGGCCAACTATCCCCAAGCCAACGCCCCCCCACCCCCACACTATTATCAACTATTGCAATCAGGTGTTCTGGGCCGATTCGAGTTGCTGCAACAATCTCCCCAATCGTGAGATAATCTATGGCCACGGATATAGGTGCTCCACTCTGTACTTTTGTTTTTATGTGAGATATCTCTCTACGGAGCCAAAGCGGCAGGAGCAGCCTGGCATATCAGGGTTGAGGACCTGCAGTTACCTAATTACCGGGATAAACACACTGAGGACCTGTGGTGACGTGCTATCCGGTCCGGCAGGATCACTTGAATCTTCGGGGAGCACGGAGTTGCGAATGCAAACACCGACAGGACGGCACCAATAATAGAGAGAGGCTACCCGGAGCTCCTGTAACCACACATTTAATCTTGGTTGTGTAGACGTACACAACCATTAGAGGTGAATGCACTGGCACTTTTTATTTATGCAAATAGCCCTGTGTGTCTACACATGCGTCCTTTTCTTTTTCTTTCTGTATGTATCCATTATAGCTCACGTCTTTTTAATAATCGTACCCGATCTACTCCTCTCCTTGGGTACGATTATTAAAAAGACGTGAGCTAGAATGGATATGTCGCTCCCGAAGGGACCGGGATACTCTGATCCGGACCATACTGTCTCTGGGGTGCCATGGTGGTGTGGCCAGGCTCCGTGGCCCCAGGTGAGGCAATAAAAAGAGTGAAAACTCAATAAAGTTTTTGTGGGGTGTTATTCGTGATGCCACCCGTGAGTCGTGGCCAATGTGGCCACCGCTGCCGTGGGGTCTGCCGTGGACGGTGGTGGTGGCCGAGATGTTAAGCCCACCACGGGTAGGGCTGGGTCCCCGGGCAGAGAGAGAGGTCCTGCGCGCCCACGGTGCTGCACTTCTCTTGCTCGCACAGCTCCTCCAAACGCAGATAGCAAAGTATGAGGCAAGCCGCTGCAGTTACTGTCTCAATAAGTCACACACACAGTTCTTGAGTTGGCCCGGTATTTTACTTTCCTTGTTACTCAACACACAGTTCAGAGTGGTTCACAAGCACAGTTCTTTGTACACAAGCTGTGGACTGGGTCCACGGAACAGTCACCGGCTGGGGCTCTTACAGCAGCGGGGATGGTTCCTCTGCGTCACTCCCTTCAGTGTACCTCTCAGGCACTTCTGTTCTCTCTCCTCTCATGCGTACGGGTTTGGTCCAGCCGTCAGTGGCTCTACAGTGAGTCATCCCACACTCTGGGTCACTAGCCCTAGTCCGATGGCTCTGTCCTACTCCATACCGGTTGTTAGGTCTCCGGAACTTGGAGTTCCCGCACCCCTCCGAGTGTCTCATGGTTAGGGGCATAAAGCGTTCCCGGCCACATCTACAGAGCCGGCTCTCTGGTTTCTCTGGCCCAGCCACCAGTGACCTGGGTTAGTCGGGCTCACTTGGCTCCTTCTACTGTCCATGGTTCTCACCTTTGGGCTCCCAACCGGCCATTAGTAGTGCAGGCAGTCGGGACCTCTTGTTTTCAGTCTCTGTTTCAGTCAGTACTCAGCTGAAGGGTGTCTCGGCTTGGGGATGTTTCCCTTCTCCTCCACCCTCCAGGGAATCCCTCCATCTACTCCTCTCCCATGGGAAGCTATCGATAGTCTCGCCCAACTTACTGTTCCTAGGTCCTTTCTGGAGTCTAGTTTCTCCACCCCATTGTCCGGGTTATCTCTACTTCCCACCCACATGAAGTTACTCGCGCCACTCCTTGCCTGGCATGAAGCGACTTGGGCTCAGGGTCAGAGTGTGTGTGGGTATTTTTGTGAGCTGACCGTCTTACCTCTCCCGCTGCAGTTCACCCTGTGGCTGCCTGGTCGTAGGGGTGCCACACTCTCCGGGGCAAAGCCTGGCATGTCCTTGGGCCAGCACCCGGTACCGGTGACACAACTCAATTTTTATGCATCAAACCAAACACTAACAGTACCAGATTAGTTTTCTTCCCTTCCAGGAGGTACGTAGCTTAAACGTTGCTTAACAAAAACCTCCTAACGGCTATATGTAAAATTAGTAAAAGTTATAAAAGTGCAAAATTTAAACAGTCACAGTTCCAAGGGTCCAGCGCACTCCGCGATCGATGGTCTTCGAGAACCCACAACAAGAAAAGCTCTTTTTAATCACCTTGGGCGCAGCAACAGGGGCTCACCAGCAGAAGTGCTATTCAGAGCATGAAACAGGCCGTTGTCCGGCATCCCTCCATTGTACTGTATGTGTGGCGCCCCTGCGATTAGGGTGGCCACAGGTAGAAACTGCAGCCAGGCAGGAGGGTAGACAGTTTGTTTAACAAACACCTCACAATACATATCCACTGACATGGGTACCTAACCCGGCGCCTGGGACTCTAGGCAGGCAAGGGGTAGTAGGGCTAGATATGAGTGGATGGAGCGTAGTCATGGTATCGGATGAGTATATAAGGGAGAAATAGGAAGCAGTTAGCCAGTAGGCAGGTGCCGAGCAGCCAAGAGTAGGCCAGAGTGAGTTGAACTGAAAAGACCAAGAGTAGGCAGGAATAGGCTGAGCAGAACAGATGAAGACCAAGGAGTAGGCCAGAGTGAGCTGAACTGAAAAGACGAAGAGTAGGCCAGTGGGTGCTGAGCAGAACAGAAAAGACCAGACCAGAACCATCAGGTCCAGGGAAGATGTGAGGGTCAGCAGTTAACTGATAAAGGAGTCTCCCCTATGATATTGGGAAGTTATACGTGAAGGAAAGGACCCGGTGATCCCTTGAGATACAGGGATACCTGAGGTTAGGCTGAAACCAGAGTGTCAGCTCTGAGGGGGGCTGAAGATTAAACCCAGCGCTCCAGACAAACTGACGGGGGACACAGACTCCAGATCTTTATTCCCACCAGAGGATTGGGGGCACAGCAGCAACAGAGAGGACCCGGCTTACCGCCCAGAGATTTAGGGGGAAGCTACTATTAGGGACCGAGCTGCCGCACCGCAATTCACCTAAAATGGGAAAGTGGAGAATAAGCCTGAAAGGACACCTAGAAGGACTGAGGAGTCTAGGAGAGATAACCTGGCTGCAGTGGGTTCAAGTGTACCGGAGTCAACTGAGTGAAACTGTAAAGATCTATATTGTACCGTGCCCTGTTTGACAGAAGAATAAGAACAGTAAACCCGGGTGAACCCTGCTACGGTGTCTGTGTCTGATTTCAGGTATGAAGAACTGTCAGTCCTCCATTTGACCCTGTCAGGAGCCATCTCCACATCATCCCCTTTCCCTGCAACAGCTATAACAACCACCACTGACTTTAATTACCACTGCCCCGGGGAACCTGCGGAGAGCCGTTCCATCTAAGCTGCTAAAACATCATCCCCGGAGGTTCTGCAGCAGCGGTGGTCACCCTGACCACAACCTGTAGGTGGCGTCAAAACAAACCTAATCCCCTGTAAATACACCCCATTTACTTGTGTGAACCCGGGACACGGTCCGGACCAGGACCGCCGTGACATCCCCCAGCAGAACCCCGGTCCGGTACCGAGTACCCCGTCCCAGTGGGCTCCACATATGGAATCCTGAACGGAACCCAGAAAAGGGTATAAATTCCTAAGAAGCAACAAATGGATGAGTGCCCTCTTTTTTCTGGACTGTTTTATTTAACATACACTTGAGTGAGCGCACCCAGGTGCATAGCTGCCTCATTTAAGACGACTGATACACGGGGAAACTCCGAACACAAAATCCCAGTAGTGCCCAGTCTTTACAATTTGATTTTCATTGATCAATGTTCATAAGCATCAAGGGGAAATAGAACACATTCAACAAGGAAAGATCAGTAAAACTCACTCTCACACTTCTGGTAGCCTGTCTGGGACTTACTCCATCTTCTCCTTTTTTTTGGCCTTCACGGGGAGTACCTGTTGCCAGGTACAGGTCACATGGAGGGACGGTGCGGAATACTCCAGCCATCCCGGTAATGCTGTCTGAGTCTCCTAGCTGCAGACTGACGCGCTTGCTGGGGCAGGTGCAGCTTTAATTATCTCTGGGCAGAGTTCAGCTGCCAAGACTCTCTCCTGCCTCCCACGGTTTTCAGCTGCCGGTTCAGTCTCTCGGGGCAGCCGTCTGACCCTAATGGCGTAAGGTCCCCGTGCTCCTTCCTTCAGCACAAAGGTTACTCGCCTTTTTGTAGGTCGCTGTCCGGTTGTCCATAAGGCAAGTGTCTGTCCGGGACACAAAAGCCTCTCTTGCCTCATCAGGTTCACGGATGAACCCATAGCCCACGCGGTCCTTAAAAAGGGTGATGATTCCGGTTCGTCGTGGAGCTCTCCGGGTTGAGGGACTTGCCCTAGCTGCAGCCTTGGCCTCAATGGTCCGAGCTATTACTTCACGCTCCTTGACCCGTCTCTTGGCCTCCTTGCCTGCCGATCTGGCGATCCACCTCCTACGGAAATCCTCTCGGGTGAGGATTTCAACTCGTCCTCCTCCAGCGCCTTCCTCCCCGGGGAAGTCCATCATCTCCTCCCCGGAGTTCTCTCACCAGTAGCGGAGGATCTCTCCTCGGACCTCCTGGGTCGGTGGTGTGGGAATCAACGGCATTGGCAGACCTAGGTTCTCCTCTTTCCAGGTCCCTCCACGGGTCTCCACCACCTCGCAGGCCGACACTGTGGCCCACGGTCCGGCCTGCTGGGACAGGGGCACCTATCTGTGTGCTATGCTCCTCTCCATCTCCCTGCACGTGGGTCTGCTCCAGCCAGAGTCCCAGCTTTCCCACGGCATTAAGTTGCTGCTTCTTCACCTCTGCAGAATGGGGAGCTCCTCCTGACACCTCCATAAATGGGCCGTCTCGAGTTCCCTCCGGGCTACCACCATGCACCAGGTTCCTTATGGTGCAGTTGTCGTTCTTCTTCTTCTTCTTACTCCCTACCCTTCGTGGGCGTCGCCGATCCTCTCCGTTGTTAGCCAACTGACCCCTAAGTGGAGTTTCATCACTGCTGGAGCTGCCCCCTCCCGGAGCAAAGAATGGCAGGGGCAAGGTCTTCTTTTCTGGCTCTATGTCGGCCAGGCCCATGATAAGGGCTCTGGCACGCCCCGTAGCCAGCACATGGCACTAGTCCTTTTGGGCCACCATTATTGAGGCCTAGCACACATAGCCCTTTCAGGCACACAAGGCCCAGTTTTACCCGGCCGGTAATCCTGTTCGTGACGCCAGGTTGTCACACCCGCAGGGACCAGGGTACTCGCCGGTCTCTGTGGTGTGGCCAGGCTCCGTGGCCCCATATGCGGTAATAAAAAGAGTGAAAAGTTAATAAAGATTTTGTGCGGTGTGGTAATCATGACACCACCCATGGGTCGTGGCCAATGTGGCCACCGCTGCCATGGGGTCTGCCGGGGTCAGTGGTGGTGGCCGCAGCCGGGATGTTAAGCCCTCCACAGATAGGGCTGGGTCCCCGGGCAGAGGTAGAGGTCCTGCGTGCCCAGGGTGCTGCACTTCTCTTCCTCGCGCAGCTCCTCCAACCGGCACATGCAGATAGCAAAGTATAGCTCTGCAAGCGAGTGGCTGTAATTACTGTCTCAATAAGTCACACAATAGTGAAAGAAAGGGAATAGGGGAGACCGCTCCACCGCCTGATTTCACCTGGATTCCTGCACTTGGTGTGGAGGTTTGTTTGTAAAACTCTCATACATATACTCATATATGCACTATTTTTTATACATGTACATATGTGTCCCTCGTTTTTTATTTTAATTGTTTGAGTTTTTGACACTTTATGCATATACGGTATATGTATATTATTGTTTATAGTCATGTATGAATTGTATGTATATACTCAACTTGATTTATTTGTTATTTATTTATTTATTTATTTACTAGAATAATTGAAATTGCTTTATTTGTCTGAATAAATTGCAAGAAAAAAACTGGACCTTCTTATAAATAAGAATCCTGAGCAAAGCCTTGGTAATTTAACATTGGTGAGGATTATCCCCATGCTTATAGGCGAAGCATCACCACCAAATGGAGCAGATGAAATTACAAAAGAACAAACATAGGAATAGGGACACTATTTTCCTTGTTGTTATTTATTTATACCGATTTTAAGACCAGAAAAGTTACATTTCTGTGTCTTCTAAAAGTTTTTATGGGTTAGAGGGCGTGGCTTGCCTGCTGAACTTGGTGGTCGCATAGAGCGGGAGCTCCGCATCCTTGATGCTATAAGCGGCTCACAGCAACTTTCCTGGAGGTCTCCCCGGCTCCTCTCCTCTGTCCAGCCCCTCCGGTAACCCCGATGAGTCTATGGGGAAGTCCAGACTCGCGGCACACGAGCAGGCTAAGCGAGTGACTGACTTCTTTGTCGGCGCCAGGCTTCCCGCTAAAACATGGCGCCTCCTTTTCCCCGCGCTGCCCGCGCTGCAAGGAGGGAATCTCAGCCTTCTGTTAGCTCCCTCGCCCAGGAGCAGGCTGAAGCCCCTATCACCAAGAGCATTAAGAGGGACATGCTGGCCTCTCTCCGCAGTTCAATTCAGGAGGATATGCGCAAGATGTTGGCAGAGATTAAGGGTGATGTGGAGGAATTGGGGGCCCGCACTGATCATTTGGAACGCAAGTTAGCAGAGCTGATTACTTCACATAATGAACTCTGGGATGCACTTGAGAGGAGTTGAAGAATCCGTCCTGCCTGCAGAGCTAAGGTCCTTTCTACAGGATTTTGTTATGATTAATACCAAAGCTTACACTACACGAGAATTTATGCCATAATTAGAAAAAAGCACCTTACATTGCCAAGATATTGCAAAAAATTATTTATTAAATGCTAGATATAACAGAGCAAATTGGTGACTTACAATAACAGACAAAGTGACAAGTGCAATTCAATACCAGGAGTATGACCGTGAAGGACTGAGAAGCATATCCCATAGGCAATTACATGATGTTGGCATGCCAATATATGCACATTGTGGTATAAAGGAGAGTCAAGTACTATGGCTGCATATGGTTAAAGAGAAAAATCCCATACCACTATCACCTAAAGCAAGCCCAGCACCCATTCCCTCCCTATCACCAATGTGCTAAAGGACTACACCTACCCATCACTGTATGCTGGATCGCTCCTACAGTACCAGGGACGCCCTGACGTTTTTCCCTACTGTTTAGCTTCTTCAGGGGGCATGCTCAATAATTCCACTCACCCCTTTTATAACCCCAAACTCATTCCTCACAGCTGGCGCCGCTCCACCGCCGCACGTGCGCTCCCGCTCCGTCCCGCCGCGGTCACTTCCGGTATTCCGTGAACCGGAAGTGCGTCAAATGACGTGAGTTCCAGCAACAGAAACCTTCAGTGCCGCCCGGGAATTAGCGAGAGCGCATGCGCGGACCGCGCCCGCCATTTTGGGCAAGGGCAAAGCCCATAATGCCCACTATATTTTACTGCCCATACCTCTCTTAACATAAAGAAACCCCATCCACCCCCCACAATATGGGAGAGGGATAGGTAAGGATACACATGCTACTACCTATAAGATGTTATTCAATCCATCAACTGGTGCCCACATGTCAGTATACTATCAGATCGATTATCATTCACAGATCCCATAATAAGAAAAGGGGACAATAATGTAAATAAATCAAACACAGTTCACCAAAACATTATATTATACAGAGAATTTATCATCAAGCCTACAAAAGGCACCACAATTCACCAAAGGGATACATAGAATGATATATGCTGTCAATGTGCCTTTGTATCTTTCGTATATCCACCATATACCAGTATATGGGACTACGGTAAAAAGCCAGTTCCATCCAGTTCGTATCTTTTTCTGCATATTTAGAGAGTAGGGCAACAATGAGCGGGGAAAAAAATCCAGGGTGACTAGAAATAAAAAGTGCAGATAAAAAGAGAGAAAAGTTAAAACCATGATAAAATAAATGAAACCCTATGTGATATGGGCTCCATAGGTGCTAAAAACAACAGGCCAAGACCTCAATAACATCTATCTATATATGTTAAATCAAACAGAGTCGGGTTTAACGTCATGCTTCTTATAGGAAGGAGGTGAAGCTCAGCTTTTCATTTAGTCCATCCGGGGTCATTGTCCCCAAACGGACTATCCATTGACACTCCTTCTTTAATAGGGCTTTCATGTAGTTGCCACCTCTAGACCCCAAATGACATACATCAATAGCCTTGAACCTCAGACCCGAAGGGTCACAATCATGTATGATCTTAAAGTGACGGGGAAGAGTTTTTAATTTTGGATCATCCAATTCAAGTTTTCTAGCTCCAATAATATCACACACATGCTCACGCGCCCCGCGTGTTGTAAGACCTATATAGATCAGGTCGCATGGGCAAGTAGCGTGGTAGATTACATTTCTCGTGCTGCAAGTTAGATGGTATCTAATCTCATAAACCTTATTGCTATTAGCTGCACGAAACACTTTAGTTCTTTCCATGTTTGGGCAAGAAATACATGAACCACAAGGTATAAAACCATTATAAACTCTCCCACCCATCGCCACAGGTTTCATTTTTGCCACATGGTGGCTATGGACCAGTTCGTCTCTGAGGCTACTACTCCTTCTGGCTGTCATTAGGGGTTTGTCGGTGACACATTCTTTCAAGGACGGGACCAATTGCAAGATTCCCCAGTGTCTCCTCAAAATCCCTCTCATCCTGTTCCATTTGTTGTTATATGTTGTAATAAATCGAATTTTTTGTACACTCCCACCCCCATCCTCCCCTCCAGGACCGCCCCTCCCCCGCAGCAAGGCATCCCGAGGGATCCCATGCGCTCTATTGTAGCCACGTTTAATACTCCGTCCACTATAACCACGTGACAAGAATCTCTCTCTCAGGTCTGCAGCCTGTTTTTGAAAATAATTTTCAGAGGAGCAGACTCTTTTTTGCTCTCAAATATTGGCCCACTGGTATGGCCGATATGGTCGACGGGGTGTGGGCGGAGGTGGCATGTAGTAGTGCATTCACGGACGTCTCCTTCCTAAACATATCTGTCTGCAAGGAGCCATCCGGATGCACTTTTAAATTTATATCTAAGAAATCAATAGACGACGTGTGATGTCTGTAGGTTAGATGGATATTATATGAGTTTAAATTCAGGGAAAGAAAAAATTCCTCCAACTCCAAACTAGTCCCCTTCCAGAACATCAACAAGTCGTCTATGTATCTCATCCAACAGAGCGAATGGGTGGCGGCGTGAGCGCCCCCCCCCCCCCCCCCGAAAATCTCTCTCTCCCAATATCCCAAAAAGAGATTAGCGTAGGAGGGCGCGCACGCCGCTCCCATCGCCGTACCTCGCCGCTAGAGGAAGAAGTGGTCCTTGAAGAGGAAGAAATTATGGGTGAGAATGTATTGCAAGAGGTCCAGGATGAGATTAGATAAGGATCTCTCCCAACGACTGCCCTCCAGGTAAAATGTGGCCGCCCTTAATCCATCCTGATGGTTAATCGAAGAATACAAAGATTCAACATCGGCCGTCACCAATATTGTACCTGGTTCCACAAAGATCCCATCTACCTGCCTCAGGCGTCCGATGTGTCACGTACATAGGAGGGAAGTGTTTCCACCAATGGGTGCAGATAGTATTCCACAAATCTGCAACCTGCCGGACACAGTAATTAAACCTGCGGATAAGGGGGGGAACGTGGTCCTATGGCCAACCACCATGTACGAACGGGAAGCCTTTCGGCAATTGAGGGATAAGGAGAGTTATACTGCCCTCCCATATAGCCCCTTGAAGGAGTATATGTTAGAACTTCTGAAAATTGTGGATGGGGCATTTCAAGCAGGGATAATTAACAAAAAAACATATGACGGCCTACTTGCGAACAAACCAGTGATCCCAACCTTCGACCTTCTGCCTAAAGTCCACAAAGATCCCCTCTGCCCCCCGGGTCGTCCGATTGTGTCCGGGATAGGAGGGTTGTGTGACCCGGTGTGCAGATTTGTGGAATACTATTCACACCCATAATTTCTTCCCAAATGTAAACTGTATGTAAACTAATATGTGTTGTGGCTTCACGATCACTTACACATCACAGTGGGGAAAAAAGTATGTAGTCAACCACCAATTTTCTCCCACTTAAAAAGATGAGAGAGGCCTGTAATTGACATTATAGGTAGACCTCAACTATGAGAGACAAAATGAGAAAAATCTTGCAGATCACTTTTTGTCTGATTTGGAAAGAACTTTTTTTAAAATTTTGGTGGAAAATAAGTATTTGGTCACTTACAAACAAGCAAGATTTCTGGCTCTCACAGACCTGTAACTTAATCTTTAAGAGGCTTCTCTGTCCTCCACTCATTACCTGTAGTACTAGCACCTGTTTGAACTTGTTATCAATATAAAAGACACCTGCTCGCAACCTCAAAGGCTACATGCACACGCTGAGTATTTGATGAGTTTTTTACCTCAGGATTTGTTGACAAAACCAGGAGTGGAGCAATCAGAGGAAAAGTCTAATAGATAAAACACCTGCACCACTTCTGTATTTAATTATCCACTCCTGGTTTTGGCTACAAATCTTGAGGTAAAAAAATCATGAAATACTCAGTGTGTGCACGTGGCCAAACAGTCACACTCCAAATTCCACTATGGTGAAGACCAGAGAGCTGTTGAAGGACACCAGAAACAAAATTATAGACCTGCACCAGGCTGGGAAGACTGAATCTGCAATAGGCAAGCAGCTTGGTGTGAAGAAATTAACTGTGGGAGCAATAATTAGAAAATGGAAGACATACAAGACCAATGATAATCTCCCTCGAGAGCAATAATTAGAAAATGGAAGACATACAAGACCAATGATAATCTCCCTCGAGAGCAATAATTAGAAAATGGAAGACATACAAGACCAATGATAATCTCCCTCGATCTGGGGCTCCACACAAGATAGCATCCCTTGGGGTCAAAATGATCTCAAGAACGGTGAGCAAAAATCCCAGAACGACACAGGGGACCTAGTGAATGACCTGCAGAGAGCTGGGTCCAACATTACACAGGCTATTATCAGTAAGTAATGGCCGCCAGGAAATCAGATCCTGCAGTGAAGATTCCTTCTGCTTAAGCCATTATATGTCTGGGCCCATCTGAAGTTTGCTAGAGAGCATTTGGATGATCCAGAAGAGTATTGGGAGAATCTCATAAGGTCAGATGAAACCAAAGTAGAACTGTTTGGTAAAAAAACAATTTGTCGTGTTTGGTGGAGAAAGAATGCTGATTTGCATCCAAAAAACACCATACCTACTGTGAAGCATGGGGGTAGCAACATCATGCTTTGGGGTTGATTCTCTGCCAAAGGACCAGGACAACTTATCTGTGTACATGAAAGTATGAATGGGGCCATGTATCATGAGATTTTGAGTGCAAGCCTCCCTCTATCAGCATGGGCATTGAAGATGAAACGTGGCTAGGTCTTTCAGCATGACAATGATCCCAACCACACTGCCAGTGCAACAAAGGAGTGACTTCGTAAGAAGCATTTCAAGGTCCTGGAGTGGCCTAGCCTGTCTCCAGATCTAAACCATATAGAAAACATTTGGAGGAGGTTGAAAGTCCGTGTTGCCTAGTGACAGCCCCAAAACATCATTTGTCTAGAGGAGATCTATGTGGAGGAATGGGCCAACATACCAGAAACAGTGTGTGCCAACCTTGTGAAGAATTACAGAAAACATTTGACCTCTATAATTTCCAACAAAGAATATATAACAAAGTATTGAGAGGAACTTTTGTTAGTGACCAAATACTTATTTTCCACCAAAATTTAAAAAAAAAATGTCTTCCCAAAGCAGATAATGTGATTGTCAGGATTTGTTTTCTCATTTTGTCTCTCATAGTTGAGGTCTATCTGTGATGTCAATTACAGGCCTCTCTCATATTTTTAAGAGGGAGAACTTGCACAATTGGTGGCTGACTAAATACTTTTTTCCCCACTATAAACCCCATCAGTACAAAAATACTATGTCAGAACCTTCATCAGTACAGAAATACATCACAGAGGTGCAGGAATACATAAATAGAACCCACTTCAGTACTGAAACACAGCATCAAAACCCTCATCAATACAGAAATACATTCATATAACCCCCATCAGTACAGAAACACTATGTCAAAACCCTCATTAGTACAGAAATACATCACCAGGTCCACCAGAGATACAAAAATACATAAATAGAACCCTCAACAGTAACAAAATTCATCATCAGAACCACCATCAGTACTTGGTAAAACAATTGTAATGTCAGGTCAGACCCTTATACATATGTATCACATGAACCTACAACTTCTTTTACATCCTTAACAATGATAAGGAGTACTGGGAGTTGTTGTTACCAGCCATCAATAAAAGCATACAGGAACCACAGAACTGATGAGAATTAGTCATTGTAAGAAAATATTCATTTACATCCCGGTACCTTATAGAAGATTTTGTCTCTGATCGAGGTAATCTTTTTCTTTTCTTCGTCTTGTTCAGACATTATGATGGCTGACTAAATACTTTTTTTCCCCACTGTATGTCATAATGTTCATTGGAAGCTCTACATGTCACCTCATGGCAAAGAAATCTTTGAAAAGAATAATTGTTGCTCAACATAAAGATGGTGTATGCTAAAAGAAGATTGCCAACACCCTGAAATTGAGCTGCATAACAGTGGCCAAGACCAGTTAGCGGATAACAATGTTCTACTCAATGTGAATATTCAGAGGTTGTCTTTTCAAAATAGATATATGACAATGGCCAGCATTGCTGGTGAGGTTAAAGGAAATCTGTCTCCAGATTTTTGCCACTTAATCTGATAGTAGCATAATGTAGGGCCAGAGATCCTAATTCTAGCAATGTGTCACTTACTGGGCTGCTCACTGTAGTATTAAGATACGTTTTTGGGCTCAGTGAAGAGTAACGTGATGCCGCGGATCCACACTGATCCACGGCACCATGTGAAAAATAAAAACGAGTGCCTATGGGCACATAAAGCCATGGACAGTACAGAGCCCGGCGCGTCCATACTTCCGGGACATGATGCATGAATGGCCTCCGGTGCATGCCATTATGGATCCTAAGTATCCAAGAAGAGAATGCAAATAGATGCTGTTTGCAGCATCCAGTTTGCCTTTTGCATGGGAATCTGTGGGCATACAGGGTTTTCCTGTATGCCCACAGATTGCAAAATTGCCAATGTGAAAGTAGCTTTAACTGCTATGGACACTCATGTCCTCATGTAGATACAGTGAAATATAACTGTAATATGATTATTTTGAGCAGAATTAAATTTTTGTTGTATGTTTTGTTGTATTTATACTTAATATGTGCAAGAAATGCCTGTATTCATAATTCTTTTTTTTTCTTTATTTATCATTTGATGTTTTTGAAGAAGGCTTTATAGAAGCCAAAATGTCATGACTAGGGATGGGCGAACACGACCTGTAAAGTTCCAGGTCCGTACCAAACACATAGTGTTCAGTCACAAGGTCCCGAACAGGGGTTTCCATGGGAAACCCATGTTACAGTTCGGGTCCAGTTCAGGTCCAGGGCCTGTAAAACAAAGCATAAAATTAATAATAAACATTATGATTATACTTACCTGTCCAGCGATGCGTCCTCCCATCCCGCTGTCTCGCAGCCGCTTATGCCTCCGGAGCCGCTCATTAACTTCCGGTGGTACTCACTGCACTCGGCAGTCTTCGACCTATTCCGGCAGTATTCTTGCGGTGACGTCAGGGTTCACACGCGTTCATGGCCCGAGCCATGAACCCGGGTGAACTCTGACTGTCACTCTCAGTATCAGCCTGCTTATCGCTCTGCATAGATGCTTGTCTATACAGAGCGATGTAGTAGAGCTGACATTGCTATTCATGTGTACTAAGTCGGACGGAGGATTTTTTTTTATAATAAAGATGGAGTCTCTAAATGTTTCTTTTTGTCTAGTATTGGCGTGACCCCATGAATTTCGGGCTTAGGGCCAGCTGATAATACAAAGCTGGCCCTAACCCCATTATTACCCAGCCAGCCACCCGGTACCAGGGCCGCTGGATGTTGGATACAGCACCAGAAGATGGCGCTTCTATGAATGCGCCATTCTCTGGTGTGGCTTCGGACTGCAATTCGCAGCGGACGGGCCAGAAAGCTTGGGCCACCCTGCGCTGCGGATTCCAGTCGCCAGCTGCCTAGCTTTACCTGGCTGGACACAAAAATAGAGTGAAGCCCACGTCATTTTTTTAAATTATTTCATGAAATTCATAAAATAATTTTTAAAAAAGGGCTTCCCTATAGTTTTGTTTCCAGCCAGGTACAAATAGGCAGCTAGAGGTTGGGGGCAGCCCGTACCTGCTTGCTGTACCTGGCTGGCATACAAAAATATGGCGAAGCCCACGTCGAGTTTTTTTTAATTGTTCATTAAAAAATTAAAAATAAACACAAACACATTTAGGGATTGCATCTTTATAAACCCCTCGACCCCCATTTCTGTGCTGAACACTCTCGGATCTGCTTCATCAGAGACAAAGGGGACAAACAAATCTTCTATCTCCTTTGTCCCTAAAGGAGAGCCCGAAGCGCTGCAGCATTGTAAGGGGGGGTAACTCAGGTCACCTGAATATGACGTGGGCTTTGCCATATTTTTGTATGCCAGCCAAGTACAGCAGGCAGGTACGAGCTGCCCCCAACCCCTAGCTGCCTATTTGTACCTGGCTTGAAACAAAGATATAGGGAAGCCCTTTTTTTCAATTCTTTCATGAATTTCATGAAATAATAAAAAAAAAACAACATGGGCTTTGCCTTATTTTTGAGTCCAGCCAGGTACAACTAGACAGCTGGTGGCTGGAATCTGCAGCGCAGGGTGGCCCAAGTTTTCTGGACTTCCAACCTCTGCAAATTGCAGTCCGCAGCCGCCCCATAGAAGCGCTATCTTCTGGTGCTGTATCCAACTTTTCCAGTGGCCCTGGTGCCGGGTGACTGGCTGGGTAATAATGGGGATAAGGACAGCTTTATATTATCAGCTGGCCCTAAACCCGAAATTCATGGGGTCACGCCAATATTAGACATGACCACCATGAATATCTAGTAAAGATTTAAAAAAAAACACAACACAGAGAAAAACGTTTTTTTATTGGAAATAAAACAAAAAAAACATTTAGAGACTCCATCTTTATTATAACATAAATCTTCCGTCCAACATAGTCCACATGGATAGCAATGTCAGCTCTGCTTCATCGCTCCGTATAGACAAGCATCTATGCAGAGTGATAAGCAGGCTGATATTGACAGTGACAGTCAGAGTTCACCCGAGTTCACAGCTCGGGCCATGAACTCGAGTTAACCCTAACATCACCGCACGAACACTGCCGACGCCGGCCGAAAATTGTCAAGCAGTGGAGTGATAAACCCGGAAGTTAATGAGCGGCCCCAGAAGTAGATGCGGCCAGAAGACAACAAGACGGGAGGACGCATCGTGGGACCGGTAAGTACACTGTAATTATGTTTATTATTAATTTTATGCTTTGTTTTACAGCTCCCCTCGCGCCCCATCCCATTTCTGTAAAGTTTGGGGTTCAGACGCAAGTTTGCATCAACTCCGGCCCCGAGCTTGAACTTTAAAAAAACTCGGGCGAACCTGCCAATCCCCAGCAGCGGGGGGTTCGCCCATCACTAATTACGACAAATCAATGACATTGACAAATGTCTGTAAATATAAATATGACTCCCAGTGGGTCCAACAGGTGAGTGGCACCCCCCGACTCACTCCCTCACTACCGGCCGAATCCCTGCCCTGGTCTGACGACCCGATCCCCTCCAGCTGCTGTCTCCTCTCCCACAGCCTACGGCCCAGTGCGAGCCACTAGCATTCGCCTGTACCTCCTTCCTGGTCCCAATTAACATTTTTTTTTTTTTTTTAACCATTCAAATTTTTATTAACAAAATTTTCAAGAGTTACAGGTGACATATCCACAAAGTGTAATAAACTGAAGAAAAAGGTGGGAGGGGAAAGGGAGAGAGGAATGAGGAAGGGAGAGCAGACGATCCAGATCTCACTCTTATATCAGAAGGAAGCATTAAGTGAGAGCCGCAATTCAAAGTTACAAAGGCAAGAAATACAAATAAAAATAATGCATACAGGTACAATAAGAAATGTCACTGCTATTAGAAAAGGACAAGGAAGGGTGCAGGGCAGAGGCTATGGGCGATGAGGTCCATGGGTCCCACCAGGTCAGAACTTTATTTTTCCTTGAGAGAGAATCCGCAGCCGTAACTTCATAACAATAATGAAGGTTAATTTTTGCTATAAGTTCTGACCTGGATGGAACCGTTGCTGATTTCCAATGGCTAGCTAAACATTGCCTAGCTGCGACCAAAATATTTGAAATCATGGGTTGCAGGGGGGGAGGGGAAGTCAATCAACGAAATACCCAAGATCGCCAATTGTTTAGATAATGTAAAGGGAAGATGGGTAATGTCAGCGATCAGTGCCTGGAGTTGAAGAGGGAGAAAGAGAGGGAAGAGGGTGGATTTGGTCAAGTTGAGCTTGTAGAACGAAGCGACAGAGAAGTCCCGCAGAAGGGAGGAGATTGCCTCTAAAGACGGGTCGGTGCAAGTAAATACCACATCGTCTGCATATAATCCAATTTTATACTCAGAGTCTCCTATTGGAATGCCCTTAATGCAGGAAGATTGTCTGACTATAGCAGCGAGGGGTTCCATGATCAAAGCGAAGACAATGGGGAAGAGAGGGCAGCCTTGGCGCGTGCCATTGGTTATTTGGAATGTCCGCGATTCAAAGCCTGAAGCACGCACATAGGCACAGGGGTTAGAATAAAGCGCCATAATGGCTTTAGAGATCATGCCTGTGAGACCAAATCTCAACAAGGTGTTATGTATATTTCCCCAGTGTACCCTGTCGAACGCTTTTTTCGGCGTCTCTGGGGAGGCGGCCTCTCTCCACCACATCCAACAAGTCGATCAGATGTCTCATACCGTCTCTTGTCTGTCTCCCCGGTGCAAACCCAACTTGATCGGGGTGGATAAGGGAAGGAAGAATAGCCAAGAGCCTATTGGCCCAGAGCTTCGCGTAGATTTTTATATCAGTGTTAAGCAGGGCTATTGGGCAAAAGTTGCCTGAAGAAGTTGGTGCCTTCCCTGGTTTCGGGAGAGTAGCAATAGAGGCCCTGAGTCCCTCAGATTTAATAGAGCCGGAGTTCGACCAATATTCGAATAGACGACGCAGGTAAGGAGTGAGGATTGGGAGAAACTGAGCGTAATAGGAAAAAGAGAACCCATCTGGGCCAGGAGCAGTTTTTTTCTTGGAGTCTTTAATAATTTGGGATATTTCAGAATCCTGAATAGGTGCATTTAGGAATGTTAGTTGTTCAGCCGAGGATCTAGGGAGGTTCACCCTGTCTAAAAAAGAGGAAATAATAGATTGAGAAGGTTGAAGAATAGAAGAGTCTGAAGAAAGGTTATAGACAGAGGAGTAATAAGATGCAAACTCATCCGCTATTTGGATGGGGTTATAGATCCGTGAGGAGTTTGATTTGGTCAGAAAGGGGATCCTAGATTGCGTTTCTTTTTTCTTGGCTAACAAAGCGCCAGCCCGATCTCCCATAGAGTAGAATTTGGCACTAGATTTCCTAAGGGTGTTCTCAGTTTTCTGCAATAGCAGCTGCCGAACCTGAAGCCTAGTGGCAGTAAGGTCAGAGAGAATTTGTTGCGTAGGGGAATGTTTATGGCGAGACTCCAGATCAGCCAGCAATGTAAGGGCTTCTTGGAGGGCTTTAGTGCATTTACGTTTAATGGTCGATGCCATTTTAATGAAGAGGCCCCGAACTACCGCCTTGTGGGTAAACCACAGGTTATCAATCTGCGTGTCACCAGTATCATAAAATGAGAAAAATTCTTTAAGGGATTCTTCAACAAAGGAGGAGTTAGACTGGTCCACTAATAAGTGTTCGTTTAAGCGCCATTGTGATGGAGGGCTAATAGCCAAGTGGTCAGCCAGAGAGACAGAGACCGGGGCATGGTCCGACCAGGAGATCTTTCCTATGGATGCAGAAGTACAATGTGGCAGGGCAACATCATCTACTAGCACATAATCTATCCTGCTGTAGGAACCATGCCTCAGTGACATATACGTGAAGTTCCGTTCGTTGCAATGGAGATACCTCCAAATGTCGTGCAGGCCAAATATGTGAACAAGAGGGCCAACTTCCCCCTGGAGTCCGAGGAAGTTGAACAGTCTAAAGATTTAGACAGGAATGTTGAAGTCTCCAGCAATAAGTTTATAGCCATGTTGTATTTCACTCATGGTCTGAAAGAATTTTCTCAAGAATTTGATCTGGCCAATGTTAGGTGCATACACAGAAGCAATAGTATAGGGAACGTTATTGATAATACATAGGTTTATAAGGGATCTGCCCAACGGGTCGGGAATAGCCTTAACCCCTTCCCGCCCGGGCGCGCAGCGTATGCGCCATGGAAACATCACCGTTCCCGCCCGATGACGCATACGCTGCGTCATCGCGGTTTCCCCCTTGCTGCGGCTCTATTAACCGGGTTCACGAAAGGGTTAATAGAGCCGCAGATAGGGGACAACCTCTAGATGACCCCACGGGAGGGGATTTCCCCCCCCCGTGGCTAGGAGCCCTCCGATTGGCTAGTTAATTCACAACTAGCCAAAAGTGAAGATTGAAACATTACACCAATAGAAATTGGTGTAATGTTTTCAATCTGCCCATAGCCTGATGCTCAAAGCATCAGGCATTGGCTGGGGCACTGTGAGGTGTGTGTGCCCCCCCCCGATCTGATTGGGGGCTAGCATCCATGTGATGCAAGCCCTCCAATCAGATGTGCAGGGGGATGTTTACAATATGGCCACCGATCTCATCAGCTCCACTCTGTCGGTGGACGCTGATGAGCGTGCACCCCTGCAGCCCTCCGCTGCCACTGACCGTGCCCACGTGGTGTGAGCCCCCCCGCCGCCGCCGATCGCCGCCAATCGCCGCCGATCGCCGCCGCCGCTGCTGCTGCTGCCACCGCCGCTGCTGCTGATCGTAAGTACCCCCGCTGCTGTGATCCGCTCCCTCTCCTCCTCCCCTGGTGTCCTCCCACCCTCCCCCATTGTCCTCTCCCCCTCCCCCTTCCCCATTGTCCTCTCTCCCCCCCCTCCCCTTTTGTCTTCTCTTCCCCCCCTTCCCTGAGTTTGCTCTCTCCCCCTCCCCTGGGTTTGCTCTCTCCCCCCCTCCCCTGAGTTTGCTCTCTCCCCCCTCCCCAGAGCTCGTTCTCACCGGTCCGGTCTGCTCGGTGTTGACCCCCTGACCGACCGCTGCCTGGCCCGAGTGACCCCCTGACCGACCGCTGCCTGGCCCGAGTGACCCCCTGACCGACCGCTGCCTGGCCCGAGTGACCCCCTGACCGACCGCTGCCTGGCCCGAGTGACCCCCTGACCGACCGCTGCCTGGCCCGAGTGACCCCCTGACCGACCGCTGCCTGGCCCGAGTGACCCCCTGACCGACCGCTGCCTGGCCCGAGTGACCCCCTGACCGACCGCTGCCTGGCCCGAGTGACCCCCTGACCGACCGCTGCCTGGCCCGAGTGACCCCCTGACCGACCGCTGCCTGGCCCGAGTGACCCCCTGACCGACCGCTGCCTGGCCCGAGTGACCCCCTGACCGACCGCTGCCTGGCCCGAGTGACCCCCTGACTGACCGTCGTCGTCCGCCGCCCCTGACTGACCGTCGTCGTCCGCCGCCCCTGACCGTCGTCGTCCGCCTCCCCTGACTGACCGTCGTCGTCTGCCGCCCCTGACTGTCGCCATCCGCCGCCCCTGACTGACCGTCGTCGTCCGCCGCCCCTGACTGTCGCCGTCCGCCGCCCCTGACTGACCGTCGTCGTCCGCCGCCCCTGACTGACCGTCGTCGTCTGCCGCCCCTGACTGACCGTCGTCGTCCGCCGCCCCTGACTGACCGTCGTCGTCCGCCGCCCCTGACCGTCGTCGTCCGCCGCCCCTGACTGACCGTCGTCGTCTGCCGCCCCTGACTGTCGCCATCCGCCGCCCCTGACTGACCGTCGTCGTCCGCCGCCCCTGACTGTCGCCGTCCGCCGCCCCTGACTGACCGTCGTCGTCCGCCGCCCCTGACTGACCGTCGTCGTCCGCCGCCCCTGACTGACCGTCGTCGTCCGCCGCCCCTGACTGACCGTCGTCGTCCGCCGCCCCTGACTGACCGTCGTCGTCCGCCGCCCCTGACTGACCGTTGTCGTCCGCCGCCCCTGACTGACCGTCGTCGTCCGCCGCCCCTGACCGTCGTCGTCCGCCGCCCCTGACTGACCGTCGTCGTCTGCCGCCCCTGACTGTCGCCGTCCCCGCCGCCCCTGACTGACCGTCGTCGTCCGCCGCCCCTGACTGACCGTCGTCGTCCGCCGCCCCTGACTGACCGTCGTCGTCCGCCGCCCCTGACTGTCGTCGTCCGCCGCCCCTGACTGACCGTCGTCATCCGCCGCCCCTGACTGACCGTCGTCGTCTGCCGCCCCTGACTGTCGCCGTCCGCCGCCCCTGACTGACCGTCGTCGTCCGCCGCCCCTGACTGACCGTCGTCGTCCGCCGCCCCTGACTGACCGTCGTCGTCCGCCGCCCCTGACTGACCGTCGTCGTCCGCCGCCCCTGACCGTCGTCGTCCGCCGCCCCTGACTGACCGTCGTCGTCTGCCGCCCCTGACTGTCGCCGTCCGCCGCCCCTGACTGACCGTCGTCGTCCGCCGCCCCTGACTGACCGTCGTCGTCCGCCGCCCCTGACTGACCGTCGTCGTCCGCCGCCCCTGACTGACCGTCGTCGTCCGCCGCCCCTGACCGACCGTCGTCCCGAAAGTTACACCAGTTAACGTTCACATACACGCACACTAAACACACGTACACGCACACTAATAAAAAGTTTACTTTTTTTTTTTTTTACACACGCACACAGCACATGCAACATGTCACGCCCGTCCCGCCCGTCCCGCTCATCAAGGTCACAAAGGGTGTACTCGGCTGAGGAGGCATATGCTATACTTGCCTCCGATGCTGACAGTGAGGAAGTGGACCCCACGTTCCACTATTCCTCACATTCTTCCTCCGACAGTGAAATCTGCAGCAGTGACACCGACTCGCCACCACCACGAAGACGGCGGAGGACAAGAGATCGTCCGGAGCCAGAGGAAGAGGAGTCGGAGTCCGAGGAAGAGGAGTCTGAGCCTGGAGAAGAGGAGTCGGAGGAAGACCCACAGCCGTCAGTGAGTAACCCTCCACCTGGTGCTAGGCATGCCCAACCTAGCACCAGGGCCCCTGTGTGGATCCCCGTCCCTGATCGGTACACTCCACAGATTCCTGATTTTATTCCCCAATCAGGAATCCTGTTTGAGGCCACAAACTTCAGGGAAATTGACTTTTTCAAAGTCTTTTTCTCTGAGGACTTTGTGAGGCTCATGGTGGAGCAGACGAACCTGTACGCCCAACAGTTTCTGGTCCAAAACCCAGATTCCATCTTTTCTTCTTGGACTCCTGTGGACTCTGGAGAAATTATGAAATACTGGGGTTTGATACTTCATATGGGGATTGTGACGAGACCAGAAATGCGCCAATGCTGGAGTACAGATAAGTTTTTTCTAACTCCAGTGTACGGCGAGGTGATGGCCCGAAACAGATTCGACGCCATCCATAAATTTCTCCACTTCAGGGACAACACTGACAGCCTTCCCCGTAATGACCCGAATTTTGACAGATTGTTCAAAATTCGACCGGTCATCGACCACTTCAGCAGCAAGTTTGCTGAAGTGTACGTTCCCAAACGGGAAATTTGTGTGGACGAATCCCTCGTCCTTTACAAAGGTAGGCTTAGTTTCCGCCAATACATTCCCAGCAAGAGGGCCAGGTATGGGATAAAGCTCTACAAGCTTTGTGAGAGTACCTCAGGGTACATTCACAACTTTAGAGTGTATGAGGGGAAGGATTCGAGGATCGAGCCCCCAGAGTGTCCCCCTGCTCTGGGGGTATGCGGGAAAATAGTGTAGGATTTGATCCACCCACTACTTGATAAAGGTTATCATCTATACGTTGATAACTTTTATACAAGTGTCCCGCTCTTCAGATCCCTCTCTGCCAGAACTACCGCCGCTTGCGGTACTGTGCGCAGAAACAAGAGGGATCTCCCTATGCCGCTAATTGAGCAGCCTCTCCCAAGAGGTGAGAGCCGAGCTCAATGTAGCGGCAACATGGTACTGGTCAAGTTCAAAGACCGAAGGGATGTCTTTATCTTGACCACGATCCATGGTCCCGGCACCAGGGCCACCACCACCAGAGGTACCCCAGGACAGGTCCACAAACCGGAATGTGTCCTGGGGTACAATAAGAACATGGGAGGAGTTGATCGTTCTGATCAAGTCCTCAAGCCCTACAGGGCCACGCGGAAAACGAGGAAGTGGTACAAAAAACTGGCCGTGTACATTGTCCAAATGGCAATGTATAATGCATACTTGCTGTCACGATGTGCAGGTCACACCACTAACACCTTTCTTGAGTTCCGGGTGAAGGTGATCAAGGCCCTGTTGAATGGAGGAGAACGAAGACCAAGAGAAGAAGGAGGACGAGAACGAAGACCAAGAGAAGAAAGAGGAAGACGAAGAGAAGAAGATGAAGGGGGCCCCAGCACTCCTGGAACTCGATATTCCCGCGTGGTACCAGGGCAACATTTTGCAGAGAAGGGGCCAAGAAAAAGGTGCCGGGTCTGCCATCAAAGGGGGAACAGAACGACCGTCCAAACCCAATGTAAAACGTGCCCTGACAAACCAGGTTTGTGTATCTTTGGATGTTTCGAAATCTATCACACGACCCCAGACTGACATGCACCCACAACATCATACACAAACACACACACACCCTGATGTACACTACAACACACCAACCTGACATACACACCCTGATGTACACTACAACACACCAACCTGACACACACCCTGATGTACACTACAACACACCAACCTGACATGCACTACGATAAGTGCCCCCTTAGTCTTTACCATGGCTTTGGGGGTCTTATTCCGGTGCTAGAACAAATCCCTTCCTGCAGAAAGGCCAGGCCTCGCCTCACGGTGACCTGTCCTTCTGAAAGGCTGGGTACAGTTGTGTAATTATATGTGTAATTATATTATATGTGTGATTATATATGATTATATGTGTATGGGGTCACTTGTGGGGGAACTCCAATGTGTAGGCACACAGGGGCTCTCCATACGCAACCTGGTGTTTGCTAACAATTGGAATTGTTAGCGGACACCATGTCGCGTTTGGAGAGCCCCTGTGTGCCTTAACATTGGAGCTCCCCCACAAGTGACCCCATTTTGGAAACTAGACACCCCAGGGAACTTATCCTAATGGGTTGTGAGCATATTGAACCCCCAGGTGCTTCACAAATAAATGGGAAAAAAAAAAAAAGTGGAAAAAAAGTACTTTTTCGTTTTTACGGATTAATTTGTGAAGCACCTGGGGTTCAATATGCTCACAACCCATCAGGATATGTTCCCTGGGGTGTCTAGTTTCCAAAATGGGGTCACTTGTGGGGGAATCTAATGTGTAGGCACACAGGGGCTCTCCAAACGTGACATGTGTCCGCTAACAAGTTGACCTGATTTTCCATTCAAATGGTTAGCGGACACCATGTTGCGTTTGGAGAGCCCCTGTGTGCCTACACATTGGAGTTCCCCCACAAGTGACCCCATTTTGGAAACTAGACACCCCAGGGAACTTATCTAGATGGGTAGTGGGCATATTGAACCCCCAGGTGCTTCACAAATAAATGGGAAAAAAAAAAAAAGTGGAAAAAAAAGTACTTTTTCGTTTTTACGGATTAATTTGTGAAGCACCTGGGGGTTCAATATGCTCACAACCCATCAGGATAAGTTCCCTGGGGTGTCTAGTTTCCAAAATGGGGTCACTTGTGGGGGAGCTCCAATGTGTAGGCACACAGGGGCTCTCCAAACGTGACATGTGTCCGCTAACAAGTTGACCTGATTTTCCATTCAAATTGTTAGCGGACACCATGTTGCGTTTGGAGAGCCCCTGTGTGCCTACACATTGGAGTTCCCCCACAAGTGACCCCATTTTGGAAACTAGACACCCCAGGGAACTTATCTAGATGGGTAGTGGGCATATTGAACCCCCAGGTGCTTCACAAATAAATGGGAAAAAAAAAAAAAAGTGGAAAAAAAGTACTTTTTCGTTTTTACGGATTAATTTATGAAGCACCTGGGGGTTCAATATGCTCACAACCCATTAGGATAAGTTCCCTGGGGTGTCTAGTTTCCAAAATGGGGTCACTTGTGGGGGAGCTCCAATGTGTAGGCACACAGGGGCTCTCCAAACGTGACATGTGTCCGCTAACAAGTTGACCTGATTTTCCATTCAAATTGTTAGCGGACACCATGTTGCGTTTGGAGAGCCCCTGTGTGCCTACACATTGGAGTTCCCCCACAAGTGACCCCATTTTGGAAACTAGACACCCCAGGGAACTTATCTAGATGGGTAGTGGGCATATTGAACCCCCAGGTGCTTCACAAATAAATGGGAAAAAAAAAAAAAAGTGGAAAAAAAGTACTTTTTCGTTTTTACGGATTAATTTGTGAAGCACCTGGGGTTCAATATGCTCACAACCCATCAGGATAAGTTCCCTGGGGTGTCTAGTTTCCAAAATGGGGTCACTTGTGGGGGAGCTCCAATGTGTAGGCACACAGGGGCTCTCCAAACGTGACATGTGTCCGCTAACAAGTTGACCTGATTTTCCATTCAAATTGTTAGCGGACACCATGTTGCGTTTGGAGAGCCCCTGTGTGCCTACACATTGGAGTTCCCCCACAAGTGACCCCATTTTGGAAACTAGACACCCCAGGGAACTTATCTAGATGGTAGTGGGCATATTGAACCCCCAGGTGCTTCACAAATTGATCTGTAAAAATTAAAAAGTACTTTTTTTTTCACAAAAATTTTGTTTTAGCCTAATTTTTTAAATTTTCAAATGGCCAACAGCATAAAGTTCATCCTAAAATTTGTTGGGCAATTTCTCCTGAGTACATCGATACCTCATATGTGGTCATAAACAACTGTTTGGGCGCACGACAGGGCTCAGAAGGGAAGGAGCGCAATTTCCCTTTTTGAATGGAAAATTAGCTCCAAAAGTCAAATTGCGCTCCTTCCCTTCTGAGCCCTGCCGTGCGCCCAAACAGTTGTTTATGACCACATATGAGGTATCGATATACTCAGGAGAAATTGCCCAACAAACTTTAGGATCCATTTTATGCTGTTGCCCATGTGAAAATGAAAGATTTGAGGATAAAAGAACATTTTTGTTGGAAAAATTTAAATATCCATTTTTTGTTTCCACTTTGCTTTAGTTCCTGTGAAGCACCTGAAGGGTTAATATTCTTCTTGAATGTAGTTTTGAGTAGCATGAGGGGTGCAGTTTTTAGAATGGTGTCACTTTTGGTGTGTTTTCTGTTGTGTACACCCCTCAAACGGACTTCAAATGTGATGTGGTCACTAAAAAAAATGGTTTTGTAAATTTTGGTGGAAAAATGAAAAATTGCTGATGAACTTTGAACCCTTATAACTTCCTACCCCAAAAAATTTTTTTTTCCAAAATTGTGCTGATATAAAGTAGACATGTGGGAAATATTATTTATCAACAATTTTGTGTCACATAACTCTCTGGTTTAGCAGAAAAAAAATTCAAAATTTGAAAATTTCGAAATTTTCAAAATTTTTGCCATATTTTTGATTTTTTCACAAATAAGCGCAAAAATTATTGACCTAAATTTAATACTAACATGAAGCCCAATATGTCACGAAAAAACAATCTCAGAATCGATAGGATCGGTTGAAGCGTTCCAGAGTTATAACCTCATAAAGGGACACTGGTCAGAATTGCAAAAAATGGCTCGGGCATTAAGGCTAAAATAAGCAAAAATGGGCTCGGGGGTGAAGGGGTTAACTACCGTATATTCTCGTGTATAAGCCGAGTTTTTCAGCCCAAAATTTGGGCTGAAAAGTCTCCCCCTCGGCTTATACACGGGTCATATACGGCACATGGAGTGGTGGGGGCTGTGTCCCAGGGCTGTGGAGGCTGGAGGAGGCGGGGGGAGGCTGCAGTATGAGCGGCCCCGTCACGTGGGGCCGTTCATTAAATATGCACTGCTTCCCCCTGTCAATCAGCGGCAGGGGGAAGCAGTGCATATAAGCCCCCAAATGCTGGCACTCGCCCCCCTTGTAAGGGCCCCCCCACTGCTTATATTACCATCCCGGTCTTCTGCTCAGCGCTGCTCCTCGGTGCTCCGTCCTCGGTGCTCCGTCCTGCTACATCCGGGATCTCCGGCCGTCGCAGGCATATGACGTCATCGCGCGACGGCCGGGGATCCCGGATGTAGCAGGACGGGAGCAGCGAGGATGGAGCACCGAGGAGCGGCACTGATCAGAAGTCCGGGATGGTAAGAGAAGCAGCGGGGGGGGGGCCTTGCAAGGGGGGGCGAGTGCCAGCATTTGGGTGCTGCTGGGTACCCCCAGGGGGCTGCTGGGTACCCCCTGGGGGCTGCTGGGTACCCCCAGGGGGCTGCTGGATACCCCCTGGGGGCTGCTGGGTACCCCTAGGGGGCTGCTGGGTACCCCCTGGGGGCTGCTGGGTACCCCTAGGGGGCTGCTGGGTACCCCCTGGGGGCTTCTTGATACCCCCTGGGGGCTGCTGGGTGCCCCCTGGGGGCTGCTGGGTACCCCTGGGGGCTGCTGTATATACCCCTGGGGGCCTGCTGAATACCCCTGGGAGCCTGCTGTATACCACTGGGGCTGCTGTATACTACCACTGGGGCTGCTGGGGCTGCTATATACTACCACTGGGGCTGCTGTATACTACCACTGGGGCTGCTGGGGCTGCTGTATACTACCACTGGGGCTGCTGGGGCTGCTATATACTACCACTGGGGCTGCTGTATACTACCACTGGGGTGCTGGGGCTGCTGTATACTACCACTGGGGCTGCTGGGGCTGCTATATACTACCACTAGGGCTGCTGTATACTACCGCTGGGGCTGCTATATACTACCACTGGGGCTGCTGTATACTACCACAGGGGCTGCTGGGGCTGCTATATACTACCACTGGGGCTGCTGTATAGTACCACTGGGGCTGCTATATACTACCACTGGGGCTGCTATATACTACCACTGGGGCTGCTGTATACTACCACTGGGGCTGCTGGGGCTGCTATATACTACCACTGGGGCTGCTGTATACTACCACTGGGGCTGCTGTATACTACCACTGGGGAGGCCTGTATACCACTGGGGGGGGCCTGTATACCACACTGCTGGGGGCTGTATACCTGTGCTGGGGTCCACCCTCGGCTTATACACGAGTCAATATGTTTTTCCAGATTTTTGGGGCAAAAGTAGGGGGGTTGGCTTATACACGGGTCGGCTTATACACGAGTATATACGGTAATTGGAAAGAGAGTGACCTATTAAAAAGAATAGCTACTCCTGCCTTTTTTGAACCACTATTAGCAAAAAACTGGTGGGGGTATAAGCCATATTGCATTCTCACATTGTCCTGTTCAAGAAGATGTGTTTCCTGTAAACATATTATGTGGTGACGAGATTTGACTAATTGGTGCCAGAATAACGATCTCTTACACGGCGAGTTGAGACCGTTTACGTTAATTGAAGATAGGGAAATACTCATAGTAATATTGTGACATCATGCTTATAGTTATGCAGAATTTAAGGGATCTCACATTAGTAGGAAGCCAACAGAGCATTATCTCAAGTAGCCTGCATGAAGGAAACAGGGAAGGAGGAGGGCGGGTAGAACAAACAAGACAGACAAACAAAGAACAATAACTTTGGAGTCTATTCAGCCAGAACTATATGCACAGGTGAAACAGAGAATAAATTCACCAACGGGGCCTTATACTGAGAAGGTTCAGTATCAAGAAGGGGTCCATCTGAAAAGGAAAGTCCGGTACAAAGTCCAGCCAAGGAAACAGTGGACCAAAATAGCAACGGGAAAAAAGAAACCAGGACCTGTAGCATCATGTCCCATCAAGCAACCTCCCACTCCGGATTTATGCAACGCTTGTTTGGCTTCTCAGATTTAGATCTTGGGGAGTTCATAGAAGCAGGGGAGCCAGGAGATCTTAGACCCCATTGAGCCAGGGATTTTGCAGCACGAGATGGGGTCAGACAGGTTGTCACCGAGCCATCCCTTCAGATCAGGAGTTTTATGGGGAACCCCCAACGATATGGGATGCCCTTTTCTCTCAGCACCGCATTATAGGGGGCAAATGCCCTACGAAGTGCCAATGTTCCAGGAGACAGATCGGGGTATACCGAGATATGGGCAAAGCGGTCGTCTAGGGTAGGGTTCCCCCTCAGGGTCGAGAGGAGCTCCTCCTTGATCTCAAAAAAATGCACTCACGCCAACACGTCCCTGGGGACTGAAGGGGCCAAGCCCGCTGGTTTGGGAATGCGGTGAATGCGGTCAATAACAACAGTCTACTTGTCCGTGTGCGAGAGAACTGCCATAGTAAAATCCTGAAGGAATGCTCTCAGATCTGGTGCCAGCACTGTTTCCTCAATCCCCCTCAGCTTTATATATTGCGCCTGGACCTATCCTCCAGGTCCAGGGTTTTATATTGGGGTTTTGTGGCCAAGGAGTGCAGGGTATCATGAGCATCCCATAACTCGTGCGATGCGATCAGCTCCTCCATTTTGCGCTCAAGTCTATCTGTGCGGCTACCTAATTCCTCCATTTCTCCTTTCAGGTCCGCCATCATGGTGCGCATATCGGCTTGAAGGGAAGCTCTGAGGTCCCCCAGCATGATTTTAAGGAGAGCTGCTGTGACCGGGGCATCAGAGCTAACAGCAGCAGCTCCAGCAGAGACAGAAGGCTGAGAGCCTTTGCGCGCGACACGAGCCGCTCTGGGGGAAGGAGGCGCCATTTTCTCTCCCTGTGAGGACTGGAGAGGGGCCACAAAGAAATCCGCAATGCGCCTGGTAGGGTCGCAGTAACCGGCTTGGTCTTCCCCATACACTCACGGGGCACTCAGCTAATGGTGTCTGGAGACCGAGGAGGCAGAGGACGAGCAGGGACAGCGTTTTGTGCCGCTTTTGGTTCCTAGTCACGGAGCTCCCGCAATGTGCGACCTACTCCATGTGCGGTCAGGCCACGCCCCCCTGGTCCCGATTAACATTGTCGGGCCCCGGAGGCTGAAAGGCAGAGTTGGACGCCCCACTCACTGCCATTGCACCCCGGTGCTTACCACCCCTAGGACTGCCAGTCTGCACCGAAGACCCCAGCAAAGTGCCAAGCAGATCAGGCTGGAGGGCCTGCCTCACACCACCACGAGCCCCCACCGACAATCCACCACCACCTGGACAAAGCCAACGACCAGCTCCCTGCTATGACCTCAGCACTCAGCACCTTTGCTCACCTTCACACCGCCTCCGACCCCTGGTTGCACCTCTCTTCTGGCTGCATCTCATTCCTGGCTGCATCACATTCCTGGCTGCATCACATCCCTGGCTGCATCTCATTCCTGGCCGCATTTCATCCCTGGCTACACTCCATCCCTGGCTGCATCTCATCCCTGGCTGATCTGACTGCATCTGACCCCGGCTGCACCCCATCCCCGGCCGTACCTCACTCCCTGATGTATCTCACCTCAATGAGCTGCATCCATAGCTAATACCTATAATGTTTCCTCTTCTCTTCATCTTCACCCCATTCTACTTCACTTCCTACTAACCCTGCCTATTCACCCATCTACTAAAGAAGCAGTGATCTCTCCCTCCATCCTACCCACACACCTTACCCTCTCCTCTGAACTGTTCCTTCACTCACAGTTCCTCGTCTCCAGTCACGCACGCCCACCAAGTAAACTCTCCTGCTCCCACCTTCTAACCCTCTCGTTCTCCTATTTACAGGTGACATATTCTCTAATCCTGGACCCCCTCACCACATCTCCTCAGTCACCTCTAACCCATACCAACTCCCCAACACAAAAGCTCGCAACCCCCACCTTATACCCATTAACCCAGCCTCCCCTTCCCTAGTCCCCCTACTTGTAACACTTTGGAATGTTCACTCAGTATGCAACAAACTCTCATTCATCCATGACCTCTTCACCTCCAACAAACTCTCATTCCTTGGCATCACTGAAACACGGTTCACCCCTTCTGACACAGCATTCCCTGCTGCACCTTCCTATGGCGAGTCATTCCCATCCTCCCCGCCCCAGCAACAAGTACGGTGGACGTGTCGGCTTGCTACTGTCTGACAGCTGCTGCTTCATCACCCCAATTACACTGCCGCCCTCTGCCTCCTTGCCCTCCTTCAAGGTGCACTCTGCATCTTCTCTCCCTGCAACCTTCAGCTAGCTGTCATCTACCGCACCACAGGATCTACCCCCACCATTCTTGACCATTTCACCACTTGGCTTCTCCACTTCCTTTCTTCCAACATCCCCACTATCATCATGGGTGATCTCAACATCCCCATCAACAACCCTTACCCTGCTGCCTCCAGATACCTATCACTGACCTCCTCCTTTGGGCTTTCCCAATGGTCCTCCTTAGCCATTCACAAGGATGGCCACATGCTCGACCTTGTCTTCACCCGCCTATTTTCCCTCACTGACCTCTCAAACACACCCCTCCCCTATCTGACCACAACCTGCTGACTTTCTCTTCCCTCCCCCTCCCACCACGCTTCCCCTCTCCAGAAACTTATTCATCCCCATATATAACTTAAATTTATTGACTTTCACTCATTCTCTGATTCCTTCTCCCTCTTACTGACTTAACTTCCTTACATGACGCTGACGCTGCTGGCACCCTCTATAACACCACAATAATTACAGCCCTCGATCAGGCCGCCGCCCTCAAATACAACAAAACCCACACACACAGGCAACCCTGGCTCACCACCCTCACTAAAGAACTGCGTCGGGCATCCAGGGCGGCCGAGCGGAGATGGAAGAAATCCCATTCCGCAGTGCACTTCGTCATGTACAAACAGTCCCTTACTAACTTCAAGACCACAGTCACCGCCACAAAACAAGCCTACTTCTCATCTCTAATAACTGTCTTGTCCCACAACCCCAAACAACTATTCAAAACTATCAATTCTCTACTCCATCCCCCTGCACCTCCTTCCTCTCCCCTCATCTCTGCCGACGACTTTGCCTCTTTCTTCAAATGGAAGATCGACAAAATCAGAGAAAGCTTTGAGCCACTGTCCCCTCAGCCCTCCCCCATTACCGCCCAGCCCTCCTCGTCCAAAGGAAGGTTTTCCACCATGACAGAAGATCAACTCTCCTCCCTTCTGTCTCGATTGCACCTCACCATCTGTGCCCTTGACCCACTCCCCTCCCTCTCATCCCGAACCTCACCACAGTCCTCATCCCTGCTCTAACCCATCTCTTCAACTTATCACTCACTACCGGCATCTTCCCCTCATCCTTCAAACATACCTTGATCACACCCATCCTCAAAAAACCCTCCCTCAACCCAGCATCTGCTTCTATCGCCCCATATATCTTCACCTCAAAACTACTTGAACAACACATCCATTCCAAACTGTCTCCCATCTCTCCTCCTGCTCCCTCTTTGACCACCTACAATCCGGGTTCTGATCCCACCACTCCACCGACACAGCCCTAACCAAACTCACCAACAACCTACTGACCGCCAACAGCAAGCGACACTACTCTGTCCTCCTCCTCCCTGACCTATCTGCCGCCTTCGATACCGTAGACCATTCCCTCCTACTGCAGATTATGGAATCTCTTGGCATCATTGACCTAGCCCTCTCCTGGATCTCCTCATATCTAAAGGACCGAACTTTCAGCGTCACCCACTCCAACACCTCCTCTTCGCCCTACCCCCTATCAGCCAGTGTCCCCCAAGGCTCAGTTCTAAGACCCCTACTCTTCTCCATCTACACCCTCAGCCTAAGACAACTTATTGAGTCCCACGGCCTTCAGTATCATCTCTACGCCGACGACACCCAGATCTATTTGTCTGGGCCTGACATCACCTCCCTACTATCCAAAATTCACCAATGCCTGTCTGCCATCTCATCCTTCACCGCTTGCTTTCTAAAACTAAACATGGACAAAACTGAGTTCATAGTCTTCCCCCCAAGTCACTCTCCCCCTCTACCAGACCTATCCATCAATGTCAACGACTGCTCACTCTCCCCAGTCCCCCACGCCAAGTGTCTTGGGGTAATCCTCGACTCTTCACTCTCCTTCAAACATCACATCCAAGCCCTCCTGCTGACTCCAGCTCAAAAACATTTCCCGGATACGCACTTATTTGGACCATGACACTGCTAAAACACTTGTCCATGCTCTCATCATCTCCCGCCTTGACTACTGCAACCTCCTGCTCACCGGCCTCCCCGCTACCTCCCTTGCATCTCTCCGCTGCTCGACTAATCCACCTGTCTCTCCGCTACTCCCCTGTCTTTCCCCTCTGCCAAGCCCTTCACTGGCTCCCCACTTCTTAGAGATCCCGGTTCAAAACCCTAACCATGACATACAAAGCAATCCACAACCTGTCCCCTCCATACATCTCTGACATGGTCTCCCGATACCTACCCTCATGCAACCTACGATTCTCCCAAGAACTCCTTCTCTACTCCCCTCTTATTTCCTCCTCTCATAACCGCATACAAGATTTTCTCCCGTGCATCTGCTATACTCTGGAACTCTCTCCCCCAACACATCAGACACTCGAACCATCAAAAGAAACCTGAAAACCCACCTCTTCCAACAAGCCTACAACCTACAATGAGACCTGGTCCACCGCACTGTCTCACGATCGGCATTAAGCCCTCCCACTGTATCCTCACCCATCCCTTTTAGACTGTGAGCCCTCGCGGACAGTGTCCTCTCCCCTCCTGTACCTGCACGTCTTGATTACATACATATTGCACTTGTCCTCGTCTGCCCTTTCCATATGTAAAGCGCCATGAAATCTAATGGCGCTATATAAATAAATAATAATAATTATAATAATAAAATAAGAATAATATAAATAAATGAGAACAAATTGAGCATATCTACTTTTCAGTCCTTTTTTTGTGTGCCAGAAATCACCTTGATTTATTTTGACTATTATTCTTCTGAGCACTGTTTTTACTGATGCCTCGGTTTTTGTCGATACTTTTCTGACAGATTATCCACATAAACAGAAGTATCACTATCTATTATATAATTGCGAATGGGTTTTTTGCCCCTTCTGAGTCCACTCGCGCTGCGAGTCAGTGTCGTCATGTGGATACGCCCGAAGCATTGGCCGCGCAGCGGCCATTGCGAGCAGTTCTAAGGCGACTCGCTATGCCCGCGCAGCGGGCATGGCGAGTCGCCTTAGCAGCGCGAAGCATTGGCCGCGAAGCGGCCATTGCGAGTCACAGACTCGCTCTTCTAGAATCCCGATGCATGTGCATCGGGCACCCAGCTAGTATGTTAATAACAATTTTTGGTGGGTTAATTTCTTTTAGGGTTTTTATGTCTGTCCTAGAGGGTCTTCTCAAACCTCCTCCCAGGTTCGTCGGGGTGAACAGCTCAGTGGTCGGCAGGCACGGTGTAAGTACATTACATTCTAATTGATAACATTTGTAATATTTTTTAAGGTACCGTCACACGCGGCAATTTTGCAAGCAATTTCACTGGCAATTTGCTGGTTGCAGTGAAATCATGGATACATGGTTCTGTTTTGTTGCCGTGTAGAAATGGAACAATGTGTCCATGATTTCACTGCAACCAGCAAATTGCCAGTGAAATTGCTTGCAAAATTGCCGCGTGTGACGGTACCTTAAGATGTATGTTTTGGTTTTCTGCTACTTCTGTCTGGAATTGCCTTTCAATAAAATTTTATTGTAAGTTTCACAATGCTCCAGCAGGCTTTTGCATCAAGAAGAGGACGATGTGGACAGTGGCAGATCATAATGAGGTCAATCTGGGCGGTAGCCTCAGGCCCAATGCTCAGGTGGGGCCTGACTGCCCAGGGTAAAATGCCCCCATTATGATCCGCAACTGTTTGCCGGCACTGCTGCTGTTAAACTTGCTCTGAGGCTACCACTGCTGCCGTTGCTGCCGCCATGCCCCACTTCTTCCTCCTGCACATCATGACATGCAGGAGGACATTCAAAAAGACCGCAGATGCTGGAGGAAACACAAGACCCACCTACCACTTTGCCGCAGAGGAGCTGCTCAGTCAGCCGCTAAGAGCTGCTCTCCTCACCCTCTCTACCACCACTGGATTCAGTCCTGAATCCGGACTGCAAGACCTAGAAGTGACAGAACAAGCTCTGCCTGACTGCATCTAATGGTGAGTGCTGAGCAGGGCACCTCCCATGTGAGACCTAAACAGCAGCTTTTCGGTGCTGTGCCAGCACCTTCCTCAGGGCATTGAGCCCCTGAGGAAGGTGCTGGGACAGCACCGAAACGCGTTGGTGTGATGAAATAAAGAACTTTTGATGGTAATAACCACTTGTGGATTCCTTGGATAAAGAGCAGCAGCGCGGACCGTGGATACCATTCCAGTTTTATCTTCTGACTTAATAATCAGGCACCTCCCATCAGAGGAGGTGGCCTGATATACCATGGGAAGAGCAGCTATTGGTCAAGGGGAGAGTCAGATTGGACCTTGCCGGCTCCTAGAGTCACAGGGAAGGAGTGCACCTAGCGCCCCACTGAGTAGGCTCAAGAAAATGACCATAGTAATGTGCTCATGTGCGAACCCAGCGGTCAACTGACAGGAAGGGAACATGGCGACGGCTCCGAGACACAGCACGCCTGGATGCCGGACGCCCAGTCAGCAGAGGAGCAGGAGATGCCGACTCGGGAGAGATGAGCGGGGAAGCGGTGCCAGGGGGCCTAACAGTACCCCCTCCCTCACGCCCCCTCCTCCGAAGGCATGCTAAGAACCTCGCCAGAATGCGTGGCGCATCAATGTTCTCCCGTGGCTCCCAGGTCCTCACCTCAGGACCAAAGCCAGCTCAGTCAATTAGGAAGAGGGTCTTGCCTCTACTTTTCTTCATGGCAAGGATGTTCCTGACTTCATAGACATCCTTGGAGCTGAGAGGCCGTGGCACAGTACCGGAGGAGGGATGATGGCGATTGAGCACCACTGGTTTCAACAACGAGACATGGAAGGAGTTAGGGATGCGAAGCGAGGCAGGTAGTCTTAGCTTGTAGGCAACATCGTTGATGCGTCCTAGGACTTCGAAGGGGCCGATATAACGGATGGTAAAAAAAAAAAAACGCTTGTTTAACTTTTACTGATATAACGGATGGCACCTTTAGCCTGAGGTATCTGGAAGAAAGCCACACTTTATTGCCCAGGAGAAAAGATGGTGAATCCAGACGTCTATTATCAGCATGTCTCTTCATCTTTCCGGAGGCTTGTGTAAGAGCGTCTCTGGTCTCACTCCAGATCCTAGAGAAATCCATGGACAATGCATCAGCTGCCGGATTGCCGGATGCTGAGGAGATTGGAAGAGGTAAACCAGGATGTTGCCCGAATACCACGAAAAAAGGGGATTTAGCTGACGACTCCCTAGAGTGATTGCTGTATGTGAATTCCGCCCAAGGAAGGAGACCGATCCAGTTATCGTGACGAGCGCTGGCGAAGTGCCGAAGATAGGTGGTGAGGACTTGGTTAATGCACTCCACCTGCCCGTTGGACTGAGGATGATAGGCAGAGGAGTAGTCAAGCGTGACGTCCATATGCTTGCATAGCGCCCTCCAGAACCGGGAAGTGAACTGGACTCCCCTATCGGACACGATATGGAGGGAAATCCAAGGAGCCGGAAGATGTGTTCAATGAATATCTTGGCTAACTCAGGAGCTGATGGTAGATCGGGTAAAGGAACGAAGTGAGCCATTTTGGAGAAGAGATCTACGACTACCCATATGACCGTACAGCCGGAGGAGTAAGGGAGATCCGTAATGAAATCCATCACTATATGTCGCCAAGGAGCCGACGAGACCGGAAGAGGCAATAGACGTCCAGCCGGCAACCTTCTGGACACCTTATTCCTAGCACAAGATGGACATGAGGCAACAAAGTCGTGGACGTCTTGACGGATAGTAGGCCACCAATAGTGACGAGTCTGCCCAGAGGCTCAACCCCCGGCAATACCGGTGGTCCCTGTTCTTTGCCCGTTTCAATGTTGAACTGCACCTGGTAGTAAAAATGTCAAGGCTGATGCCCTGTCGTGGTCCTTCAAGCCCTCGGATGTGTAAGATGAGCCCTTCCATATCGTCGACCCTACCAAAAAAATCACGGTGGCTCCGTTACGTGTAGCCGGACTTCCACCGGGTAAGACATTCGTCGCCAGAATCAGAGCAGGACGGTCCTGTCATGGGGACACTCGTCGAGAATTGCCGGTCACGTTGGAGTTAAAAAATCTCTTTCTTTGATCACTCGTCACTAGGAACAGAGAAGTATTCCAGGTAACAGAGCACAAGGCTAGGAGACCAGGAATGGTGCTACCGGGGAGGAGCACAGCAGGGGTTCCAGGAAACATCAAGAACGGGACACGACAGGGCTGCACTCTGTCTCCTCTGATTTATGTTGTTATCATGGAACTCTCGCAAATGCGATAAGGCACAACCACAATATTAAGGGCCTGACTTGGAACTCACAACACTATAAGGCAGCAATATTTGCTGACGATCTTCTTCTGTGTGTCACACAACCTCGGACTTCTTTTCCCTTTATACTGAAAGTCTTTGACGAATTTGGAAAATTAAGCAATTTTAAGGTTAATATTGCCAAAACAGAGGCCTTAGATGTTTCCCTCCCGGTGAACGAAAGGGCTCATTTGAGGGATCATTTTCCGTTCAAGTGGAAGGCTGACGCCCTAAAATACTTGGGGATATTTGTGCCTAGAGATGCTTCCAAGTGGTTTGACTTAAATTACCTCCCCCTGTTTCAGAAAATATCTAATGCCTTACAGAAATATGATAAACGGAGAATTTCCTGGTTTGGTCGCATTAATGCGATAAAAATGGATATACTACCAAGATTCCTGTTTTTATTTCAAACAGTCCCAATAGAGATTCCTTCTAGTTTCTCTCCAGGTTTGTGTGGGGTGGACGTAGACCAGGGATAGGTATCAAAAATTTGTATCGACACAGGCTTCAGGGAGGTGCGGGATTACCCAATTTTGGGACATATTACAAGGCTGCTATCTTAATGAGAATGTTTGATTGACAGTTTCACTATAAAGCCAAACAATGGGTGGCATTGGAGCAGGGAGACTTGGAGGTTCCTCTCAGGTTGCTACCCTGTTGCGTTCTGCAGATAGACGTAAAATAGGTCCGGAAACCCAATTTATTTTGACGACCCTGAAAGTTTGGGATCTTGAGACCAGAAGGGGTGTGCTGGCTAAGAGGTTGGGACCTTTAACTCCGCTTTTTAAGAATCCCTCGTTCCCCCCTGCGATGCAGGCGACATCCTACCTGAAATGGAAATGCAAGGATGAGCCTCGAATGTTTCATGTATTTAAAGATGGGAAGCTTGCGCCCGCCAATTTATTGACAGGTCCTGGCAATAGAGGGTCTTGGATAGAGTACGCCCAGCTACAGTCCTTCGTGGCAAGAGTGGGACCCATAGGTAATTTCTCAGCGACAAGGACACAGTTTGAGAAGGTATACTCACAGGAGACCCCCCTACACATTCAGTCTCGTTTATATATTCTGCTCTAAATAACAGGGAGACAGAGGACAAGCCAAAATATTTTGACAGATGGGAGGCGGAGCTGAAGGGGGAGCTCTCTGGGGAGGACTGGAAGAGGCTTGCCTCTTTACACATAAGTTATCAATGGCTTGCCTAGCACAGGAGAGGAATTACAAAATTATTTCTCGATGGTACCAATGTCCCGTCAATATACACGCGGCCTTCCCCTCCACCCCGGATAGTTGTTGGAGGTGTGCAGCCTCTAGAGGGACAATGATGCACATTTGGTGGGAGTGCAGTGAGATTCAACCATTCTGGAACTCGGTATTCGAGTTTTACAAGGCAGTAAGCGGACAAGAAATTGTGGGAACACCTGCAATGGCCCTTCTATCAGTGCTTCCTGGATCTATAAAGTCTCAGAAATCAGACTTACTCCGATTCTTTTTAACAGCAGCTAGGACAGTTATCCCCAGGCACTGGAAAACCACTCACACTCCCGATTTGACTGAATGGCTGGAAAAGATGGGTAAGATTCGCCGAATGGAGGAGCTGACGGTGGAAGTCACCGATGCTAGAGATAAATATCTGCGAATGTGGAGCTCTTGGGTCCTATTTCTGGACTCTCCAACGTTCAGAAGTATGTTTCCTGGGTAGTTGGTTGGTCGGGTGGAGCCTGATGGGAGGAGTCACGGAGGGAGCAGATGGGGGTGCTGGTGATCTGTGGAGAGCCTTCTCTTAGATCTTTTCTTTCTTCATTTTCCTTTTCTTTTCTTTTCTTCTATATATGCTCTCTCTATCCTTTTTCCCCTTTCTTTCCCTGCCATTTTAAGTAGCAATGATTTTAAATCATAGAGTATTCAAATGCATAAATAAGTGGAACGAGCCTAATAGAGGTAATGAGCGTTACTTACTTATATATTTAACCAGAAAGGCGTTCCAAATCTGTGAAGTTTATGATACATACAGTATGATAAAGGAGTTCTTTTTAGTTAATATGTGTTACCATATTTCAGATTTATCAGCTAAAGTTAGAACACTAATTGGATTAGTAGTTAATGCGATCGTGAATATGGATTTTTGAAGCAAATAGATTTGTAAGTGTGGCGCCCCGCAACGAGTGCGTCACAATAGGGTATTGCAGCCATAAATGCAGCCGCAATATTCTCTGACACAGCAGTGATCTGGTTAACTTTGAGATCCAACCCTGCATGCATCACCTAGAACAGAGGGCCAACCCAGGGTCCTGGTGGGCGGAGTGCTAGGGAAGTGTGTAGGGAGAACAGACCCTTAGTCAAAAGGAGAAGGAGTCTAGAACTTGACCTGAGAAGTCTAGAACTTGGAGTAGGAGCGGGGGCTCCGCACGCCGTGCAGCCCCCGGGCCGTCACTGGTCGGGTGTCAGCACCTGAGGCCTCAACAACCGGGATCGGGCATCATTAACCACGGGTTCCAAAAGACTCCCGTGCCCAAAACTCACAGCCGGTTCACTGGTACCGAAGCTGGCAGCAGTTCACCTCTGCAACGCGAACCAGAAGAGTGGAGGAGCAGCTTCACAGGAGCACCCCACCACCAGCCAACTTCCAGTCGTCTAACCAGCGGTGTACCCACTGAGGGATCCAAGGCTCCCCAAAACATCCACAACGTATATTCTGGATAGGGCATTGAAGCAGCCTCCCCGTACCCGATCTGGTATTCCTGGGCGACAATGGCAAAACACTTAGCTAGAATGGAGGAACACTTGCGGATCTCTGAGGGACACCATCACTGCTGAGTCCACCCGGTCCACTACCCGTAAACTGTATACCATGTACTGCCTGCTGGTTACAGTAAAGACCCGTTGCAGAGACTTTCTGTGTCCGTGCTTCCTTATGAACTGTCCGTCCGCACTACAAGGTAACCGCAGCTGCCGCACAACATCTTAAGCAGCTCCAGCCTCCGGGGATCACCGCTCAGCCTGTGGGGAGCGTTCCATCTTGCTGCTGTCCATTCCCCGGAGGTTCCACAGCGTCGGTAACGATTACCGAAACTACTCATAGGTGGCGTCACGAATAAATTAAACCCCTTTAATCTGTTCCTACAAGACCTCTTCACTTTTGATCTGCACTCAACCGGGCCCCACTACCGGCAGGCGCGGCCCACCCGTGACAAGGAGGAAGGAGCTACAGCCTGTCTAAACCGGAGTCCACGGGCTGACGGTGAGTCAGAAAATGGCGTCACGAACAGGATACGAGCAGGCCCGTTCCCTAACGGGTATAATGTGCTTAAAAATGACTTTATTGTCTACAATCTGGACTTTGTTCGTCCCTAAAAGAACTTTCCCTCCTTTTCACCGTGGGCCAAGATGGCGCCCAAGATGGTGTTCCCGCCATGAGAATCCGCCACGTGCAAGCCCAGGGGTGAGCCACCGCCCATCATCGTGGGAGGGCTAAAGGCAAAAGGCGCCAAACTCTTTGTCCGCCCTGATTGCTCGAATCAACCATGGACTACAAAAAGCCCACAGGAAATGGGAGTGTCGCAGACCTTCTTCACCAGCTCTCTACCAGAACGGTTACCGCTTGAACGGGTGTGGTTCCCTCTAAAGAAGAGAATGGCCAGCACGAGACTCCAAGACCTAATGCGGGAGGTCGAGGCGGAGGCCAGAGCAGCCATAGGCCAACCGGGTCCGGGTCCTGCCCTTACCATAGACGGCAGCCCCGACTTTTGGCTAGAGGCTCTACAAGACCTCCGGGTGCGGTTACTTGAGACTGTGGAGTGGACGATTCGCAGCTGGAGTGCGACCCTAGGCAGAAGACTCCATCATGCGATGCAGCAGAGCCGACCGGGTACAGCTTCTCCAGGCCCAGACGAGATCGCCAGCTTCTCAACTGCCTCACCGTCGCCCACCACCTGTCCTGCTTCGTCACCGGAGCCCATAGACTGTATTATTCCTGTGGAGGCCACAGCTTAGCTCGTTCCAGCGATTGAAATCGCAGCCGACCCCGTTCCTGAGCCGGAGCTTCCAATACGCTCCACTGAAGAAGCCGACATATACCTGGTTCCACTTGCGGAACCTGCGACTAGTTTCCAAACTACCGAGACTGTCGCCTGTTTCTCCCCTGAACCGGAGGCCTCCTCTGCAATTACCGAGGCCTACCTGGTGACCGGGATCGAAACACCACTTCCCGCTGCTACAGAAGAAGAGGCAGGCAGCCTGGAAGCCCTGCAGGACGACCTCGAGGAGAACTTTGCAGCACAGCCACCCATCGACCCAGAGGATTCCGTTCCATCATCTCCGTTAGCCGAGCAGCCCGACGTAGTCATCGAGGAAGAGATCGAGGATGATGACGACGACGAGACCTACAGCTCCGCTGAGGACCTCTACACCGGGTTCGCCTGGGGAGACACCAAGGATCCTTCTGCCGGGCGATCTGCTCGGGTGCACTGGTCGGGTGCCGCCGCAGCAACATCTTCTCCGGTTCCGTTAAACCGGGCTCTGCTCCAGACTGCCCACCAAGCTCGAGCTGTTCAACAACCATCACGCCGTAGTGACTGTATCCACACGCCGCACCACTCCGACGAAGAGGTACGTCGCATCCGAAGGGAGGAGTGGCACGCTCGGCTGCACGCCAACATGCAGGCCCGCGCTGAAGCCCGCCGCCAATCTCCATTGCCTGATGAGTTCCGTAAAACCGGACGGGTGAGCACCTATAACTTATCCACCGGGTGGGGATTCGTAAGGGAGGAGGGTGTGAGTACTGAAGTGTTCGTGGGGCGCCGTGATGTGGAGTCGCACCTACCGCGAGGGCATCCTAACCGAGACTTATATAGAGGGGACATTGTAACCTATGAGCGACATATATGCTGTGACAGGTGGTTCGCTATACGAGTCCGGAACACTGCCCTCCATAAGTGACTTGTTGTTTGAACTTTTCACCAAGAGACTTCTTCCTGTTTGCAAATAACACCGCGACTTGGCGGCCACAGCCTGAACTTTTACCTAAGGACAGCTGATCGCCCGCCGGGTCCGCGCAATGTGTTAACCTGTTTATTCTACTGTTTCACTTTTATGCAACATAATGACCTGTCATTAATAAAAGTGTATTACCTGTTATAAAATATAAAAACCTCTGTAATGTGGGTAGTGTGACGCTTGGGGACAAGCGTATTAACCAAGGGGGTGTGTGGCGCCCCGCAACGAGTGCGTCACAAGACGGTATTGCAGCCATAAATGCAGCCGCAATATTCTCTGACACAGCAGTGATCTGGTTAACTTTGAGATCCAACCCTGCATGCATCACCTAGAACAGAGGGCCAACCCAGGGTCCTGGTGGGCGGAGTGCTAGGGAAGTGTGTAGGGAGAACAGACCCTTAGTCAATAGGAGAAGGAGTCTAGAACTTGACCTGAGAAGTCTAGAACTTGGAGTAGGAGCGGGGGCTCCGCACGCCGTGCAGCCCCCGGGCCGTCACCGGTCGGGTGTCAGCACCTGAGGCTTCAACAACCGGGATCGGGCATCATTAACCACGGGTTCCAAAAGACTCCCGTGCCCAAAACTCACAGCCGGTTCACTGGTACCGAAGCTGGCAGCAGTTCACCTCTGCTACGCGAACCAGAAGAGTGGAGGAGCAGCTTCACAGGAGCACCCCACCACCAGCCAACTTCCAGTCGTCTAACCAGCGGTGTACCCACTGAGGGATCCAAGGCTCCCCAAAACATCCACAACGTATATTCTGGATAGGGCATTGAAGCAGCCTCCCCGTACCCGATCTGGTATTCCTGGGCGACAATGGCAAAACACTTAGCTAGAATGGAGGAACACTTGCGGATCTCTGAGGGACACCATCACTGCTGAGTCCACCCGGTCCACTACCCGTAAACTGTATACCATGTACTGCCTGCTGGTTACAGTAAAGACCCGTTGCAGAGACTTTCTGTGTCCGTGCTTCCTTATGAACTGTCCGTCCGCACTACAAGGTAACCGCAGCTGCCGCACAACATCTTAAGCAGCTCCAGCCTCCGGGGATCACCGCTCAGCCTGTGGGGAGCGTTCCATCTTGCTGCTGTCCATCCCCCGGAGGTTCCGCAGCGTCGGTAACGATTACCGAAACTACTCATAGGTGGCGTCACGAATAAATTAAACCCCTTTAATCTGTTCCTACAAGACCTCTTCACTTTTGATCTGCACTCAACCGGGCCCCACTACCGACAGGCGCGGCCCACCCGTGACAAGGAGGAAGGAGCTACAGCCTGTCTAAACCGGAGTCCACGGGCTGACGGTGAGTCATAAGAAAGAGAAACTTGGTTTGATGTCTGGATGGTTTTTGCTATCCAAATTTGCTGGACAATTTTGAGCAGACTGACAAAATTGAAAATTTTTGTTTTTGTTTTTTTAAAAACACCCTTTCGGGTTCCTCAAAGATGTCTTGTCTAGTTTGGATAAGATATTGTTCTAGAAACTTTCCTGTATTCATATGATTGTAATGTTTCTATCGGGAGATGTATTGTCTCCTACTCTCTTGTAACCCTATTCCCCTTTCCCCTTTCTATTTATATAATCCGCAGTTTGAAATTCGGGCGTTGTAGCCGAATCCCACAATGCATTGCGCCTCTGCGAGCGATGACGCATAGCGTCATCGCGAGCAGTGTCCGCTGCCCACCCGCCGCCACAACTCTCCTATCAGCCCAGTGGCGTAGCGTGGGGGGGCCGTCCGCCCCAGCCGGCACTGTGGGGGGGGGCCGCAGCAGCCTCCAGGTGACTTACCTCAGCGTCAGGGCTGTATTACTTTGCCCAGCACAAGAGATTATATGGAGCACCAGGACCTGCGATGATGTCACAGGCATGTGACCCGGGTGGGCGGAGCCATGGAATATACCCAGCGTGAAGGAGATATACAAGAAGCTGGAGAGAAGATGGGACCAAATAAAGAAAGGAACAAGAGGTGTGTGAAAGAGCCCCCTGTATACTCTGCACAGCCCCCTGTATACTATGCACAGCCCCCTGTATACTCTGCCCACAGCCCCCTGTATACTCTGCCCACAGCCCCCTGTATACTCTGCACAGCCCCCTGTATACTCTGCACAGCCCCCTGTATACTCTGCACAGCCCCCTGTATACTATGCACAGCCCCCTGTATACTCTGCACAGCCCCCTGTATACTCTGCACAGCCCCCTGTATACTCTGCACAGCCCCCTGTATACTCTGCTCAGCCCCTGTATACTCTGCACAGCCCCCTGTATACTATGCACAGCCCCCTGCATACTCTGCTCCCCGCACAATCGCCTGCATACTCTGCTCCCCGCACAGCCGCCTGCATACTCTGCTCCTCGCACAGCCGCCTGCATACTCTGCTCCCCACACAGCCGCCTGCATACTCTGCTCCCCGCACAGCCGCCTGCATACTCTGCTTTCCGCACAGCCTCCTGCATACCCTGCTCCCCGCACAGCCGCCTGTATACTCTGCTCTCCGCACAGCCGCCTGTATACTCTGCTCCCCGCACAGCCGCCTGCATACTCTGCTCCCCGCACAGCCGCCTGCATATTCTGCTCCCCGCACAGCCGCCTGTATACTCTGCTCCCCGCACAGCCGCCTGGATACTCTGCTCCCCGCACAGCCGCCTGCATACTCTGCTGCCCGCACAGCCGCCTGCATACTCTGCTCCCCTCAGAGCCGCCTGTATACACACTATTAATTTCACCGCGCTCCCGATGCAATTGCATCGGGCCTTTTTACTAGTTTTCAATAAAAATAAGATTGAACATAAGAATTACACAGCCACCATGAATCAAGCATGTTAAATGAAGCCCTTGGCAGGAAATGAGGTCTGAAACCTTTTTTTTTTTCTTCCAAATCTTAATCACAAATGTCCATCACCACATAAATGTACGAAACACATCAATATAAAACAATACACATCAATTAAACATATCTCCCTCTATAAAACCAAGCAGTAAAATCACAATCTTTCAATTAAAATATTAAAAACTCTTTAAAAATAATACTCATTAGCACATTCCTGTGCTCTTATACATTAGTTTATCCCTTAAGGTACCGTTACACGCCGCAATCTCGCCTGACAATCATAAAGGCGATATGTCGCCCCGGAGCAATCGCCATGAAATTGCCTCACAGTTGCGGCGTGTGTTTGGGGAATTTTGCGGCGATAAATCGCCTCTCGGGCGTCGCCTGATTCCTGAACAGTGCTCAGAAATCAGCCTCAACCATGAAGGCGATATTTCCGTGTTGTGGCATGTGATAGGGCGATAGTGATGGAATCAGCGTTGCCTGGGATTTCCCGTAGGCGTGCCTCAACCGTTCTGTAGTTTACGCCCCGTCTGCGACGATTGGTGTTGGCTACTGTGTTCCCATTGGCTAACAGTTCACAGGGCGCCATATTTGAAGAGCTGTCCGTTCAGCAACACACACATCTTCAATTGCGTCATGTATTAGCCAGCCTTCCAGAGCAGGCTGACCAATCGTAATGCTGTTGTGTTGTCCAATGAGCGCATATGGGGCGCAGTGTAAACCACTGTGGCACGCCTATCTCCTTGCCGCGCTGAACATGTACGCACACATTGCCTTTGGAATTGCGGCATGTGAAACGGCGATGGAATGAGGCAAGATTGTTTCCGCTGTAGGTGAGGCGATTTCCGGAGCGACACATCGCCTTACTTTCAGGGTGAGACTGTGGCGTGTAATGCCGCCATCGGCGATCTCAGGCGATCATGAAAAATGTGCACACGCATGTTAGATCGCCTCATATCGCCAGGCGAGATTGCGGCGTGTAAAGGTACCAGTGGCGCACCCAGAAATTTCCCAAGGTAGGGGTCCAAGAAACACACACCGGCCCTGAAAGGGGGGTGTCACCCCCCCAGTGGGGTTCCGAGGGGCAAAGCCCCTGGTGGGGGGATTTGGGGGAGCGAAGCCCCCCTAAAAGCAGCCTCTTTTGTGGGCCCTTGGGTGCTGTGTAATTGTTCCTGTCTCCTGACATAGGGGCCCAGCTCCTTGTGTACTGCACCACTGCTCAGAGCTGTCCAAAGGGGGGTCCAGACACGTAGGTCCCCCCCCTTGGGTGCGCCTATGAAAGGTACCCTTACACTTCCATGGTGAATAGGAGTGTAGTGGAAAAATGATAAAATTCTATCTCTGTCTGATGATGAATGGCACACATCATTTACCACTTCCTATCTATTTATCCATTACACCTCCTTTGGTTTTTACCCGTTAATTCATGTTCGCTGGTCAGTGTATTCGATCCTGTGTGCAGACATCAAGATATCCCCAATGTCACCGTTAATCCTATATTACCTGCAGCGCCACTGTGCTGCTCGGGGAAGAGAGTGCTCTCTTGAGCTTAAACATCGCTGAAAAACATCCTAATGGATCTAGAATTTTTAATATTGTTTTTAATTGAAAAAACTTTTTGACATATATATATTTACCCTCCCTTTCACTCACATATTGAGCGGGCATCGTCAATTGTATCTATACTCAAGTGAATCCAAATGTTACCGTTCTCATCATTCAGTCTCCTGTAATTGGTCCAGTTTGTCAAGGGGAGTGTGTTGACACAAAGGACTCTCCCACAAATGCTCCCACTGGTCAGCTTTCAAGCAGCACCTTATCATTTCTCCACATCTCACCCGAAAGCATATAGACCAAGACTATCAGCTATTGTGTTAATCTCAATCAGATCCGCCCAACCTCTTGGGCATGATCTTGGAATACCAGAATATCACAATTGATTCCAAAATCAGCATCTTAGAGGTTGGATCAGTTTTAATTTTGTGAGAAATGGCACTCCTATTTGAAGAGAAATCGGAGACCTCATTTAGACCATAAGGCTGCAGGGTCCGCAGCCAATGGATCCAATAGATCTCTTTCCTCATCAATGCAGTGTCCCTATTGGCAGCACCTTCTGGCACATGATCAATTGGGACCACCGTGATACACAGTTTCTTATCGTGTTTGATCAAGCAATGTTTAGAGAGGCTATGGAACAAATAGCCCTCATTTATATTATGTCTATGTGAATGTAAACGACTGTGCAACTCCTGTGTCGTTTACCCGACATACTTTAGTCCACATTCACATTGGATCAGATAGATAACATATGAAGTCTTGCAAATCAGAAAGAACTTTATGTCAAATGTCATATTGTTCTGGTTTGATTTAAAATGATCGACACTATGCCCTATCATAGTACAACATAGACACCTATTCACATTACACCTGAAAGATCCCAGTTTACTCCCATTTGATCGTTCTTTTTCGGAGCTTTTTATAACTTTCTTAAGGCGGCTTGGTGCTAGGATATTTTTAAGGGAGGAAGCCCTTTTAAATGTTACTCCTGGATTATTTGGCAGGATGTCTCCCAGTATTGGATCATTCATAAGGATCAGCCAATTTCTATGCAGAATACTCCAGATTTTTTGGTGCTTTTTTGTATATGAGGTGAGGAAATTGATCGAAAAATCCTTTCCTCCCCCCTCCAACCTCTGTTTGGGAGCTAGCAAATCTTCCTGACATAAATTTGCACAATCATTATAATAAATGGAGAGGAAGCGCACAATAGGGTCTTATCCGATATAATCAGTCAATTATAAGTATGGTCACACTCACCTGGCCGGGTTGTGTGTGACACAACCACTAATAAACCAGACAATTGGATCCTGTCGAACGCAGCAATCAGCCAGAAGAGTTGTATAAATCATATGCGTTGATATAGGAATCTGGCTTGTAGATCGCGCTGTTCGAAGATTTGGCCAAGAAAATGACTCCAAGGACCTCGGATCTTTAAGACAAAGATCTTTATTCCTCCCAGACTCGATGCGTTTCGTGTACCCACTGTACACTACCTCAGGAGTTTAAGGATTACACAGCCACCATGAATCAAGCATGTTAAATAAAGCCCTTGGCAGGAAATGAGGTCTGAAACCTCTTTTTTTTTTTTTTTTCAAATCTTTATCACAAATGTCCATCACCACATAAATGTACAAAACATATCAATATAAAACAATACACATCATTTAACACCTTAGTGACGGCGCATTGCATATATACGTCGTCAAAACAGGATCCTTATTCTGTTAGGACGTGAAAATAAGTCATAACAGAAAGGGCCCTGGTTTGACGCGCCTGGAGCTAAAATCTCTGGGGTTTCAGCTACCGGGGGTGGCTGAGACCCTAGAGATTAAGAATTAGCTGGTGTTTTACCGGCACCTGTAATATGATGACCGGTAAATACCGTTTACCGATCATCACATTACACAAAGTGAAAGTGCCGGTAAAAATGCTTTCACTTTGATCCGACATGAAAACTCATGTCAGATCAAAGTGAAAGCATTAACCCCCTAGCCCACCAAGACCCCCAGTACTGGGGATCATCCCCACCACCACCACCCCACCCCCTAACAATCTAAAAATGGCAGCCGCCGGCGCCAAAACACGCCGCCTCCGCTGCATCTCTATGCGATCTGTCAGATCGCATAGAGATGCCGCCATTCCTGGGGGGCAACTGGTCCCCTCAGTGGCCCCCCAATGTCAGCCCCCTCACCCTGATCTCCCCCTTCTCCGCTCCCCCTGCTCAGCTCCCCCTCCTCCCTGCTGTGCACCCCCTCCTCCCTGCTGCGCTCCCCCTCCTCCCTGTTGCGCTCCCCCTCCGGCCATCAGCGCCCCCCCTTCCCTAGGTCTTCCCCTGCCTGGCCTCGACCCCCACCTCCGGTCCGCGGCCCCCCACTCTGCCCCGCTCCCCCCTTCCCTGCTCTCATACTTACCCTCCTGCAGCGTCGCCAGCCGTCTTCTCTCTTCCTCTGTCCCGGCGCCGCTGCTCTGCGTGCGCCGGAACAGAGGCAGAGTTAACCCCTGAATGACCACACAGGGATCTTCTGCAGTTAACCCCCTGCGTGGTCACAAGGGGTTAACTGCAGATCATTATTCCTGTGTGGTCACAAGGGGTTACTGCATCTGCAGTTAACCCCTTGTGACCACACAGGGATGATGACCTGCAGTTAACCCCTTGTGAACACACAAGGGGTTAACTGCAGGTTATCATCCCTGTGTGGTTACAAGGGGTTACTGGATCTGCAGTTAACCCCTTGTGACCACACAGGGATGATGACCTGCAGTTAACCCCTTGTGAACACACAAGGGGTTAACTGCAGGTCATCATCCCTGTGTGGTCACAAGGGGTTACTGGATCTGCAGTTAACCCTTTGTGACCACACAGGGATGATGACCTGCAGTTAACCCCTTGTGTGGTCACAAGGGGTTAACTGCAGGTCATCATCCCTGTGTGGTCACAAGGGGTTACTGGATCTGCAGTTAACCCCTTGTGACCACACAGGGATGATGACCTGCAGTTAACCCCTTGTGTGGTCACAAGGGGTTAACTGCAGGTCATCATCCCTGTGTGGTCACAAAGGATTACTGGATCTGCAGTTAACCCCTTATGACCACACAGGGATGATGACCTGCAGTTAACCCCTTGTGTGGTCACAAGGGGTTAACTGCAGGTCATCATCCCTGTGTGGTTACAAGGGGTTACTGGATCTGCAGTTAACCCCTTGTGACCACACAGGGATGATGACCTGCAGTTAACCCCTTGTGACCACACAAGGGGTTAACTGCAGATCATCATCCCTGTGTGGTCACAAGGGGTTGCCGGATCTGCAGTTAACCCCTTGTGACCACACAGGGATGATGACCTGCAGTTAACCCCTTGTGACCACACAAGGGGTTAACTGCAAGTCATCATCCCTGCGTGGTCACAAGGGTTTAACTGCAGATCTGGTAACCCCTTGTGACCACACAGGGATGATGATCTGCAGTTAACCCCTTGTGACCACACAGGGGGTTAACTTCAGATCATCATCTGAATGAGAATCGTCGCAGGACCTCCCACTGGACTACGTCGGACCTTCCCAATGGACTACGTCGGACCTCCCACTGGACTACGTCGGACCATCCCACTGGACTACGTCGGATGTCACTGTAATAAAGATGGGGTCTAAATAGGTATTTGTGTTTTTTTTCAAATAAAAATATTTTTCTCTGTGTTGTTTTTTTCTTTACAATCTACTAGAGATTCCTAATGGTCCGGTCTAATATTGGCCAGACGTTATGAATCTCAGGCTTAGTGCCAGCTGCCAAAAAGTTGGCATTAACCCCTTATTACCCAGTCTGCCACTGCTACACGGCAGCTGGAAGAGCTGGATACAGCGCCAGAAAATGGCGCTTCTATGAATGCGCCATTTTCTGGGGCAGCTGCGGGCTGCAATTCGCAGCGGGGGGGCCCAGAAAGCTTGGGCCTCCCTACGCTGAGGATTCCAGCCCCCAGCTGCCTAGTTGTACCTGGCTGGCCCAAAAATATGGCGAAGCCCATGCCATTTTTTTTTTTAATTATTTCATGAAATAATTAACAAAAAAAAAGGAGCTTCCCTATATTTTTGGTTTCCAGCCACGTAAAACTAGGCAGAAGGGGTTGGTGGCAGCCCGTAGCTGCCTGCTGTATCTGGCTGGACCAAAAATATGGCGAAGCCCCACGTCATTTTTTTTTAAAATTTAATAAAGAAATACTAAAAAAAAATGCAGGGGAGGAGACAACCAGGACACGGTGTGTCCGTATCTTGTGCACATGCTCTAAAAGTGAGAAATTGTGTGAAAAAAAGAAAATGTTCAATATGACATTATCACATTCTGTGAAGTAGCTGTAGGCTCCAAATGCTCACTATACCCCTAGATATAATCCTTGAGGTGTTTAGTTTCCAAAATGGGGTGACTTGTGTGGGAGCTCCAATGTTTAGGCACATAGGGGCTCCCCATATGCGACATGGTATTGGAGCTAATTTTCCATTCAAATTGTTAGCGGACACCATGTCGCATATGGAGAGCCCCTGTGTGCCTAAACATTGGAGCTCCCCAACAAGTGACCCCATTTTGGAAACTAGACCCCCAAGGAACATATCTAGATGCATAGTGAGCATTTCAACCTCCAAGTGCTTCACAAATTAGTCTGTAAAAAGGAAAAAAAGAAGATTTTTGTGAAAAAAAGTTTGTGAAGCACCTGGGGGTTCAAAGTGCTCATTATGCATCTAAATACGTTCCTTGGGGTGTCTAGTTTCCAAAATGGGGTCACTTGTTTAGTTGCTGTGAAGCACCTGAAGGGTTAATCATTTTCTTGAATGTATTTTTGAGTACCTTGAGGGGTGCAGTTTTCGGAATGGTGTCACTTTTGGGTGTTTTCTGTCATGTACACCCCTCAAACGGACTTCAAATGTGATGTGGTCATTAAAAAAATGGTTTTGCAAATTTTGCTGGAAAAATGAAAAATTGCTGACGAACTTTGAAACCTTATAACGTCCTAACCAAAAAATTTTTTTTTCACAAAATTGTGCTGATGTAAAGTAGACATGTGGGAAATGTTATTTATTAACTATTTTGTGTCACATAACGCTCCGGTTCAACAGAATAAAAATGACAAATTTGAAAATTGTCAAATTTTCAAAATTTTTGCCAATTTTTTTATATTTTCACAAATAAACACAAAAATTATCAACCTAAATTTACCACTAACTTGAAGCCCAATATGTCACGAAAAAACAATCTCATAACAGCTAGGATCCGTTGAAGCGTTCCAGAGATATAACCTCATAAAGGGAGAGTGGTCAGAATTACAAAAAACGGTCTGGTCATTAAGGTGGAAATTGGCTCCATCACTAAGGGGTTAAACATATCTCCCTCTATAAAACCAAGCAGTAAAATCACAATCTTTCAATTAAAATATTACAAACTCTTTAAAAAATAATGCTCATTAGCACATTCCTGTGCTCTTATACATTAATTTATCCCTTACACTTCCATGGTGAATAGGAGAGTGGTGGAAAAATTATAAAATTCTATCTCTGTCATATGATTTACACAATCATTATAAGCTTTTTGTAGCAATTTTTTGGGATAGTTTTTTCCAAAAACCTTTCTTTTAACATCCTTGCTTGTAACCTAAACTCAGTCTCTAAACTGCAGTTTTTCTTTATTCTTTTGTACTGGTTGGCAGGTATGTTTGTCAACCCTTTCCTATAGTGCCCTCTGTTAAAGTCTAGATAACTGTTTGCATCACATTTAAAAAAAAAATGTTTTGGTGGAGATTCTTCCCAAGGAATGAAATAGGGTCAGATCTAGGTGATCAATCTGGTTTGCATTGACTTCCCAGGCGAAATAGAGACCCCAATTGTTGTTCTCTAAACTTTCCAAGAATTCATGTACATTCTAACACTCATTGTTATACATGATAAATAAATCATCTATATATCTTTTATAGAATATAATATTACTGGAGTACGCAGAATTTTCAATATTGATGGACTCGAAGGTGGCCATGAATAGATTTGCATAAGTTGATGCCACCTTCGAGCCCATCGCGGTACCAAGTTGCTGGTGGTAAATTTTCTCCTCAGATTCAAAAAAATTGTTTTTCAGTATGAATTCCATACATTCTTTCACAAATTCCTTCTGTTTGATGGGGATACGTGTATCCTCATCTATAACAATACCAAAGCTGCATAGTCCCAAATCGTGTCTTATATTTGGGTAAAGTGAGGATACATCAACAGTGATAAAAGTATACATTGTTTTCCAGTGAGTTTCTTTCATTAATTGTATTAATTGTGTTGAATCCCTCAGGAAACTGTTCAGTTTAGTCACATGGATATACATTAAGTTATGCCGGCAGATTGGATGTTAGTGATCCTATCCCGGAGATGATAGGTCTCCCAGGGGGGTTCTTTTGATCTTCATGAATTTTAGGCAGATGGTAGAAGAAAGCTACAAGTGGATTTTTTACGGTCAGAAAACCATACTCATTTTTATCCAAAATATTCTCCTTCCTTTCTTTTGCGATTAATTTATTATATCTCATTATCGCATCTTTATATGACTTTAATGTAACCACCTTGTATGTTTTATCATCTTCCAGGATCCTATATGCCTCTTTAAGATAATCACTCCTATCCTGTATAACTACTCCCCCCCTTATCAGCAGATCTAATGACCAATTCATTATTATTTTTTTACTTTTTATAGCATCTATGTCTACCTTAGACAAATTCCGCCTCAAGAAAGTTGTAAAAAGCTCCAGAAAAGAACAATCAAATGGGAGTAAACTGGGATCTTTCAGGTGTAATGTGAATAGGTGTCTATGTTGTACTATGATAGGGCATAATGTCGATCATTTTAAATCAAACCAGAACAATATGACATTTTATTTTTTGAAACATTTGTTTTTTTATTGGTTTAATTATATATGCATACAGATAAACATTAGTGCAACAGTGCACAACAGTATTTTACATACACAAACATTGTAATAGAATAAAGACTAGGAGGGTAAGGGGGGAACGGGAAGAAGGGAAGTTAAGAATCCACCGTAATATGCATTTATTGATCAATAAGCAAATTAAAGCATGGGGTTAGCATCGAATGTGTTTTATATATTTTGCCTGACATGTGTCTGTTATAATTAGTTGGGCAGAGATTCTTTTCTAAGGGGGCACCAGCAAATATTGTGATGAAGACCATGGATCCCACCAACACATCTTCTTAGTCTTAATTTTGTGTTCATGACATAAAACCAATTCATGTTGCATGTGTAAATTAATGAGCGACAGGAGCTCGTCCTTAGATGGGGCTGACCCACTCTTCCAACGTCTAGTGACACACATCCTGGCGGCTATTAATACGTTGGTAATAATGGGTTTAAGGAGGGACGGAAATTCATCAATGTCAATACCCAATAAGGCTAGAGGGGCAGTTAATGTAATGGGCAAGCCCGTGACCACATTTAGCACGTGCTCCGCAGACCTCCAAAAATTTCGCACCATGGGACAGTACCACCACATGTGCTCCATGGTTCCCTCCTGCAAGCAACACGTCCAACATCTCCCAGATTGTGAGGGTTGGAACCTGCATAATTTCAACGGGGTCAGATACCAATTTAGTTGAAGTTTTTTCGCCTGTTCCAAATGGTTTAAGCAGGATGTATATTTTGAAGCATGTGAGGCAGCACTGTGCCACGACTCTAGAGTTGCCGTGAAAGAAAGTCTACGCTCCCATATCTCCATATAGGGAAGTTTGGCATCTCCAACCCGGGATATGAGAGATTGGTATATAATGGAGATTCCATGTTGATTGGATGTAGACTTGAAGTATCTCTGCAGTGAGGTGTCCACCTGAGAGATATCAAAAGGAGGAATCTCGCAAGCATTTATTAAGTGTCGGACCTGTAAATACTGATAAAATAAAGTATTGGGTAGCATAAATTTACGTGCTATGTCTTGAAAAGATCTGATCCCGCCCAAGTCAATAAAGTCATTCAAAGTGGCAACACCACCTTCCCTCCAACGGGAGAGAGAGAGATCAGGAATCATACTCTCTATTGCTTTGAGAGAAATATATCTGTATAGAAATTGGAGGTGAGTTTTGCTCAGACGGTGCCAGGTCCCCAGCAAAGCATTCATAGTAGAAAGGTTCCCTCCCCTCTCCTGGTTGCATAGGAGACCCGCTTCCAATAAGGATCTGAGGGATGCAGTGGGGGCCGAATGGGCCTCTATTTGTAACCAATCCAGTGAGCTAGCATCTCCAGACCACCACAGTTGCACCGGTTCCATGAGTGCTGCTCTATGATATGTGAGGTCATCAGGAACTCCTAGACCCCCCTATTATATGGTAGAATCATGGTTTTATGAGCTACACAGTGAGGCTTCCCCGTCCATATGAATTTGTTAAGAATGTGCTGCAATCTGGCTAAACATGCCCTCGGAAAGGACAGCGGCAAGCACCTAAAAAGATAAATTAATTTGGGGAGTATAAGCATCTTTATCAATTGAATCCTGGAGATCCAGGAGAGACACACAGGGGCCATTTTATCCAATTCGGTGCCAATGTCCCTGGCCACTAGGTCCACATTGGCCTTAACAATATTATGCATAGAAGTTATATTATTCCCAAATATCTAAAGCCCTCGCCTGCCCACGTAAAAGAGAATTGGCATCGTATATCCTCCATCACCTGCGCAGGTAGGTTTATCGGGTATATAACGGACTTGGAGACATTTAAGTGATAGTAAGATGCCTCAGAGAATTCCCCCAGAACAGCCATTATTTCTTGCAGGGAGGACAAGACATTGGTGCAAGTCAAAACGACATCATCGGCGTATAGCCCAATTTTATGTTCTGCGTTTCCAACAGTGACTCCCTTCATCTGGGGGTTTCGCCTGATTCGCTCCGGCAAGGGCTCCATCACTAACGCGAATATTAGGGGTGAGAGAGGGCATCCCTGGCGTGTGCCATTAGAGATATCCAGAGAACCTGATACAAAGCCGGAGGCACAGACGGAAGCATTAGGTGAGGAGTATAACGCCATAATAGCCGACTGAATCGGGCCGATAATACCAAATTTATTTAGAACTGCTTCAACATACCCCAGTGTACCCTGTCAAAAGCTTTTTCAGCATCCAGGGACAGTAGTACACCAGGGGAGTCAGATCTTTCCATTATTTCGAGAATATTTATAAGGCGTCTGGTTCCGTCTCACGCCTGCTGGCCTGGCACAAATCCGACCTGGTCTGGGTCTATCAGAGATGGTAGAACATCCATCAGTCTGGTAGCCCACACCTTCGCGTACAATTTAGTGTCACAGTTGAGCAGAGCGATCGGGCGAAAGTTACCCGGGTCTGTGGATGCTTTCCACGGTTTAGGAAGGGTAGTTATAATAGCCTCTAATCCTTCAGTCTAATCTCTCCCCTGGATCGCCAGTACGCAAACAGCCTCAACAAATAGGGGAAAAGAATAGGGAAAAATTGTGTATAATACAGAAAGGAGAAGCCATCCGGACCAGGCGCAGTTCCCTTTTTAGTAGACCTGAGCGCCCGATTTAACTCTATTTCTGTGATTGGGGTGTTTAGATTGCTTAATTGAGCTGACGTCAATTTGGGAAGGTTGACTTTATCTAAAAAATTTGAGATCAGGGTCTCATTAAGTTGTAAAGTGTTATTATCATGTTTTAAATTGTACAGTGACTCGTAATAAGCCCGGAATTCTTCCGTTATAGAGATGGGGTTGCGAATCTGCTTTCCTGTTGATGATATGAGATAGGGTATCCTAAACCGTGCAGCTCTTTTTTTAACCCGTCTAGCTAAAAGTGCGCCCGCCCTGTCCCCCATACCATAGTACCTTGCTTTTAACTTTTTAAGATCTCTTTCTGCCTTTTGTAATAGAAGGGACCGTAGATGGTTCCTGGTTTCTAGTAGAGTTTTAAGTAACTGTGGGCAAGGGGTCTCTTTGTGTTGTTTTTCCAGAGTCCTAATATTATGTAAAGTACTCGTTAAGTCTGCCGCATATTTCTTTTTCGCATAGGCGGCTATTTTAATGAGTAAACCTCTAATCACCGCTTTGTGGGATAGCCACAATTCATCCTGTACTTCCCCATTATTATTGGTAGAGAAATAATCTTTGATCTGGTTTGTTATGTCTTTTATGACCTCCTGATTTGTCAAAAGATATGTGCTTAATCTCCACATATGTAGGGGCCTGATGGCCGATGGGTCAGAAATCTCCAATGTTACTGGTGCGTATTTGGACCACGTTATATTGCCTATGCCCGTTTGTTGACATTTATGTAAGAGAGCATCATCTACCAGTATGACATCTATGCGACTTTATGTATACCTGTTCGAGAAAAAAGTGTAATCTCGCTCCTCACTGTGCTGGTATCTCCACACATCGTGTAGGCCGCTTTCTGAAGCCGGTGGTCCCATTTCACTTCGAGCATGTGATGGTCCAGAACAGTCCATCCTTTTATACATCGGGACATTGAAATCCCCGCATATAAGTCTGTGGCCCTGCGCGTGAAGTTGCACCTTGTCCAGGAGAGATCGCAAAAACCTGATTTGGCCAGAATAGGGGCATATACCGAAACCAGAGTATAGCGGCAGTTGTTAAGGGTGCATAACAAAATAAGGTAACAGCTCTCTGGATCTGATACAACTGATTCTAAATGGAATGGTACAGAATTTTTTATAAAGATTCCCACTCCCGCCTTTTTCCTTGAGTTGTTGGCGAAAAACTGGTGGGGGTATATGTGTGAATGCATTCTACTATTATCTTCGGCCAATAAGTGCGTCTCCTGTACAAAAATAACATCACAGTCGGACTTGCGCAGGTGCCGCCAGGCTATGGATCTTTTCACAGGGGAATTTAACCCATTAACATTAATAGACAATAGAGATATGCTCATGATAAAATAACAACCGAAATATGCATATGTCAGTATGTCGCATTCGATACCAACAAGTTTTCTGAGTAGCTACATCACATCTGTAAGACTTCAGTAAGGGTGGAAGAGAAATAGAGGAAAATAATGGGAGGATAGGAGGCAAGTATACAGGAAGAAATCCCAGTACTGCAGGGGACCAACTCTTCGTCCCTCGGAAACTAGGGTGGAACAAAATAGAAAAATAACAGAAAAAACATCAAAAACGAAGAGGTCATCCTCTTCCTTGGAAGTCCAGTGAGTGACAAAAACACACTCTATGTGTAGATATCCAGGAGTTCAGGTCTTATCCCTGGATGTGTGAGTGTCCTAGTCCTGGGCCAGATCCGGGAAGGGATAAAGTGAGAGAAAAGAAAGAAAGCGAAGCCATCCACAGGCTGTGATTTAAGCGCTCAAACCGTGGTCCATTCGGGGTCAAGATGCTTCTTGTGGGTATCCGGTGAAGGCGAATGACCTCCGTTTTTAGCCGGAGAACCAAGTCCCCACTGGGATAGTAGTTTGGCTGCCTGGTTTGGGACAAGGCAAATATGAGTGGTGCCGTTTCTGAGAAAAGAGGTATATGGTTGAAACGCCCTCTGTAACGCTAGGGTGCCTGGTGATAGGTCAGAGAACACCGTTAGAGGAGAAAACTGTTCTGGCAGAACCGGTTTGCCTCTCAGACAGTATAAAAAGTCTTCTTTTAGTTCATAAAAATGAATCCTGGCAATGGTGTCCCTAGGTAGGGAAGGGTTAATATGAGACGGCTTGGGCACCCTGTGTATTCTATCAATTATAATGTCCTTCTTCTGCACCTCAGGCATGGCCGCCATTATGAAATCTTGTAATAATGGGCGAAGGACTTTAGGCTGTACACTCTCTGGGATACCTCTTATGCGTATGTTATTTCGTCTATGGCGATCCTCAAGTCCAGTTGCTTTGCCTGCACCTTAGCCATGTCTGCCTTTAACACCTCATGTGCGTCTATCAAGTCATTGTGTGATTTCACAAGCTCCACCATCTTCCTCTCCAGCCTGTCAGTCCGGCCCCCCACCTCCGCCAGCTCCCTTTTTGTTTCAGCCATCATACCTTTAATGTCCTGCTGCAGCGAGGTCCGGAGGGAAGCGAGCATGGAGGACAGCATCGCTTTCATGCTGCTGTGTGTGACTGGGGAGTCCTCCCGCTCCCCACCGGCCGATACCGAGGAGGCCATGGAGCTTCGTCTGGAGGAGGAGCGGGCCGCGTGCGGTGATGCCGGCGCAATCTTTGGAGTGCTGTCGGCGGGCTTGGTGCTTGTAAAATAAGCCGTTATGCGCTGCGGGGAGTTGCGCTTCCCGCTTCTAGTTTTGCCCATCCAGGCACAAGGCTCTCCCGCGTGTGTGGGGGCTATTTCTGGTGGTAATCCGGGGTTAGGAGGGCTGTATGAGCCGCTTTAGTGCCTGCAGATGCAGGAGCTCCTCGATCAAGCGGCCATTCCCTTGCTGCGCTAGGCCACGCCCCAACAACATGACATTTGACATAAAGTTCTTTCTGACTTGCAAGACTTCATATGTTATCTATCTGATCCAATGTGAATGTGGACTACAGTATGTCAGGAAAACGACATACTGTATAATGCTCCCTAAAATTTATAAGGATCAAAAGAACCCCCTGGGAGACCTATCACCTCCGGGATAGGATCGCTAACATCCAATCTGGCGGCATATGTTGATAACTTTATGTATATCCATGTGACTAAACTGAATAGTTTCCTGAGGGATTCAACACAATTAATACAATTAATGAAAGATATTCACTGGAAAACAACATATACTTTTATCACTGTCTCTCTTCCTGTCACCGCTCCTCGTGTCCTCGCTCTTCCGTCTCTCCTCCTGTCACTGCTCCTCCTGTCCCCGCTCCTCCATCTCTCCTCCTGTCCCTGCACCTCCTGTTCCCGCACCTCCGTCTCTCTTCCTGTCACCGCTTCTCCTGTCACTGCTCCTCCTGTCATCGCTTGTCCTGTCATCGCTTGTCCTGTCCCCGCTACTCAGTCTCTCCTCCTGTCACTGCTCCAGCATCTCTCCTCCTGTCCCCGCTCCTCCTGTTCCCTCTCCTCTGTCTTTCCTTCTGTCACGACTTATCCTGTGACTGCTCCTCTTGTCTCCGCACCTCCGTCTCTCCTCCTGTCCCTGCTCCTCCGTCTCTCCTCCTGTCACCGCTCTTGCTGTCCCCACTCCTCCGTTTCTCCTCCTACCCCACGCTCCTCCTATCCCTTGCTCCTCCTGCCCTGCATTCTCCTGCCCCCCCCTCCTCCTGCCTCATGCTCCTCCTGCTCCCCGCTCCTCCTGCCCTGTGCTCCTCCTCCCCTGCATTCCTCCTTCTCTCCTCCTGTCACCGCTCCTCCGTCTTTCCTCCTGTCACCGCTCCTCCTGTTACCGCTCTTCCCTCTCTCCTCCTGTCACCACTTCTCCTGTCCCTGCTCCTACGTCTCTCCTCTTGTCACCATTCCTTCGTCTCTCCTCCTGTCACCGCTCCTCCTGTCCCCGCTCCTCTGTCTCTCCTCCTGTCCCCGCTCCTCCTGTCACCGCTCCTCCGTCTCTCCTCCTGTTACCGCTCCTCCATCGCTCCTCCTGTCCCTGCTCCTTCTGTCACCGCTCCTCCTGTCACCATTCCTCCTGTCCCCGCTCCTCCTGTCATCACTTGTCCTGTCACCGCTCCTCCTGTCCCCGCTCTTCCATCTCTCCTCCTGTCTCTGCTCCTCCTGTCACCGCTTCTCTGTGTCTCCTCCTGTCACCGCTCCTCCTGTCCTCCCTCCTCCATCCCTCCTCCTGTCTCCGCTCTTCCTGTCACCGCTCCTCATGTCACCGCTCCTCATGTCACTGCTCCTCTGTCTCTCCTCCTGTCCCCACTCCTCTGTCTCTCCTCCTGTCCCCGCTCCTCCAGTTCCCGCTCCTCTGTATCTCTTCCTGTCACCACTCTTCATGTCACTGCTTCTTCTGTCACCGCTTCTCCTGTCCCCACTCCTCTGTTTCTCCTCCTGTCCCCACTCCTCCATCTCTCCTTCTGTCCCCGCTCCTCCTGTTCCTGCTCCTCCATCTCTCTTCCTATCACCGCTCCTCATGTCACCGCTCCTCATGTCACCTCTCCTCCGTCTCTCCTCCTGTCACTGCTCCTCTGTCTCTCCTCCTGTCCCGGCTCCTCCGTTTCTCCTCTTGTTCCCGCTCCTCCATCTCTCTTCCTGTCACCACTGTTCCAGTCACCGCGTCTCCTGTCACCGCTCCTCCTGTCACCGCTCCTCCATCTCTCCTCCTGTCACCGCTTTTCCTGTCCCCGTTCCTCCATCTCTCCTCCTGTTACCGCTCCTCCTGTCCCCGCTCCTCCATCTCTCCTCCTGTCCCCGCTCCTCCTGTCACTGCTCCTCCGTCTCTTCTCCTGTCACCGCTCCTCCATCGCTCCTCCTGTCCCTGCTCCTTCTGTCACCGCTCCTCCTGTCACCATTCCTCCTGTCACCGCTCCTCCGTCTCTCCTCCTGTCACCGCTCCTCGTTTCCCCGCTCCTCCATCTCTCCTCCTGTCACTGCTCCTCCATCTCTCCTCCTGTCCCTGCTCCTCCGTCTCGCCTCCTGTCCCCGCTCCTCTGTTTCTCCTCTTGTTCCCGCTCCTCCATCTCTCTTCCTGTCACCACTGTTCCTGTCACTGCGTCTCCTGTCACCGCTCTTCCTGTCACCGCTCCTCCGTCTCTCCTCCTGTCACCGCTTTTCCTGTCACCGCTCCTCTGTCTCTCCTTCTGTCACCGCTCCTTCTTCCCCATTCCTCCATCTCTCCTCCTGTTACCGCTCCTCCTGTCCCCGCTCCTCCATCTCTCCTCCTGTCCCCGCTCCTCCTGTCACCGCTCCTCCGTCTCTCCTCCTGTCACCGCTCCTCCATCGCTCCTCCTGTCCCTGCTCCTTCTGTCACCACTCCTCCTGTCACCATTCCTCCTGTCACCGCTCCTCCGTCTCTCCTCCTGTCACCGCTCCTCGTTTCCCCGCTCCTCCATCTCTTCTCCTGTCACTGCTCCTCCTGTCCCGGCTCCTCCATCTCTCCTCCTGTCCCTGCTCCTCCGTCTCTCCTCCTGTTCCCGCTCCTCCATCTCTCTTCCTGTCACCACTGTTCCTGTCACTATGCGTCTCCTGTCACCGCTCCTCCTGTCACCGCTCCTCTGTCTCTCCTCCTGTCACCGCTCCTTCTGTCCCCGTTCCTCCATCTCTCCTCCTGTTACTGCTCCTCCTGTCCCCGCTCCTCCATCTCTCCTCCTGTTACTGCTCCTCCTGTCCCCGCTCCTCCATCTCTCCTCCTGTCCCCGTTCCTCCTGTCACCGCTTCTCTGTCTCTCCTCCTGTCACCGCTCCTCCATTGCTCCTCCTGTCCCTGCTTCTTCTGTCACCGCTCCTCCTGTCACCATTCCTCCTGTCACCACTCCTCCGTTTCTCCTCCTGTCACCGCTCCTCGTTTCCCCGCTCCTCCATCTCTCCTTCTGTCACTGCTCCTCCTGTCCCCGCTCCTTCATCTCTCCTCCTGTCCCTGCTCCTCCGTCTCTCCTCCTGTCCCCGCTCCTCCAGTTCCCGCTCCTCTGTCTCTCTTCCTGTCACCACTCTTCATGTCACTGCTTCTCCTGTCACCGCTTCTCCTGTCCCCACTTCTCTGTTTCTCCTACTGTCCCCGCTCCTCCATCTCTCTTCCTGTCACCGCTTCTCCTGTCACAGCTTTTCCTGTCACCGCTCACATATCTCCGCTCCTCATGTCACCACTCCTCCGTCTCTCCTCCTGTCATCGCTCCTCCTGTCCCCGCTCCTCCATCTCTCCTCCTGTCCCCGCTCCTCCTGTCACCGCTCCTCCGTCTCTCCTCCTGTCACTGCTCCTCCATCGCTCCTCCTGTCCCTGCTCCTTCTGTCACCGCTCCTCCTGTCACCATTCCTCCTGTCACTGCTCCTCCATCTTTCCTACTGTCACCGCTTTTCCTGTCACCTGTCCTCTGTCTCTCCTCCTATAACCGCTCCTACTGTCACCGCTCCTCCTGTCAATATTCCTCCATCGCTCCTCCTGTCCCTGCTCCTTCTGTCACCGCTCCTCCTGTCACCATTCCTGCTGTCACCGCTCCTCCGTCTCTCCTCCTATCACCGCTCCTCGTTTCTCCGCTCCTCTATCTCTCCTCCTGTCACTGCTCCTCCTGTCCCCACTCCTCCATCTCTCCTCCTGTCCCTGCTCCTCCTATTCCTGATCCTCCGTCTCTCTTCCTGTCACCGCTTCTCCTGTCACCGCTCCTCCTGTCACCGCTCCTCCTGTCACCGCTCCTCCGTCTCTCCTCCTGTCACCGCTCCTCCTATTCCCGCTCCTCCGTGTCTCCTCCTGTCATCGCTCCTCCTGTCATCGCTCCTCGTGTCCCTGCTCCTCTGTCTCTCCTTCTCTCACCGCTCCTCCTGTTCCCACTCCTCCATCTCTCTTCCTGTCACTGCTCCTCATGCCACCGCTCCTCATGTCACCGCTCCTCCGTCTCACCTCCTGTCCCCACTCCTTCGTCTCTCCTCCTGTCCTGGCTATTCCTGTTCCCACTCCTCCGTCTCTCTTCTCTTATCCTGTGACTGCTCCTCTTGTCCCCGCTCCACTGTCTCTCCTCCTGTCCCTGCTCCTCCGTCACTCCTCCTGTCACCGCTCTTGCTGTCTCCGCTCCTCCGTCTCTCCTCCTGCCCCCGCTCCTCTTGCCTCATGCTCCTCCTGCCCTTTGCTCCTCCTCCCCCACGTTCCTCCTGCCCCCCGCTCCTCCTGTCACCGCTCCTCCATCTTTCCTCCTTCACACCGATCCTCCTGCACCTCTGTCTCTCCTCCTTTCACTGCTCCTCCTGTCCCCACTCCTTTGTCTCTCCTCCTGTCACTGCTTCTTCTGTCACCGCTCCTCCTGTCACCGCTCTTCCTGTTCCCGCTCCTCCATCTCTCCTCCTGTCCCCACTCCTCCTGTCCCTGTTCCTCTGTCTCTCCTCCTGTCCCCGCTCCTCCGTCACTCCTCCTGTCACCGCTGTTTTGCTGTCTCCGCTCCTCTGTCTCTCCTCCTGCCCCCGCTCCTCTTGCCTCATGCTCCTCCTGCCCTGTGCTCCTCCTCCCCCACGTTCCTCCTTTCCCCGCTCCTCCTGTCACCGCTCCTCCATCTTTCCTCCTATCACTGATCCTCCTGTTCCTGCTCCTCCGTCTCTCCTCCTGTCACCGCTTCTTCTGTCACCGCTCCTCCTGTCACCCCCGCTCCTCCGTCTCTCCTCCTGTCACCGCTCTTCCTGTCCCCGCTCCTCCATCTCTCCTCCTGTCCCCGCTCCTCCTGTCCCTGTTCCTCTGTCCTCTCCTCCTGTCACCGCTCGTCCTGTCCCCTCTCCTCCGTCTTTCCTTCTATCACGGCTTATCCTGTGACTGCTCCTCCTGTCCCCGCTACTCCGTCTCTCCTCCTTTCCCCGCTCCTTCGCCTCTCCTCCTGTCACTGCTCCTCCTGTCACCTCTCCTCTGTCTCTCCTCCTGTCACCACTATTCCTGCCCCCACTACTCCATCTCTCCTCCTGTCCCCGCTCTTCCTGGCTCCGCTCCTCCTGTCCCTCCGTCTCTCCTCCTGTCATCGCTCCTCCTGTCCCCACTTCTACGTTTCTCCTCTTGTCACCGCTCCTTCGTCTCTCCTCCTGTCACCGCTCCTCCTGTCCCCGCTCCTCTGTCTCTCCTCCTGTCACCGCTCCTCCTGTCCCCGCTCCTACGTCTCTCCTCTTGTCATCGCTCCTTCGTCTCTCCTCCTGTCACCACTCCTCCTGTCCCTGCTCCTCTGTCTCTCCTCCTGTCACCGCCTCTCCTGTCACCGCTCCACTGTCTCTCCTCCTGTCACTGTTCTTCCTATCCCCGCTCATCCATCTCCTGTCACCTCTCCTCCTGTCCCCGCACCTCCGTCTTTCCTCCTGTCACTGCTCCTCCTGTCCCCACTCCTCTGTCTCTCCTCCTGTCACTGCTTCTTCTGTCACCGCTCCTCCTGTCACCTCTCCTCCTTCTCTACTCCTGTCACCGCTCTTCCTGTCCCCGCTCCTCCATCTCTCCTCCTGTCCCCGCTCCTCCTGTCCCTGTTCCTCTGTCTCTCCTCCTGTCACCACTCGTCCTGTCCCCTCTTCTCCGTCTTTCCTTCTGTCACGGCTTATCCTGTGACTGCTCCTCCTGTCCCCGCACCTCCGTCTTTCCTCCTGTCACTGCTCCTCCTGTCCCCACTCCTCTGTCTCTCCTCCTGTCACTGCTTCTTCTGTCACCGCTCCTCCTGTCACCTCTCCTCCTTCTCTACTCCTTTCACCGCTCTTCCTGTCCCCGCTCCTCCATCTCTCCTCCTGTCCCCGCTCCTCCTGTCCCTGTTCCTCTGTCTCTCCTCCTGTCACCACTCGTCCTGTCCCCTCTCCTCTGTCTTTCCTTCTCTCACGGCTTATCCTGTGACTGCTCCTCCTGTTCCCGCTACTCCGTCTCTCCTCCTGTCCCCACTCCTTCGCCTCTCCTCCTGTCACTGCTCTTCCTGTCACCTCTCCTCTGTCTCTCCTCCCGTCACCACTATTCCTGCCCCCACAGCTCCATCTCTCCTCCTGTCCCCGCTCCTCCTGTCTCCGCTCCTCCTGTCCCTGTTCCTCCGTCTCTCCTCCTGTCACCGCTCCTCCTGTCCCCACTCCTACGTTTCTCCTCTTGTCACCGCTCCTTCGTCTCTCCTCCTGTCACTGCTCCTCCTGTCCCCGCTCCTACGTCTCTCCTCTTATCATCGCTCCTCCGTCTCTCCTCCTGTCTCCGCACCTTCGTCTCTCCTCCTGTCCCCGCTTCTCCTGTCACCGCTCCTCCGTCTCTCCTCCTGTCACCGCGCTCTTCCTGTCCCCGCTCCTCCATCTCTCCTCCTGTCCCCGCTCCTCCTGTCACCTCTCCTCCTGTCCCTGTTCCTCTGTCTCTCCTTCTGTCCTGTCCCCTCTTCTCCGTCTTTCCATCTGTCACGGCTTATCCTGTGACTGCTCCTCCTGTCTCCACTCCTCCGTCTCTCCTCCTGTCCCCGCTCCTTCGTCTCTCCTCCTGTCACCGCTCCTCCTGTCACCGCTCCTCCGTCTCTCCTCCTGTCACCGCTCTTCCTGTCCCTGCTCCTCAATCTCTCCTCCTGTCCCTGCTCCTCTGTCTCTCCTCCTGTCACCGCTTCTCCTGTCACCCATCCTCCGTCTCTCCCCCTGTCACTGCTCTTCCTGTCCCCGCTCCTCCATCTCTCCTCCTCTCCTTGCTCCTCCTGTCACCTCTCCTCCTGTCCCTGTTCCTCTGTCTCTCCTCCTGTCCTGTCCCCTCTCCTCCATCTTTCCTTCTGGCGCAGCTTATCCTGTGACTGCTCCTCCTGTCCCACTCTCCTCCGTCTCTCCTCCTGTCCCTGCACCTTCGTCTCTCCTCCTGTCACCGCTCCTCCGTCTCTCCTCCTGTCACCACTCTTCCTGTCCCTGCTCCTCAATCTCTCATCCTGCCCCGCTCTTCCTGTCAACGCTCCTCCTGTCCCTGCTCCTCTGTCTCTCCTCCTGTCACTGCTCGTCCTGTCCCCTCTCCTCCGTCTTTCCTTCTGTCACTGCTTATTGTCACCATGGCCGACCCGCGCCCTGGCACCTGGCGCCCTGTTTCCTTGCTGCCCGCCTGCCCTCGGTCTGCAACCGCGTGGAGGTCTGTCAGGAGGCGGGGGTTTGGGTCCCAGCCGGCCGCCGCTGTCCCCGGGGGTCCCGTGCTTTTACCAGCCCCATCCTCGCTCCTGTGTCCTCTTACCCTCCTGCCTCGCTGTTCAGGGCTGCTGCTTCCTCCTTCTTGCTTCCTAGGGGCGCGCATAGGGCACGCGCGCGCTCTTCTGCTGTGCCTTAAAGGGCCAGCGTTGTAATTCTTCCGGCTCCACCTCTCAGCCAATCGCTGTGAGGTGGTGGCTATTTTTTTTTTTTAAATCATATATATTTTTATTGACAAAGAATCCAACATGTTATTTCACAGTACTTTCATTAACATTTATCTCAGTAATTTTCCCCTTTATTTTCCATAAACAGTACAAACCTGTGAACTCCCTCTCCATCCCCCCCAATATCTCCCACCCCTCCCCCTTCGAGCCAAGCGGTGAAACCGTGTTGCACGTATGTTTGAAACAAATACAGACTACAACTCACTCCCCTCTATCCCATTATATAGCAGACGCTGCCCCTCAGGTAGAAACTCTATCCCCTCCCGTAGGTGAGCCACGGTGACCAAATTCTCTCATAACAGTCTAGTTTACCCCTTTTCCGGTATACCCCTCTTTCCATAAGAGAAACATATTTTGCTCGTTCCATAAATTCCTGTCTCGATGGTGGTTCTGCATCAATCCAATGCCGAGCGACCAACTTTCGTGCTATATAGAGTAGCCTGGCTATGGCTATCTTTGAAAATTCCTCTGTCTGGATTTCATCCACATAACCTAATATGCACACTTTCGGGTCCCTAGGCACTACACAATTATACGCATCCTCCACTCTGTTTAACACCCTTATCCAATAACCACTCAGTTTTGGGCAGTACCACAACATATGGAGTAGGTCCGCCGGCTCCCCCCGACACCTGGGACACTCAGCATTAGATTTTAAATGTATCTTATGTAAGAATTCTGGGGTACGGTACACCCTGTATAAAACATAAAGTTGAGATAGCTTGCCTGGTTCACATATTGATTGTTTTGGTACCCACTCTAAAATAGAGTCCCATTGATCATCTTCTATTGTCCCAACCTCCTGTTCCCATCTCAGCTTAGCATTAGACGGATGTTGTAGCAAAAAGGTGTGCATAATGTCCCGATATGTGGTTGCAATTACTCCTTTCGTGGGACCTCACACACATAGTCCAGTACAAGATCCGTCTGGATCGTCAGTACCCTCTGTTTTGTTTGTGCTCTTACAGCGTGCCTCATTTGCAAGTACTGAAATATCCCTGTCTCTCTCAGCCCAAATTCTTCCCGTAGTCTCGAGAATGGCCTAAGCGTCTGTCCATCCAGGACTTGTTTTGCTAAGACTATGCCCCGGTCTCTCCACTCCCCCAGGCATCCCAGCTTTTCTATCTCCGGAAGGTTGGAATTATGCCATAGCGGGGAATAGTCCGTCAATCCTTCCACCCCTTGGAGCTTCTTCAATTTATCCCAGATAACATGTATTAGCCGAATAGTCGGACATTGTTTCCCCAGTGTTCGAAATGTCCCATCTCCACCCCAAATATTAACGGGCACCTATTAGTCACCCCCTCCATAACCTTTTGAATAGAAGGCTGAGCCGCTTTTTGCGTCCATCCTCTCATATGTTGAGACTGCGCCGCCACATAGTATAGATATGGATTTGGTAGGGCCAATCCACCTTCGTCTTTAGGTCGCTGAAGAAGTTCCAATCTCAGCCTCGCCAACCTCTTACCCCAAATCAACCCACGGAACAATGAATTGATATATTTAAACCTAGACTGTGGAATAGAGATTGGGGCATTATGGAAAACATACAGTAACTTAGGCATCAGCACCATCTTTTTTTGCGTCCATCCTCTCATATGTTGAGACTGCGCCGCCACTTAGTATAGATAGGGATTTGGTAGGGCCAATCCACCTTCGTCTTTAGGTCGCTGAAGAAGTTCCAATCTCAGCCTCGCCAACCTCTTACCCCAAATCAACCCACGGAACAATGAATTGATATTCCAAGTATAGAAAACAAATAGGCGGCACTCACCGTGTGTTCGTAGGTGCTTTCTTTATTGAAGAGGTGCGGGGAGGGGGTGCATGAAGGTACAGACGACAGGTCCTGTTTCGCGGTTTGCCCGCTTCTACAGGGCGAGACCTGTAGAAGCGGGCAAACCGCGAAACAGGACCTGTCGTCTGTACCTTCATGCACCCCCTCCCCGCACCTCTTCAATAAAGAAAGCACCTACGAACACACGGTGAGTGCCGCCTATTTGTTTTCTATACTTGGACTGTAAATGCTTGACTGGCTGATGCAGGCGTAGCACCACCAGGTGGCTGGGGATAAGACAGCGGTCTGTCTTTATGGAGGAATAAGAAAGACCAATAGCCCTGAAGGTGCCCGGTGCCCCTACCTTTCTATACACGTAATGAATTGATATATTTAAACCTAGACTGTGGAATAGAGATCGGGGCATTATGGAAAACATACAGTAACTTAGGCATCAGCACCATCTTTATTAAGTTCACCCTTCCCACTACAGACAGGTGTAGCCTATTCCACGCCTTCATCTTATCTTTAATAACCTCTAGTACCGGCCCCAGATTTAAATCCAAATACTTTGCAACAGGAATTGACACCCATATTCCCAGATATTTGAACCTATCCACCACTTTGAGGCCCCCGCTTTCCGCCACTGCCGAAACCCCTTCATCCACCGGAAACAGGGTAGATTTGTTCCAGTTGATCTTAAGCCCAGACATATAACCATATTGTTCAATAAGCCACATGGCTCTCGTCATGGAAGCACCCGAGTCCTGCAGAAATAATAGAATATCATCTGCGTACATTGCTATTCGTTCCTCCACCCTACCATATCGGAAGCCAATCACTTCCGTATCCCTTCTCAATTTTTCCGCAAGTGGTTCCACAACGAGAGCGAACAGCAGTGGGGAAAGCGGGCATCCCTGTCGAGTGCCCCTTTGTAGCATGATCGGCCCAAAAAGTGCCCCATTATCTCTTACTCTGGCCTCTGGTTGGGTATATAGTAATCGTATCCATGATACAAAACCTGGGCCAAATCCCATGGCATCCAACACTTTCCACAGGAATTGCCAGTTCACACAGTCAAATGCCTTTTGGGCATCCAACGAGGCTATTACCCTCCTACCCGTGTTGTCAGCTGGCAGTTGTAGGTTCAAAAACAGTCTCCGTAGGTTTATTGCAGTAGATCTACTAGGCATAAACCCAGACTGATCCGGGTGCACTAAGGAGCTTTTCACCCCCGTCAATCTATTGGCCAATGCTTTTGCAAGAATTTTAACATCAACGGGTAGCAGAGAAATCGGCCTGTAAGAATCTGGCAACCCAGGGTCCTTGCCCTCCTTTGGCAATACCACAATCGTCGCCTCCCGCATGGACCTTGGTAATATCCCGTCTTCTCTGGAGCATTCCAGTACTTCCAGCAACTTAGCTAACATTACCTCCTCAAATCTTTTATAAAGTTCAACCGGCAACCCATCAGCCCCTGGTGCCTTATCATTAGCCATGGATGACAATGCCACACTCAGTTCCTCGCTCGTTATCGATGCCTCCAGCATAGCCCTGTCTCCTTCAGATAACCTCGGCAGGTTCAGATCATTCAAGTAGTCCTCCATCCCGTCCGTGTCAACCTCCGCCCCAGAGGAATATAGTGCTTCATAGAATTTCCGAAACACTTCCCCAATGCCAGCTGAGTTCGTTATTTTGGCTCCATCAGAGTCAGTTAGTGAGTAGACAAATGGGGTTTTCCTCTGTGCCGAAGTCACCAGGGACAATAGATGACCAACCGCCTCTCCCTCAGCAAAAAATGCCAATACGTCTAAACTCATTCCGCTTAAGTGATTTATCAAGCAGAAATGCATCTAAATCCGCCTGGGCATCACGCAATCTGGACGTAAGGCTACTGTCCCCTCCCATTAGTAAGGCCTCTTCCGCCTCCTTCACCTTTTTCACTTTTATCTCTTCTTCTAATCTCGTCTTGGATTTACGCAGGTTAACCTCTTTAGACAATATTCCCCTCAAATAGGCTTTCATAGTATCCCAAACTACGGATGGCGCAGCGGACCCAGCATTAAATTCAAAAAATTCCCTAGTCAGTCGTTCTATTTGCTCCATATCAATAGATTGTAGCCACATTGGATGTAGCTTCCAGTGTAATCTGTTCCCCTTCAGTTGTTCCCCCAGTTTTACGGACACACATATCGGTTTATGGTCAGAGAGGACCCTGGGAAGATACTCCACAGTCAAGACAAGTTCATCCATGCGGTCGTTCCCTAAAGCCATGTCAATGCGTGAGAGAGTATTATAGGTAGGCGAATAGCAAGAATAGCATCTCACCTCAGGATTCCGTACCCTCCAAACATCCCTGAGTCCCAATTCTCCAAGGAGTAACCCAAAGGGTGTACTACGCCCACTAGTTCTGTGATGACTACTTCGGAATCTGTCCCAATACTCATCCTGTACATTATTCAAATCTCCCACCAGAAGCACCGGTATATCTCCTATGTGTCCCAGCCACTCCATAATTTCTTTAATCTTTCCACTGGAATATGGCGGCGGAATATACAATGCCACCACCACTATCAAGCACCCTTGAAGTCTACAAATCACAATGACATATTGCCCATCCCCATCAATGCGCATCTTCACCTCCTCATATTTACTCGTTCTAGGTATCAGCACAGAGACTCCTCTGGAGTACGTAGAATATGTGGAATGATAAGATTCCTGTAGCCACCTTTTCCGCAGAAGGTCTAGTTTATCTTCTACCATATGAGTTTCTAGTAGGCAGATAATTGCGGGCTTCTGATCCAGGATATATTGAAACACTGCGGCCCTCTTGGTAGCGTCAGATAACCCTCTCACATTCCAGCTAAGCACTTTACTGAATGCCATCAGTTAGTCTGAAGTCAAACCAGTACAATAGTCTATTGTAATTTCTCCACCGCTTGGCCCCTTCCCTTTTCCAACTCCCTGTACTCCCCTCCACCTTCCCCCTGCCAACGCCCTAGTAACCAAAAACAAGCGTCACTCCCTTGTAACGCGGGTCTCCAGATCTCAGCCGGAAGCATCTGTACCTCTCCCTGTCGCCTTACTCCCGCCTTAATGAACCTTATATAAAATTATTTTAAAGTAATATCGGTAATTCTAAACATATCCTCCCTCCCAATTAACAATAATCACCCCTAGATAGACTCCCGTCTCTCCACATCCATAAAATACAGTGCATAGTATCATAATAGCAATCCCGTAGGTCACCTAAGAGGAGAAAAACAGAACAACAAACAAGACTAAACATTTGGGCCACATTGCACGCCTATGCCAAGTATGCAAGCATATTAGACGGCCCATCCCCTTAAGGATCCTACGTCAGTATAAAGTTCACCCAGAGAAGGGAAAAAATAAGTGCAATAAAATAATAATAAAAAAGGTTATATGTAAAGAAATAAAGTCACATATAGAATATAGCCACAAAGATACATAGATCTCCCAGAGGTGTCACAAGCAGTTTCCAACAGATAAACCAGCTCACTCGTCTCGAGCAGAAAATTCAGTCATGACTCATAACTCGGTAGTGTGTCTCTCATCCGTCGTGCGCTCTTAGACGCTTATGGCGGGTTTACACGTTGCGATATCGTAGTCCAATTTCAATGAAAAGTCAAGTGGTTCAATCGTTGGAGCCGAGATCGTGCCTGCGTTGTATGGTGTGAACGTCCAATACGATGCAGGAACGATGTCAATGCGATATCGGGGATTGAATGAGCATGCTATTCAATGCTCCGATATTGCATAACGATTGAAGCCGGATCGTGCTGTGTAAACGCCCAACTACGATGCGATTTGAAACGTCACCCATTCACTCCCATGTTAAGTGTGCGATCCTGGGTTGGGGGGCGTAGACATCGCACGGACGTTGTATTCCGATATCGCAGCGTGTAAACATTCAATGCGATGCGGGAGAAACGTGCACTAAATGCGCGCTCCCGCGCGATTGAACTGCGATATCGGAACGCGATTGAAGCGTGTAAACCCACCTTTAGAATTTGTATCCAACCAATTATTCGCTTCCTCCGGCGAAAGAAAAAACTGCACTTTCCCCATGGCCTCCACCCGCAGTTTGGCTGGGAAGAACATGGCATACTGTAGTCCCATGTCTCTCAATCTCTTCTTCACTGCAGTAAATTGCTTCCTCTGTCTCTGCACTGTGGGTGAATAATCCGGGTATATTGCAATGTCCTGACCGTTATATGACATATCCTCTGCGTCTCGTGCCTTCCTCAGTATAATGTCTCTGTCTCTATAATTTAGAATCCGGGCTAGGATAGTACGTGGCTCTGATCCTGGTGGTCGGGGCTGCATCGGCACCCTATGAGCCCGTTCAACAGCATACATTTGGTCAGTGATGATTCACCAATCTTATCTTTCAGCCATTGTTCTATAAAGGCAGTGGGATCCCTCCCCTCCGCTTTTTCAGGGAACCCCACTATCCTTAAATTGTTCCTTCTAGATCTGTTTTCCAGATCATCGTTTTTTGCTATAGTTTCAGCCAGCAGTTTATCCTTTCTGGAATCAGATCTTTGCAGCTGCTGCACTCTGTCCTCTGTGGCACTGACTCTGCCCTCCATTTCAGTCATCCTGATATCAGACTTCTTTAATGTCCCCTTAATAGCAGCAATCTCTCCTTGCAGGCCCTGTACATTAGTGGCCACAGTGTTCAGGGTGGATTTCATGGATGTTATCAGGGAAAATAAGTCCTTCATTGTGGGCTCCTCTGGGATTTCCTGTCCCTGCTGTTGTTCCTCCATCCCATCCTCCCTTGCTGCAGCCTCTCTGCTCACCTCCATGCCACCCTCGGATCCACATCCATCCTCCTCCTCCTGGCCATCATGTTCCTCCTCACCCACCTCAGCTGCATCACCGCCATGGGCGAATCGCTGCAGCTTCGCCGCCGCCGCCATGCGCCTCCGGCAGGCCGCGTTCTCCTTCTCGGCCTCCATGCGCGCGGCGGCGCCATCTTGCGTCCCGCTCCCTCCACCAGCTCCCGCGTCCTGCTGGCGTCTGCGGGTCATGAGGCCTCAGCGGCGGCTCCGGGAGTGTGCTCCGGGTGCAGGGCAGGCTCCCCTCACTGATGGGGTCTCTCCGGTGCAGAAAGTAATAGCACCGATCAGGATAATCGCAAAGGCTCAGCGGGAGCTCTCCCTGGCACGTCCGCTCACATGCCCGGCTAAGCCACGCCCAAGAGGTGGTGGCTATTTAATGTTCACTTTTTCCTTAGACCGGTGCCTGGGCAACTTTTTGTTTGAGTAGTTGCCAGTCACAGGTTCTTCTGCCTTGTTGCAATTTATTATCACTATTCTTACTGCTTGTTTTTTTTCTGCAGTGGGATCCCCTGTGCTCCGTGTGGACCTCGTCTTCCATCCCGTATCTCGTACTCCCGGAGGATCCCGGACATCGCTCCCTGGTTTTGTGCTCCTTATTATCTGTCTTGCACTCCTTGGGTCGGTTCGCAGGCTCCCGGCTCACTGGTACCGCCTTAGCTGCCCTTGAGAAATCCCTGTATAGGGGTCACTCGTCTTGGGCTCCTTTGGTTGCCTCCCGGTGTGTCGGTCCTGTGGCTCTCCTCTGGGGTTTCCCTCCCTGCCTGTTTTGTTAAATAAACCTTCGAATCTGCCTTTTGTCTCCGGCTCTCTCTCTGGGTATCAGCATCCACACTACACTGTGGTACAGTGGGTCCACGAGTCAGTTCCGCCCTTGGTAGCATGACACTTATCCTGTGAATGCTCATCCTGTCCCCATTCTTCCCTCTCTCCTCCTGTCCCCGCTCCTCCGTCTCTCCTCCTGTCCCCGTTCCTTCGTCTCTCCTGTCTCGGCTCCTCCTGTCCCCGCTCCTCTCTCTCTCCTCCTGTCACTGCTCCTCCTGACCCTGCTCCTGCGCCTTTCCTTCTGTCAGCGCGCGTCCTGTGACTGCTCTTCCTGTCCTCGCTCCTCTGTCTCTCCTTCCGTCCCTGCTCTTCCTGTCCCAGCTCCTTCGTCTCTCCTCCTGTCACCGCTCCTCCTGTCACAGCTCCTCTGTCTCTCCTCCTGTCCCTGCTCCTGCGCCTATCGCATCGGGAGAGTGGGGTCTGTGTGCTGTGTCTAGTGTCTGTCTTCCCCTGTGCGCTGTCTTCTCTCTGTGCCGTCTCTCCCTTGTGCCTTTTTCTCCAGTCTGTGCTGTCCCCCCCATGTGCGCCGACTCAGTGTCTCATGTGTGCACTGTCTCCCCCGTGTGTGCCGTCTCTGTCTCTCATGTATGCAGTGACTGTGTCTTGTGTGTGTGCTGTTTCCTGTGTGCACCTTCTCTCCCGTGTGCGCTGTCTGTGTCTCTCCCGTGTACGCTCTCTCCTGTGTGCGGTGTCTCTGTGTGCCTGTCTCTGTGTCCCCCTGTGTCTCTGTGTCCCCTTGTGCCTCTGCTTGTCTCCATGTGCCTCTGCCTCTCCCCCTGTGGCTCTGCATGTCCCCTGTGCCTCTCCTCTCCCCGTGTAGCTCTGTGTGTCGCCCTGTGCCTCTTCTCTCCCCCTGTGACTCTGCGTGTCCCCCTGTGCCTCTCCTCTTCCCCTGTGACTCTGCCTGTCCCCCTGTGACTCTCCCCTCCCCCTGTATCTGTGTCCCCCTGTGTCTCTCCTCTCCCCCTGTGTCTGGGTCCCCCTGTGCCTCTCCTTTCCCCCTGTGTCTGTGTCCCCCTGTGCCTCTCCTCTCCCATTGTGTCTGTCTGTGTCCCCTGTGGTTGTTTCCTCTCTGCATGCCCCCCTGTTCCTCTCCTCTCCCCCTGTCTCTGTGTCCCCCTGTGCCTCACCTCTCCCCCTGTGTCTGTCCGTGTCCCCTCTGCCTCTCCCCCTCCACCTCCCCCCCCCCCGCTCCTCCAGTGTGGTAAAAAAAAAAAAAAAATCCTCAGCGAGGATACTCACCCCTCCGACGCGTCTTGTAGCTCCCATGGCAAGACCTGTCGTTGCTTGGGAAGCCGATCATCTGATCAGGAAGAGGAGCGGGGAGGGCCGGAGGAGAAGCGGGAGGGGCCAGGAGGAGATGCGTGGGGCAGGAAGAGGAGCGAGGGGGCCAGGAGGAGAAGCAGGGGGGCAGGAAGAGGAGTGGGGGGCCAGGAGGAGAAGCGAGAGGAAAGGCACAGGGGAACACAGAGACAGGGGGAGAGGAGAGGCACAGGGGGACATAGAGACAGGGGAGAGGAGAGGCACAGCCACAGGGGATACACACAGAGCTGCGGCAGGACGCGTGTATCCCGGTGATAGCGACGCCAATGTTGCCAGGTTGCAGCTTGGCGCGAGTTTTGCAAACGCTGCGCTCATTGGTCGCCATGGCTAGCGGCGACCAATGAGCGCTGGCGCGTGATTTCGACCTCAGACTGAAGTGGCCACAAGGCAATTTTTTTTTTAATCCTACAAGAAAACGTTTTGGCATGCTTAACTGTTTTTTTTTTCTCCTACAGGGCCTTTATAGGTAATTATAGGCAGTTATTTTAGATTTCATTTTTTTTGTCCACAGAACCAGTGTGAATATTCTTGAACCCAGAGCCACTGTTGCCTCCTCCATCATTTCTGTCGCGGTCCCTGAAGACACCGCCACCGCGGTATCTTTACCTCATCGGACACCGCAAGTGCATCTTCCCAGTCGTTTTAACACCCAGGTCCCACGATCTGGTTTTCCACTATCCTAGGCCTCTGACGCTACCGAATCCCTTCAACCAGCTTCCTGTTCAGTACGGGAGTGCCAGAGGCCTTCAGATAGGAATTCTGTGGCGGCGTATGTGTGGCACCCCAAGGGTTAATGTGCCACAGAAACATCAACACAGGTTTAATCCCCACACAACACTACACTAGAAAGTGGGAGGAGCTTAGGTGGCACCTGCACTAGTGGGAGGAGCTAAGTTGTTTACCACAGAGCAAGAGTGACAGTTAGTTCAGTCAGAGTTTAGTCTGGAGCAGGAGCAGAGTCAAGTAGAGGTGGAGGTCCTGAGAGGTCTGAGGAAAGGAGACAGAGGAACATACCCGGGATAAAGAGTTACCCCAAAAACTTGACCCCGGGGAGGGGCTTAAGATGGATACCGGATCCGAGGCTGTGCCTGAGACAGACAGGACAGTAAACACCGGCATAGTGAAGGTCCACCATCTTCACAACACCATAGCAAAGCAACACGGAGGAGTCAGTGACACAGAGGACTCAAGTTGCCCAAGTTGCCCAGCATATTGGTACCCGTGAGCATATAGTGGGTGGCGTCACGAGTGACAAATCCCCTGTAAATAACCCCCCATTTTATTGTGCGGGCCTGGGACACGGTCCGGACCAGGACCACCGTGACATCCCCCAGCAGTACCCCGGTCCGGCACCGAGTACCCCGTCCCAGTGGGCTCCACAACCTGGTGTCATGAACAGGATCTACCGTGCCCGGTACCGGACATTGTGTGCCGTGATTAGTGACTGTTTTAAATCTGCCGCTATTGCTGGGCGCGCGGCAAGCTGAATTGTAACTGCGCCACAGATACTGTAAATTTCAGAATCCGCCATTGCAGCGCGCGCGACGCGCGGGAAGAGAAACCGCTCACCGCTCTGACGTCATCCGGAAGGGAAGAGAATCCCTGGTGCGCAGCGGAACCTTAGTTAGACATCCGGACAGAAGCGGAAGACGGAGGGCGGATATTAACTAAGGGGGCCCAAGATGTCACAGCCCAATGCACAAGGTGGCGACGGAGCAGCCGGTGAAGCTGCAGCGCCGGACCCAGCGATAGTACCCGGCGGTGCAGTGGCGCAAGGAACAGCATCCATAATGCCATTCCTGATGCCGTATACTCCAGGGGCAATGTGGCTGCCCCAATACTCCGGTGAGCCTAATACACTAACTGACTTTATGCTAAAGATAAAGGAATATTATGTGATGTACCCCCTCACTGAAGCCCAGCGTGTAGGAATGATAATGGGACAGTTAACGGGCAATGCACGGCGTGAGGTTGCGTCCTGGCTGGACACAGATAAGGACACTGTAGAGCATCTAGCAGCCAGACTGAAAGCAACGTTTGAATCTGCTGCTGATACCCGGGCTAAGATGAGGTTCTTTGCATGCCACCAGAAACCTAAACAGACTGCCAGAGACTTTGCCTTGAACCTGCAGGAAGCACTCAGAGCCCTTAAGCTGGCAGAACCTGCTTTAGCCCCGGGAGCTGATAAAATGCTATTTGACCAATTCATAGAGGGCCTCCATTCCCCTTCCCACCGAGGACAGTTAAGCATGATACTGCTGCAGAACCCTGACATGACATTTACTGAGCTGAAAGTTAGAGCTATCCGTTTGCAGCAGCTGGAAGAGCCACGGGAGCTACCCACTGTCCTGGACATTGCAGCAGCACCTCAGCAGCCGGCAGCGCCAGCGACATCTGCCATGTCAGCAACTGCTGCTGAAACTGGAGAACTGATTTCTAATGCCGCAATCAATCAAAAGCTAGATGCCCTGACAGACACCGTGATCTCCATGGCCAAGGTCATCAAGGAACTGCGAGAGTCAAAGCCTGCACCCAAGACCAAGTCGGCGACCATCAGAGAGGATGTCCAGTGGACGAGGCCCAGAAGATACCCAGCAGCAAGAGGACGACCCAGCGATCGCTACCAACCAGATGAACAGCCAATTTGCCGTCGTTGCCAGAAACCCGGCCATCTTGCTCGTGAGTGTCCTTTAAACGACGATTCCCTGGGCAGGCGGGCCGCTCCCCAGGAATAAACCTTCAGGGCCCCTCAGCCTGGTATGACAGATTCGTGGGAGGAAAACCGGTGATCCCTATTGTGTTGGATGGCATTCCCTTTAGTGCCTTGCTGGATACCGGGTCCCAAATAACATCCATCCCACATGTTCTTTATAAAAGGTACTGGGCTGATTCAGACATTACTAATGCGCCAGATGACTTTAACTTTGATGTATGGGCTAGTAATGGACAGGTAATACCAAAGGTTGGATTTAGAAAGATGAATATTCAGGTTGGGAAGGTAGAATTGCAGAACTAGGGTGTTATAATCATCGATGTTAACCGGCGAGAACGTGAACCCGTGATGCTGATAGGAATGAATGTAATTGAGAAATGTTTTTCCGAAGTGTTAAGTGTTTTGCAGCAAATCGCCGAGACTGCCGGAACTGGACAACAGAGGCTTCTGCACAAAGAGATCAAAGCTCTGATGTTGAAGCAACAGGTAGAAATCTCCGGAGGTGAGATCGGCAGTGTACGAGCAAGTGATACAATACCCATTGTAATTCCTCCCAAAACTGAAATGTTGGTCTGGTGTAGAGCCGCAATAGGCATTAATGGGCAAGACTATCAAGCCCTGGTAGAACCCGTGTACTCAGACAGCAGACCCACCATACTCACAGCGAGAGGAGTAGTTGACGTACACAGGGGAAGAGTGCCATTACGCCTATTGAACTGCGGAGAAGACGAGGTCACATTACCTAAGTATGCTACCATGGCTAAGTTGTACACGGTTGATAACAATAACATCACAGCCGCCGAGCCCTTGAACCCATCAAGTCAGGCGGATGACAATGGCTCAGAGGAGAAGCTGCAGGATTGGTGCCAAAAGTTGCATGTAGGTACCAGTTCTACACCTCCCCATCACAAGCATGGAGTATACCGGGTAGTGAAGGAATGTGAACAAATATTCAGTAAACACCCGTTAGACTTTGGGCAAATCAAAGGGGTAGAGCACACTATACCCACAGGTAACCATCAGCCTATAAAAGAGAGGTATAGACCCTTACCTCACTACCAAACCACCAAAGATATGCTCAGAGAGATGAAATCTGCAGGAGTAATAAGAGACAGTTGTAGCCCCTGGGCAGCACCTCTAGTGTTAGTTAAAAAGAAGCACGGAACCATGAGAATGTGCGTAGATTATCGGCAGATTAATCGCATCACACATAAGGACGCATACCCATTACCTAGGATTGAGGAGTCATTAGCTGCATTAAAATCTGCTAACTACTTTTCCACCCTTGATCTGACTAGTGGGTACTGGCAGGTTCCTGTGGCCGAGGCCGACAAGGAGAAGACGATGGGCCTCTGTGAGTTTAATTGTATGCCGTTTGGACTCTGCAACGCACCCGGGACCTTCCAACGTCTGATGGAGAGCTGCTTAGGACACAAGAACTTTGAAACTGTCCTTCTGTACTTAGATGACGTCATAGTCTATTCCAAGACGTATGAGCAACATCTACAAGACCTGGCAGAAGTGTTCGAAGCTTTGTCCAAATATAGCATGAAGATCAAGCCATCCAAGTATCACCTATAAAACAAAAAGGAAAAGGGGCGCAAATGTGTAGGATCCCCTTATTAAAAACGTCTAAGTGGCGTGGATAGGTGGCCACTCACCTTATCGGGTTGTGCAATTCCTGCACAACCCGGTTTAACAGCCTCCGCCGCCGGCGGTATATGCAATGCCTCTCCGCTCTCCTCTCTCCTGTTCACGGCAGATTGTTTGTGCTGTTCCTGAGCTGCTCCAGCCGCCAGTCCCTCAAAAAGGGAGTAGTTTTCATGCAAAAAATAGTAATGGCGGTCTAATTAGGAGCGCTCTAAGGAACAAGCAGACATGTAAGATGTTTTCATAAATGTCAAACCTTTTATTAACTTCCTTAGCTCCCCTCACAGCTCCACTACGCGTTTCAACTGCATACAAACAGTCTTCATCAGGTGGTGAAGACACTACCTGATTTAGACTGTTTGTATGCAGTTGAAACGCGTAGTGGGGCTGTGAGGGGAGCTAAGGAAGTTAATAAAAGGTTTGACATTTATGAAAACATCTTACATGTCTGCTTGTTCCTTAGAGCGCTCCTAATTAGACCGCCATTACTATTTTTTGCATCCAAGTATCACCTTCTCAAACCAAAGGTACAGTACCTGGGGCACGTCGTGAGTTCATAGGGAGTAGCACCGGATCCTGATAAAGTCACAGTGATAAGGGATTGGCCAAGACCTACGAACGTGAAAGAAATGAGGCAATTCCTGGGCCTGGTAGGCTATTATAGAAGATTTATCAGAGGATTCACGAAGCTAGCAGCTCCTCTGCAAGACATTCTAGTAGGACGATCAAAGAAGACTTCATCCTGTAATTTCCTAACACGGTGGGATGAGGAAAGAGAAGATTCCTTCAATAAGCTGAAAAGTGCACTGACGGGAGAAGAGATCCTGGCATACCCTGATTACCATCAACCCTTTATTCTATACACGGATGCCAGCAACGTTGGACTGGGAGCAGTATTATCACAGATGCAAGGAGGCAAAGAAAGAGTTATTGCCTTTGCAAGTAGGAAGCTCCGGCCTACAGAAAGAAATCCCGAGAACTACAGCTCCTTCAAGTTAGAGCTACTGGCAGTACTTTGAGCTGTAACTGAACGTTTTAAACATTACTTGGCAGGTGCAGAATTCACCATCTACACGGATAACAACCCGTTGACTCACCTGGATACAGCGAAACTAGGAGCTCTGGAGCAGCGATGGATAGCCCGGCTATCTAATTACAACTTTGTCATCAAATACAGAGCAGGTCGCAAGAACGGGAACGCAGATGCCTTGTCACGGATGCCGCACCTGAAAGACGTGGAAGAGGAACCGGAAGAGTTGGAAGAGATTGAACTACCGGCCTTTCATCGTTCAAAGGTACAAGATTATCAACCCGGCGCCTACCAAAGAAAACAGGAAGTAAATCTTAACCCGTTAAGACACTACGGATGGGCCGAAGCCCAAGATAATGATCCAGCCGTGAAGCTAGTGAAAGAACTGCTTACGCAACAACGCGCATACCCTGACCAAAATGCCCCAGCTGAAGCTATACAGCTATGGAAAGATGGAGGCAAGTTGTTTCTACATCAAGGAAAGCTCTGCAGAACGTATACCAATCCTAAAACGCATGAACTAGTCTGGCAGATAATCGTGCCCAAGAGAGCCACTCAAATGGTCTTAGAAGCTTATCATGACGGTGCAGGTCATTTTGGATGAAAGAAGTTAGAAGCGATCCTGAGAGAAAGATTTTATTGGGTTGGCATGAGAAAATCCATTGAACTATGGTGCAGAAGATGTGCCGCATGCAACCTCAGAAGGAAGGATCCACAGAAAGCTCCGCTTCAACCAATAGTAACCAAGCAGCCACTCGAGCTAGTCGCATTAGATCACGTCAAGTTGTCACCAAGCCGGTCAGGCTATGTCTATGCCTTAACCATTGTGGACCATTACTCACGCTTCTTAGTGGTGGTACCAGTCAAAGATCTGACAGCAAAGACGGCAGCAAAAGCATTCCAGACGCATTTCTGTAGACCACATGGTTACCCAGAACAAGTCCTTGCAGACCAAGGTCCAGCTTTTGAATCAGAACTATTCAAGGAATTCTGCAATATGTACGGTTGTAAGAAGATTCGCACAACAACGTATCATCCTCAAACAAATGGTTTATGCGAGAAAATGAATCATATTGTAATTGAACTGTTAAAGACTTTACCAGAATCAGAAAGAAACCAGTGGCCAGATAAATTACCTGATTTGGTAGACTTATACAACCATGTCCCCGTGAGTTCTACAAACTGCACTCCAGCATACCTTATGCGTGCAAGACCCGGTAAATTACCAATTGATCTAGAAATGGGAATCGTAAAACCAGATACAGAAGTAGAAGAAGAATCAGATTGGGATACCCAAAGTCAGAAACAGTATCAACAAGTTCAAGAATGTGTAGAGAGAAATTTTCAGCAAGCAAGAGCAAGACAAGAGAAAACTTTTAACAAACATGCTCAAGCAATGCCATTACAAGAAGGTGATCAAGTTCTCAAGAGAAAGAGACGCACTGACAAACTGGATAATCAGTGGGAAACCGTCCCATACACAGTCTTACCATCTAACCTAGACAATGTTAAAACCTGTTTGATAAGCAAAGATGAAGGAAAAACGTCACAAGTCGTATCTCGTGATCAGCTAAAATTGTGTCCTGAAACATTGAAGACACCTGAAGTAACAGAAGCCGTACAGGTCCAACCTATTAAAGAAAAAGAAGAAGTATTCTTTTTTTTTTTTTAAACCAATAATTTTTATTAAATTTCAAAAGACAATAAGCTTACACGAAAACAAAGTTCAGGACCATATCTAAACAAATTACCATGTAACCATTAAAGAAAGTAAAGAGAAGGGGAAAAAGGGAGGGAAAGGGAAAAGGGTAATCAGCTCAGCATCTACAACGGAAAAAAGTGATTTAGCATTGTAAACAATCAGACGGTATTGTACTATGGCAAGAGGTTGTCCAGGGGTCCCACCACGCCAGGACCTTCAGTTTACGTGCCCGAGTTTGGGAGAGTAGCACTTCATAAGAGCAATGCTGATTTATTCTATTGATCATTTCCGACAGGGTAGGTAAGGCCGGGGACTTCCAATGGCTTGCAATCGTCATGCGAGCCGCAATAAGTGCATTCGAGATCATGGGGCGGAGGATAGCCGGAAAAGTATCAAGATCTATACCCAACAGTGCCAGTTGGGCATTAAGAACTAGGGGCAAACCAGTCAGGGTGGTAAGTAAAGTCTCGACCTCTTGCCAAAATACGTGCAGCTTTGGACAATCCCACCAAATATGAGAGTCCGAGCCTAGGGCTGTACATCCCCTCCAGCAGTTAAATGAGGAAGAAAATCTAGGAGAATGAAATTTAGCCAACCTCGCTGGGGTGAGGTACCATCCCATTGAAACCTTTTTGGCCTGCTCTAGATGGTTCACACATGCCGAAAAATGGGCGGCATGTCCCGAAGCGGCTTGCCATTGCTCCAAGGAGGCTTCAAAATTAAGTCTAGACTCCCATCTCACCATATAAGGAAGTTTAGTTGTGGACCGCAAATCTAAAATAGCCTTATATATGGTAGATACTCCCCGTGCCGATGGCCCCTGTTGCTTAAAAAGGGACTGGAGGGAAAGATTTATTGTAGTGAGGTCACAGACAGGGATAGGGTTCGAATGCAAAAAGTGCCTGAGTCGAAAGTGGGCGAAGAAAGTCGCTGGAGGAAGTGAGAATTTCGCTGACAAAGCCTCAAATGTCTCCAGTCGTCCTTGAGTCATGATTTCTCCCAACAACACAACTCCTTGCTGTTTCCACGTTTGTAGGGAGAAGTCGCCCATTCACGCCTCCACTGCTCCCAGCGTAATATATTTATATAGGAAGGGCAGGTGTGTTCTAGCCACAAGCGCCCAGACCCTAAGTACCGTCAGCATTGATCGCAGGAGCCCAGGTGAGGGCGAACTAGAAAGAAGATACATTTCCAGTAGAAGTCGAACAGAGTGTCGAGGGGAGAGCCAGGACTCAATCTGTAACCAATGAGATGGGGGGGATCCAGCCCACCACATTTTAGCTATATCCAGCGTTACAGCTGTGTAATATGCAGCTACGTCCGGTACTCCCAAGCCACCCCGCGCATATGGAAGTGTCATGGTGGAGAGAGCTACCCTATGGGGTTTCCCACTCCAAATAAAACCACCTAAAGCTGTTTGAAAAAGATTAAGATATTTGCGGGGGAATGGTAGGGGAACGCAGCGCAGAAGATAAAGAATTTTTGGAAGGATCATCATCTTGGTCAGATGAATCCTGGCTATCCACGAGAGCTGGTGGGTGGAGTATTGTGCAAGAGTTGTTCTAATAGAGGATAGCAGAGATTCACAGTTAACTTGGACTATGCGAGATAGGTTTGTAATATGAATGCCCAGATAACGGAACCCTCTGTGCGCCCAGGTGAATTGGAAGAGGGAGCGGAGAGAGTTCAGCTCAGGTACGGGAATGTTGACCGGAAAAATAGCTGACTTGGATAAATTTAATTTATAAAACGAGGCTTTGGAGAAATCCTCCAGCAACTCAACTATTGCGGGAATAGAGGACGAAGGCTTAGTGCATGTGAACAGGACATCGTCCGCATAGAGCGATATTCGATGGTTTATCGGGCCTATCTGCACTCCCGAAATGCAGGGGTGGGTGCGAGCTATGGCGGCCAGGGGCTCCATCACTAATGCAAAGATCAGAGGGGAGAGGGGACAACCCTGGCGGGTTCCATTCGTAATCTGGAAGGGGGTGGAGGAAAATCCCCCCGCCTTCACAGTCGCACTAGGCGATGAATAGAGAGCCAGAATTGCCGACTTGATGTTGCCCGTAAAGGCAAACTTGTCCAGAACCCCCGCCAGGTATCCCCAGTGCACCCTGTCAAACGCTTTTTCTGCGTCTAGGGACAAGAGTGCACTAGGGGTCCCCCTCCCCTCCAAAACATCCAGGATGTCAACCACCCGTCTGGTGGCGTCTCTTGCCTGTCTATGTGGTACAAAACCAACTTGGTCCCATCCAATCAAAGACGGCAGCACCAACTTAATACGTTCAGCCAACATTTTAGAATAAATTTTCAAGTCGCAGTTAAGGAGTGCGATAGGCCTGTAACTACTGGTATCTGCGAGGGGTTTATCAGGTTTAGGAATTGTGGATATTGACGCTAACAGTCCCTCTGGTTTAATCACCCCCTCCTTCTGCCAAAGATTAAAAAGGGCGAGAAGATGTGGGGCTAAGAGGGTAGCAAAGGTGGCGTAATACTGGTAAGGGAAGCCATCAGGTCCCGGTGCAGAGGATTTTTTTGCAGAGTGAATGGTTTTGATAATTTCCGCCTGGGAGAAGGGAGCGTTCAACATATCCAACTGAGCTGCCGAGAGAGCAGGCAAGTCAGCTCTATCTAGAAATGCTTGAATTATATCAGGGGTAGGTTGAGGGGTTGAGGCCGAAGACGACAGGTTATAAAGACGGTCATAATAATCTTTGAATTGTTCTGCTATGTGAATGGGGTTACGAACCACATCTCCCGAAGGGGAATTAATCTGCGCAATTCTGGATTTAGTCTCCAGTTTTTTAACTCTCCTCGCTAGTAACTTGCCCGCCCTATCCCCCATTCCATAATAAAGTGCTTTTGTCTTGCGAAGGCGATGTTCTACTTTTTGGAGTAAGAAAATTCGTAATTTGGAACGGGTTGACATTATTTCGGTTATTAAAGCAGGGTCAGGGGAGGTGGCATAACTATGCTCTAAGGATTTCAAAGTGGAGAGAAGGGAGTCCAGAGCCTCGCTATATAAGCGTTTAGAGCGTGCAGCCAGCTTCAACAGGTGGCCCCTCATTACCGCTTTGTGGGCAAACCACAGTGTGTCCGCCGATACAGAATTTGAGTTGTTAAGGTGAAAATATTCTTGCAAATACTCTCCAAGTATCTCACAATTCTCCGATGAGGTGAGCATAGATACATTCAGCGACCAGTGGTACGGAGCAGCGCCAGAGAATTTATCCTCCAGCGTAATGGACACTGGGGCGTGGTCCGACCACGTGATCACATCAATATCAGCAGCTACACAATATGGCAAGAGCGAGTCATTTAGCAACAGAAAATCTATCCGGCTGTATGATCGATGTCTAGGAGAAAAAAAAGAATAACCTCTTTCTGAGCCATGAAAGTAGCGCCAAACATCATGCATTTTGAATGAGGCTACTACAGGGCCAGATCAGAGCGGTAAACCGTGGAAGTCGAACAATCAAGTGCCCTCTGAATTGGAGCATTGAAATCTCCTCCAATGACTCTATGGCCCATCATGGAGGGGGAAAGATCCTCAAGGAGGGACCTAAGAAAGCTAGATTGACCTGTATTGGGGGCATAAATTGAGAGAAAAGTATATACAACATCATTAATGCGACAGGTTACTGCTAAATATCTCCCTTCTGCACCGGTCACACACCTTATCAAATCAAAAGTTAGGGTCGAGCGAACAAGAATCGCCACTCCAGCCTTCTTAGACAAAGAATTCGAGAAAAATTGGTGAGGATAAAAACGTGAAATCAGTCGGTGGTTGTCTCTCTCCAGAAGGTGCGTCTCCTGAAGCAGCACAATCTCTGGCTGCGATTTTCTTAGATAATTGCGGAGGAGCGCACGCTTCTGGGGAGAGTTCAAGCCGTTCACATTAAACGAGACCACTACAATTGGCATAGTGAAGTAAACACCACGTTAATACGTATACAATGCATCGTAGTAACATTAGGTTTGAAGGAGCGAGCTGAGAGAAAAAAGGGAGGGGGAGGGGAAAAAACAAGTAGCAAAAAATAGAAAGGCATTAACAAACGTGCGGTCTCAAACCAATTAAGGGACCGCATCGTCAATGCCGCTCCAGCCGGGGCAGGGATGGTACCGGCTCAAGCAGCCGTTACCCGGAGCAACGGCAAAATAATGGAAAAGAAAAATTCAAAACAAAAGGAAAAACCAGTCAAAGTTCAGCAGTTCTTAGAGCGGCAAAAAATCCACTCAGTGGGGAAATCCCTCAGGGCTCCCCAAAAGAAGAGAAAAAAAACAAAAACAAAGGGAAACAATCACCTGAGGGACCAATACCAAGTCCAGGACATCAGATCCCGGGGATTCAACATAGTAGAATAATTCCGGCGGCGGCAGAGAGGGTGCCGTACAGTCAAGCCACTTCCCATTCCACTTCCAGCCTCTTCTGATTAAATCGAGATTCGCGGCAGTCAGGATCTGGACGATCACGATCATGCAGCGACTGTGACGGAGGTTTCGTCTGAGAAAACGGAAGAAGGTCCCATTGCTTGAGTAACTTCGCAGCCTGCATAGGGGTTAAGCACATGTGTGTGACATCGTTGCGACGGATGATCAGACGTGTAGGCCGTCCCCATCGGTATGGGATCTTTTGTTGCAAAAGGACGGAGGTATAGGGCTTGAAAGCCCTACGCTGGGCCAGAGTGCCTGGAGACAAGTCGGGGTATACTTCCAGATCCGCAAATCGGTCAGATAGTGTAGGAGAGTGACGCAGGGCTGCCAGGAATTCTTCCTTGGTTTCAGCAAAGTGAATACGGCCAAGTACATCCCTTGGGAGGTCTGCTTTTATCCCAGGTGGTTTCGGGAGTCTATGGATCCTATCTATAATCAGATCTCTTGGAGTTAGGGTGGGGAGGACCTCAGCTATAAAGTCACGCAGCAGGGCTCTAAGATCTTGTGGGGGCACCGACTCCGGGACTCCCCTCAGGCGTACATTGTTACGCCTGCTACGGTCCTCTAAGTCAAGCTGTTTCGCCCCGATAGTAGCAAGTTGACGATGTAGTTGTTCATTCTCATCTAGGAGCGCATTATGAGAGGACACCAGCTCTGTCATCTTCTGTTCCAGGTGGTCAGTGCGTCCTCCCAGCTCCACCACATCCCCTTTCAATTCTGCCACTACTGACCTTATATCTCCTTGTATGGAAGCTCTGAGGTCGTTAAAGAGCCCCTTCATCTGGGCATGGGTTACTGGGTCCTCCGGTCTCGGGGCCGCCGAGGAGTCCGAGGAGATCTCCTGAGCAGATGTCTCTCTGCGCGCAGCCCGGGCAGCACGAGGCGAGGGAGGCGCCATGTTTGCAAGCAGTTCCTGGGCCCCGCGGCCTGGGGGAAAGTAGTCCGACACCCTCTTCGGTAAGAGGGCCTGGCCCGTTTTAGACTTGCCCATCCTGTGTGGCAGACTTGCGGCTATATTTGGTGACGATTCCGCCGGTCTGAGATGCTGGTAAGCCGCTTTAATTCCCCGGGAACCGGGAGCTCCTGTATCACGCGGCTGGCTTCATGCACGGCCTAGCCACGCCCCCCAAGATGAAGTATTCCACACGGTACTAGGAGATTTCCCTAAAACATGGCCAAATTACCATGGAGCAGTTGTCGTACCAATGATTGCATTCCCTTCAATGGTGGAACCAACACCAGAACCTGTGATACCTGAAGAAGTCCCAAGACCTGAAGAACTGGAAGTAGAACCCGTAGAGGAAGAACAAATTCCTGGTCCTAGTGAACTTGCCAGTCCTACAGTCAGATCTTCAGCTAACATAGTACCAAACACTACAAATAGGTACATGCCTACCAGCACCAATAGGCTACATCCAAGTAGTATACCCGTTTTACGCAGATCCGAGCGTAGTACCAGAGGTCAGTTACCAGCTAGGTACAGAGATTAAAAGGTCAAGTTAACTGTAAAATATAAATATGTTTGTGTAAATATAAATTGAACCCGGTAAACAAATGTACATAGTTAATGCAACGTTAAAAAAAGCCCAGTACCTACAGAGACTATCCTGTATGAACTTCTAGCATATTCTTCAAACTTTTTCCTTTTATTTTATTTTTATGGACCATACTACCACGGACTGGTTGTGGTATAAACTTTCTTGTATACATTCATCAGCCCGGAGGCAAAAGACTAAACGCCCGGAAGGACTGCTTTTTGAATTTTTGGACTGTTTTTGAAGTTTAGTGATTTTTGTGATTTTTACTTTTAAGTCTTTGTAAATATTAATTGTATTAATTGTTTGTTTCTTTATTGTTCCACAGTCCCAGAGTACTGTCTTTAACTAAGGGGGAATGTGGCACTCCAAGGGTTAATGTGCCACAGAAACATCAACACAGGTTTAATCCCCACACAACACTACACTAGAAAGTGGGAGGAGCTTAGGTGGCACCTGCACTAGTGGGAGGAGCTAAGTTGTTTACCACAGAGCAAGAGTGACAGTTAGTTCAGTCAGAGTTTAGTCTGGAGCAGGAGCAGAGTCAAGTATAGGTGGAGGTCCTGAGAGGTCTGAGGAAAGGAGACAGAGGAACATACCCGGGATAAAGAGTTACCCCAAAAACTTGACCCCGGGGAGGCGCTTAAGATGGATACCGGATCCGAGGCTGTGCCTGAGACAGACAGGACAGTAAACACCGGCATAGTGAAGGTCCACCATCTTCACAACACCATAGCAAAGCAACACGGAGGAGTCAGTGACACAGAGGACTCAAGTTGCCCAGCATATTGGTACCCGTGAGCAGAGACAGGGCCAGCAGTACAGCTACAAGCAACAGCAGGGCCACACACAGCACTTAAGTAGGAAGCCAAGGACCCTGTCAGGGTGGGAGCAACCTGGTACAGACTCCGTGGACAATATTGTGTGATACCATCTGCAAGTAAAGACTTGGAAAACAACAGAAACCGTGAGTGTGTGTGATCCTTATACTGAAGCCCCACTTGCCCTCATATACTGCAATTACCTCTTCTCTCATCATCTCTACTGCTACCCCTACTCTCCTGCAGCATCAATAACTATCCTCACAGACTTTAACTACTACTACCACTGCCCCGGGGAACCCAGTTCTGCCCACAGGAACTATTCTATCCAAGCTGCTATCCCATCATCCCGGAGGTTCTGCAGCAGCAGCGGCCCCATTACTGGCCGCATATAGTGGGTGGCGTCACGAGTGACAAATCCCCTGTAAATAACCCCCCATTTTATTGTGCGGGCCCGGGACACGGTCCGGACCAGGACTGCCGTGACATCCCCGAGCAGTACCCCGGTCCGGCACCGAGTACCCCGTCCCAGTGGGCTCCACAACCTGGTGTCATGAACAGGATCTACCGTGCCCGGTACCGGACATTGTGTGCCATGATTAGTGACTGTTTTAAATCTGCCGCTATTGCTGGGCGCGCGGCAAGCTGAATTGTAACTGCGCCACAGATACTGTAAATTTCAGAATCCGCCATTGCAGAGCGCGCGACGCGCGGGAAGAAAAACCGCTCACCGCTCTGACGTCATCCGGAAGGGAAGAGACCCGAGTACCCCGTCCCAGTGGGCTCCACAACCGTTTATCTGTGTGGAGTTTTTGAAGAGTCTGTGAGCATCCTAAATCAAACCGTCACAATTGGCTTTGCTGACATGAACAGGCAACTTAAAAAACTTTGTCTAAATGCAACTCAGTCGATTAAAAATGGTTATTTCAGTTATATCCTCCAGCAGATTGAAAACCTGACCGGACTCGGTCAGCTGTATGTTATGCAGGCCTATGAGGATGCACTAGCGCATGCCATGCAGCGGTTTTCAATCACTGGTCAGCACGACTCTGACATGGGCCAGCAACTGTTTCCTGCGCAGCAGACACAGCAGCCGGGACAATTACAGTCATCTACCCCACCCTGCCCTTTCAGTTCAACCCCTTCGGCTTCCAAAACCCACTCCTCTCCCCATGTCACACCTGTAACCACCTCTCAACCACCCCAAATATTGTGCCTTACCACCCCTGCCCGTCTTGAATTTTCAGCAAGTTTTCTATCAGAATTTAGGGAGCATTTCCAGCAGGATCCATCTAGCTCCATACTGAAAAGTATACTTAGCATCCCTACACTCACAGAGATGATTCCGAAAAATAGCCAGACTGTCTTTACCACATTTGCTTAACCCCCCAATAGTCGCACTAAGTAGTCATTATTATTATTTATTTATTTATATAGCACCATTAATTCCATGGTGCTGTACTGTACATGAGAGGGGTTACATACAAAATTGTAGATATAGTTTTCGGTAAACAAATTAATAATGACAGACTGGCACAGGGCGGAGAGGATCCTGTCCTTGCAGAATTACATTCTACAAGATAATGGGGAGGAGACAGAAGGTCGGGGTGCAGCAGCTCTGTGGTGAGGTGGCACTATGGTCATTGCAGCCTGTAAGCTTTCCTGAAGAGATGGGTTGTCAGGTTCCGTCTGAAGGATCCCAGCGTGGTGCATAATCAGACGTGTTGGGGCGCAGAATTCCAGAGGATGGGGGATAATCGGGAGAAATCTTGGAGGCGGTTGTGTGAGGAACGAATAAGTGTGGAGGAGAGAAGGAGGTCTTGGGAGGATCGAAGATTATGTGAGGGAAGATAGTGGGAGATTAGTTCAGGGATATAGGGAGGAGACAGGTTATGGATGGATTTGTAGGTCAGTGTTAGTAACTTGAACTGGATTCGTTGTGGAATTGGGAGCCACTGAAGAGATTTGGGAGAAACTGGGCAGTATTGAGGAGAGAGGTGGATTAGTCGGGCAGCAAAGTTGAGGACACACTGGAGTGGAGCAAGAGAGTTAGCAGGGAGGCCACAGAGGAGTATGTTGCAGTAATCGAGGCGGGAGATGATGAGGGCGTGTACAAGAGTTTTAGTAGATTGAGGACTGAGGAAAGGACAGATTCTGGAAATATTTTTGAGTTGGAGGTGACAGGAGGTGGCAAGAGTTTGAATGTGTGGTTTAAGGACAGGGCGGAGTTGAGTTACTCTGAGGCAGCGGATTTCGGGTGCGGGAGAGAGTGTTATGCCATTTGCCATAATAGATAGATCAGGTAAGGAAGATACATGAGATGGAGGAAAGATGATGAGTTTGGTTTTGCCTACATTGAGTTTTAGGAAGCGGGGAGGTGAGAAAGAAGGATATGGCTGATAGACACTCCGGGATTCTGGACAGTAGAGAGGTGACGTCTGGGCCAGAGAGGTAGATCTGGGTGTCACCAGCGTACAGGTGATAATGGAAGCCATGGTACTTTACGAGTTGTCCCAGGCCAGGGGTATAGATAGAAAAAAGTAGGGGCCCCAGGACAGAGCCTTGTGCGACTCCAACAGAGAGAGGTCAGGATGAAGAGATAATGTGGGAGTGGGAAACGCTAAATGTGCGGTTGGAAAGGTAAGAGGCGATCCAGGAGAGGGCAAGGTCTTTGATGCCAAGGGGGAAGAGGATCTGTAGTAGGAGGGAGTGGTCGAATGTGTCAAAGGCAGAGGACAGGTCTAGAAGGAGGAGGATGGAGAAATGTCTGTTAGCTTTGGCAGTGAGTAAGTCGTAATTTAGGTCAGGGCAGTTTCGGTGGAGTGGTGGGGGTGGAAGCCTGATTGGAGGTTGTCAAGGAAAGAGTAATACAAGAGGTGGGAGGAAAGTTGAGCATGGACATGCTGTTTGAGGAGTTTTGAAGCAAATGGAAGCAGCGATATGGGGTGATAGCTGGGTATAGTTAGGTTGGGGAGAAGGTGGGAAGGGATGGGGTCAAATGGTGGTGAGGTGTGATTTGGAGAGGAGACGAGTAAGCTCTACTTCAGTGATGTTGGAGAAGGAGGTTATGAGGGAAGGGCAGAGGTCTGGTAAATGGAGTGGTTGGGGTGGTGGAACAGTAAAGGTTTGCCTTGTTTGGTCGATCTTATTTTTGAAGTATGTGGCGAAGTCCTCAGCAGAGATGAGGGAGGTCGGAGGGGGCAGTGGTAGGTGGAGGAGAGAGTTGAATGTACTGAACAGTTGTTTGGGGTTGTGGGATAGTGAAGATACAAGGTTTGTGAAGTAAGTCTGTTTAGCTGAGGTGAGGGCTGATTTGAAGGCAAGTGTATTGACCCACCCCAGGGCCCTTGGGGTACCCTGTCCCGGGCAGTTGCAATGGGGGATGTCACAGGTGGCTTGCCCGAGTCCGTGTCCCTGGTGGTCGCTGAAAAATGTGTAAAAATAAAAGTATAAAATAAAGTATTTATGACGCCACCTACGGTACCCGGTAATGATACCGGCGCTGCTTCCAGACCTCCGGGGATGGTGATGCTGCAGCCAGATGGTAACGCTCCCGTAGGTGGAGCAGGGTCCCCAAGGCAGTGATGTGAAATAAGGACTTTGCACAGGGAAGCAGCTCTCCACTCAGCCTTGTCTCTGGTGCTGCAGGAGAAGGCGGCTCATCAGGTGGAGATGCTGGCAGGCAGTCTGTGTTAAGGGCAGTATCAGGGGCCGTAATAACACACACACACACACTGGAAGTTGTTTCCGTACCTTTTACTGATGCTGTTACAAGGTAACGTCCAGGGTATACTCCAGGTGGTCGGGAGGCACTTCAGGATCTCCTCACCCGGTGAGTTGTGAGGCCTCCTTGTCCTAATGTGTGTGTTGAAGTCCTGGCCTGTCTGGAACCTAGCTTGACCTCCCCTGTGTCTCTCACTTGTCTTGCAGGCGGTGAGAACCTTCTGCTGGCCGCCGCCATCTCTCCTGAGGTTCCCGGCTCTCGTGGTGGCTGTGCTACAAGTGTCCCAGAAGACTGAAGTCTTCTTGGTTGACCGGTGTTCTCTGCTGGGCTAAGTAGTCCCTGGCAGACTCGAACTCCGGTGTCCGGGTTGCTTCCTGGGGTGAATTGGTATGGTTCCTCTGCCCCCACTCTGTTACTCGCCTTGCCTCTGACCCTCACTCTTGGGCCCCGGCACTGTCTAGGCTTCCCTCTGCTACAGGAATAGCACGGCTCCGTTCACCAGGATGTCTTCTTCAGTAATGCTCCGTAATGAACTGCCTAACTCCTCCCCCAGGCCTGAATTTATAAGGGACCTTGCCTGAAGGCAGCAAGTAGATCTCCTCCTTCTGGTCTGGGATGGAAGGTGTTGCATGTATAGGGTACCTGATGTGGAAATCCCTCTGTGAAACAGGTGGTCCTGTGGCAACCATCCCATAGGGGTGCCACAGTAGCTTATTTGAAGGCAGTGAAGTCATCTGGCAGGCGTGTTTTCGTCCAGGGACGCACCACAACCCTGGACAAGTTTTTTGGTGAGATTGGTGTGCCAGGGTTGCCTATTGATTCGTCGAACTTTGCCATGCGTGACAGGGGCGACTGAGTCTATGGCTGATGTGAGCGTGGCGTTCTGGAAAGCGGTGGCATTGTCGGTGTCATGCAGTGAACATATGGAGGGCAGAGGTAGAAGAGAGTCTGAGAGTCTGTGAATGTCTAGGTGTGCGAGATTTCTGCGAGGATGAGCTAGTGGCTGGACCTGGGGGGCCTGTGGGGAGGGGAGGGCAAGGATGAGAAGGTGAGTAGATAGTGGTCAGATAGGTGAAATGGGGAGGTTGTGAGATTAGATAGGGAACAGAGGTGGATGAAGATGAGGTCGAGTGTATGTCCGTCTGTGTGTGTGGCTGTGGAGGATCACTGAGTAAGTCCAAATAATGAGGTAAGTGAAAGGAGTTTGGAGGCTGCTGGCTGACGGGTGTCAGTAGGGATATTAAAGTCGCCCAAGATGATGGTGGGGATGTCAGACGAAAGAGGGTGAAGAAGCGCGGTAGAGAATTGGTCAATGAAGGCAGTGGTTGAGCCTGGTGGTTGGTATATAACAGCCATTTGGAGATTAGAGGGAGAGTAGTTTCTTGAAAACTATAATACTACCGGTTATATATACTAGATTCTTTGATAGGGCGTTGATCCAGGGAACTAGTCTGATTGCCATATCTGGAGTCAGGAAGGAATTTTTTTCCCCAATGTGGAGCTTAGTGTTGCCACATGGGTTTTTTTTGCCTTCCTCTGGATCAACATGTTAGGCTATGGGTTGAACTAGATGGACGTAAAGTCTTCCTTCAATCTTAAAAACTATGTTACTATGTTACTATGTAGATACAGACAAAGTGAACCTCGATAGAAGGAAGGATAAGGGAGGGTGGGGGTGGGATTGGGTTGAAGGAGCAGTTTGTAGAGAGAAGGAAACCCACTTCTCCGCCATGTCTGTTGTCAGGGCGAAGGGTGTGGAAAAAGTGGAGGTCACCATAACTCACTGCAGCAGGGGAGGCTGTGTCAGGGGCCATCAGCCAGGTCTCAGTGAGGGCCAGAAAGGAGAGGTTGCGGGAAGTAAAGAGATTGTGGATCACATGAAGCTTGTTGCAGACAGAGTGGGCATTCCAAAGTGCTCCAGAGAGAGGAAACAGGGGGGTGGGGGTCAGTGGCACTGGTTTTACATGTAAGGGATTGTGGTAGTTTATCTTAGATTGAGAAAGATAGGGGTGAGGATTAGTGGGACGTATGAGATGGGGGGTGGCTGCCAGGATTGGAGAAGCAGAGAGGAGAAGCAGAGAAAGGGAGAGCAGGTGGGTGAAGGAGAGTGACCAGCTTGTATTATATTTTAGTAGGAGAGGTCTGAGGTAAAGAAGCAGGTTAACATTAAAATTCAAAGAACAAAAACAAGAATTTTGCAGATTAAAAATAAACATGATGTAACCTGTAAGAATCCTAAAGGTATTTCGGATTTGAGGATTTCAGGTAACATCCGGAAAGATGTAGGGCGCTCCCAAAGTGATGGAGTAAAGCCTTCTTCTTATTTTTCAAAGGTTTATTCAAAAAAATAATTTAACAAAAAAAAAAAAGGTTTTGATGCATAAAACGCGAAACGCGTTTCGGCTGAATATTTTGTACACACAGCCTTCCTCAGGTATGTCAGAACATAGAATAAATGGTGTTTATATACATATATAGATCAAGTAATCAGCTGTTTAGTCTATTCAAGTGTTTTACCTTAGTTGTTTAGAGACGTTACACCCTCTTGGAGAAGTGCTGTTCACTTCAATGTGTGTGGTTAATTAGCTCAGAGGTGAACATGTATGTATATAGTATATTATAGTCTCCACTCTTATAGTTTTCCTTATTCATAAAAAATATATTTTTTTTTTTAATAATAAAAATAATAATTCCCTTATGAAACACTTGACTAGACTAAACAGCTGATTACTTGTTCTATATATGTATATAAAGACCATTTATTCTATGTTCTGACATACCTGAGGAAGGCTGTGTGTACAAAATATTCAGCCGAAACGCGTTGTATGACCCCCCTTTTTTATGCATCAATACTTTTTTTTGTTGTTAAATTATTTTTTTGAATAAACCTTTGAAAAATAAGAAGAAGGCTTTACTCCATCACTTTGGGAGCGCCCTACATCTTTCCGGATGTCACCTGAAATCCTCCCTTCTGTTACGGCCACACTGACATTGTGATCCGAATGATCCGGGACAGGGCTGCACACCATAATTGCAGGACTGTAATCATTAGACCAGGCATGGTCAGATAAGCAAGAGACAAGACGTCTATAAGGTGAGCAATAAGATTTATTTACACCGCATAATAGATCCAAGCACGCTGCACTCAGATCTGCGCCATTTTTCTTGTTTATCTCCCTACCCACCCTTTAGACTCCACAGCCTTGGAGATCTACATATATTGCAAAGGTATTTCGGATAAATTTGTCAAGTTTTATAAGAAATTGTAGAATTTGAAAGATGACCCGAATGAAGGTATTCCCTCAGATGCTGCGATAAATAACTTTTTTAATTCGGTACAACTTCCCTCTCTTTAGCAAGCAGATCTTAATTCTTTGAATTCCACCCTTCTCTGAAAATGAAATTCTTGAAACTATTAATACTTTAAAAACCTGTAAATCTTCAGAACGAATACTATAAAAGTTTTAAAGATACTCTTGTACCCTATCTCACTGACTTGAATAACTCAACTACTAAAAATAAGTATCCTCTACCTTTGGAAATGCAGGAGGCGACTATCACTGTTATTTATAAGGAGAAAGGAGACAATGAAAATGTGGGGAATTAGAGACCAATTTCCCTTTTAAACTCATATCTAAAAATTATTGCTAAAACTATTGCTGGTAGACTTCGGAGATTCTCTTCTACTCTTATAGAGTAAGGGCACTCTTACTGTGCCCTAATAGAGGCATAGCTGCTGCCACGAGACGGACATTGAATCTAATATCGCATATTGAAATGAATAAAACCCCTTCCCTTGTGATCGCTGTCGTTGCTGAAAAGGCATTCCACAGGGTTCATGGGGTTTCCTTTTTGAAACCTTAAACAGATTTTGCCCTTGGGGAGTAATTCTGAACTCTATTAAAGCCCTCTACTCTAGCCCAACTGCCAGGATTTTAACGAATAATTCTTTATCAGAAAAATTTACCCTCTAGAAAGGAACAAGACAGGGCTGCCCATTATCGCCAACATTATTTGACTTTTTTATTGAACCCCTAGCGGTAAAAATTTGAATAAACAACTTGATTAAAGGTATTCTCATAAATTCTAGGCAATATAAAATTTCGCTGTTCGCAGATGATATTTTGATTACTATAGTAGATTCGTTAAATTCAATAAGGAATTTACTTCTCACTTCCATGAATTTTCATAAATTTCCCATTATAAAATCAATTTATCTAAAACTCAAGTGTTAAATTTTAATGTAGACGCGGACTTAATAAAAATCATTAAGAAAGAAACTCAATTTACTTGTGAAAAAGAGAAACTTTGTTAATTGGGGATAAAGCTTACTAACCTACTCTCATCTATTATTTATGAATATAAATTTGTTAGATCTTTACAATACCATTCAATCTGACCTATTACATCTGGCTAAACTCGACATTTCATGGTTTGGTGGAATAAATTCATACAAAATGAGCATCTTACCTAAGTTACTTTATGTGTTTAGAACTATCCCTCTACTAATCCCCAAGCCATGGATTCAAAAACTACAAACCGGGGCGTGCCCGGAAGCCTGCATGTGAGGGCGCACAGAACGGGAGCTCCTGACCCAGGGACCATAAAAAGCACCATTAATTAAGCTTAGACCCCTCTCATGGCCCGAAAGAAGGCAGCTAAGACAGCCAGGGACCCGGAGGCGTCTGTGCCGGGCACCCTGGATGGTTGCGCCTCTAAAAGCCAGCGGGAGCAGCGGGCGGATGGCGCGCAGATGGCGGAGGGCCCCTCCGCCGGGGCATCGGGGACGACCGGCGCGGATGGACTCAGCCCACAATTCAAAACTGCCCGATCCACACAACCGGGGATCGTCTCCTCACCACCTGGAGGCACAGGAGCCGGGACTCTCCTTTTCCAGCTCTCCACTGCAACGTGCAGCCTCAGACCTCTCCTCCACACAGCGGGGGAGCTGCCCTCGTCTTCCCCGGCGCCCCAGACACCAGGCCGGGGATTGTCACTGAGGGTCCCTGGAGGAACCGACACAGCAGAGGTTGGTGACACGCTCCCCATATCACCTGTGCTGGGTCCTGGGGAGGGACACCCAAGGGAACTGTGTACGAGGGAGTTTACTGCCTATACAGAGCAGGGGAGCGGATGGGAGGAATCTGTGACCTCCGTGACTGCTAACCTTGAAGGGAGGCCCCCGGGGGATCTGCAGGGTCTCCCCTCATCCCTATGGGACCTGACAAATGTGGCCCTTCTGGGGACCGGCTCTCCCTGTCTCCCCCCGGGGCACCCCCGGCCTGTCATCATGGAGGGCCCTGCATTCAGTCGGGGGGCTTCTTATATGGGTCCACCTAGACCTCAGAGGTCACCCAAGATGCCACGTTTGCAGCACTCTGAGTGCGGAGGTGAGATGGGGGACTCCTCTGCTGTTATTCATGACACCTGCCAGGATTCCTTGCTGGATTTTGCTGATATGGCGGACCCTACGGCCCTGTTGTGACCTAACAACTCCCAGCCCTCCACGCAGCCCCCCAGGAGTGGTTGGCTCTGATACAGCACCTCCCTACTAAACAGGATTTCCAGGCTCTCATTCAGGAGGTGAAGTCTACATGCCGCCAAGAAATAGCACTAGTCCGTCAGGAGGTAACGGGGCTGACCCAACGAATCCACCAGCTGGAGGAGGAACATACAGAAGCTAGACAGGCTATTACGAAGTTACAGTCGCTTGTGTCCTCCCAGGCTAGGTTGATAGACGACATGCAACGCCACGTTGAGGACCTTGACAACAGGGGCCGTAGGCACAACATCCGGGTTCGACGGGTGCCGGAGGTGAGGGAGAGAGAGGACATAGAGACTACGCTTAACACAATATTTAATACAATACTAAAACGCCCCTTGGACCACCCAATCCCCATAGATAGAGCGCACAGAGCATTAAAGGCTAAAAACATGGATGGATCCCCTAGGGATATAATATGCCACATTACAGACTTTCGCTTAAAGGAGGACATTATGGCCAAGATTTCACCAACCAAACCACCATCTTTCAGAGGAACCAAAATAGCTCTGTACCAGGATCTTTCCTGGATCACGTTGCAACGTAGACGGGCCCTGAGACCTCTCCTTAAATGCCTAGTGGACAGGGATGTTCTATATAAATGGGGGTATCCGTTCAGTCTGTCAGCTCGTCAAGGTAATACAACTGCCACCCTGAGGTACCCGGATGAGGTCCCGGCTTTCTGTAAGACCTTTGGCTTTGAGGCACCTGCTTTGCCAGATTGGACCTCGCCGTTGCTACCCTCAACCCTTCAGCGGACCTGGCAAACTGCGACCTCAAGGAAGCGGCGAGCAAGAACCTCCAGAGATGATACCTGAACATTTTTTTAGCTCTGGAGCGAGGTTTGTGTTGCTATTTTCAGAGGGATTTCTGGCTTGACGCCTCATTGCCCCATGGAATACCTGATATGTAAATGGCCCTTACGAGAGGGGTATTTATGTGTTTATCTCTCTCGTTCTTTCTTTTCCCCTATCTCTGGACGTACCCGCCTCCTGGTTCCTCTCCCCCTCCTTTCCCTCCTCCTCCCCCCTCTTCCTTCCCCCCACCTCCCTTCCTTCACCCCTCCCTATGTCCCAAAGGGGATCTTGTTCTGAGCACTGTCCCCGGGGAAGGGAGCTGTAGCTGATGTTTTGTTCCTTACCTCTGAGGCCAGAAGACCACGACCCCCGGCAAGAGTACAAACCAAGGAAATCGCACCCCTTAGAGGAGTGTAGTGTTTTATTTGGATTTTCTGATCTCCAATTTGGAGACTGATTTTTACGGGTTGACTCTTGCCCAGGGATCCCTATGAGTCGGATCCTAACAAATTCAAGTTTTATTATTTGTTACTTGCTTATTTTAGTTTTTTCAGATGTTTTGCAATATTCTAGACTTCAATGTTTGCAGCGTGTCTATGGTTTCCCCCTGCAGAGAGGCTCTGGGCTTCTGGACCTGGTAGTGGGGAGGGAAGAGACCCCTTGGATCTCCGTAGAGATTTATTTGCTGACCTATACCCATCCCCATCATGGTATAATTACTTTCACTTAATGTTAAGGGACTCAACACACCTGTCAAAAGGAGACTGGCTTTGAGAGAAATGAGAGATTCTGGAGCGGATATTATATTCCTGCAAGAAACGCACCTCACACCTAGCGGATCACTTAAATTTGCCCAGCACTATTTCCCCAGGGCCATACAGCTACAGCGAAAACAAAAAGGGCTGGGGTTGCGGTCCTGTTATCCCGCTCATGTAGAGTACACATACGATCAACTGAACTTGACCCACATGGCCGATTTGTGATTCTCAGAGGAGATCTGGAGGGTAGACCGATCCTCTTATGTAACCTTTATGCCCCAAACACAGCACAAACGACGTGAAACTAGTGAACCTGGAAATTACTCCCTATGCCCCAAGACCGACCCACTGGAGACTTAACGAGTCCTTACTGACAAACAACGTGACGAGACAGACCCTACAGACCTCACTGACACATTACTTCGCTGAGAATGCCCTGTCGGCCCCCTCGCTCGGATCCCTATGGGAGGCGCATAAGGCGGTCTTCAGAGGCGAGTGTATGGCGCTTTCCTCTAGATTAAAAAAAGATAGTAAACTGCAATATTCCATCTATGAGGAGAAGCTGAGGGCTGCCGAGTCGAGGCTCCTTGCGGGACCCACGCGGCGTGGTCTGAGGGAGGTGATCGAACTACGAGCGAAGCTAAGGGACTTGGCTCTGGGGAAAGTGGAGAAGCTCATTCGATTCTCCCGCCAAAGATACTATGAATATGGTAACAAACCCCACACGATGCTTGCGAAGCAGCTACAGAATAAAGCTACAAATGGAAACCCCTCCGGGATTAGAGGCTCTGATGGCACTATTAGATATGATCCTAAAGGGATGGCTATGGCCTTCCACAATTATTATTCCTCTTTGTACTCATTGCCCTCCCCACTGCCAAATGACCACCAGACTAGGGATATGATACTGAACGATTACCTCAATGGTTGTCACCTACCCAAACTACCTCGGTCTGCTCTTGACGACCTAAATGATGAGATCACTACTGAGGTGATTGAAGAAATCGTGAAAAAGTTGCCATCTACTAAAGCCCCAGGCCCCGACGGTTTGCCATATCTCTATTATAAGGCATATTTACCCTTGCTTTCGCAGCATATGGTCTCCTTGTTTAATAGTTTTATGACCGGAGGAGAAATCTCTGCCTCTATGCTTCACTCGTATATAACAGTCATCTTGAAAGATGGTAAGGACCCCGTAGACTGCGCAAGTTACAGGCCCATAAGCCTTTTAAATTCGGACTTAAAAATCTTTACAAAAATCTTGGCGGAGAGATTGAACAATTGGTTACCTCAATTAATCCATAAAGACCAGGTCGGCTTCGTTCGGTTTCGCCAGGCGGGCGACAACACTCGCCGCCTGCTGGACTTGATAGACGTGGTGAATAAGAGGGGAGACGAGGCCATCCTGTTGACGCGGAGAAGGCCTTCGACAGGCTGGACTGGGACTTCATGTTCTCTGCATTGCATCACTTCGGCCTGTCGGGGTCCTTCATTACCGCGCTGCGGGGCTTATATTCTGCCCCGAAGGTGACGGTCCGCTTGTCCCATGCGCATTCTAGGCAACTAGAGATTCGTAATGGCACACGCCAGGGATGCCCTCTTTCCCCGTTGCTATATGTTCTAAGCATTGAGCCTCTTGCGGCTCACCTCCGCATGAGTCCCGACGTAGCTGGAATTCGGATTAGGTCAAAGGAATGTAAGGTTTCTTTATTCGCCGATGATGTCATGCTCACACTGACTAACCCCGTAGAAACCCTTCCCAATCTGAGTAAAATTCTGGAGTCATATTCACACCTATCTGGGTACAAAGTGAATCCGAGTAAAACTGAAGCATTACCACTTAATATACCGGAACCTAAACTTGGGTATCTACAGAAGTCCCATAGGTACACTTAGAGAACATCTTCCATTAAATATTTGGGGGTACATATTACTTCACGATATAACGAAATGTATAGAGCAAACTTCCCCCCTTTGATCCGAGATACTGAGATACGACTGCAGAAGTGGTCCTCATTGCCGGTCTCCTTTTTGGGTAGAATACCAATTATAAAAATGTCGATTCTCCCCAAGTTCCTGTACCTGTTCGAAACAATTTCATCAAAAGTCCCACAGACAGTTTTAAAAAAAGTACAGTCGATCTTCCTGAACTTTGTCTGGCATTCGGGGAGACATCGTATTCCTAGAACAGTGATGTGTGCCCCTAAATCTCAGGGGGGTCTGGCCTGCCCAGATATAACTAAATATTATTTTGCCGCACACCTAAGGCTCATCCCTTCCTGGTCGACTCTCCCCGCATTTAGCAAATGAATGGAAATCGAAAAATTGTGGATGGCTCGCTATCACCCAGCAACCTTGATATGGGGCCCGCCAAGCGAGATTCCTCGGACTGCACTCCTAGGTCCTATGGCATTTACCAGAGACACCTGGACCGCTCTGAGAATTAAATTCCAGTTAGCTTCCCATGCATTGTTCCTAACTCCATTCTTCTATAACCCACACTTGGAGGGTGTTATTCGGGGGCAGGATCCAGTTGGGCTTCAGCAGGCCTCTTCACATACAGAGACCTGGTGGACCCCCTGACTAGGAGGTTTAGAACCTTTCCTGAGCTATCCCAGAAGCATAACCTAAAGAGGACTTTATCCCACTCATATCAACAGATATTACACTATTTTAGAACACGGATGGGTTCCCCAGAATCCCTTGTACCGACTGAGTTTGAGAGGATATGTGCAAATAATGCCTCAACTAAGGGACTCATTTCGGATATATACGCTTTACTCCATCACCCCGGCTCCCAGACGTTCAGCTGTCACACATATATGACAAGATGGGAATCGTGGTTGGGACACCCATTGACGCTGAGGCAGTGGCAGGTAGTCTGGTCGAGAGCTTACAAGACCTCTATCAATACCCTTCACAAGGAGAACCAGATTAAACTCCTGATGAATTGGTATTGTGTTCCCGAGGTTCTCCAGAAGATGAACAGGTCCGTTCCGGATGTGTGTTGGAGATGCGATACCGTTGGAGCATCTCTTTTCCACATTTTCTGGGATTGCCCGGCTTTGGAGAGTTTTTGGAAGGGAGTGGGGGAACTGTTGAGCACAGTTTTCGAAGTTGAAGTGCCAGTTGACCCCCATATGTTCTTGTTAAATCTTACACCTAGGGGATGGGACAAACCCCGCACGAAGTTACTGACCCATCTTTTGACTGCTGCCAAATGCCTCATTCCAATATACTGGAAAAAAACAGCGGCCCCTACATCGCTGAATCTTTATACCAGAATCCAGGATGTATATGTTATGGAGAAGATGACAGCCTCACTACATAACGATATGGATAGGTTTGACAGGGTATGGGCACCGTGGACTTCATTTAGAGGAGATCCATAGGGGTAATGAGGAGAATGACACGACTTAATATGCGGAAGTGACTGGTTGCCCAGGATGGACCATGATTACGCATCTTTGAGAATAAGGGGTTGAAGTGCACTACCTAGGTTCTGGACCTTTTACACTGGAGCTTAATAATTTGAGAACTTAGCTGCTGGGGAGTGAGTAGTAGACACGCTGAGTACACTATTAGTGTTCTGTTTCTGTACGTTGTTTCTCTGTAATAGATGAATGGAGAATGTCCGTTCTCTTGATTTTGGCTTTTATTCTATGTTAAAAATTTAAAAGTTTTTTTTTTTCGATAAAAACAAAGTTGAAACAAAAACTACAAACCCAACTTGTGACATTTATCTGGAAAAGACATAAGCCTTGTGTTGCCAGATCCATCTTAGAAAAGAATAAAAAAATTAGGAGGTTTGGTACTTCCAAACCTTTCAGCATATTATTACTCAACTTTAGTTAAATTAACTCAATGCTGGTGGGAGCGGAACGATAGACCTGCCTGGGCTGCTCTAGAGGAAATTAAAAATAAGCCAGGTTCACTAAACTCGGTTGTGATTTCACATTTATGTGATCCCAAGAAGACACTTCCTAGAGAAAATACGGTTAGAGATTCTATTCAAGTTTGGAAGCATTTTTTATTAAAATCTAGAAAAGTTTATCCGTCTTCAAGCCCTTGTTGGTTACCAATTGAGATTTTAGAAATGTTCTCAAATAAAATAAAAATTACCTCGTATCGTAGCAATGGTCACAAAACGACTAATACTACGAGAATGACTGAGTACTGCCAATCCCAGTATTACTGATGTAATACAAGAACTGAAAAAAACTATGCAGATTGAGAGACTTGAGGTGGAGAGAGAAATAAAGACCTTTACACAGAAAAATTCTTTAACGCATTATCAGTATTATCCCCAGATGAACTGAAAAGAACGATAATACTGTGGAGATAAGGGGGTCAGTGGGTGCTCTCATCCGCTGGTCCAGCCGCCTTCAGAAAGAAACCGTGGACCAGGGCTCATTCCCAAACTGAACGCCCGAGCTCCTTAACCGTGGGCGGAACACTACTCAGACAATACAGGGTGGTGGAATCACAATATTAAGGCTTTATTGGATACCCAAACAGTTAACAGCATATTACACATAACCAGCAAAACACAACAATGTAACAGGCAACTGAGCCTTACCCTTCCGCTGGCTCACCAGGGATTAGAATATAGCACAGCAAAGTCTGTAGCCAGGTGACTGGATCATCCCAACCTGGGTTGCGTCCTTATGCAGTCTTTGTTATCCCCAGCCGAATTCAATCATTCGATGTTGAAGTCCTTGTGGTTTTATAATCCAGGTTCTGATCCCCTTGATCGGCACTGAAATTCCTAGGCCTGGGGTTATGGCTTGCCAATTGGACCCGAAGATCCTAGATTAGCTGTATTTATCCAATCTGCTGGTCAAAATGAACAGACCTCCCTTATATACCCTCAGCCCTCATTGCAGGATATTGGGGACTTCACGATTGGTCGAATAAGACTGTCTTTTAATTGGCTGGATCTCAAGCTGTCTGGATACGGTTCATTTAAATAATGTTTGCAGGGAAGGGTCATGGAGGGTTTAGTATAGACATTTAGACATTTTGTATAACATGACCACAAACAATGGTGGCTGAAGTAATTTACATAGTATCAGCAATACCCATACTAATACAAAGGAATTTTAGAGGATTAAGTCTTCTGAGCCTCCTAAGACAAAGAGTTGAGATGATTACATTACACATGGTCAACATCACCAGTCATCTACAAGATTCTAGGAACAATGAGTTGGCCATCACAAGGTAGATAATTACATTACACACGTTAAACACTGCCAGTTATGTACAAGTCTTGTATTTACAATGAGTTGCTTATCACAAGGTAGCTAATTACATTACCCACTTTAAAGGGAACCTGTCACCTGAATCTAAGTCCCTACACTATCACTAGCTGTCCCTACACCTTCCTAGCTGCTCCCTATCTATCCCTTTCTCATCTAAAGTGTCCCTATTAAACATGTGAAAAATAAGTTTAAACTTACTGCAGTCCTCGAGGTAGAGGGACTGGGAAGGCGTGGCCACGCTCCATTTACCACTCCTCCGTGGTGTAGTGCACGCCCCGCTGGGCAACATTATTCTTTGTCCTCTCTGCCCCCACCATTTGGAATCTCCCGCCCTCTGTGTCATTCTATGCACCGGCCGGACGTCACATCCGGCGCGGTGCATTATGGGGTCGGTCACGTGATCGGCCCTAGTGCATTATGGGGCCGATCACGGGATCGGCCCCAGTGCATTATGGGCTTGATCACGTGATCGGCCCGGCTCCGCGCATGCGCAATGCACTTATCGAAGCCGGGCCGATCACGTGATCAAGCCCATAATGCACTGGGGCCGATCACGTGACCGGCTCCATAATGCACCGCGCCGGATGTGACGTCCGGCCAATGCATAGAATGACACAGAGGGCGGGAGATTCTAAATGGTGGGGGCAGAGAGAACAAAGAATAATGCCGCCCAGCGGGGCGTGCACTACACCACGGAGGAGTGGTGAATGGAGCGTGGCCACGCCTTCCCAGTCCCTCTACCTCGGGGACTGCAGTAAGTTTAAACTTATTTTTCAAATGTTTAATAGGGACACTTTAGATGAGAAAGGGATAGATAGGGAGCAGCTAGGAAGGTGTAGGGACAGCTAGTGATAGTGTAGGGACTTAGATTCAGGTGACAGGTTCCCTTTAAATACTAGTAGGCTCCTAGAAATCTTGTGTAACCCATGAGTGGCATATTACAAGTTTGCAAACCAAAATACAATATTGTCTAGATAAATAAGAAATCCTCATAGGTTATACAGTAAAGGGGTCCATTTTGTCACAAATACCATTTAAAAACTCAAATTGGTACCTTTTAGAAGATTTGAAAGGGACACTAGGGAAATTAAAGATATAACCATGATATGTTTGGTGACGATACTAGATGGCTTGACAATTACCTATGGTGTTAGTTAACGATTCAAATACCATTGCTCTCATAGTGTTGATGATAACATTATCTTTGTATTGATGTGATATGTTTGAATTTGTGTTATACTTAAAAACTTTAATAAAAGGTTTTTGAAAAAAAAATTACCTCGTGGAAGGAGAGGGGGATTTGGAATATTTAAAACATATTAGATGATAAGGGAAATGTATTATCCTTTCAAAATTTAAGAGACAGGTTTAAGCTGATGGGATTGAAGGAGAATCTGTGGGTGACGATCTGTGACATTATTAAAACTCATAAGATTGAATTCAGCTTACCTCTAAATATAACCAAAATGCTCAAATTTCCAAATAATCTTGGCCTATGGAGAACTAGCAATATTTATCAGACCATCAACTAAGACTATGACATTGAGATAACAGCTAATATAACAGCTTGGGACAAAGAATTGAAAAAAGCCATAATAATAATAATAATAATCATAAAAAAAAATCTTTATTTATATAGCACCAACATATTCTGCAGCAACTTTACAATACATTAGTTCGTAAACAAAACATATACAATACAATACAGTAGGTAATTCCAGTAGAGAAAGAATACAGCACAATAATTCGATATAATACAATAAGCATAGAATCAATGTAAAAAATACAATACAATAAATAAAACAAAAATAAAGGTGACCCTGCTCAAGAGAACTTACAATCTACAACAGGATAGGGGTTACACAAAGTACAGGGGCTTATTCTACTGATGGTCCAGGCATCTTGAAGAAATGGGGGATAGAAATAAAGTTGCGTGAATGGTCATCAGACAATCTGTGTAGAGCTTTTGGGTTTGGTGGAGTTTGAAGAAGAGTTATGTCCAGAGAGATAGTGAATGGGCTATATACAGTACAAAGGAATTTTATTAGGGAGCATGATAGGCCGCCTTAAAAAGATGTGTTTTTAGGGAGTGTCTGAAGCCATGCAAGATGTGGGTAGTCCTAATTTCTTGGGGTAGAGCATTCCAGAGAATTGGTGTAGCTCGGGAGAAGTCTTGGAGCCGGGAGTGGGAGGATCGGATTAGTGCAGATGTTAGTCAAAAGTCATTTGTGGAACGTAGAGAACGGGTGGGGTGATAGACAAAGATGAGGGAGGAGATGTAGGGAGGTGTTGCACCGTGAAGAGCTTTGTGTGTGAGAGCAAGCTATTTGAATTTGATCCTATAGTGTACAGGCAGCCATTGCAATGACTGGCACAGAGCGGAGGCATCTGAGTAACGGTTGGCCAGATGGGTGATCCTGGCTGCTGCATTAGGTATGGACTGAAGAGGGTAAAGTTTAGAGAGGGGGAGGCCAAGTAATAGAGAATTGCAGTAGTCAAGGCGGGAGTGGATTAGGGCTCCGGTGAGGGTTTTTGTTGTTTCCATGGTGAGAAAGGGGCGGACTCTACAGATGTTCTTCAGGTGTAAGCAACAAGAGCGGACGAGAGATTGTGTATGGGAGGTGAAAGAGAGATCAGTGTCAAATATAACACCCAGACAGCGAGCCTGCTGTCATCAACTTAAACCAACTTAAAAGCATTTTTGAGACCATTTATACAAGCATTTCTTGCGTTTCTTTAATAGAAATGCAATATAAAGTGTATACTAGGTGGTATTACATGCCTTTAAAACTTTATTTAATACAGAATCAGAATTCTCCCTTATGTTGGAGGGGCTGTAATTGCATTGGCAATTTAACCCATATATTCTGGAGTTGCCCCTATTTGAAAAAAGTTTGGGAAGAAGTTCAAAATATGATTACCCGTACTACTAAACTTAAAGGGAACCAACCACCCCCAATGACCCCCCGGACTATTAATATCGGTCCCTACACAAAGCACATACATGCGCTGCAATGATTTTTGCTAAAAAAACTGTTTTGTAAAACTTAAGATAATGCTTTTGAAAGTTTAAACCGAAGGGACGGGTGGGCGTTACTTATCTGTGGCAAAAGCCGGGTTGCAGCTGCCACTCATCCACCTGTGTCCCGCAGTAGCAGTTATGGCCAGCCCTTTTCAGCATCACAGCCCGGTGCACGGGCTCGCATGCCCGTGCACACGTCATCATCTACAGCCGGGTTGCGAGCGCGCGCTCTGACTTCCTGCGCTCAGCTATGGAAGTCAGAGCGCGCGCTCGCAACCCGGCTGTAGATGATGACGTGTGCACGGGCATGCGAGCCCGTGCACCGGGCTGTGACGCTGAAAAGGGCTGGCCATAACTGCTACTGCGGGACACAGGTGGATGAGTGGCAGCTGCAACCCGGCTTTTGCCACAGATAAGTAACGCCCACCCGTCCCTTCGGTTTAAACTTTCAAAAGCATTATCTTAAGTTTTACAAAACAGTTTTTTTAGCAAAAATCATTGCAGCACATGTATGTGCTGTGTGTAGGGACCGATATTAATAGTCCGGGGGGGTCATTGGGGGTGGTTGGTTCCCTTTAAACTTAGTATCACACCAGAATTTGCACTATTATTAATAGATTTAGATGATATCCCAAAGAAAAATAGGCCTCTAGTAACACATATCTTGTTAACTGCAAAAAATATTATTGCTGCACGTTGGAAGCAACCTGTACCTCCCACTATCCAAGATCTTAAAGAAAAAATAATGGTCCATAATTTGTATGAATGTTCTTATACTATAAGGAAATAACTGCAATCTAAGTATCAATGCAAATTGTCTGATTTGATTCATACATACACTCCAAATTTGATACATAAAAGATTTTGACATTATAAATTCTTCTCATATTTTCTATTTTCTTTAAAAAAAATTGTACTATGACTAATTGAACCAGAGATGAGATATCATGACTGAAGTGAATAGGTTCCTTTCATAGACATATGGTATTTTTAATACTCCCCAAAATTGAGGTGAAACTAGCGGTGGTTAAACCCATGTCTCTGTAAATAGTTTAATAGTTTTAACAGGTAGTTGTATTTGATAACTTTATTTTTTCTTTTTCCAAATTTGATATCAATACAAATATCTTCATAATTGATATATGATATCTCCACAAATTTGTCTGATCAAAGAAGTACAAACTAGAGTATTTTATTTAATTGAACGTCTTTGTAAATTTATTTACTGTATTCAGTTAGGTTATTCTTCTACTTGTGGTGTTTAAATTTTATTAATAAAAGAGTTTAGTGAAACAACATAGCTGAATTTGGTAGTATAAGATAACTCTATTATAATTACTCTTTATAGAATAATTCATTATACTGGATTGTAATGTAATGTGATTGTATTAATATACATAAACTTTCTGTAAGTTAATTTATTCAATATGTAAATATTGCTGCATATTTATTATGTATTGTATTGAAAACCTTTAATAAAATGATATGAACAAGAAGCAGGTCTGCAGATGAAGCGATGTGGGGGGGTAAGAGGGAAGGGGAGATAGTTATTTGGTTTGAGGGTGTTGGGGTTTGGGGATAGCGAAGGAGAGTGAGGATTAGTGGAGCAAAAATAGTGAGGGCAAATGCGAGCATGTTGAAAGAGCAGGGCGAGAAAAGAAAGGCAAATAATATTAGAAGACAGTAATTATTCTTACCTTCTGGACAATTTCTGGACTATTTCTGATATATTCCAGTGTATAGTCCAATAATAAATCCCACCAGCACCTGTTCTGTAAATCCAAGCAGCAATCCCAGCAGCCTCACCCCAACCAACATTTACACCACTTTGATTCTCTTTTTTTTTTTAAATAAAATGGAAATGTTATGTGTAAGAGACTAGTCATACAGGATCTGCTGAAGCAGCCATGATTGTATCTAAACAGCCATTTAAGGCTGTGTGCACACTGGGAGTTTTGTTAGCTGTTTTTTTAGCGTTTTCCGCCAGCGTTTTCCGCTGAGTTTTATGTTAATTTATGTTAATCCTAACCACCGGTTGGATTAACATGCTAGTCAATGGATTTCAGAAAACGCTGTGCACATTAGAACTTTTTTTTTTTTCTCCTTTCCACTTTCTTCACCGGTTTTCCACCGGTTTTCAAAGATAGAGCATGTGACTTCTTTTTACCGTTTTTCCAGCGTGTCTACCAAGATTAGGACTCATTGTCGGCAATGGAGCTGTGCGAGGCCGCTGCTAAACCGGCGTGAAATCGCAAACCGGCGTTTGTATGACGGTTTTAAACAGAGCAGACACAGGAAGCAGGAAACAGGAAGCTGTGTCCTGAACAACAACAACGCACGAGGATGGCGTGGTATCGCAGGATGCAGATCAATGTGCCCCGTCTGCTCACTCTGGTAAGTATGCTCCACTGTATCTCATTGTATCTCATGGAGGATTCATACTGTGGGGGGCTGTGTGGAGGAGTCATACTGTGGGGGACTGTGGGGGGCTGTGTGGAGGAGTCATACTGTGGGGGGGCTGTGTGGAGGAGTCATACTGTGGGGGACTATGGGGGGGCTGTGTGGAGGAGTCATACTGAGGGGGGGCTGTGGGGGGGCTGTGTGGAGGAGTCATACTGTGGGGGGGCTGTGTGGAGGAGTCATACTGTGGGGGACTGTGGGGGGGCTGTGTAGTGGAGTCATACTGTGGGGGGGCTGTGTGGAGGAGTCATACTGTGGGGGACTGTGGGGGGGCTGTGTGGAGGAGTCATACTGTGGGGGGGCTGTGTGGAGGAGTCATACTGTGGGGGACTGTGGGGGGGCTGTGTGGAGGAGTCATACTGTGGGGGGGCTGTGTGGAAGATTCATACTGCGGGGAGGGGTGGCCGTGTAGAGGATTCATACTGCAGGGGATGGAGTGCAGGGGCAGGACAGTATGCATGGAGCATGACCCACAGCAGCACAGAGTGTTTAAGCCCTGATGGAGTGCAGGGGCAGGACAGTATGCATGGAGCATGACCCACAGCAGCACAGAGTGTTTAAGCCCTGATTGAGTGCAGGGGCAGGATAGTATGCATGGAGCATGACCCACAGCAGCACAGAGTGTTTAAGCCCTGATTGAGTGCAGGGGCAGGACAGTATGCATGGAGCATGACCCACAGCAGCACAGAGTGTTTAAGCCCTGATTGAGTGCAGGGGCAGGACAGTATGCATGGAACATGACCCACAGCAGCACAGAGTGTTTAAGCCCTGATGGAGTGCAGGGGCAGGACTTTAAAATTTGTCTCTTTGTCTATTGTAGATCGAAGCACACCCAGAAATCTGGGATACGGCGTGTTCAAGTTACAGTGACAGACAAAAGAAATCGCAAGCCTGGACATCCATCTGTCGTCAATTATATATGGAATTTGACGAGGCAGATCGTGACCTGAAAAATATAATAGGTATGTTATTGCCAGGTGTTAAAAAACACATACAGTATATTTTGGTTTGTGATGCCAAATGACAAGCTGTCTTCTTTCCTTACTAGAAGAGGATATCAAAAAACGATGGAAGTCCGTGCGAGACGCGTTCACCAAATTTCACTCGAAGGCAGAAAAAAGTGGCTCATCACACCAAAGAAAAAATGTCCATTTTACAACGAACTACTCTTCACCTCACCAGTCGCACTCTGCGCCCGTAAGTACTTTAATTTCAACAGGAGTAGAAATAGTCCACAGGCAATAGCAGCAGGAGAGGCGTGAGCCAATGAGTGATGTTTGTGCCGGAGTACAAAACACGCTATTGTCATTTCTCTGTGTTGACAGTTGCGATGACATATTGTGCGGGATTGTAGTCAGCCGCCTACAGCGCTGACTGGTAGTGGCGGGTCACGGATCCGCACAGGCTTATGAGACGTCAATGATCACTCTTCGCCTTTAAAAAAAACGGTCTGTGTGGTGGAGGCAGCAGGCTGCAATGGTAATTACACCAGGTATGGTGAGTAGAGAGCAGCCAGGAGCAGCAAGGGGGGAGGACAGACCAGCGGAGGAGGTGTAGAATGTGGGTGAGCGTGCGTAGTGGTATGGCCTTAACCGGGAGCTGCTGTGGCGTGTGTGAGTCCAAATATGACAGAGACGCACCATCTGTGCAACTCAGATTTTTAAAGGATCAGTGCTGTTAAGCACTGTCTCTCATCCGCCCTTCAGACTCAAAATATGATCTAGATAGCTATGTTACATGTCATAATTTGATATCAACCTCTGAAGATTAAGCACTCACTCACGAATTTTCTTTATTTTTGCAGAACTGAGGGCAATATAAGTAAGACTAGCAATGTAGGAGAAGGTTCCGGCACGCAAACAGAAAATGAACAACCTGTGGCTAATTTGAGTGTCTCTCAGTCCAATACATCTCCCAGTATTTCTATTGAACAGGATGGGGGCATTCAAAGTTCATCTTCCGTTTCTGGAAACATCTACACGTGAAGCTTCGATGAACATGGGATCATCGACCCCAACTCAGCCAGCATACACGCGTAGGGGCCAAAAACCACAACAAGGTAGCAAGCCGTCGTCCCTTTTTGCTCAAGAGGCCATCAGCATGTTGAAAAAAGCGGATGAAGAAGACCACTTTGATCATGTGGGGAGACATGTTGCTGCTTGTCTCCGGGAAATGGCGACAGATCGTGAGGCATCATTTTTGGCTGTATTGTACACCTTGATAGATGAATACCGCTCCAAGTGTGCTCAATATTATACATAGCATGTACCAAGTTTTTCATCCTGAAAGGGATAGTAGTAGAGGGAACACTCCTGTACCATCTAATGTAGGTCACCCGCAATTGTCCTGGATGCATCAGGATCCACATGGATTTCGGCCCCGGCAGCAGGTTCGAGCAGACAACTACAATACGGCCCAATTAAGCTCGGACGACAGCTCTGCAAGTCTGGAAATGTCAGGACACTCCATGTTTGGAGGTGATGTGGGAACTCGTCATTTCACCACCTTGAATTGAGTGTAATTTTGTTTTGGGGATTTGTCATGTGCCATCCTTTGACGCGTTTTGACATTCCTTCGAGTTAGGGCCCTTTCACATCAGCGTTTTTTGAAATTCGCGGCAGATGCGGTGAAAAAACCGCATCTGCCGCGATTACCGCATACCAGCTGCACTTGCGGCGCGGTTGCGGTAAACGCCATGCAAAGTATAGGCGTACTTGCGGCAGGTGCGGCAAGTGCGGTTTTGCACTTGCGGCAGGTGCGGTCGCGAAAAAAAAACGCAGTCAGCCGCGTATGCTTTGCATGGTGTTTACCGCAACCGCGCCGCAAGTGCAGCCGGTATGCGGTAATCGCGGCAGATGCGGTTTTTTCACCGCATCTGCCGCGAATTTAAAAAAATGCTGATGTGAAAGGGCCCTTACAAACCTCAGGTTTCACAGAGGCAATACGGATAATAATCTTGGCCTGTTTTGATTTTCTTTAAATTGTAATATGTTTTATATGTCAGAAATGTTAGGTAGTCACCTGGCTTATTGTATTGTAAAGAAAAAAAAAAAAGAAGCTTTGTAGCGTTTGTTATGAATATTTATTAAAGGTTTTTTGGTTAACTTTGGTAGTTGTGAAAGTACATTTATTCACACAGATGCTCAACATACAAAACACTTTTCTTGTTAGAATCCTCTTCTATTGCCATTATTGTCGTCATCGGCTGCTAAATGCGTAAAGCATGTTAAATTTAGGGTAGGTGTTGCACATGGCTAGCGGTGTACTGCCAGGACACGGCACCTTCAGGTGTCATGAAGTAGTCCGCAAAGGTGTCTCTCACAGCCAAGGCAGAATTCAGCGGACGACCCGAACCCCAATTGATAGCTGTGTTGAATACAGGTAGCTGCAAACCTTCCATCTGATCCGTTGCGTAGCCGCGGGCAAAATTATGAAGGACGCAGCATGCCTTTATTACAGCATCAATTGTGGTTTGGGATACCTGAATGGCTGAATGAAAGACCCTCCATTGACTAGTCATGATACCAAAGGCCTCCGCAGGCGCAAACTACGTCTTGGTGGCATTGTAGACAACACTCTGATGGCCGTATGTTCACAACTGCCTCAAGCTGCTTGCTCTCCCAATTTCCTGGCTATTGTGGTTTTTTTTTTTGGTATTGCGTTACAGGAAATGATGCGAGAATGTAGGATTTTTTTTTTATAGCAACTTTATGTGCAGACTCAAAGCTTACAAGTGCACAAAAACAGTCAGAAAACAGTCTGAAACTGACCAATAAAACCGACAAGAACAAGAACAAGAAAAACGCAGTATTACCGCTAATAAACCGCTACAAAACCGCTCATAAAACCGCTAGGAAAACGCCAGGAAAACGGTGGACACTGCAGAGGTCAGGAATTTCTGCTCCTGACAATCAACACCGGTTTTCAGACGGTCTGCAATGATGCAGAACCGTCCAATGTGCACATACCCTTAAGCAGACTTGAGCAAACTAACTTTGCAGCTAATGAGATGCAAAGTTCTACCACCAGCAGAGACATAAATAACACGAGTGCTCTTAGCAAGTATAAGAAGGTCTTGAAAGGTTAAATGAAATAGGAAAAGTGAATTTTGTCATTTGATAGGTGGTGATACATAGTCATGAATAGCAAGCAGGAATATTGAATTGATAAAGAAACTAAGTTTCCAATAAAGTTGTCAGTCTTTCAAAAGTTATGTGAGCAGAGATCACAGATGTCAACAATGACAACATCCCTGAATCGATTGGAAGCAACATAGAGGCATATAAGACTATAATGAGTTTTACCGCAAAGCTTGTAAATAATGTCATGATGTCATCATTATATTCTCTGTTTCTGCAATGAAAACGCCTTTCTCTGAAGTTATCTTCTTCTCTTTGTCCAACCATGTATAAATAGCCCCCAAATCATGGTATGGGGGCCAGACCAAAAACATCGTCTGGACACTTGCATGTGTCAGAATTGCTTTTGTGCTTGTCTTCTAATACTCTGCTCTATTGCGTTCTCTAATAAACTTCAGTCTCTACTTCAAGAAGAGTTGTCTATAGTGTCTAAGCTCTCAAGGACTTTGAGTGAGAGACAAAAATATCCAACATTATGGTTTACCAATTTATTGTGAATTTACGTTTTTCACCCTGATAACAAAGGCCTTACAACTAAAGGCGCAGAAAAATTAGGGTACTTATGCCTTCCTGCCATTTTTCGACGGCAGCAAGGAATAAGTCTGTAGTGGCTTCCCAGTGTCCGACTATCTCCGGGATTTCAGCTATTGAGGTAGTTGAAACCCTACAGATTATGAATCGACATTTTTTTCCCACTATTGGTAATGTGATGACCAGTAAAAACTGTTTACTGCCTGTCACATTACAAAAAAAATAATCGCTGGTAAAAATGATTTCTTTTTCATAAGACATGATCAAACATGTGGGATGAAAGAAAAATGTTAACCCCCTAGGGCCCCCAAAACCCCCGGTACCAATAATCACCCTAAACTCCCCCAGATCATCCCAAAATAGCCATGGAACATGTGAAAACTCGCCACCTCTCTTGCATCTCTAGGCGATCTGACACGGTCACACTTGTCAGATCGCATAGAAATGCCATTCTCCGTCCCCTACATTTCCCCCCCCCACCAGTGTTGGCAGCCTCCGGCCCCTCCCCAGTACCAGCGTATGCATCCGGTCTCCTCTGGTCTATCTGATTTGACGCGAACAAACATCAGATAGATAGGTCTGTCATTCTGCTGGCCCCCTCTAGTCCCCCAGTCAGATTACCATCCCTCTTGCTCCTGTTACCTTTGTCCATGCGATTCTGCCTCCGGTCCCATACCTCTTCTGGTGCGCACTGGGAACATGGTGCACTGTCTTCCCAGGTGAATGATTATGACCCTCAGGTCACACAGGGGTTAACTGTAATCTCATGATGATGTGCTTTGGAAATCATCATGAGATCTCAGTTAACTCTTGTGTGACCTGAGGATCATGATCTGCCATGAACTCATGACGTGTCATTCCCCTGGGAGGGTACCTGCTGTTATAGCATATGTAAGATGCCCCCATATGCTATAAGACTGAGATTTTGTTGAGGGACCTCCCACTGGAGTACATCAGACTTTTTTTTTCTTCAATAAATTGTTGAAAAAGGGTTTGAGTTGGGGAGTATTTTTTCAAATAAATATTTTTTTGTAGTGTTTATTTGTGTCTGTACTGATTTAATTAGTAATGTCGGGTATCTGATTAAAGCCTCGACGTTACTAATCTCCAAGCTTGAAGCCAGTGGAAATTACCCAGATGGCATCAACCCCAAATACCATTACTCTGACTGCCATCGGTACCAGGAAGAGTCGGGGTAAGTGCCAGGATTGGTGCATCTTATGCAGACGCCAGTTCTAGAGCAGCTGCGGGCTGCTATTTTTAGGCTGTGGAGGGCCAATAACCATGGCCCTTCCCACCCAGAGAATTCTAGAACCCAGCTGTCGGCTTTACCTTGGCTGGTTTTCCAAATTAGAGGGGACCCAACACAATTTTTTTCAAATTATTTATTTATAAATATATGGAATGAAAATAAATAAAGAATAACTTGGGGTAGCTCTGTTTTAGGTTACCAGCCAAGGTAAAGCTGTTGTTTGCAGGCTCCAGCTGTCGGCTTACCCTAGCTGGTGATCAAAAATAAGGTGGACACCACGTTGTTGTTTTTTTGGGCTAAATACAAGGTTAAACACCCTTTAGTGCCACATGAAAGGTACTAAAGGTTGAAAACGTACAATATGGGGGGTGAGTCATTATATGGGTGTTTGACATCTGTTTATCTGTCTAGCCAGCCTTGCTTTTTAGAGTACGTAAAAGATTTAAAAAACACATTGTGTGTGCAGTCTGTGTGCCGCACGTTTTTCTCTCACCCATTCACTTGGATTGACAAGATACATAGCAACTCGCAACATGCTGTGATTTGCCTTGCACGCTGAATTTTGAGCAGGAAAAATTAGCAGATATGCTCTGACCTATTGTTGCAAGTTCAATGCAATATTTTTTTGCATTGCACTCAGATTTTATACATAGATGTGAACCCTAAGGATGTGTCCACACAATCAGTATTTGTAGTGGCTTGGATGCAGTATTTGTAGCGGCTTGGACGCAGAATGTTACACCTACATCCAAACTGATGCATTGTACAGTACAAGCAGAGCGGACGGAAATTACAGAAATCCTGTGCCCACTGTGCTCGTTTTCTCCGCAGCATAAACTGACCTGCGGGACTGCTTTCCTTGCCGCCACTTGTCCGCAGCATGTAAATTTTGCACTGCAGGGTCAGGTGCGATCTCGGTGGGTGACTGCAGAGAAAAGCCGCCATGCCCCGAACACGAGTCACCCGTGTAGAATCCCCGGCATCCTCGCAGGAGAGGAGACACTGTGTCCAGGACGCAGTGTCTCCGGATCATGTGCACATACCCTAAAAGTGATAAATTTAGTAAAAAAAAAAAAGAAAAAGAAAAATTTTAATAGGATAATCTATTATCAAATTCTGTGAAGTATCTGTGGGTTAAAAAGTGAAGTATCTGTGGGTTAAAAATGCTAAGTATACCTCTGTATAAAATAATTGAGGGGTCTGGTTTCCAAAATGGGGTCACGTGTGAGGGGGGGTTGCTGTTAAGGAACCCTAGCCAACGCAACATTGTGCCCGCAATCTATTTAAGTTTTTCCAAAATTCAAATATTGCTTCTTCCATTTTGAACCCTTGCATTTGTCCAAACAGAACTTTTTGTCTACATGTTTGGTATTGTTGCACTCATAAGAAAGTGGGTAACACTTGGTGTTAACTCTTGTAAAAGTGAAAGATTTGGTGCTACAGCAACACTTTTGTGAAAAAATGTTTTTTCAATATGATGACCTATTGTTATCAAATTGTGTAAAGCACCTGTGGGTTCTAAATGTGTCGCTATATCCCTGAGTAAGTCTAGTATAGGTCTAGTTTACAAAAGGATTCACTTGTGAGGGGTTTCTGCTGTTTAGATATCTTTGGGGTCCGGGAAATGCAACATGGTGCCTGCCATCTATTTCAGACAAATTTGCTTTCCAAAATTCAAATAGCGCTCATTCCTTTCTTAGCCCACCCATTTGTTCAAACAGCTATTTTGGACCCCATGTGGGGTATTGGCGCATTCAGAAGAATCTGGGGAAAAAATTTTGGCATCCAATTTGTCATGCTATCCCTTGTAAAAGTGAATAAATTGAGGTTAAAGTAACAATTTCAGGTAAAATATAAATGTATTTCTTTTTCATTACACTTTGCATTCATTTCTGTGATAGCAGCCGAGGAGTTAATAATCTTCTTGAATGTGATTTTGAGTAGTATGAGTGTGCAGTTTTTGGAATGGTGTCACTTTTGGATATTTTCTGTCATATAGGACCCTGAAAGAGAGTTCAATTGTGATGTGGTCTGTGGTCCTTAAAAAATGGTTTTGTAAATTTTGATGTTAAATTACTGATAAACTTTGAACCCTACTAACTCCCTAACAAAAAATTTGTAAATTTGTGCTGATATAAAGTAGACATGAAGGAAATGTTATTAACTATTTTTTTTGTGACATAACTCCCTGGTTTAACGGAATAAAAATTCAAAAGTTCAAAATTACTACATTTTCAAAATTTATGCCAAAATTCATTTTTTTTTTTCCACAAATAAACACAAAAAGTATTGTTCTAAAGTTACCACTAACATGAAGTCCAATATGTCATGAAAAAACAGTGTCAGAATTACTGGGATCCGTTGAAGCGTTCCAGAGTTATAACCTCATAAAGTGACACTGGTCAGAATTGTAACATTTGGTCTGGTCATTAAGGTGAAAATTAGCTTCGTCACTAAGGGGGTTATAATTATGCATGAAAACATATCTGATTGTTTAGTGGTCTGTGTAAAATACTAAGGGCCACTTTACACACACCAACTTATCTGTCCAACTTCTGACCAACTTGCTGGTTGCAATGAAATCATGGACACATTGCTCCATTTTGTGACTGTGTACAATGGAACAATGTGTCCATGATTTCACTGCAACCAGCAAGTTGGTCAGAAGTTGGACAGATAAGTTGGTGTGTGTAAAGTGGCCTTAACTCCAATTACAAATGTGGTAGGGTTCTCCTGCTAGATGTATTCCTAATGTGCAGGAGGAGGTTAAGTACCCATGTTGTTAACCATGGCTAACTAATCTACATGGTGGGCCATTTATATGGATGCACATAAATAAAATGTGAATGTTGGTGATATCAACTTCCTGTTTGTGGCACATTAGTATATAGGAGAGGGAAAACTTTTCCAGATGGGTGGTGACCATGGCGGTCATTTTGGATCCAATTTTATTTTTTTCAATAGGAAGAGGGTCATGTGACGCATCAAACCTATTGAGAATTTAATAAGAAAAACAATGGTGTGTTTGGTTTTAACGTAACTTTATTCTTTCATGAGTTATTTACAAGTTTATGACCACTTATAAAATGTGTTCAAAGTGCTGCCCATTGTGTTGGATTGTCAATGTAACCCTCTTCTCCCACTCTTGACACACTGATAGCAACACCACAAAAGAAATGCTAACACAGGTTTTCAGTATCCATTGTTTCTGAATCATATAGCAATTTTAGATATCCAGTGGCATTGAGGTTTCCATTGATGAAGAATGGCCCCACTATCTTTGTACCCCATATACCACACCATACCATCAATTTTTGTGTCTTGGAGGCATCTATCCACTGTGGGTTAGTGTCAGACCAATAGCGGTGGTTTTGTTTGGAAACTTCACCATTCACAAAAAAAATTGCCACATCACTCATCTGAAGGCAATTGTCTATCGTAGACTGTGAGCCCTTGTGGACAGGGTCCCCTCCCCTCCTGTACCTATATGTCCTGATTGTCTAGAGTTATTGTAATTGTGCTTGTCTCCCCTATCCTCATGTAAAGCGCCATGGAACCTAATGGTGCTATATAAATAAATAATAATAATAATGCTGTGAAGATACGAGATGTGCAGCATCTGAAACAACGGATACCTGAAGCCTGTGCTAGCATTTCATCTGCGGTGTTGCTATCAGTGTGTCAAGAGTGGGAGAAGAGGGTTGCATTGGCAATCCAACACAATGGGCAACACTTTGAACACATTTTATAAATGGTCACAAACTCGTAAATAACTCATGAAAGAATAAAGTTACGTTAAAACCAAGCACACCATTGTTTTTCTTATGAAATTCTCAATAGGTCTGATGTGTCACATGACCCTCTTCCCATTGAAAAAAATAAAGTTAGATCCAAAATGGCCGGCATGGTCACCATCCATCTGGAAAGTTTTCCCCCTCCCATATACTAATGTGCCACAAACAGGAAGTTGATATCACCAACCATTCCCATTTTATTTAGGAGCATCCACATACAGTGCCTTGTGAAAGTATTTGGCCCACTTGAACTTTTCAACTTTTTGCCACATTTCAGGCTTCAAACATTAAGATATAAATTCTAAAGTGGGACACAATCATGAAGTGGAACGAAATTTATTGGATATTTAAGAATTTTTTTTAACAAATAAAAAACTGAAAAGTGGGGCGTGCAATATTATTCGGCCCCCTTGAGTTAATACTTTGTAGTGCCACCTTTTGCTGCAATTACAGCTGTAAGTTGCTTGGGGTATGTCTCTATCAGTTATGCACAGCGAGAGACTGAAATTCTTGCCCATTCTTTCTTGCAAAACAGCTCGAACTCAGTGAGGTTGGATGGAGAGCGTTTGTAAACAGCAGTTTTAAGCTCATTCCACAGATTCTCGATTGGATTCAGGTCTGGACTTTGACTTGGCCATTCTAACACCTGGATATGTTTATTTTTGAACCATTGCATTGTAGATTTTGCCTTATGTTTTGGATCATTGTCTTGTTGGAAGCTATATCTCCGTCCCAATCTCAGGTCTTTTGCAGACTCCAACAGGTTTTCTTTCAGAATGGTCCTGTATTTGGCTCCATCCATCTTCCCATCAATTTTAACCGTCTTCCCTGTCCGTGCTGAAAAAAAAGCAGGCCCAAACCATGATGCTGCCACCACCATGTTTGACAGTGGGGATGGTGTTCTGAGGATGATGAGCTGTGTTGCTTTTACGCCAAACATATCATTTTGCATTGTGGCCAAAAAGTAAGATTTTGGTTTAATCTGACCAGAGCACCTTATTCCACGTTTGGTGTGTCTCCCAGGTGGGCTTGTGGCAAACTTCAAACAAGACTTTTTATGGATATCTTTGAGAAATGGCTTTCTTCTTGCCACTGTTGCATAACGGCCAGATTAGTGCAGTGTATGACTGATTGTTGTCCTATGGACAGACTCTCCCACCGGAGCTGTAGATCTCTGCAGTTCATCCAGAGTGATTATGGACCTTTTGGCTGCATCTCTGATCAGTCCTCCTTGTTCGAAATGAAAGTTTAGTGGGACGGCAGGGTCTTGGTAGATTTGCAGTGGTCTGATACTCCTTCCATTTCAATATGATTGCTTGCACAGTGCTCCTTGAGATGTTTAAAACTTCGGAAATCTTTTTGTATCCAAATCCGGCTTTAAACTTCATCACAACAGTATCTCTGACCTGCCTGGTGTGTTCCTTGGGCTCCATGATGCTCTCTGCACTTGAAAAAGAACCCTGAGACTATCACAGAGCAGGTGCATTTATACAGAGACTTGATTACAAACAGGTGGATTCTATTTATCACTACCAGACATTTAGGACAACATTGGATCATTCAGGCATCCTCACTGAACTTCTGGTGTGAGTTTGCTGCACTGAAAGTAAAGGGGCCGAATAATATTGCACCCCACTTTGTGTCCCACTTGTTGTTGATTCTTCAAAAAAAAAATTAGAATGTATACCTTTATGTTTGAAGCCTGAAATGTCGCAAAAGGTTGAAATGTTCAGGGGGGCCAAATACTTTCACAGTGCACTGTATATAAGGGGACCAGGCAGGGATACCCGATGTCTCCATTGCTGTTCAACGTGGCATTGGAGACTTTGCTCGGTATATGGAACAGTTGGATCTATTTGAGGGAATCAGGTTGGGTACTAGCAACACTAAAATAGCAGTTTTTGCAGATGATGTCATCTTGCTCTTGACCCGGCCACTGTAACAATTAGGAAATATCTTTAAGTTTATCCAAAAATATGGGGAATACTCGGGCTATAAGGTCAATATCGCCAAGAGCAAACTCTTAGATTTGGGAGAAAAACGCCTGAGGAACAATGGAGGAAACTAGGCCTAGAACTACATATTTCAAAGACACATATCACTTATCTGGGAATTAAGATAGGCAGGCTTCGGCACAACTATATTCACTAAATCACCTCTGATCGAAAAAATATTGGGTGAACTTAGGAGATGGCAGAATCTGCCACTATCTTTTCTGGGAAGATGCCATTTAATTAAAATGATCAACTTTGCCAGACTCCTATACCCATTATAGACATTACCCCTGATACTCAAGCATATAGATAAAAACAAAATAAATAGAGCTTTCACTCATTTTATATGGGCAGGTAAAAGGCACAGAATTGCATTGGGAAAACTGATGCTAAGTAGAAGTGAAGGTGGGATCAATTTTCCGAATGTCAGAGCCTACAACATAGCAAGTCTTTTTAGACATGTGATAGAGTAGCAGTTAGTGTCCTGAAGCCTAATATCCAATTGGAAAGACAGTTTGTGGCGCCGTGGGAATTAAATGCTGTCTTACATACAAAACAGGCCAAACTTCTGCAAAATGTAAACTCATCCCTACTGCTTCGGGATACGATCGTATGCTGGAACATAGTAAGGAAGGCATTTGGCCTTCCCTTCCAGATCTGTGAACATATGCCAATATTTGGTCAACCGGAATTTCCCCAGGGAATGGAAATCAAAAAAGCGATAGGACAAGCAGGTGATAACATGAGGAAAGCGGGGGATATTATCCAGATGGAGGTTAAACAATGGCTGAGCCGACAAGAAATCATGACAAATTCCATATAGAAAACACTTTCTACAGGTCATGCAAGTCCATTCTTTTTGCCTATCTAGACTTTGCAGGTTATTTAATGAAGTGGGACTACATAATCTAGATAATTTAGTAGATCTGAACATCCAGAATTCGAGCATATCCTCAATATATAATACTGTAAGACATAAATTCCTGAAGTTAAAGCAGAACAAGCTGTTTAAAAACTTGGGAGAAATGGACTGGGGATAAAGATATTGCAGAGACAATTCTACAGGGGTGGGAACAGGTCAAAAAATCCATTCTTTGCGAAAGATGGAGGGAGACCTAGTTCAAGCTCATGCATACAGCATTACCGTATATACTCGCGTATAAGCCGAGTTTTTCAGCCCACAAAATTGGGCTGAAAAGTTACCCCCTCGGCTTATACGCGAGTCACTGTATACTGTATACAATGTATACAGTATACAGTGCCCCCATCTATATACAGGCCCCCCCGCCGCAATCCTGTAAAGGAAGAGATTAGTATACTTATCCCTCCGCTGTCCCGCTGCCGCTGTCCCCCGCCGCTCCTCCATCTTCATCCAGCGTCTTCCGTCTTCTTCCGGCTTCCTCCGACGGTCGCAGGCAATGACGTCATTGCAGCATACATTACCATAGAACGACACCCTTAACTATGCAAAGTACAGTAAAAGAGATTCTCTTCCTTCCCTTATTACCCTTCTAGGAATTCAGCCCGTCTTTTCTTTCTCGCATTATTTCCCCAAAATTTGTGTTACAAGACATTGACTGAGATCTATTTATGTATCTATATACTATTTTAAATGCTTCGAGGACATGTTGCCTGACAAGAAGGATTTGTATATGTACTCTTTCTAATTTATAGTGTCATTGTGGAGATTGTATCCTATGCTATGCTATCCTACCCAATGTTATGTTCAAAAATTCACTAAAAAAAAAAAAATGCAAATGCTTTATTTAATTTAGACAATGTGATTTTCTGGATTTTATTTTGATATTCTATCTTTCACTGTGGACATTGGACAAGGGCACATTTAATAATCATCACTGGTGACGATACTAATCCCTGTGCAATGCTAAAGGAAATAATGAAAAATTTCACTTGGAGTGTACTTTTATGGTAATAAAATTAGGTGCAAACATATGTAATAGAAATGTAGGATAGTTGTCCTGATGTAGCAACCTATAGTGTACTTTATCACTGGATGTTCAGTATCCATGGTTACAGCCACATATAGTGAAAGTAGTTTTTGGTCGTTACCATGGATACCTAAGGTCCTTCAATGCCATGTACATGCTATATCAGGATAACTATAGATTTCAACACAATCAATTTTTCTAATAAAATGCAAAGAATGTAGAGGGAATAGTGATATGACAGACCCAGAGCTTTATGGAACACGTTGAAAAGGTAAAAATGAGCTTTATACATTAAGGTTACAGAGACATTACATGGCATGGCAATGACACTCAAAACATTACACCACTTCATCCTGCCATGGCCTAGTCTGAAATAAAATAGTCCGCAAACTTGTGCCTCATTTGTGCAATGGCTATGGTTGTTCAAACCGAAGACTTAGTACCGTCACACGTGGCGATCTCCCGGGCGATGCCATAGGTGACGCATGTGCACGCGCACGCATTTGCGTGTCGCCTGATGTCGCCGTCGCCCATTTACATTAGGCGACGCTCGGGCGACAACTTAGGCGACGCTCGGGCGACAACCCGAACGGAAATTGCCTGAGGTCGCCCAAGGCCCAGGGGCGATCAAGTTGCTGGTCGCCACTTCCACGTTATACTGAGCCACCATATTGGCGATGTGGGTGTAAATTTGAGCCGCATCTTGGAGATAGGCATTAACATAATGTTGTGTGACGCCTTGAAGACGTGTGATTGGTCATTATTTTAATGTCCTTCCTTGTTCGCCGCACCACAATAGACAACTCTCGTGTGATTGGTCGCGATTATTGCTATATGCATTGGCGTTGCCAAGAAGGCAAAGCACGACGCTCGTGTACGTTTTTTCGTACTGTCAATATGTACAGCGCTTTTGTTAAGTGTGTTGTGCTATTGCGTTGTCTAATAAAATCACTCTTGCTTTCTTGGTCTGGATAATATTGCAGCCTTGAAAGTATGTGTGTGCACAGATATTTGTGTGTTTGCAGTTATGGGATGTATAGATCACCTATCATTTCCTTCTCCATGCAGACTAAGGCTACGTTCACACACTGCGTATTTTTACGCAGCTGCGCGTTTTTTACGCGCGTATTTTGTGAAATCCGCAGCTCCTTTCACAAACTGAGTTTTTCTCTGTGCTTTTTCAGAGCCCATTTATCATGTGGGCAATGGAAAACCGCAGAGAAAAACTGCAGAAAGAATTGACATGGTGATTCTTTTTACGCACGCGTTTTTGCAGTGAAAACACGCGCGTAAAAAAAAAGCACAAATACGCAGTGTGTGAATGGATTGTGTCAAAACCCATAGGTTTGGCTGGGCTGCTTATCCAGAATTGCATTTTCACTGTAAAAAGCGCGCGTAAAAAAACAAAAGCAGCAAAAAACGCGGGTAAATACAGAAAACGCAGCAAAAAACGCAGAGAAGCAGCAAAATACGCAATGTGTGAACGTAGCCTTAAGTTGGGATGTAATGACATTTGTGTTTCTGTTAAAGCACACATTTGTGGCACATCTCTCTGCAGTTTCGAACACAGCCGCAAACACAGAGGCGACATTAATGCGCTACTGTACAGTATGTACGCTCCTGGGTAATACACCTTTGGACGCACACATCATCAAATATGGCGCCAAGGAACAAGACAACCAATCGTAACGCTCGAGCTGCCACCAATCCACGCAGACAGGCAGAGGTAGTAAATACGCCCTGAAACGCCTACAGGAATGGTATAGGCGATGTGTGCTGTCGCCTTTGACATCGCTCATGAGATGTTACACATTGATCTGCGCACAGATCACTCATGGCGGGCAATGGGAGCGCATGGCTGTCTGCAAGCATCTGCAGCACCGTGCGCTCCCATTATAAAGATAGGGGCTGTGGTCTGCATGCAGAGGCTTGCAGATGCCTCCGCAGAACGCTGCGGAGGCATCTGCAAATGTGAAAGGCAGCCTAACACAGTTCTAAAACTTTTTTTTTTCTAGACTATTTGAAAACCTGGAAGTCATTTGATTGGTCGTAGTCAGGGCCATATCTAGGGGGGAACTGGCGGGCATTTGCCCCGGGCGCATCAGACAGGAGGGCGCCATCCAGCCTCCTTCTGTAGCGCCCAAGGTGCCTCGCTGCTGGCCCATCTTCCACCCCTTCCCCGCTGTTGGAGCCAGCAGTACTCTCTGCTCCCACTATCAGGTGACAGCAGGAGCAGAGAAAATGCCGGGCGCCGGCTCCTGCTATCAGGACCGGCGTCAGCACCTGGCATACCTGGGCAAATGTCGGGGCCTAGAACAGCTGGGGGGGCCCACTGGCCATCACGGACAGGCAGCCCTGACAGCCAGGGTCCCATTAGTGACAGACAGCCCTGTGAACAAGGGGCACATTCAGGCAGATGCAGCAAGGTGCTGAGTGCTCCACTGAGCTCCCAGTGCACATGGCTAATTTGCATGCAATGCAGATTAGCCATGTGCTGGCTCTAGGGAGCAGTGGACCTTCCTCCTTTGCCTACTGTAGCAGAGTGATGAGTCATCACCCTGCTGCACCTTATCACAGTGGTGCAGGAAGGAGGAAGCTCCACAGTCCTGGGAGTCTGCTGCTTTATTGATGTGGTGGGGAAGCATCTGAGGAGGACACAGCCCCGGGGAGCGGATGGAAGGTGAGTATGCTAATGCAGACTGTTATATAGGACTGGCTGACTGTATATAGAGGCATGCAGACTGTATATAGAGGCTGGCTGACTGAATATAGAGGCTTTGCGCTTATATAGAGGCTTGCTGACTGTATATAGATGGCTGCTGGGTGCTGACTGTATATAGAGGCTGTGCTGGGTATATAGAGGCTATGCTGACTGTATATAGAGGGCCTGGCTGACTTGTCTATAGAGGCTGGCTGGGACTGTATATAGAGGCTGTTCTGACTGTATATAGAGGCGCTGGCGTATATAGAGGCTTGCAGGCTGTATATAGAGGCTATGCGACTGTATATAGAGGCTGGCTGACTGTATATAGAGGCTATGCAGATTATATATAGAGGCTGTGCTGGGGTATATAGAGGCTGTGCTGACTGTATATAGAGGCTGGCTGACTTTATATAGAGGCTTTGCTGACTGTATATAGAGGCTGTGATGACTGTATATAGAGGCTGCCTGTGCTGACTGTATATAGAGGCTTTGCTGACTCTATATAGAGGCTGTGCTGACAGTATATAGAGGCTGCCTGTGCTGACTGTATGTAGAGGTTGTGCTGACTGTAAAGAGAGGCTGGTGCTGGGATATATAGAGGCTGTGCTGACTGTACATACAGGCTGTGCTGACTATATAGAGGCTGCGCTGGTGTACATAGAGGAATTTTGCGATGAATTCCGAGGCCCTCAGTCACGTAGAGGGACTACAGATGTAACGCCGGTGGTCTGGTGTCTTGGTTCCCTCGGCGTTACTGCGCTTTCACCCAATGTTCCTTTCCCCCCTGACCAGCTGGGAGACTGTAGTATGTTACCTGGATAGGATTCTGCTCAGTTCCCAGCTCCGCTGCGTAGCTGCACATGTGTTGTATGTCAGTGCTCCGCTGTTTACCTCTCATGTGTGGACCCTGGCTCCCGCTGTGGAAGCTATCCGCGGGTTGTGAGGTCCTCTGCAGCTGGTGCATGACTTTCCACGTGTGTCTAGGCTTGCAGCCGCTGCCAGGTGCTCTGGGCATCGGTTCTGTGCTGGCTATGCTGTATGGGTTCTGACTGTGCCTAGGGTGCGCGCCGCCACACCTTCCCCAGTTTAGTAAGATGGAGGGTGTGCGCTTGAATTGCTGTCCCCAGCCTATAGCTGAGGGTCAGCTCCTATTTAAAGTTCCTCTCCCTGTTGGGCGTCGCCAGAGCCTCGGATTAGGTTTCTTAACCTAGCCCTGTGTGTTTGGTCCAACATGCTGCTCCTGTTCTGCCTGTTGCTCCAGTTCGGGGAAAGCTGATGTCCGTGTTGGTGCCAACGTCCTTGTCTTATTCCTGCTTGTGTCTTGCTGTTCCCGGCTGGAGCCGTAGTCCGTTGCATGGAGTCCAGACGTCCTGACTGTCGGTGTCCAAGATGGACCTGAGGTTCTGCCTGGTGTCCAGTGCCTGGTGTCCGATGATGATCCCCGATGGTTCCGCCTGGTGTCCGAGATGGTCCTCGAGTTCCGCCTGGTGTCCGGATGACCGAGTTCCCGCCTGGTGTCCGAGATGACCCCGAGTTCCCGCCTGGTGTCCGAGATGACCCCGAGGTTCCCGCCTGGTGTCCGAGATGACCCCGAGGTTCCCGCCTGGTGTCCGAGATGACCCCGAGGTTCCCGCCTGGTGTCCGAGATGACCCCGAGGTTCCCGCCTGGTGTCCGAGATGACCCGAGGTTCCCGCCTGGTGTCCGAGATGACCCTGAGGTTCCCGCCTGGTGTCGAGATGACCCTGAGGTTCCCGCCTGGTGTCCGTGATGTTCCGTGTCCGTGATGTGTGTCTTTCGTGTCCGTGAGTCGTGTCTTTCCGTGTCCTTGATGTGTGTTCTTGTTCAGTAAACGTTACTTTTGCTATACCTGAAGTGTGCGGTGTCGTCTTTCCTGCAGGTTACCACCTAGCCCACATGCTCAGCTGCCACAGAACCCGGTTGCTGTTCTTCCCTAGTCTGGGCAGGCCCGGGTCCCCCTGTGGTCCAGTGGGTCCACATTCCCCATACCTCATGGGTCGCGAGCGCGACCGTGACAGTAGGCTTTGGCCATGGACTCCGCTGAGCATGTGTGGACTGCAGGACATTCCCCGGATCCCACTTGGTATGTGGACTAGATTGCTCGAGCCCCGTGTGGTCAGCGGCTCTGATCACTCGAGTGATGGACTCTGCTGCTTTTTTGTGACCTGTGGGACGTACCGCCTAACCCAATTGAACTTTTTGTGGGACTTTTTTCTTTTGGGTTTTCAGAAGAGGGTGCCTGAGGAGGGGGATACTGTAACGCCGGTGGTCTGGTGTCTTGGTTCCCTCGGCGTTACTGCGCTTTCACCCAATGCTCCTTCCCCCCCTGACCAGCTGGGAGACTGTAGTATGTTACCTGGATAGGATTTTGCTCAGTTCCCAGCTCCGCTGCGTAGCTGCACGTGTTGTATTGTCAGTGCTCCGCTGTTTACCTCTCATGTGTGGATCCTGGCTCCTGCTGTGGAAGCTATCCGCGGGTTGTGAGGTCCTCTGCAGCTGGTGCATGACTTTCCACGTGTGTCTAGGCTTGCAGCCGCTGCCAGGTGCTCTGGGCATCGGTTCCTGTGCTGGCTATGCTGTATGGGTTCTGACTGTGCCTAGGGTGCGCGCCGCCACACCTTCCCCAGTTTAGTAAGATGGAGGGTGTGCGCTTGAATTGCTGTCCCCAGCCTATAGCTGAGGGTCAGCTCCTATTTAAAGTTCCTCTTCCCTGTTGGGCGTCGCCAGAGCCTCGCATTAGGTTTCTTAACCTAGCCCTGTGTGGTTGGTCCAACATGCTGCTCCTGGTCTGCCTTGTCTACAGCTCCTGTTCTGCCTGCTACCAGTTTGGGGAAAGCTGATGTCTGTGTCCCTGGACCAGTCTTATCTGTGTTGGTGCCAACTTCCTTGTCTTGTTCCTGCTTGTGTCTTGCTGTTCCCGGTCTGGAGCCGTGTCCGTTGCATGGAGTCCAGACGTCCTGACTGTCGGTGTCCAAGATGGACCTGAGGTCCTGCCTGATGATATCTTGCCTGGTGTCCGAGATGACCCCGAGGTTTCCGCCTGGTGTCCGAGATGATCCCGAGGTTCCCGCCTGGTGTCCGAGATGACCCAGAGGTTCCCGCCTGGTGTCCGAGATGACCCCGAGGTTCCCGCCTGGTGTCCGAGATGACCCCGAGGTTCCCGCCTGGTGTCCGAGATGACCCCGAGGTTCCCGCCTGGTGTCCGAGATGACCCGAGGTTCCCGCCTGGTGTCCGAGATGACCCCGAGGTTCCCGCCTGGTGTCCGAGATGACCCGAGGTTCCCGCCTGGTGTCCGAGATGACCCAGAGGTTCCCGCCTGGTGTCCGAGATGACCCCGAGGTTCCCGCCTGGTGTCCGAGATGACCCCGAGGTTCCCGCCTGGTGTCCGAGATGACCCCGAGGTTCCCGCCTGGTGTCCGAGATGACCCCGAGGTTCCCGCCTGGTGTCCGAGATGACCCCGAGGTTCCCGCCTGGTGTCCGAGATGACCCCGAGGTTCCCGCCTGGTGTCCGTGATGTTCCGTGTCCTTGATGTGTGTACTTGTTCAGTAAACGTTACTTTTGCTATACCTGAAGTGTGCGGTGTCGTCTTGTCCTGCAGGTTACCACCTAGCCCACATGCTCAGCTGCCACAGAACCCGGTTGCTGTTCTTCCCTAGTCTGGGCAGGCCCGGGTCCCCCTGTGGTCCAGTGGGTCCACATTCCCCTTACCTCATGGGTCGCGAGCGCGACCGTGACAACAGACTTATCTCACACCTGGACGAGCCCTTTAATTTAAACTAAGGGCGCTTTACACACACCAACTTCTGTGTCCAACCTCTGAACAGATCTCTGGTTGCAGTGAAATCATGGACACATTGTTCCATTTTGTGGCTGTGTACAAATGGAGAAATGTGTCCATGATTTCACTGCAACCAGAGATCTGTTCAGAAGTTGGACACAGAAGTTGGTGTGTGTAAAGCGGCCCTAAGCCCTGTAGCCCAATCCTAACAGCATGTAATATACAGTCATGGCCAAACGTTTTGAGAATGATACAAATATTAATTTTAACAAAGTCTACTGCTTCAGTTTTTCTAATGGCAATGTTCATATACTCCAGAATGTCATAAAGAGTGATCAGCTTAACAGCAATTACTTGCAAAGTCAATATTTGCCTAGAAAATGAACTTTTACCCCCAAAACACATTTCAACATCATTGCAGTCCTGCCTTAAAAGGAGCAGCTAACATCGTTTTAGTGATTGTTCCATTAACAAAGGTGTGGGTGTTGATTAGGACAGGGCTGGCGATCAATCAGTCATGATTAAGTAAGAATGACACCACTGGACACTTTAAAAGGAGGCTGGTGCTTGGTATCATTGTTTCTCTTCAGTTAACCATGGTTATCTCTAAAGAAACCCATGCAGCCATCATTGCACTGCACAAAAATGGCCTAACAGGGAAGAGTATCGCAGGTAGAAAGATTGCACCTCAGTCAACAATCTATCGCATCATCAAGAACTTCAAGGAGAGAGCTTCCATTGTTGTCAAAAAGGCTCCAGGGCGCCCAAGAAAGACCAGCAAGCGCCAGGACCGTATCTTAAAACTGTTTCAGCTGCGGGATCGAACTACCAGCAGTGCCGAGCTTGCTCAGGAATGGCAGCAGGCTGGTGTGAGTGCTTCTGCACGCACTGTGAGGCGGAGACTCTTTGAGCAAGGCCTGGTTTCAAGGAGGGCAGCAAAGAAGCCACTTCTCTCCAGAAAACACATCAGGGACCGACTGATATTCTGCAAAAGGTACAGGGAGTGGACTGCTGAGGACTGGGGTAAATTCATTTTCTCTGAATCCCCTTTTCGATTGTTTGGGACATCTGGAAAACAGCTTATTCGGAGAAGAGGTGAGCGCTACCACCAGTATTGTCTCATGCCAACTGTAAAGCATCCTGAAACCATTCATGTGTGGAGTTGCTTCTCAGCCAAGGGAATCTGCTCACTCACAGTTTTGCCACGAATAAAGAATGGTACCAGAATGTCCTCCAAGAGCAACTTCTCCCAACCGTCCAAGAGCAGTTTGGCGCCCAACAATGCCTTTTCCAGCATCATGGAGCACCTTGCCATAAAGCAAAGGTGATAACTAAATGGCTCAGGGAACAAAACATAGAGATTTTGGGTCCATGGCCTGGAAACTCCCCAGATCTTAATCCCATTGAGAACTTGTGGTCAATCATCAAGAGACGGGTGGACAAACAAAAACCAACAAATTCTGGCAAAATGCAAGCATTGATTATGCAAGAATGGACCGCTATCTGTCAGGATTTGGTCCAGAAGTTGATTGAGAGCATGCCGAGGAGAATTGCAGAGGTCATGAAGAAGGGTCAACACTGCAAATAATGACTTACTGCATTAACTCATTTTGTCAATATAACCTTTTGGTACTCATAATATGATTGCAATTAGATTTCTGTATGTGATATAAACATCAAACACAAATAAAAACCAGAGGCAGCAGATCATGTGAAAATATAATTTTGGTGTCATTCTCAAAACTTTTGGCCATGACTGTACGTTGTGTTTCATTGAACATTGAGAGAATTAGGTATTGCAGCTCATCGGCACATGACTGTAAGTGTGCAAATCGTATATGAATGATCGGTCACATGACGACTACTCAGACCGCTTGGGGGGGGGGGGCAAACTAAAGTCTTGCCCCAGGTGCCAGAGAATCTAGATACACCTCTGCTGTATCAACCAATGTCGAATGCTACGAAACAATTTTGAGAATCAGTAATTGCCATTAATGCAATGGAAAAATACTTTTCATGGTTTAAATATTCTGAGCTATTTCCGGAAGGCTTAATAATGCGTATATGTGTTCTATCGACAACACCAAAGCAGTTTGGAAAATCTGTGATGTCCTGAAACTTCTCAGCAATTTGCATCCAGTGTTCCATTGTGGGATGAGGGAGGAATTCTTGGTGTAAAACTTCCCACAAAGCCTGGCAGGTTTCTTTCACTATTCCAGAGACTGTAGAAATTGCAAGTCGGAATTGAAAGTGTAAAGATGAAAGCATTTCTCTTGTAGCGAGAAATCTGCAACACAATAAAACTAAGCATTACTACTGTGATACTGTCAAATCAAGGGCCTGTCACACGCGTCAATATCGCCTGCACGATATCGGCTGCACGTGACGTTGCAGCGATATTGACGCGTGTGACATAGTGAATCAACCAGCGATAAATCGCTGGTTGATGATCGCCAGGTTTTAGAATCAGTCCTAAAACCTGGCGATTGTCGCCCGGTGGACACGCAGCATCGCTGCGTGTGACACCGGGACTAGCGATATTCCAGCTCCCAGCGCCTCTCAGAAGCGCTGGGAGCTGGTATCCAAGGTACACTGCGGGTAACTAGGCAGCGCGCGCTGCCTAGATACCCGACGTGTACCTTAGTTACCAGCCTCCTCCGCTCACCCGGTGAGCGGAGGAGGCTGGTAACTAAGGTACACGTCGGGTAACTAGGCAGCGCGCGCTGCCTAGATACCCGACTGTGTACCTTAGTTACCAGCCTCCTCCGCTCACCGGGTGAGCGGAGGAGGCTGGTAACTAAGGTACACGTCGGGTATCTAGGCAGCGCGCGCTGCCTAGTTACCCGCAGTGTACCTTGGAGACCAGGCTGCTCCCGCTTCCAGCAGGCTGGCAGCGGGAGCAGGACATCGTGGAAACGATATTTAAATCGTTTCCATGATGTCACTGGTCAATTGATCGCTGGTGAGTCTGTCTGTGTGACAGCTCACCAGCAATCAGCCGTCAATGTCGTCAGCGATCAGATCGCTGACGACATTGACGCGTGTGACAGGACCAGTGTTAACGTTAACATGAGATGCTCCTCAGCACAAATAGCTCTGCAGAAATACATGTCCTGTTTGGTAATTAATCCTCTGATGCGTTCAACGCCAGCTCAAGAGGAGCCTCCCTGGCCCCGGCTCTCAAGAGGAGCCTCCCTGGCCCCGGCTCTCAAGAGGAGCCTCCCTGGCCCCGGCTCTCAAGAGGAGCCTCCCTGGCCCCGGCTCTCAAGAGGAGCCTCCCTGGCCCCGGCTCTCAAGAGGAGCCTCCCTGGCCCCGGCTCTCAAGAGGAGCCTCCCTGGCCCCGGCTCTCAAGAGGAGCCTCCCTGGCCCCGGCTCTCAAGAGGAGCCTCCCTGGCCCCGGCTCTCAAGAGGAGCCTCCCTGGCCCCGGCTCTCAAGAGGAGCCTCCCTGGCCCCGGCTCTCAAGAGGAGCCTCCCTGGCCCCGGCTCTCAAGAGGAGCCTCCCTGGCCCCGGCTCTCAAGAGGAGCCTCCCTGGCCCCGGCTCTCAAGAGGAGCCTCCCTGGCCCGGCTCTCAAGAGGAGCCTCCCTGGCCCGGCTCTCAAGAGGTGCCTCCCTGGCCCGGCTCTCAAGAGGTGCCTCCCTGGCCCGGCTCTCAAGAGGTGCCTCCCTGGCCCGGCTCTCAAGAGGAGCCTCCCTGCCTGCCCCCAGCTCTCAGAGGAGCCTCCCTGCCTGCCCAGACCCTCAAGAGGAGCCTCCCTGCCTGCCCAGACCCTCAAGAGGAGCCTTCCTGTCTGCCCTCGTCTCTCAGAGGAGCCTCCCTGCCTGCCCAGACTCTCAAGAGGAGCCTTCCTGCCTGCCCAGACTCTCAGAGGAGCCTTCCTGCCTGCCCCCAGCTCTCAGAGGAGCCTCCCTGCCTGCCCAGACCCTCAAGAGGAGCCTTCCTGCCTGCCTCCGACTCTCAGAGGAGCCTTCCTGTCTGCCCTTGTCTCTCAGAGGAGCCTCCCTGCCTGCCCAGACTCTCAAGAGGAGCCTTCCTGCCTGCCCAGACTCTCAAGAGGAGCCCTCCTGCCTGCCCAGACTCTCAAGAGGAGCCCTCCTGCCTGCCCAGACTCTCAAGAGGAGCCTTCCTGCCTGCCCCCAGCTCTCAGAGGAGCCTTCCTGCCTGCCCAGACCCTCAAGAGGAGCCTTCCTGCCCCCGACTCTCAGAGGAGCCTCCCTGCCTGCCCTCGTCTCTCAGAGGAGCCTCCCTGCCTGCCCAGACTCTCAAGAGGAGCCTTCCTGCCTGCCCAGACTCTCAAGAGGAGCCCTCCTGCCTGCCCCCAGCTCTCAGAGGAGCCTTCCTGCCTGCCCAGACCCTCAAGAGGAGCCTTCCTGTCTGCCCCCGGCTCTCAGAGGAGCCTCCCTGCCTGCCCCGGCTCTCAGAGAGGAGCCTCCCTGCCTGCCCTGGCTCTCAGGAGCCTCCCAGTCCCTGCCTGCCCCCGGCTCTCAGAGAGGAGCCTCCCTGCCTGCCCTGGCTCTCAGGAGCCTCCCTGCCTGCCCCCGGCTCTCAGAGCCACACAGCGCATGCTCGGCGTGTTCTGTTTGTCGCATTGCACTTAGCGGAAGGATATTTTGAGTTTTTTTCATGACATAACAATTTTCAAAACTCGTGTATATAAACAATAATTGTTATTAAACACTTTTTATGAAATGTATTTTTTAAATTGTTCTTAGCAACCCTTTCCTATTGTTATCACTATATTCGTCGCGCAAGAGCCAAGTGGCCTATTTTTCCTGGAAATAGATCCGGAGCCGGAGCCAGGCGCCATTTCACCGTCCTGAGAGGCCGGAGCAGGGTCGTGCACGGACTCGCACCGTCAGTATGGCAGCGTCAGTAGGCAGTGTGGCGGATAGCAGCACAGGTAGGAGGCGGCATTACAAGGTTACTGAGGGGAATGTGGCGTCAGCTCACACCGAGAAACCTGCAGGGCGCGGCGGCGGCCTCCAACAAAGCGGCTCCATTCAATAGGAGGATGCCGTGTGCACGGCGGGGCCATCATTGTGGGGCTGTATACAGGCGGGGAGGGACACCAGGCCGAAAGAGACGACACTGTATACAGGGCAGGTGGGGAGATATCACTGTATACAGGACAGGGGATGATACTGGAATATACAGCACTATAGTGAGATATCACTGTATACAGGACGGGGGATGATACTGGGATATACAGCACTATGGTGAGATATCACTGTATACAGGACAGGGGATGATACTGGAATATACTGCACTATGGTGAGATATCACTGTATACAGGATGGGGGATGATACTGGAATATACAGCACTATAGTGAAATATCACTGTATACAGGACTGGGGATGATACTGGAATACACTGCACTATGGTGAGATATCACTGTATACAGGACGGGGGATGATACCGGTATACACTGCACTATGGTGATATATCACTGTATACAGGACGGGGGATGATACTGGAATATTCTGCACTATGGTGAAATATCACTGTATACAGGACGGGGGATGATACTGGAATATACAGCACTATAGTGAGATATCACTGTATACAGGACGGGATGATACTGGAATATACTGCACTATGGTGAGATATCACTGTATACAGGACGGGGGATGATACTGGAATATACAGCACTATAGTGAGATATCACTGTATACAGGACGGGGGATGATACTGGAATATACTGCACTATGGTGAAATATCCCTGTATACAGGACGGGGGATGATACGGGTATACACTGCACTATGGTGAGATATCACTGTATACAGGACGGGGGATGATACTGGAATATTCTGCACTATGGTGAAATATCACTGTATACAGGACGGGGGATGATACTGGAATATACAGCACTATAGTGAGATATCACTGTATACAGGACGGGATGATACTGGAATATACTGCACTATGGTGAGATATCACTGTATACAAGACGGGGGATGATACTGGAATATACTGCACTATGGTGAGATATCACTGTATACAGGACGGGGGATGATACTGGAATATACTGCACTATGGTGAGATATCACTATACAGGACGGGGGATGATACTGGAATATACTGCACTATGGAAAGATACCACTGTATACAGGACGGGGGATGATACTGGGATATACTGCACTATGGTGAGATATTGCTGTATACAGGACGGGGGATGATACCGGTATACACTGCACTATGGTGAGATATCACTGTATACAGGACGGGGGATGATACGGAATATACTGCACTATGGTGAGATATCACTGTATACAGGACGGGGGATGATACTGGAATATACTGCACTATGGTGAGATATCACTGTATACAGGACGGGGGATGATACCGGTATACACTGCACTATGGTGAGATATCACTGTATACAGGACGGGGGATGAAACTGGAATATAATGCACTATGGTGAGATATCACTGTATACAGGATGGGGGATGATACCGGTATACACTGCACTATGGTGTAGGGCTGGGCGATTTTGGAAAAAATCAAAATCTCGATTTTATTTAAACCTATGGACGATTTTCGATTTAAATCTTGATTTTTTTATATATGTATACAGCATACACAGTATACCGTATATACTCGTGTATAAGCCGACCCGTGTATAAGCCGACCCCCCTACTTTTGCCCCCAAAATCTGGGAAAAACTATTGACTCGTGTATAAGCCGAGGGTGGACCCCAGCACAGGTATACAGCCCTCAGCAGTGTGGTATACAGCAGCCCCTGAGGTATATACAGCAGCCCCAGTGGTATATACAGCAGCAGCCCCAGTAGTTAGTATACAGCAGCCCCAGTAGTTAGTATACAGCAGCCCCAGTGGTAGTATACAGCAGCAGCCCCAGTGGTAGTATACAGCAGCAGCCCCAGTGGTAGTATACAGCAGCAGCCTCAGTGGTATATACAGCAGCAGCCCCATGGTATACACAGCAGCAGCAGCCCCATGGTATACACAGCAGCATCAGCCCCATGGTATACACAGCAGCATCAGCCCCATGGTATACACAGCAGCATCAGCCCCATGGTATACACAGCAGCATCAGCCCCATGGTATACACAGCAGCATCAGCCCCATGGTATACACAGCAGCATCAGCCCCATGGTATACACAGCAGCATCAGCCCCATGGTATACACAGCAGCATCAGCCCCATGGTATACACAGCAGCATCAGCCCCATGGTATACACAGCAGCATCAGCCCCATGTTATACAGGCCCCCCCCCATGCTCCTTAAACCTGTAAAGGAAGATGATTATACTTATCGCTGTCCGGCTGCCGTCCCCGCTCTGCATCGCGCTCCTCCATCTGCATCGCGATCCTCCATCTTCATTCACCGGCTTCCGACTTCCTGTGTTCTGCGCCGACAATGACGTCATTGTCGGTGCCGACAGGAAGCCGGAAGATGGAGGAGCGCGATGGAGAGCGGGGACGGCAGCCGGACAGCGATAAGTATAATCATCTTCCTTTACAGGTTTAAGGAGCATGGGGGGGCCTGTATACCTCTGGGGGGGGGGGGCGCCCGTATAGTGACTCGCGTATAAGCCGAGGGGGTAACTTTTCAGCCCAATTTTTGGGCTGAAAAACTCGGCTTATACGCGAGTATATACGGTATATCATACACACAGTATATGTATACAGCACCCCCATCCTCCTCTCCTCTGTCCTCCACCACCCCCGTCCTCCTCTCCTCTGTCCTCCTGCACCACCGTCCTGCTCTCCTCTATCCTCCTGCACCACCGTCCTGCTCTCCTCTATCCTCCTGCACCCCCGTCCTCGTCTCCTCTGTCCCTTCTGCTGCTCCTCTTGCACCCCTGTCCTCCTCTTCCCTGTCCCTCCTGCTGCTCGGCTGTCCTCCTGCACCCCGTCCTCCTCTCCTGTCCCTCCTGCTGCTCCTCTTGCACCCCGTCCTCCTCTTCCCTGTCCCTTCTGCTGCTCCTCTGTCCTCCTGCACCCCTGTCCTCCTCTCCGTTGTCCCTCCTGCTGCTCCTCTGTCCTTCTGCACCCCGCTACTCACACACAGAGACATTACACACAGATACAACTCGCACACAGAGATACAACTCGCACACAGAGACACATGACACACAGAGACACATGACACACATGACACACAGAGACACATGACACACAGAGACACATGACACACAGAGACACATGACACACAGAGACACATGACACACAGAGACACATGACACACAGAGACACATGACACACAGAGACACATGACACACAGACACATGACACACAGAGACACATGACACACAGAGACACATGACACACAGAGACACATGACACACAGAGACACATGACACACAGAGACACATGACACACAGAGACACATGACACACAGAGACACATGACACACAGAGACACATGACACACAGAGACACATGACACACAGAGACACATGACACACAGAGACACATGACACACAGAGACACATGACACACAGAGACACATGACACACAGAGACACATGACACACAGAGACACATGACACACAGAGACACATGACACACAGAGACACATGACACACAGAGACACATGACACACAGAGACACATGACACACAGAGACACATGACACACAGAGACACATGACACACAGAGACACATGACACACAGAGACACATGACACACAACTCACACAGAAGACACACATACAGACACACAACTCACTCAAACACACATTTTACAGATACCTCACACATACACTTCTTTCTGCTGCAGGAAGGGGCTACATACCCAGCTTCTCCTGCTCCCAGCAGCTGTCCCCGGGCAGCCCCTCCCCCACTCACTCCTTCTCTCTGCCTGCACAGCACAGTCACAGCAGGAGGTCTTTCACCTTTTTACCCGGAGGTTGGAGCTGCTTCTCCTTCCTCCAGACCAGCACAATCCTCTTCATCGGCTCTCATTTCTTCTCTTCCCGCGCAGTGCAGGAGGGCAAGAGCACGGGCCAATGAGCGGGCCTGATGATGACGAGGGGGGGGCGGGAACGGTGTATGAGGGGGCGGGACTTACGACCCGGCCAACACAGGCAACGTCTGCTGGGAGTTGAAGTTCTTTCCCTGTACATAGTGACGGCTGCTCCTCCTAAGAAACTACAACACCCACAATGCAAAGCGGCACCATTTTAAATCGAATTACACGATTGTTAATAAAACCACAATCGTGGCCACAGCAGGGGGCGAATTAATCGAATTAATTCGATTAATCGCCCAGCCCTACCGGTATATCCTCTCTATGGTGAGATATCACTGTATACAGGACGGGGGATGATACTGGGATATACTGCACTATGGTGAGATATCACTGTATACAGGACGGGGGGATGATACTGGAATATACTGCACTATGGTGAGATATCACTGTATACAGGACGGGGGATGATACCGGTATACACTGCACTATGGTGAGATATCACTGTATACAGGACGGGGGATGATACTGGAATATACTGCACTATGGTGAAATATCCCTGTATACAGGACGGGGGATGATACCGGTATACACTGCACTATGGTGAGATATCACTGTATACAGGACGGGGGATGATACTGGAATATACTGCACTATGGTGAAATATCACTGTATACAGGACGGGGGATGATACTGGAATATACTGCACTATGGTGAAATATCCCTGTATACAGGACGGGGGATGATACTGGAATATACTGCACTATGGTGAGATATCACTGTATACAGGACGAGGGATGATACCGGTATACACTGCACTATGGTGATATATCACTGTATACAGGACGGGGGATGATACTGGAATATACTGCACTATGGTGAGATATCACTGTATACAGGACGGGGGATGATACTGGAATATACAGCACTATAGTGAGATATCACTGTATACAGGACTGGGGATGATACTGGAATATACTGCACTATGGTGAGATATCACTGTATACAGGACGGGGGATGATACTGGAATATACTGCACTATGGTGAAATATCCCTGTATACAGGACGGGGGATGATACCGGTATACACTGCACTATGGTGAGATATCACTGTATACAGGACGGGGGATGATACTGGAATATACTGCACTATGGTGAGATATCACTGTATACAGGACGGGGGATGATACTGGAATATACTGCACTATGGTGAAATATCCCTGTATACAGGACGGGGGATGATACCGGTATACACTGCACTATGGTGAGATATCACTGTATACAGGACGGGGGATGATACTGGAATATACTGCACTATGGTGAGATATCACTGTATACAGGACGGGGGATGATACTGGAATATACTGCACTATGGTGAAATATCCCTGTATACAGGACGGGGGATGATACTGGAATATACTGCACTATGGTGAAATATCCCTGTATACAGGACGGGGGATGATACCGGTATAACACTGCACTATGGTGAGATATCACTGTATACAGGACGGGGATGATACTGGAATATACTGCACTATGGTGAGATATCACTGTATACAGGATGGGGGATGATACCGGTATACACTGCACTATGGTGATATATCACTGTATACAGGACGGGGATGATACTGGAATATACTGCACTATGGTGAGATATCACTGTATACAGGACGGGGGATGATACTGGAATATACTGCACTATGGAAAGATACCACTGTATACAGGACGGGGGATGATACTGGGATATACTGCACTATGGTGAGATATTGCTGTATACAGGACGGGGGATGATACCGGTATACACTGCACTAGGTGAGATATCACTGTATACAGGACGGGATGATACTGATAACTGCACTATGGTGAGATATCACTGTATACAGGACAGGGGATGATACTGGAATATACTGCACTATGGTGAGATATCACTGTATACAGACTGGGGATGATACTGGAATATACTGCACTTGGTGAGATATCACTGTATACAGGACGGGGGATGATACTGGAATATACTGCACTATGGTGAAATATCCTGTATACAGGACGGGGGATGATACTGGAATATACTGCACTATGGTGAGATATCACTGTATACAGGACAGGGGATGATACTGGAATATACTGCACTATGGTGAGATATCACTGTATACAGGACAGGGGATGATACTGGAATATACTGCACTATGGTGAGATATCACTGTATACAGGACGGGGGATGATACTGGAATATACTGCACTATGGTGAGATATCCCTGTATACAGGACGGGGGATGATACTGGAATATACTGCACTATGGAAAGATACCACTGTTTACAGGACGGGGGATGATACCGGTATATCCTCTCTATGGTGAGATATCACTGTATACAGGACGGGGGATGATGCTGGGATATACTGCACTATGGTGAGATATCACTGTATACAGGACGGGGGATGATACTGGAATATACTGCACTATGGTGAGATATCACTGTATACAGGACGGGGGATGATACCGGTATACACTGCACTATGGTGATATATCACTGTATACAGGACGGGGGATGATACTGGAATATACTGCACTATGGTGAGATATCACTGTATACAGGACGGGGGATGATACTGGAATATACAGCACTATAGTGAGATATCACTGTATACAGGACTGGGGATGATACTGGAATATACTGCACTATGGTGAGATATCACTGTATACAGGACAGGGGATGATACTGGAATATACTGCACTATGGTGAAATATCCCTGTAAACAGGACGGGGGATGATACCGGTATACACTGCACTATGGTGAGATATCACTGTATACAGGACGGGGGATGATACTGGAATATACTGCACTATGGTGAGATATCACTGTATACAGGACGGGGGATGATACTGGAATATACTGCACTATGGTGAAATATCCCTGTATACAGGACGGGGGATGATACTGGAATATACTGCACTATGGTGAAATATCCCTGTATATTGGACGGGGGATGATACCGGTATACACTGCACTATGGTGAGATATCACTGTATACAGGACGGGGGATGATACTGGAATATACTGCACTATGGTGAGATATCACTGTATACAGGACGGGGGATGATACTGGAATATACTGCACTATGGTGAAATATCCCTGTATACAGGACGGGGGATGATACTGGAATATACTGCACTATGGTGAAATATCCCTGTATACAGGACGGGGGATGATACTGGATATACTGCACTATGGAAAGATATCACTGTATACAGGACGGGGGATGATACCGGTATACACTGCACTATGGTGATATATCACTGTATACAGGACGGGGGATGATACTGGAATATACTGCACTATGGTGAGATATCACTGTATACAGGACGGGGGATGATACTGGAATATACTGCACTATGGAAAGATACCACTGTATACAGGACGGGGGATGATACTGGGATATACTGCACTATGGTGAGATATTGCTGTATACAGGACGGGGGATGATACCGGTATACACTGCACTATTTTGAGATATCACTGTATACAGGACGGGGGATGATACTGGAATATACTGCACTATGGTGAGATATCACTGTATACAGGACGGGGGATGATACTGGAATATACTGCACTATGGTGAGATATCACTGCATACAGGACGGGGGATGATACCGGTATACACTGCACTGTGGTGAGATATCACTGTATACAGGACGGGGGATGATACTGGAATATACTGCACTATGGTGAGATCACTGTATACAGGATGGGGTATGATACCGGTATACACTGCACTATGGTGAGATATCACTGTATACAGGACGGGGGATGATACTGGAATATACTGCACTATGGTGAGATATCACTGTATACAGGACGGGGGATGATACCGGTATACACTGCACTATGGTGAGATATCACTGTATACAGGACGGGGGATGATACTGGAATATACTGCACTATGGTGAAATATCCCTGTATACAGGACGGGGGATGATACCGGTATACACTACACTATGGTGAGATTCAAGATTCAAAGAAGCTTTATTGGCAGGACCAAATACATCTCAGTTTTGCCAAAGCAATTGTATAAAGGGAATAGAGATAGGGACTGTGGGGATGTTGGGTAGGAGCTGTAGGGAAGGTGGATGGGATGGATCCAGGATGGGGGGGCTATAGTCCATGGCATAGGGAAGGTGGATGGGGCAAGTCCAGGGTGGGGGCTATAGTCCATGGCATAGGAAAGGTGGATGGGGGCAGATCCAATGTGGAGGCTATAGAGTCCATGGCATCATAGCTCTTTTTCTCGCAGTCTATGGCATTCGCTCACATACCGCACTGCTCTATCTCCACTGCTCTCTCTTCTTCTCCCAGCAGGATAGATGTTTTTTCTTCCTCCTTCATGGTGATGAAATCCGGGAAGAGATGCGAGAGTCTCCTGTAGTGAGTGTCCCTCACTGCTGAGTATTTGGAACAGTGTAGCAGGAAGTGGGTTTCGTCCTCCAGGGCCTCCTGATCACAGTGTTGGCACAGTCTTTCCTCCCTGGGCTTGTATCTCTGCCTGTGTCGGCCGGACTCGATGGCCAGACTGTGGGCACTGAGTCTATATCGGCTCAGGATCTTGCGGTCTCTGGGATCCGGGAGTTTCTCCAGATATGGGGCCAGTTTGTAGTCTCTCTGTAGACTTCGGTACATGGTCAGTTTCTGTGAGCTGAAGATATCGTTCTTTCAGTCACTGACATACCTCTCTTGGCCTTCGTGTACCATCTTCCTGATTCCGGCTTTTGTCAGGTTGTGATTGGTGTTCTGGTTGTGTTGGGCTTGGCTGGGCTGTTCCGAGGGTCCTGGTTTTCCTGTTTAACCTATATGTATCAGGGCTTTATGGTGATGGGAGCTTGGATTGCTCCTATGTAGGTGAGCCCGGAATGACAGCGCCCTCTTTAGAACCGTTAGGTGTAGAGAGAATCTGCCCAGCTCTGCCCGACAGGCACTGTTGGAGGTGCTCCGGTGGACCTGGAGAAGGTGCTTACAGAATTCCATGTGGAATATTTCTGTTGGGCTGGCATCCCACCTTGACCAGTCTGGGTAGGTGTGAGGACCCCAGACTTCACTGCCATACAGGAGGATTGGGGCGATGATGCAGTCGAAGATTTTTAGCCAGACCCTCACTGGTGGCTTCAGATGGTAGAGTTTTCTTCGGATTGCATAGAAGGTTTTGCAAGCCTTGTCTTTCAGGGTCTCTATGGCTTGTTTGAAGCTCCCTGACCGGTGAATCTCTAGGCCCAGGTAGGTATATTTGTCTGTTCCTGTGAGGTCGCAGTTGTTGAGGACAAATGATGGGTGCTGGTCTGATCTTCTCCTTCTCCTCTGGAACACCATGATGTTGGTTTTCTTTAGATTGACCGGTAGGGCCCAGGTGGAGCTGAATTGCTCTAGGATTTTCAGGTTGTCTTGGAGGCCTTTCTCGGTTGGCGACAGCAGCAGCAGGTCGTCTGCGTACAGCAAGAATTTCACCTGAGCGTCATGCAGGGTGAGACCTGGTGCGGTGGAGGATTCCAGGGCGGTAGCCAGCTCATTGATTTAGATATTAAAGAGCGTTGGACTTAGGCTGCAGCCTTGTCTGACTCCACGGCTCTGTTGGAAATATCACTGTATACAGGACGGGGGATGATACTGGAATATACTGCACTATGGTGAGATATCACTGTATACAGGACGGGGATGATACTGGAATATACAGCACTATAGTGAGATATCACTGTATGCAGGACGGGGGATGATACCGGTATACACTGCACTATGGTGAGATATCACTGTATACAGGACGGGGGATGATACCGGAATATACAGCACTATAGTGAGATATCACTGTATACAGGACAGGGGATGATACTGGAATATACTGCACTATAGTGAGATATCACTGTATACAGGACAGGGGATGATACTGGAATATACTGCACTATAGTGAGAAATCACTGTATACAGGACAGGGGATGATACTGGAATATACTGCACTATAGTGAGATATCACTGTATACAGGACGGGGCATGATACTGGAATATACTGCACTATGGAAAGATACCACTGTTTACAGGACGGGGGATGATACCGGTATATCCTCTCTATGGTGAGATATCACTGTATACAGGACGGGGGATGATACTGGGATATACTGCACTATGGTGAGATATCACTGTATATAGGATGGGGGATGATACCGGTATACACTGCACTATGGTGAGATATCACTGTATACAGGACGGGGGATGATACTGGAATATACTGCACTATGGTGAGATATCGCTGTATACAGGACGGGGGATGATACCGGTATACACTGCACTATGGTGAGATATCACTGTATACAGGACGGGGGATGATACTGGAATATACTGCACTATGGTGAGATATCACTGTATACAGGACAGGGGATGATACTGGAATATACTGCAGTATGGTGAGATATCACTGTATACAGGATGGGGGATGATACTGGGATATACTGCACTATGGTGAGATATCACTGTATACAGGACGGGGGATGATACTGGAATATACTGCACTATGGTGAAATATCCCTGTATACAGGACGGGGGATGATACCGGTATACACTGCACTATGGTGAGATATCACTGTATACAGGACAGGGGATGATACTGGAATATACTGCAGTATGGTGAGATATCACTGTATACAGGACGGGGGATGATACTGGAATATACTGCACTATGGTGAGATATTACTGTATACAGGACGGGGGATGATACTAGAATATACTGCACTATGGTGAGATACCACTGTATACAGGATGTGGGATGATACTGGAATATACTGCACTATAGTGAGATACTACTGTATACAGGACGGGGGAAGATACCGTTATATACTGCACTTGTTTACAGGGCAGAGGGGGTGAATACTAGTGTATGCAGAACAGGGGGCGATGCTTGTATATTGTATTGTACAATGGGGAGGTTGGTTGGTATATACTGCACCAATATGCATGGGGGGAGGGATTACCATTGTATACAGGGAAGTATGCCAGCCGTTATGTGAGTATACAGATATGGGCATTGGTATATCTGGTTGGCTGTACTAAAGGCTGCTTCATCAATAGCCATCTAATGATATAGAGCATGGCTTCTCTGCAGGTTGAGGGCAGAGAGTATGTGAATTGGCATCAGTTTTCTCTGCCACTTAAGGCCCAGTCACACATAACGACGCACCAGCGATCCTGATAACGATGTGCAGAGATCGCTGTTGCATCGTTTTTAATTTTGCTGTTAAGATGTCAAACAGGTATCTTACCAGTGATGTGAAAAACGACGCACTAGCGATCCAGAATTATACCGAGGTCGTTGAGAATTGTCACTCCATAGCGTAGCATAGCGTAGCATTGAGATAGTTGGTCATTGTTCCTGTGATACACAGTGATACAGCGCTCCCAGCGGGAGTGCAACGACGGAGAAATGATCCAGAGCAGTGTGTAACTGTCAACGATCTCACAACAGGGGCTCGTTGGTGCTTGTCACACATAACGAGATCGCTAACGGGATCGCTGTTGCATCACAAAATCTGTGACGCAACAGCGATCTTGTTAGCGATCTCGTTATGTGTGACAGAGCCTTTACTATTGTGTAACAGGATGTTCGGGGAGCCACAGTCACACACTGGCTGTCTGTTATTGGGGCCTAGACAAGGCAGGACACAGCCCCCGTCATCAGTGGTGGACTCGTATAATGGAGGAAGGTTGATTTGATGGACCAAAGTCTTGTTTTTCAACCTATGTAAATATGTAATTGTGGTACCTGGCATGTTCTAATGTCTTCTGGTACAGATACCTAAAAACACAAGTGCACTTAATGGCAGTGAGGCAGAACCGTGCTTAATAGAATCTTAGGGTACCGTCACACTGGGTGATCTTTGTGGCGATGTTGCTGGCAACTTAGGGGCGTGGCTAAGTTGCGACAACATCGCTCATGCGTTGCCGCGTGTGACAGGGCAATAAATTGCCTAAGGGTACCGTCACACCTGGCCATATCGGCGGCGATTTCATAGGCGACACAGGGACGTGGGCTATCACCGCTGACATCGCCGGTGCGTCGCCTAGTGTAAAGAGGTGATGTCGGCGCTAAAAATTGCCTTAGAGTGGTCGCCTGGTTTCTCAGCAGTGCTCTGAAACCAAGCAAGCACTCTGGGGCGATGTGTACACATCACCCCATGTAACATGGCAATCGCCGATGTTAAAGGTGATGGCAGCCATAGGCTCCCATGTTACAGGATCGCCGCTGGGGTTTGTGGACACCCCAGCGGCGATGGCACCTGTGACATTAATTCGCCGGAGGTATCGCCGCGTGTGAACACGCGATGGTGCACTGGTGGGGTGCCAAAAATGTGTGCGCCCCCGTGCGTCGCTGGCGATATCTCCGACAATATGGCCAGGTGTGATGGTACCCTAAACAACATCGCCAGGTTTCCCAACATGTTGGGAAACCTGGCAATATTGCTCAGGCGATCTGCCTGCATCGCTCTGTGTGACGCAGTTGCGGTGGCAACTTCCCCTGTAGATTCCCATGTTATGGATCGCTGGCAGCGATAGTTGCCAGCAAGATCACAGATGTGTTGCCGGCGATATCGCTGCTTGTGACATCGCAACAGCAACCATGGCAGCACACCAAAAAAAGTGCACGTGCCCGTGAGTTGCTGGCGTCATCGCCTCAGAGATCGCCCCGTGTGACGGTACCCTTAGACTGTGAGTCCTCGCGAACAGGTTTTTTCTCTCCTGTAGCTGTACGTCTTGATTGTCCATGTATATTGTACTTGTCCTTGTCTACCCTTTCCATATGTAAAGTGCCATGGAATCTAATGGCACTATATAAATCAATGGATAATAATCTGTAGGTTCTGCTGTATAAATAGCATTGTGGGAATATTCTCCATTCCTGGCAGTGCGCAGATCATCATTTCATACTGATGCTTGTGCCCCTAGAATAGGTGTGGGGTTAGGTGTAGCATACAGCATGTCCTCTGACAGTATACGTGTACTTTGGGCTGAGCTGAAATGACTGTGTAAGCCCCGAGGACAGCCGGGACCTATTGCCATGTGTGCACTCCCTGGTCTGGGTGCCTGGAGCCCTCTGGTGGCACATTTTATTATTGGCTCTTCTTGGTAGGTTAATAATTACGTGGAGCTACTGTAGGTTAACGCTAGGAATTTCTGTATTTGCTCAGGTTCTACCTAGTCGGTCATAATTAGGTTGCAGTCACGCTGTGCCTTTTTGGTCTGTTTTTGCTCGTCTGATTTTGTAGTCAAAATGAGGAGGGGGTGATGGTGCCCATGTTTCTATTAGGCTGGTTTCACACTGCAGATTTTTGCCTGATCGGGTTCTATCCGGTTTGTGTGCCAAAACCAGGAGTGGAACTTGCAGAGATAAACTATAAGGGTACTTTCACATCAGCGGTTTTTTTAAATTGCGGCAGATGCAGTGAAAAAAACGCATCTGCCGCGATTACCGCATAACCGCTGCACTTGCGGCAAGCCCCATGCAATGTCTATGGGGCTTGCGGTAAGTGTGCGGCAAGTGCGGTATCGGCACTTGCGGCAGGTGCGGCCGCGAAAAAAAACGCGGTCAGCCGCGTTTTTTTTGCGGCCGCACCTGCTGCAAGTGCCGATACCGCACTTGCCGCACCTGCCGCAAGCCCGCATAGACATTCTATGGGGCTTGCTGCAACTGTGCCGCAAGTGCAGCGGTTATGCGGTAATCGCGGCAGATGCGGTTTTTTCACCGCATCTGCTGCGATTTAAAAAAAAACGCTGATGTGAAAGCAGCCTAATTGAAAGATTGACACCTGTTCTGAGGTTTAGAGACACTCTTGGTTTTGGCACACAAACCTGATGAAACCTGATCAGGGAAAAAACTGCAGTGTGAAACCAGCCTTACTTTTCCTCTCATTGTTCCACTCAAAAACTGATGAACAAAAACAGACCAAAAATGCAGTGTGAATGTAGCCTTAATAAGCCTTTGTGTATTTAGTGCCAATATTAGGATCAAAGCTGGTCAGAACAAAACTGGGAAAACCTTCCTAATTGTTAGCAGACTAGGGCTACATGCGGCTTTAGCTGTGACAACAGTTGTGTGACATTTCCTTGATACCACTGCAATAGATGTGAATGGATTGAATTGTGACATCTCAAGCATGTCACAAAAAAAATCTTTTTTTTTTTTTTTTTGGCTAGCTGATTGTTTGTTACAGAAGTGTGGCTTAGGCTGCTTTTTGCCATCAGCAATTTTGGCCATTCGCGGCAGATCCAGCAGTTTTCTGGCATCTTCTGCGTAAAGGCTCACTTGCGGTAAGCCTGCATTCAGCCCAATTCATTCCCTATGGGACTTGCGGTCATGTGCAGCACTTGAGGTTTTGCCGAATCACTTGCTAGCAGCGTTTCGTTTTTACTTGCTGCAGCGTTTTTTTGAGTTGCCACAAGTAACGCAAAACCGCAATTGCTGCACATGACCGCAAGTCCCATAGAGAGTGAATTGGGCTGAACGCAGGCTTGCCGCAAGTGAGCCACTACATGGCAGATGCGGCAAAACTACTGGATCCGCTGTGAATGGCAAAAATCGCTGTGTGAAAGTAGCTTTAGGCTGCTTTCACATCAGCGGTTCTCAGCAGTTTTGCCTGATCTGCTGGAAGCCGGATCGCTTGTGGCAAAACTGTGTTCGGCCTAATGCATTCCATATGGGACTTGCGGACATGTGCGGCATTTGCTGTTTTTCCACGATACGGCCAATCCGACGCTTGCGGCAACGGACAAAAACCGCTGCTAGCAGCGTTTTTCAGTCATCGCCACAACAGCACCACCTGAGAGAGAGAGGACCGCCCATCCAAGACAGGAAACCTCTGAGATAAAAAAGGTGGTACCTCTCCTGCACCTCAGTTTAGGTTTCCTGCTGCAGTACTTCGTAAGGTCAGGGAGGACAGGGCTGAAGTCATCATGATGACGTCCTTCTGGCCCATGAGGGCTTGGTTCTTTTGGCTCAGTCGCATGTCGCTGACAGATCCCTGGACTCCACTGGTCTCTGGCTGATGGCATGGAACTTGAACGGTGGCTCCTGTCGCTTAGAGGGTTCTCAGACGGCCTGATTCGCACCCTGATGTCCAGTCGAAAGCCGGTTACCCCAAGGATCTACAGTAAAGTGTGGAAAAAGTTTCTGTCCTCTTCTGGGGCAAGCCCGGAGGGGTAGGCTCCAGTGGCAGCGATTTTGGAGTTCCTGCAGAAGGGGTGAAAGCTGGGTCTCTCCGTCAATAGCCTGAAACTCCAGGTATCGGTCCTGGGAGCCTTGAACCATTGTAACTTAGCAGGGTTATCTTGGGTTTCATGGTTTATCCAGTCCTGCAAACGAGCCACTTCGATCCCCTGTCCGAAAATGCCTCCTTGGGATCTCAATTTAGTGCTGGTGGCTTTAACCAAACCTCCCTTTTAGCCTTTGTCTTCTGCTTCACCTAAGGTCCTTACTCTGAAGATGGTTCTGATGTCAGCCAGACGGCTTAGTGACCTTCAGGCCCCGTCAGTAGTGGGGCCTTATACTCAAATTTTGCAGGGTAGGGTCATCCTCCGGCTGGACCCTTCCTATCTCCCAAAGGTGGCAAAACTTTTCCACAGGGTGCAGGAGATTGTGCTCCCTTCCTTCTGTGACCATCCATCTAATCAGAAGTAAGATGTTCTACACACCTTTAGGTGTCAGGAGGGCATTGATTTCTTATTTGGGCAGATCCAGGGACTGGAGAAAGGCTCAGAACCTATTTGTGTCCTTTCAGGGAGCCTCTAAGGGTACCGTATATACTCGTGTATAAGCCGAGTTTTTCAGCCCAAAAATTGGGCTGAAAAGTCTCCCCCTTGGCTTATACACGGGTCAATACGGTAGGCTGCTGTGGTGGGGGCTGTGTCCGGGGCTGGCGAGGCTGGAGCAGCTGGAGGAGGCTGCTGAATGAGCGCCCCATCACGTGGGGCCGCTCATTATATATGCACTGCTTCCCCCTGTCAATCCAGGGTGGATAAAAATCTTGTTTTTTTTTAAAAAATCAAAAAAATCAGATTTTTTTTTATTTAAATCAGATTTTTTTGATTTAAATCATTTGATTTAAATCAGATTTTTTAATCAAGTTGTACACAAGCAAAACTTTGTCTTTTTGCAAATCTAATTGTTTTACACAAATAAAAATATTAAAACAGTTGATTATGAAACCTAATAATTTTTATTTGCACTATTAAACACTCAGAATTGAACTACAGAGAGTAAGTACTTTTTAACAATAGCCTATCTCTAACATTTTAAGTAAGCAAACATCTTCAGTGAATACATCAGTCCTTTAAGCCTACTGTTTATTTAGGACTTTTAATAGGAAAACCAGTTGTCCTGCTTTAGCAGTTCCTAAGCGGTTTCGGACTGTTGTGTGCACAAAACCAAATGAAGAAAACAATCTCTCTACTCCTGCGGATGAAGCCGATGCAGTCAGTAGCTGAGTAGCTAGATTTATTATCTTTGCTGGAAGAACAAGTGATTGCGACTTCCACCAGTCCAGTGGTTTTAGTTCATTAACGACGTTATCTGCAAACATGTATTTTTGAAATGGTGCAGATTCACACTTCAATGTCAGCACAGTTGCCACAATGTCATGGTTAGTATTGGCGAGCCACTCCATTGCAGAGTTGATTTCCGCCTCAGATAATTTTTTCCCTCTGTAGATGGGATGCAAGATATTGGCTAAATAGTGTTCTTCTTTTAATGCTTGGTCCTTGCGGTGCTGTATTGCAACCTTTACATTGTTTGAGAGGTTCAAGAGATCTAGAGAACCTTCTAAATCTTTCCAAACTTCTGTGGCATCAGCTATGGTTGCAGTATCTTTCTGCATTTTATCCAACGCAATCGATATTGGCTTTAACCTTTCCAAAAGGTCCTCGGCATTTCTCTTCACACCAAGATTTAATACTTTGCTTCGTATATTAGCATCAATTTTATCCCGATGTGTTTCGCAAATGGACAGTAATTTTGACCAGTTGTTAATAAACAGTTCCAAGCAGTCAGCCAAGGTATTCCATCTAACATCTTGTGGTAGAACCAACTTCAGTCCTCCCATTTCCTTGTAGGTTGCATGTGCAAAATGATTATTGCGGAAATATTTAACAATTTCTACAACATGTTCCTTGACACCCAAAATATGCAGGTCTTTTGCCAAAAGATGCAACAAATGGGCAGAACAACCGTATGTAATGACATTTGTGTCATCCTGTGCCTGTTCCGCTCGCATTTTTGCCACATTGCTTGCGTTATCAGTAACTAAGCTCCTTACTTTACATTCAAACTGTTCTTGGCATTGGTGAATTGAGTTCTTAGCAATTTCAAGTAAATATTCAGCAGTATGTGAATTTCCAGATGTGTCGATTGTGTCTGTAAGGTAAGTTTCACCATCTTCTGTTGTGACACAAGTGCAAATTATGGGGTCGTTGTGGATGTTGCTCCAACCATCCAAGCTCATGTTAACAACCTTGTCTTTCAAATATTTTGTACAAGCCGCTCTTTCTATGTCGTATACAGCCTGAAGATGTTTTCCTGAGATATCAAATCTACTTGGTGGTTTGTAGCCTGGTCTAATTCCTTCGATCATTTGTACAAACAATGGGTGCTCAACTAGTCGGAAAGAAGAATTGGTTGCAAATATGAATTTAGCAATTAATTCATCAAAATGTTCTTTCTGGCTCGTCGTAGTCTTTAAGATGAATTTTTCTACACTTTCTTGCACGCAAAGTTTTTTTTTGGGCTGCTTTGTTGAAGTTGTACCCAGATATTGATTGTCACGTGCAGCACAAGCCATATTTGACCCTGAAAGCACAGAAATTAAAAATATAAATCGACTGCGTATTTGAAGAAATATAACGAAAATATTGAAACAAACTTTTTGAACAATGTAATGGTCCTCGTCCTATAAGGGCTGTCTCAAAAGTTATGCTACTCAAGTTTTCCGGTGAGGTTGCTGTAATACTGGTAACTAATATCAGAGCCTCAGCAACTGAAAAAAATTATGTCACAAAAGTTTTAAAAATGTTTTTTTTTTAAAATGGTCAATTTGGCAGACTTCAAAAGTGAATTGCAGCCTACAATAAAAAAAAAATAAGCGTATACACACTTTATTTTTACTTAAAGGACATGTGCACCTTTATTTTTTAAGGTGCAGCCAGTCACAGTGTGCACATGTCCTCCCCCCGCAGCTCACTTACCTCCGATGTCAGCGCTGCGGGGATCCGTGGCTTCGTTCTGCCCGTCCGCGAGCGCGCCTCCATTCATTTCAATGGAGCGTGCGGCCCGCTGACGTCACGCCGCTGGATCACTGCGAGTAGGCCGCAACCGGAGGACGGGAGGCGGACGGTCAAAACGAAGCCACGGATCTCAGCGCTGCGGGGATCGGAGGTAAGAGCGCTGCGGGGGGGGGGGACATGTGCACCTTAAAAAAATAAAGGTGCACATGTCCTTTAGCGTTAATTTTCTGTGAAATATTGCCTTAACATAAATTTAAATTCTATACTCCAGAACTACCAGTGCTAGAAATTTTTCTTTTCATAGACTTTAACCATCCCAGTAAAATGTCTGTTAAAAAAATAGGTTGTAAATTAATTGCCAGACTTACCACTAGTACTAGGCTCCTGGTGCATAAGAAGCTGTGGGGGTTCATTGACATTAGTTGTATCACTATCAACATCTTCATTTCCCTTCTGGTTGCAGTTTTCATAATGTGATTTCAAACGGCAAACAAGTCCTTGGATATCCTTTTGACAGTATTTGCACTTTGCTCTTGCACCTTTCTTTCCAAGATCTGCTGCTGGCATCTCAACAAAATGAACCCAAATAGGGTCTCTCTTACGACCTGCTGCCATGGCTCACACAGATCACTTATGAAGTTTGATTGTTACTACAGCCTGAGCCAAGCACTGCTGATGTTACTACAGCCTGAGCCAAGTACTGCAGTGCTGACTATCCAACAAGTTTGGGCATGTCAACTGAATGCAGGGAAAAAGAAACTAAACCAAAACTGAAACCAAGCTAGAAGTGTGGAATTAAAGGGGCAGTATGAACAAAATGTGGAGGCTATTAATAGTTTATACAATTAAGACATGCTGCTTTTAAACACCTACCTACTGCCATATAGTAAAACAAAAAAGATTTTTACTTACTTTGGGGTCCCCCCCTCACCCTGGCGTTAGATCGTTGCCCCTAGTTTCGTCCGTGTAACTATGGGCGCACATGCACACTGCTCTCACTTCTCATTTTAATCGTGATTTATATTAAAAAAAAAAGTTTTGATTTAAATCAGTGATTTAAATCATGATTAAAATCATGATTTAAATCGATCCGATTTAGCCTCCCTGGCGGTCTGTTTAGGTCTTGAATTTTTTGCTAAAAGCGGGCTTACCCGCGTTCGCGGCAGATGCGGTAAAAAAACCGCATCTGCCGCACTTGCCGCACTTGCGGCGCACTTGCGGCGCGGTTGCGGCGCGGTTGCGGTAATCTGCATAGTAAAGGGAACCAACCACCTCGGATGACCCTCATACACTGATATGTGCCCCTGCAGCCTAGTAAACCATTAGCAGCACTGTTTTTGTGTGATCTTATAAACTTACATGCCTGCGTACTTGAGGGCGTCTCCCTGTGTGTGCTGGCACTTGTGAGCTGTGCTAGTCATGCCTGCTCTCCCCCTCCCTTATGCATGCCCCTCTCAGCCTGCTATAGTGATGTGAGGCTGATTGCGTCATAAAGGGGCGGGGCTAAATCGTGCATCCCGGTAGCCCCACCCCCTTTATGACGCAATCAGCCTCACATCACTATAGCAGGCTGAGAGGGGGCGTGCATAAGGGAGGGGGAGAGCAGGCATGACGAGCACAGCTCACAAGTGCCAGCACACACAGGGAGACGCCCTCAAGTACGCAGGCATGTAAGTTTATAAGATCACACAAAAACAGTGCTGCTAATGGTTTACTAGGCTGCAGGGGCACATATTATCAGTGTATGAGGGTCATCCGAGGTGGTTGGTTCCCTTTACTATGCAGATTACCGCAACCGCGCCGCAAGTGCGGCAGATGCGGTTTTTTTACCGCATCTGCCGCGAACGCGGGTAAGCCCGAGCCTGACTCGGGGTTAACGCTTCTGGTAGTGAATGTTAACCCCGAGTCAGGCTCGGGAATAACGCTAGGAAGGTTAAATAGAAAAAAAACTTTTGATTTAAATCATGATTTAAATCGGCGTGATTTAAATCAATCCACCCTGTGTCAATCAGGGGCAGGGGGAAGCAGTGCATATCTAAATATATGCCCCCAAATGCTGGCACTTGCGCCCCTGCTTGTAAGGCCCCCCCCGGCTGCTTATCTTACCATTCCTGGTGTTCTGCATCGTGCAGGTCCCTCCGTGCTCCCGTCCTCCGTAGCATCCGGGGTCATGTGACCGGCCGGTCGCATGACGTCACCGCTACGCGACGGCCGGTGGACACCGGTGCAGCTGACGCCGGGAGCACGGAGGGACCTGCGCGATGCAGAAGACCAGGGATGGTAAGTTAAGCAGCCGGCAGGGGGGGCCTTACAAGGAGGGGGGCGAGTGCCAGCATTTGGGGCTGCTGTATACACCTCTGGGGCTGCCTGTACAGTTAGGGCCAAAAATATTTGGACATTGACACAAGTTTTGTTATTTTAGCTGTTTACAAAAACATGTTCAGAAATACAATTATATATATAATATGGGCTGAAAGTGCACACTCCCAGCTGCAATATGAGAGTTTCCACATCCAAATCGGAGAAAGGGTTTAGGAATCATAGCTCTGTAATGCATAGCCTCCTCTTTTTCAAGGGACCAAAAGTAATTGGACAATGGACTCTAAGGGCTGCAATTAACTCTGAAGGCGTCTCCCTCGTTAACCTGTAATCAATGAAGTAGTTAAAAGGTCAGGGGTGGATTCCAGGTGTGTGGTTTTGCATTTGGAAGCTGTTGCTGTGACCAGACAACATGCGGTCAAAGGAACTCTCAATTGAGGTGAAGCAGAACATCCTGAGGCTGAAAAAAAAGAAATAATCCATCAGAGAGATAGCAGACATGCTTGGAGTAGCAAAATCAGTTGGGTACATTCTGAGAAAAAAGGAATTGACTGGTGAGCTTGGGAACTCCTAAAAGGCCTGGGCGTCCACGGATGACAACAGTGGTGGATGATCGCCGCATACTTTATTTGGTGAAGAAGAACCTGTTCACAACATCAACTGAAGTCCAGAACACTCAGTGAAGTAGGTGTATATCTGTCTCTAAGTCAACAGTAAAGAGAAGACTCCATGACAGTAAATACAAAGGGTTCACATCTAGATGCAAACCATTCATCAATTCCAAAAACAGACAGGCCAGAGTTAAATTTGCTGAAAAACACCTCAAGAAGCCAGCTCAGTTCTGGAAAAGTATTCTATGGACAGATGAGACAAAGATCAACCTGTACCAGAATGATGGGGAGAAGAAAGGGAACGGCACATGATCCAAGGCACACCACATCCTCTGTAAAACATGGTGGAGGCAACGTGATGGCATGGGCATGCATGGCTTTCAATGGCACTGGGTCACTTGTGTTTATTGATGACATAACAGCAGACAAGAGTAGCCGGATGAATTCTGAAGTGTACCGGGATATACTTTCAGCCCAGATTCAGCCAAATGCTGCAAAGTTGATTGGATGGCGCTTCATAGTACAGATGGACAATGACCCCAAGCATACAGCCAAAGCTACCCAGGAGTTCATGAGTGCAAAAAAGTGGAACATTCTGCAATGGCCAAGTCAATCACCAGATCTTAACCCAATTGAGCATGCATTTCACTTGCTGAAATCCAGACTTAAGACGGAAAGACCCACAAACAAGCAAGACCTGAAGGCTGCGGCTGTAAAGGCCTGGCAAAGCATTAAGAAGGAGGAAACCCAGCGTTTGGTGATGTCCATGGGTTCCAGACTTAAGGCAGTGATTGCCTCCAAAGGATTCGCAACAAAATATTGAAAATAAAAATATTTTGTTTGGGTTATGTTTATTTGTCCAATTACTTTTGACCTCCTAAAATGTGGAGTGTTTGTAAAGAAATGTGTACAATTCCTACATTTTCTATCAGATATTTTTGTTCAACCCTTCAAATTAAACGTTACAATCTGCACTTGAATTCTGTTGTAGAGGTTTCATTTCAAATCCAATGTGGTGGCATGCAGAGCCCAACTCGCGAAAATTGTGTCACTGTCCAAATATTTCTGGCCCGAATTGTATATACCACCTCTGGGGCTGCCTGTATATACCACCTCTGGGGCTGCCTGTATATATCACCTCTGGGGCTGCCTGTATATACCACCTCTGGGGCTGCCTGTATATACCACCTCTGGGGCTGCCTGTATATACCACCTCTGGGGCTGCCTGTATATACCACCACTGTGGGCTGCCTGTATATACCACCACTGTGGGCTGCTGTATACACCTCTGGGGCTGCCTGTATATACCACCTCTGGGGCTGCCTGTATATACCACCTCTGGGGCTGCCTGTATATACCACCTCTGGGGCTGCCTGTATATACCACCTCTGGGGCTGCCTGTATATACCACCTCTGGGGCTGCCTGTATATACCACCTCTGGGGCTGCCTGTATACACCACCTCTGGGGAGGCTGCTGTATACACCACCTCTGGGGAGGCTGCTGTATACACCACCTCTGGGGAGGCTGCTGTATATACCACCTCTGGGGAGGCTGCTGTATATACCACCTCTGGGGAGGCTGCTGTATATACTACCACTGGGGAGGCTGCTGTATATACCACCACTGGGGAGGCTGTTGTATATACCACCACTGGGAGGCTGCTGTAAATACCACCACTGGGGCCTGTATATACCACTGGGGAGGCTGCTGTAATACCGCTGGGGCCTGTATACACCACTGGGGAGGCTGCTGTAATACAGCTGGGGCCTGTATACACCACTGGGGAGGCTGCTGTATACACCACTGGGGAGGCTGCTGTATACTACCACTGGGGAGGCTGCTGTAATACCGCTGGGGCCTGTATACACCATTGGGGAGGCTGCTGTATACACCGCTGGGGAGGCTGCTGTATACACCGCTGGGGAGGCTGCTGTAATACCGCTGGGGCCTGTATACACCACTGGGGAGGCTGCTGTAATACCGCTGGGGCCTGTATACACCACTGGGGAGGCTGCTGTAATACTGCGACTGGGGAGGCCTGTATACCTGTGCTGGGGTCCACCCTCGGCTTATACACGAGTCAATAGGTTTTCCCAGGTTTTGGGGCAAAAGTAGGGGGGTCGGCTTATACACGGGTCGGCTTATCCACGAGTATATACGGTACCTTAGCTAGATGGTTGCGGGAAGCTATAGCCCTGGCTTATTTGACTAGCCAGGTGCAGGTTCCAGAGGGTATCACTGCACATTCCACCAGGGCAATTCCAGCATCCTGGTCAGAGAAGGCTGAGGTCCCTTTAGAATTAATCTGTAGGGCTGCTATGTGGTCTTCTCCTTCTACTTTCTTCAAGCATTACAGACTTGATCTTTCTTCAGGCCCAGTTACACACACAGATATTTGTGCAGAGATTGTTCACAGATCTCTGGTTTCAGTGAAATCATGGACACATTGCTCCATTGTACACAGCCACAAAATGGAACAATGTGGCGTCCCCCGGAAGAAGCAGGGAAGCGAAACGGCCGTAGGGGAGGAGGGAGCACGAGCGCACACTGACACGTCGTCATAGAAGGTATGCCGCACAACCGTGCCATATGGTTTTCATAAAGATAGCTATGGTAGCTGTGTAGGTAGTGAAGTGATAATCTCACAGTTTACATAGTGCTATAACCAAGGTGTATTTGGCATTACTTTAGTATTATAGATTGATTTACTGAAGTGTGCCTCTATTTTGTTATGTTACTTTGGTCTTGTATGATTTATGGCATTATAATTGCACAGTAGGAGTCTGGCTTTGTACAGTAAAACTTTGACCCCGTACTGTGGACCAATTTTGGCTGTAGGAATACATACTATATTATTAGCTGAACAGTCAGTAGTGTTGGTTCTTGTGAATCCCCCCCGGAGGGAATGCTCTGTTTTTTAACTGTTTTATAATGTACAATAAAGATTGACTATTTAATTGAAATCTTTTTGTGTAATCTTTCCCAAAGGGTGGGATCTATATATCCATTTTTATGTTTAGCAATTCTCCTGCTGGTGCAAAAGCCGCATCTGTAACCCACTCCCCTTTTTCCACCCCTGCAGTCCAGGAACTTTCTCAAGCCGCCCTAAACTCTGGCCTAGCACTCAGCTCCATCAACGGCCAACCCTCCGCCCTTAGCGCCCTATTCCAACGCAAGACGACACCTAAACAGGTCAAAACATTTATCCAAGGGGTCACGCACATACTGCCCCCATACAAAATAACCTTGGCCATCGGGGACTTCCAAAGTGGTGTCCTATCCCCACCTCAATGAGGGCATCATCCTACCATTCTTTTGCCCAGCTTCAGCACACCGCCTCAAAAGCAGCTTCATACCCGGGAACTAGTAAAGGCCCTCACATGCTACAGCTCCCGTATAGTCTTAGTCCGTTAAGCAGAAACTCTATTTGTCGTCCCCAAGACCTAGAAAAACAATAGCTGCTCTTAAACCCATATCGGCAAGGTACATCCACTCAGCAATCCAAGAGTCCTAGTTTGTCAAATGCATGACAATCCCAGTAGGGATCAGGGCTCACTCAACTCAATTGGTGGGCGCCTCGTGGGCCAGCCAACACCAGGCTTCAAGTAACTCGGGTTTACAAGGCCGCAACCTAGCCCGGCCGGCATACCTTTATCAAATACTAAAACATTCACACCCGGGCCTCCGCAGATGTGAGCCTAGGTAGGGAAAAAAGTTTGCAAGCGTCGGTCGCGCATCCGTAGGCGGCTGACGCATAATTGATGCTCGACTGCTACTCAACTAATTCCCACCCAGAGTCTGCTTTAGGACGTCCCATGGTCCTGTGTCCCCCAATGGAGAAACAGGGATTTTTGTGTACTCACCGTAAAATCCTTTTCTCCTAGCTCATCATTTGGGGACACAGCACCCGCCCTCTCCAACTTCAATAGTCTGTACAGACACCTTTTGCACCTTGTTACGTTTTAGTGCTCTCCTACTGCTTTAGTACCAAAACTGACTAGCTACGCCCACGAACGGGTGTTTACTGCAGGAAGGAGGGCTTAACTTTTTTCTATACTTGGTGTCGCCTCCTAGTGGCAGAAAAGCATACACCCATGGTCCTGTGTTCCAAATGATGAGCTAGGAGAAAAGGATTTTACGGTGATTACACAAAAATCCCTGTTTTTGAATCTATCTATCTATGGCGGCCGTCACACGCTACAATATCGTGAGCGATATTGTAAGCGATCACGTGCACGCGCGATCGCTAACAATATCGCTCACATCGCTGGTGAGATGTCACACAGACAGACTCACCAGCGATGTGGGCCAGCGAGATCGCTGGTAACTATGGTACACATCGGGTTACTAGGCGCCGCGCGGCGCTTAGTAACCCGACGTTTACCATGGATACCATCTTCCAGCATAGGCTCTGCCACTGGGAGATCGTTCACCACGATGAAGCAGATTGTTCAAGCGTTTATCGCTTAATATGAGCTCCGGCTCTCATATCTGCGATGTCACGATCAAGCGATTTTACATTGTGCATCGCTGCATGCGATCAAGCGATTTTACAAACGATATCGCTTAAGCGATCAAATAGCAGATCGCTTAAGCGATATCGTGCATTAAATTGAACCGTGTGACGGCCGCCTATCTATGATAGATAGTTATGCATAAGGTGAAAAGTGTTTTGAAGAAATCTTTATTTATATATAGAATATATTGTGAGAGTCATGTGGGATTAGTGGATGAGGGCAGATATATCTCTCCCAGGTATCTGTCCTATGCAACCTAACCTGGTCAGTATCACCTGGCTGCTAATGAATTAGTGGGAGGCGGTTGGGGTAGGTAAAAGGAGTCTGGGAGGTCGGGCGGGGCCCCCTCTCTCAGTCTGTGAACACAGGAGGCCTGACTGTGCATGGAGACACATGTGGGTGAAAGCAGTGAGCTTTGGTTCGATGGTTTGGCTGAAGGGAGAAGCCCTTCAGTCTATAGTGAGGTTGTATTATGTTTAGTTAGTGCCGGACAGGCAAGGATTTTTGTTGGCTGTTTTGTTTTATTTCTGTTTGCTTTCACTGCAATAAACTCTGGCCCAGGGCCAGTGGCCTCTAAGCCTCTGCTGGTGGACTGAGTGACACACGACACATACGTGCCCTTTGACCTGGCAAAGGCGAACCCCGAGTGTGTTCTTACATATTGGTGGAGAATGCGGGCAGCACGTTAAAGTGTCAACATGGAAGACGTGGTGAAAGCGCTGGTACAATCCACAGCTGTGCAGCAAGAAGCTAACCGCTTAATGACAGCCCAGCTGAGGGAACTGGTAGAAATGACCACGAGAGACCGCCAACTGCTGCAGGAGGTGGCGCAGCGCCTTGCGAGCGCACCAGAGGTGAATCCGGAAGCTGCCCAGAGGGAGATTCATGTGAGTCGGTACTGGCAGAAACTGACTACAGAAGATGATGTCGAAGCTTACCTGACCACGTTTGAACGGACAGCGGAACGGGAAAAATGGCCGAAAGCACGTTGGGCCGGCTTGCTGGCTCCGTTTCTTGCCGGTGAGGCCCAAAAGGCGTACTACGATCTGGAGCCTGAAGCAGCGCAGGATTTCGATAAACTAAAAGCCGAGATCCTGGCCCGGCTGGGAGTGACGATGGCGGTACGAGCTCAGAGAGTGCACCAATGGACTTATCAGCCCGATAAACCACCCCGATCCCAGATGTTCGACCTCATTCACCTGACGAAGAAGTGGCTACAACCCGAGGTGTTGACAGCGCCGGAGATGATCCAAAGAGTTGTCTTGGACAAATACCTGAGAGCCTTACCGGCCGCCTTGAGAAAATGGGTGAGTCATGGAAACCCCACGACCGCAGACCAGCTCGTGGATCTAGTGGAACGTTATTCCGTGGCAGAAGGACTCATGGACGACGCCACACGTCCTCCCTCCTCCCCCTCCTCACGGGGATCTGGTAAGACTGTATCGGGGTCTAGGGGAGGGGGAAAATATTCGAAGACAGGGGGGGAGGAAAACGGGACTGCCGGACCTATGAGGCCTAAGGGACCGAACTATGGACTAAGCAAGGGGTCTGTGAGGTGGGCCACATTGCTGCGAACTGTCCAGTAACTATCGAACCGATGCAGTGTGATGTCACGACCTGTGAAAAACGTGTGGCTATGGTTGCACGGGTGGTGTGTGTTGCGGCCGGTCAAGGCGATATGGAGAAACACCTGTGTGACCTGTCTGTTAATGGCACGAATGTGGTGGCGCTGTTAGACTCTGGGAGTGTGGTAACGCTGGTCAAGGCCAGTCTGGTGTCAGTCCCGACTGGTCCGTCAGATAAGTTTTCTGTGACGTGTGTGCATGGGGACACCTGCTCGTACCCCACCACTGTCTCCTGCATTACTACTCCCTATGGGTCTGTGTATCATAAAGTGGGACTAGTCCCAGCCCTATTGCATGATGTCATTCTGGGTAGGGATTTTCCCCACTTCTGGCAGTTGTGGGAGAACCAGTTGGTACTCCGGGGGAGCGGCACAGGGGACCCTACTCCAAGGGGCCCTGAGCCACTGGAGGATGGGCCCTCAGGGGCTCCCGGGAAGCAATCCCCTGAGGACAACCTTCAGTTCCCGTTTTCAGTCATGGCTGGTGATTTCGAGGAACCCACGGCAGGGGCGGAGGTGGACAGCCATCCAACTTCCGGTTTGCTGGACTTGGAAGTTCAGAAAGACGACTTCCAAAGCGAGCAAATAAGGGATCCTACCCTGTCTCAGGCTAGAAAAAATGTCAAGGTGGTGAACGGAGTACAGGTGGATGCCGATGCTCGGCTGGCATATCCTCACATGGCCATAGAGAATGACTTTCTCTATCAGATAGAGAAAAAGGGGGAAGACACGGTGCAACGGTTGGTAGTGCCAAAACCCTACCGGCAGAGAGTGCTGGCCCTGGCACACACACACGTTATGGGAGGCCACTTGGGGGTCCAAAAAACTACCGAAAGGATATTACACTGTTTTGTATGGCCGGGCATGCACCATGATATTCGCACGTATTGCGAGTCGTGTCCGGAATGCCAAATCACTGCACCCAGGCCCCATCTGTGTAGCCCCTTGGTACCCCTACCTATCATCGAAATCCCGTTCGAGAGGATTGGGATGGATTTGGTTGGGCCCCTCCCCAGGTCTGCACGGGGACACCAGCACATCCTTGTCATCTTGGATTATGCCACTCGCTACCCCGAGGCCATTCCTTTGCGTAACACGGCCACCAAGACCATTGCCAAGGAGCTGGTCCATGTGTTTAGTCGGGTCGGTGTCCCGAAACAGATACTCACCGACCAGGGGACCCCCTTTATGTCGAGGGTAATGAAAGAGCTTTGCAGGCTCTTACAGATATCACAGCTACGCACCTCTGTCTATCATCCTCAAACAGACGGACTGGTAGAGCGGTTCAACAAAACCCTGAAACAGATGCTCCGAAAGGCGATAGACAAAGATGGGAAGAACTGGGACTACTTGCTCCCATATTTGCTGTTTGCCATCCGGGAGGTACCCCAGTCTTCCACCGGATTCTCGCCTTTCGAACTTCTGTATGCCAGACGTCCCCGGGGTCTCTTGGACGTCGCGAAAGAAACCTGGGAGGGACAGGTTACCCCATTCAAAAGTGTGATAGACCATGTAACCCAAATGCAGGATCGTATTGCGGCGGTTATGCCCATTGTGAAAGAGCATATGATGCAGGCTCAAGGGGCGCAGAAGAGGGCTTATGACAGGGGGGCCAGGGTCCGCTCTTTTGCACCCGGAGATAGGGTGTTGATCCTGGTACCCACGGTAGAAAGTAAGTTCCTGGCAAGGTGGCAAGGCCCCTTTGAAATTCGGGAAAGGGTAGGTGAGGTAAACTACAAAGTGTACCAGCCTGGGAAAAGAAAACCCGAACAGATTTATCACGTGAATCTGATAAAACCTTGGAAGGACCGTCCGGCTCTGTCAGCAGGACTGGCCCTTCCGATCCGCACATGGACCCTGCCCGAAGTCCAGATTGCGGAGACTCTTTCGGAGCGGCAAAAGACAGACGTCAAGCAGTTTCTCTTAAACAACCAACAGTTCTTTTCTGAGAAACCGGGACAGACTACGCTCCTTAAGCATGATATTATAACAGAGCCAGGCGTAACCGTACATGTAAAACCTTACCGTATCCCGGAAGCTCGGCGGGAAGCCGTCTCCCGAGAAGTGAAGTCGATGTTAGAGCTAGGAGTGATTGAGGAATCGCATAGTGCCTGGTCGAGCCCAATTGTATTACTCCCTAAACCAGACGGCACCATTCGGTTCTGCAATGACTTCCGGAAACTGAATGCAGTTTCCAAATTTGATGCGTACCCTATGCCACGGTCGACGAATTGATAGATCGGCTTGGAAAAGCCCGGTATATCACGACCTTAGATTTAACGAAGGGGTACTGGCAGATTCCCCTGACGGAGGCAGCCAAAGAGAAGACTGCGTTTTCTACACCGGACGGGTTATATCAGTATGTGCATATGCCGTTTGGACTACATGGGGCACCAGCGACATTCCAAAGGTTGATGGACCGGGTCCTGAGGTCACATCAGCAGTACGCTGCAGCCTATTTGGATGATATCGTCATCTACAGCCTCGAGTGGGAGACCCACCTCCAGAAAGTGCAAGCTGTGATAGAGGACCTGCGGAAGGCAGGTCTCACGGCCAACCCCAAGAAATGTCATATCGGGCTGGAAGAAGCCCGGTATTTGGGTTACGTTATCGGGAGGGGAATCATTAAGCCCCAGTTGGACAAGATACATGCCATTCAGAACTGGCCACAACCAATAAACAAGAAGCAAGTGAGGGCTTTCTTGGGGATTGAAGGCTATTATCGCCGGTTTATTCCCAATTTTGCAGCCATTGCGGTCCCCCTGACGGATCTTACCAAAGGGAAGGATTCTGTCATGATCAAATGGACCACGGCAGCGGAAGAAGCCTTCCATGCCCTAAAGCTGGCTCTTTGCTCTCAACCTGTGTTGGTGGCTCCTGATTTTCTTAGTGAGTTTGTAGTCCAAACGGATGCTTCCGACACTGGTATCGGGGCGGTGTTGTCACAACTGAGCGACGGAGAGGAACATCCGGTCCTTTATCTGAGTCGGAAGCTAAATAAACACGAACGGAGGTATGCCATTGTGGAAAAAGAATGCCTGGCCATTAAGTGGGCTCTCGAGTCCCTCAAATATTACTTGGGGGGCAGGAAGTTCCGGCTGATCACCGACCATGCCCCTCTCAAGTGGATGCACTTGAATAGGGAACGGAATAGCCGGGTGACTAGGTGGTTCCTTGCCTTGCAGGCCTACAATTTTACAGTGGAGCATCGCCCAGGGGTGCAGATGGGGAATGCTGATGCCCTGTCACGGGTGCACTGTTTTGTGGGCGCCATTGCTCAGCCGGAGTGGTCTGAGCAGAGGGGGGGGATATGTGAGAGTCATGTGGGATTAGTGGATGAGGGCAGATATATCTCTCCCAGGTATCTGTCCTATGCAACCTAACCTGGTCAGTATCACCTGGCTGCTAATGAATTAGTGGGAGGCGGTTGGGGTAGATAAAAGGAGTCTGGGAGGTCGGGCGGGGCCCCCTCTCTCAGTCTGTGAACACAGGAGGCCTGACTGTGCATGGAGACACATGTGGGTGAAAGCAGTGAGCTTTGGTTCGATGGTTTGGCTGAAGGGAGAAGCCCTTCAGTCTATAGTGAGGTTGTATTATGTTTAGTTAGTGCCGGACAGGCAAGGATTTTTGTTGGCTGTTTTGTTTTATTTCTGTTTGCTTTCACTGCAATAAACTCTGGCCCAGGGCCAGTGGCCTCTAAGCCTCTGCTGGTGGACTGAGTGACACACGACACATACGTGCCCTTTGACCTGGCAAAGGCGAACCCCGAGTGTGTTCTTACAATATATACCGTATATACTCGTGTATAAGCCGAGTTTTTCAGCCCAAAAATTGGGCTGAAAAGTCCCCCCCTCGGCTTATACACGAGTCACTCGGTATGCTGTGGGGGGGGGCCGCGGTGACCGCAGGCGGTCACGTGGGGCCGCCTCATTAGTGCAATGATTAAGCATGGCATCCCCCCGTCCATCAGCGGCGGGGGGATGCCGTGCATATTGCACTACACAGGCCCCAACCAGTAACACACAGCCCCCCCTCCTTAGTATGTCCCCCCCAAGCTGCGGCACCTGTTAAAATAACAAACTTTAATACATCACCTCTCCGCCGCAGCTGCTCCGGTCCCGGCTTCTTCTTCTTGCTTCCGGTGTCATGTGACCGGGCGCAGGAGATGACGTCATTTCCTGCGCGCGGTCACAGAAGCCGGCACAAGAAGGAAGAAGAAGCCGGGACCGGAGGAGCTGCGGCGGAGAGGTGATGTATTAAAGTTTGTTATTTTAACAGGTGCCGCAGCCTGGGGGGGACATACTAAGGAGGGGGGGCTGTGTGTTACTGGTGGGGGTCAGTATACCACCACTGGGGGGGCCTGTATACTACCCCTGGGGCTGTATATACCTCTGGGGCTGCTGTATACTACCACTGGGGCTGCTGTATACTACCACTGGGGTTGCTGTATACTACCACTGGGGCTGCTGTATACTACCACTGGGGTTGCTGTATACTACCACTGGGGTTGCTGTATACTACCACTGGGGTTGCTGTATACTACCACTGGGGCTGCTGTATACTACCACTGGGGCTGCTGTATACTACCACTGGGGCTGCTGTATACTACCACTGGGGCTGCTGTATACTACCACTGGGGCTGCTGTATACTACCACTGGGGCTGCTGTATACTACCACTGGGGCTGCTGTATACTACCACTGGGGCTGCTGTATACTACCACTGGGGCTATATACTACCTCTGGGGCTGCTGTATACTAGAAAAGGTGTAGAATCCGGTGCCACAAAATTCCTTTTTATTTTCAAAATTTTTAAAAATCACACATGCTCCAGAGGAGCTCCTGGACGCGTTTCGTGGGTCTAGCCCACTTAATCGTCAGTACAATGGCAATACAGACAAAAAGAATATATACAATTTAAAAGCAAAAAACAGCCCCCTCTCGCATGTGTGACAAATATACATCAATTATTTCTAACCAATCACATACCTGCAGGTTCTAAAAGAGTTAAAGGGAAAATTAAGTGGGGAAGAAGAGGGGGAGGGGAGGAAAGGAGAAAGAAAGGAAAAAGAGCTGATAACAGAAAGTAAAAGAGAGAAGAAAAAAAAAAAAAAAAATGAGAGAGAAGGAATGAAGGGGAGGGAAAGAGAGGAAAAGAGCTGATAACAGAAAGTAAAAGAGAAAAAAAAAAAAAAATAGAAGGAATGAAAGCGAGGGAAAGAGAAAAAGAGCTGATAACAGAAAGTAAAAGAGAAAAAAAAAAATATAGAGAAGGAATGAAAGCGAGGGAAAGAGAAAAAAGAGCTGATAACAAAGTAAAGGAAAAAAAAAAAAAAAAAATTTATATATAGAGAAAGAATGAAGGGAGGGAAAGAGGAAAAGAGCTGATAACAGAAAGTAAAAGAGAAAAGAAAAAAAAAAAAAAAAAATAGAGAAGGAGTGAAAGCGAGGGAAAGAGAAAAAGAGCTGATAACAGAAAGTAAAGGAAAAAAAAAAAAAAAAAAATTATATAGAGAAGGAATAAAGGAGAGGGAAAGAGCTGATAACAGAAAGTAAAAGAGAGAGAAAAAAAAAAAAAAATTATATAGAGAAGGAATAAAGGGGAGGGAAAGAGAGGGAAAGAGCTGATAACAGAAAGTAAAAGAGAGAAGAAAAAAAAAAAAAAATGAGAGAGAAGGAATGAAAGCGAGGGAAAGAGAAAAAGAGCTGATAACAGAAAGTAAGAGAAAAAAAAAATAAAAATATAGAGAAGGAATGAAAGCGAGGGAAAGAGAAAAAGAGCTGATAACAGAAAGTAAAGGAAAAAAAAATAAATAAATTTATATATAGAGAAAGAATGAAGGGGAGGGAAAGAGGAAAAGAGCTGATAACAGAAAGTAAAAGAGAAAAGAAAAAAATATAGAGAAGGAATGAAAGCGAGGGAAAGAGAAAAAGAGCTGATAACAGAAAGTAAGAGAAAAAAAAAAAAATATAGAGAAGGAATGAAAGCGAGGGAAAGAGAAAAAGAGCTGATAACAGAAAGTAAAAGAGAAAAGAAAAAAAAAAAAAAAATATAGAGAAGGAATGAAAGCGAGGGAAAGAGAAAAAGAGCTGATAACAGAAAGTAAAGGGAAAAAAAAAAAAAGGAAAAAGGGGAGGGAAAGAGAGGGAAAGAGCTGATAACAGAAAGTAAAAGAGAGAGAGAAAAAAAAAAAAATTATATAGAGAAGGAATAAAGGGGAGGGAAAGAGAGGGAAAGAGCTGATAACAGAAAGTAAAAGAGAGAGAAAAAAAAAAAAAAAAAAGGGGGGGAGAGAGGGGGGGGGGAGAAGAACAGAGCAAAGAACTGATATATTAGCAATGCAAATACATGGTAAACATTACAGGTGTAGAAATCTAAAGATAACCACAACAAAGATCTTTCTTTCTTATTGTAAGTCACCAACTACAAGGCTATTACATTTTAGAAATAGTATATTCCAAGAGAAAAGGTATAAGGTATAATCCTCCAACCACATAACAGTAGGGGGATCCCACTAAGATTTCATTCACAGAATACATCAACATATACCTCCTTTCCCAATGGATTATTCATACATTATGTATAGCCATCGTATTGCAAGTGCATTCAATATGTATTATACAAAGGAGCAAATACCATAAAAGAGACATAGGGTGCAGGATCAATAAAAGTATAACAAATCTGATCTATAGTTCAGACCCTGTGGAATCCGTGCATCAAGCCGCAGGATCCATAATTTTTCCTGGTTATGTAGTGCTTTCTCCCAATTACCCCCCCTATATGGACGGGGTATCCTCTCTATGCCTCTGATCTTCAAAGTTTTAAGGTCCCCTGCATGGAAATCCCTAAAATGGCGCGATAAACCTGACAAGCCCGTTCTATTGGCCTTTGAATTGGGATTTGCCCCTGTAATGTGCTCCGACATCCTTACCTTAAGGGATCTGATAGTGCAACCTATGTAATATTTGTTACAGCTACTACACGTAGCCATGTATACTACGTGGGACGTGTTACAATTGATATAGGTAGATATTCTATATTGCTTCCCAGTTCGATTATTGCAAAAGGTTTCACCCATATCCACGTATTTACACATGGTGCACCTATTTTCACCACATTTAAACATCCCCCTATAGTTCAACCAAGTCTTCCTTTGGGTTCTTTTTTCCAGATAAATACTAGGAGACAAGTAATTCCCCAAATCTTTCCCTTTCCTAGGGACCACCCTACATCCTGAATCTAAAATAGCTGATAATTTACTATCCTGATATAATATGGGGAGATTCTTTAAAAAGATGCGTTTGATGTCGTAGTACTGGTTGCTAAAGGGTGTTGAGAAGGTCGGTATTATTGGTCCCGGAGGGGCTTCTCGTTCTTTCTGTGCCAGGAGGGATTCCCTGCTCCTTGATTCGGCAATATTCACTGCTCTATCTAACATCCATTTTTTGTATCCTCTTGATCGTAACCTTTTAGTCATAACATCAGCTTCATTCATGAAATCCACATGTGTGGTGCAGTTGCGTCTTGCTCTTATTAATTCCCCTACCGGCAGATTCTTAATCACATGCTTAGGGTGGTTACTTTCTGCTCTAAGGACCGAGTTCCCACTAATGGGTTTGCGATACAATCTAGATGTAATTTTTCCTGTTCTTACATTACCCACTAAATACACATCCAGGAACGGAGTTTCAGTTCCATGTACCTCCATTGTAAATCGTAGATTGAAATCATTTGTATGAAAATATTCCAACATTTGGGCGGGCGATGGTGAGGGAGATATCCAGGACGGAACCCCCCAAATAAAGATCAGGTCGTCCAGGTACCTTCCACACCATCGTATGCAATCCTTAAAGGGACAGTCCTCAGAATAGATAAAGCTCTCCTCCCATTTCCGCATATATAATATTGCTAGTGAAGGGGAAAATTTTGAGCCCATAGGGCAACCACACAGCTGTAGATAAAAGCTTTCATTAAACGTAAAGTAGTTACTTCTCAGGAGAAATTCTACAGACATGAGAAGGAACTCCTTTTGATTGTCAGTAAATACATCCGTCTCTTTCAGGGTTTCTTGTAATACCCATATAGCTTTTCCATGGGGGATAGTAGAGTACAGCTGCACTACATCGCAAGTTAACCAGTTAAAATCCTCCTGCCATGTCATTCCATCTACAGCCTGCATCAAGTGTTTGGTATCCTTTATTAAGCCTGGAGTGCCCTCCACCAAGACCCTCAATTTTGAGTCCACCCACCCCGAAAGTCTCTCATGAAGGGATCCAATCCCTGCCACGATCGGCCTCAAAGGTGGGGGGAACACAGCCTTGTGGGTCTTGGGGAGGGCATGGAAGACTGGAACAACTGGTTTGTCCACATATAAGAAATCCCTAGTTTTCTGATCTATTGCACCAAGTGCCACCCCCTCCCCCAACAATCTATCCAAATCCATTGATAAATCCCTAGTAGGATCTGACAAAAGGGGCCGGTAGGTGGTTTTGTCAAAAAGGATTTCTTCTATCTGTTTTTTTATATAAGCCAGAATCCATTACTACCACCGTACCCCCCTTATCAGATGGCCTCACTACAATATTGTCATTAGATTTGAGGGAGAAAAGGGCTTGTTGTTCATCCCTAGATAAATTGCTCCTTATAGAAGTTTTATTCTCCAGGAGACTATTCAGGTCTCTTTCCATAGTGACCTGGAAAATCTCCATGGCAGACGCTCGTGATGCGATAGGATAGTACATGGGGTTAGACACTGTAAATTTAGATGCCTCAATTTTATTTTTAACCCTTCTACAATCCTCAACCTCCACATTCTTATTCAAATGATATAATTCCCTTGTTGACAGAATTTCCCTCAGATTCAATTGTAAAGGAAAACAATCCACCACATTATTACTATTTGTAATCTCACTAGCAGCAGACACATTTACATCACTGTTCACACTAGTGTCCAAGAAATGTCTTCTCACTGTCAAATTTCTGGTGATATGATTAACATCCTTAAGGGTCTGAAAGAAATCAGCGTCCTTATTTGGTACAAAGTTCAGTCCTTTTTCCAAAAGACATATCTGCGGCTCTGATAATATATTGGCAGATAAATTCATCACCGCAAAATTGTTAATGTCACTTACTTTTTCTGTTTCTTCCTGTACCCCCGATTTTCTCCTTGACCGCCTCCTTTTCTTTTTCCCCCGTTTTTTGGAGCTGAAGCATATCTGGTATTACAGCCCGCATGGATTTCCTCCGGGCTATGATCCTGGCCCATGTCCAAAGAGCCCTCAGAGCTCCCAGATGAAACGGGGGAGGAGAAGCTCACATTCCTCTTACCTGATTGCTGTGGAGGATTCCTCAGAATAGGTTTAGGGGCTGGAGTCTTGGGTGTTTTTGGAGGTCCCGGGGTGTACGGCGAATGCGGTGAACGTGGTTTTTTAGGTGTAAACTGCTTCCAAGCATAAACCGTATCATTCTCATAGTCATTCAGATCCCGTTTGAACTTTGATTTCTTCATTTCAATAATGGTCTTTTCTAGTTCATCTATTTTCTTATGCATCTTATTATATAAGACCTCATATGTGTCCAATGATATAAATTTATCCGCTTCATCTTGTAAGGTTTGTACCGATACTTCTAAGGATTCCAATTTCGCCTCCTCCTCAGAAATAATCAAGGTAATCAATCTCAGTGAACATTCTGTGAGGATATTATTCCACTTACAAGTAAATTCCTCGCTGAAAGTGGTGGTGGCCATTTTCTTGATACGGAGACCTCTAGGGATCATCTTTTTGGATAGATATTTCTCCAAAGATGCATGGTCCCACCATACTTTCAGGTGTTGAATTAAGACTTTTTCCAAGGCATGGAAAGCCTTATTAATGTCAGGAGTGTCGCTACATTTTTTTTTTTTTTTTTTTTTTTTTTTTTCTTCTCTCTTTTACTTTCTGTTATCAGCTCTTTTTCCTTTCTTTCTCCTTTCCTCCCCTCCCCCTCTTCTTCCCCACTTAATTTTCCCTTTAACTCTTTTAGAACCTGCAGGTATGTGATTGGTTAGAAATAATTGATGTATATTTGTCACACATGCGAGAGGGGGCTGTTTTTTGCTTTTAAATTGTATATATTCTTTTTGTCTGTATTGCCATTGTACTGACGATTAAGTGGGCTAGACCCACGAAACGCGTCCAGGAGCTCCTCTGGAGCATGTGTGATTTTTAAAAATTTTGAAAATAAAAAGGAATTTTGTGGCACCGGATTCTACACCTTTTCTATTGCTACTGGTGGTTGCCAAGCCACTTTCCGGTTTGCCTGGGAGTCCTGGGAATATTAGGTGGTTGGAGCTAGTCCTTTTTTTTTTTGATTTGCTGCTGTATACTACCACTGGGGCTGTATATACCTCTGGGGCTGCTGTATACTATCACTGGGGCTGTATATACCACTGGGGCTGCTGTATACTACCACTGGGGCTGTATATACCACTGGGGGGCCTGTATACTACCACTGGGGCTGTATATACCACTGGGGGGCCTGTATACTACCACTGGGGCTGAATATATACCTCTGGGGCTGCTGGATACTACCACTGGGGCTGAATATATACCTCTGGGGCTGCTGGATACTACCACTGGGGCTGAATATATACCTCTGGGGCTGCTGGATACTACCACTGGGGCTGAATATATACCTCTGGGGCTGCTGGATACTACCACTGGGGCTGTATATACCTCTGGGGCTGCTGGATACTACCACTGGGGCTGTATATACCTCTGGGGCTGCTGGATACTACCACTGGGGCTGTATATACCTCTGGGGCTGCTGGATACTACCTCTGGGGCTGCTGGATACTACCTCTGGGGCTGCTGGATACTACCTCTGGGCTGCTGGATACTACCTCTGGGGCTGCTGGATACTACCTCTGGGGCTGCTGGATACTACCTCTGGGGCTGCTGGATACTAACTACTGGAGCTGCTGTATACCACACTGCTGGGGGCTGTATACCTGTGCTGGGGTCCACCCTCGGCTTATACACGAGTCAATGGGTTTTCCCAGGTTTTGGGGGCAAAAGTAGGGGGGTCGGCTTATAAACGGGTCCACTTATACACGAGTATATACGGTATATCGTATTTTTTGGATTATAAGACGCACGTGTTCCCCCAACTTTTGGGGGAAAGTGGAGCAGTGTCCAGGAGCTGGAGGAGGCTGCAGAGGCAGCGGGAGGTCACGCTATATGTCGTCCTGTGCTGGCACATGTCCGCTGACACACACAGCCCCACCGTCACGCTATATGTCCCCCTGCTGGTGCTCATTGTAAAATAACAAACACTGTTACTCACCTCTCTGTTGCTCGCTCCATGCTTCCAGCTGAGCGATGACTTCCTGTCTCTGTGCTGGCATCAGGTCACGTGATCGGCACACCACAGTGATATCATCACTGTGCGCCCCGGTTACATGATCCGATACCCGGGACCGACGCTGGAAGTCACCGCTCAGCTAGAAGCACGGAGCGAGCAACAGAGTGTTGAATAACAGTGTTTGTTCTTTTACAGTGTGCACCAGCAGGGGGATATATAGCGTGATGGGGGGGCATATCCAGGACAGTGGGGGCTGAGCGTGCCAGCAGATATGTGCCAGCACAGTAGGGCTATATGTGCCAGCACAGGGGGCGCCATATGTAAGATAAGGGGGCCATATCCCAGGATGGGGAACCATATATCCCAGGATGGGGGAACCATATATCCCAGGATGGGGGAACCATATATGCAAAGATGGGGGGGGGGGGTCATGTACCAGGATGTGGAGGGGGAGGGGGGGTCATGTACTAGGGTGAGGGACATATATACTGGATTGCAAGGCGGACACTGGCATTATAAGAAGGACCCCATTTAATATTAAAATTATGTTTTTTCTCTTTTCCTTCACCAAATTTGGGGATGCGTTTTATAATCCGGGGCGTCTTTCTAAAGAGAAAAAATATGTTGAATGTATATATAATATTATGAGGACATCAGGATTCAACCTCTCCATCACAAGCTTAAAATCCTAAATCAGGTACATCATCAGAACCACTAGCCCACCAGACCACTGTACCTCGGGGTACCTTTACACGTCGCAACATTGCATGCAATTTCACTTGCGACTTACTGGTTGCAGTTAAATCATGGACACATTGTTCCATTTGTACACGGCAACAAAATGGAACAATGTGTCCATGATTTCACTGCAACCAGTAAGTTGCAAGTGAAATTGCATGCAATGTTGCGACGTGTAAAGGTACCCTTAGAGACCTAGAACAAGAATAGTAAGTTGACCGCGAATAGTAAATCTTCTTTGATTGACAACTCTGGCTTCATAGAGCCAGAGAAGGGTGGAGATAGATTGAAAACAAGCAAGGTAAGGTGCATTTATATCTTTGGCCATGTCAAGATGTACGAGTGCTTGTATTTGATTTGAAAAGTCACTCTGTGATGACAGAGATACTGTCATCATCACAGTTTAACCTGATACAGTTAAAGTATGGCCATAATGGCCCTGTTACATTGATTTAATGGATAATACCTTAGTGAAAAAATCTGTAACCTGGTTGTTTAATTCCCCTTAGACGTTCTGGCGTAATAGCATCTTCATGCATTGAGGCGGACGGGACTGGGGGGCATCACGTGTGCAGATCAAGATCTTGGGTCATCGTTGATTATGAATTAATAAAAGTAGGCTCATGCAAATGCAGTGCTGCAGTCCTGCTTCGATGCACAAATAGGCTAGTGCACCAAAACTTGTAAGGTGAATTAAACAAGATCCAGGTTATGGATTTTTTTTATTACAGGTATCCATACAATCTGTATGAGGCTGGAGTTACACTGCCGTTCGACTCGTTCAGGATCTCATCACGCTGCCCGGACTGTCTGGCAGCTCTTCTGACCTGAGCGGGTCAGCTGCGGGCCATTCCATGTCAAGTGAACCAATGATTATTACCTCTATTTTTAATTCTTTTGATATTTTGTTATGATAATAGCATGTCAGACAATGCAAAATGTGAAGAGAAAAATTAAAAAAAATGTTTTTTAAATGATTTTCAAAGTTCAAAAAAAATTTGAATTTCGGTGTTGCCTGCCTTTACATTTCTCCTCATAGCTCAGGCTAAAAATAAGATAGAGAAACAAAATAAACACCATTCTACTCAGAATTGTACAGGCTTTCACCAGATATGTCACAAGAGGATCTTTGTTAATGTTTTACCCATGCAAATGCAAAATTTTAAAATGCATTTCCGAAAAATCGGCATAATTTAAATATTTCAAAAACTGCCCATTTTCTGATCATCATAATGGGAGACCCAGACAATGGGGTTTAGGGCGCTGCCCTCCGGAGGTCACACTAGGTACTACAAGTTTGTAGCACCGCCTCCTCCGCTTATAAACCCCCACCGTAGGAGACATCCTCAGTTTTAAACTTAGTGTGCTCGGAGGATCACGCTTTGCTTGCACTTCACTGCATTCTCACAGCTTACGTGATGGCGTATGAAGACAAGGTAAAATGGTCCCGCTCGGGACCCCCGACAGCCTCCCCGCTCACCCTCTGCGGAACACGCTGGTGGAGGTACCGGAGGGCTTTTAGCCTGGACACTTCTGTGTTCTCCCGGTACGCTGTCGCGCTCCTTCCTTTCCATCCCTCCATGGAGGCTCTGGTAAGGGGGAGCCTGGAGCCTTGCACAGCTCCGCTCCGTCCGAGGCCTCCCTAAATGGTGCTTACAGACCGGACGGAGCCAGCCCAGTCCGAGGCCTCCCTAAATGGTGCTTACACTCCGGACTGGTGCTGTACCCCCGTCCGAGGCCTCCCTAAAGGTGCTTACAGACCGGACCGGCACTGAGGCACCTGGTGTGTCTCCTGTGTGCCTGGGGGTAGTGTCTGTCACTGTGGTGTCATGACACTCAGACCGCGCGGTTACCCTCGGGTCCGCGGTTCTGGCGGTGACCCTGTGCTGGGGTCTCCCTGGCTGACCGCCCTGTGTGTCACAGGGGCTGAGGCTGCAGACTGCGAGTGTTTTGATGTGTACATGCAGTCTGAGAGTGTGTGTGGTGATATTCACACTCTTTTCCCGCGCTGCGGGCTCCGGCACCTCCATTGCTGAGGCAGTCTGGAGGAGGAGGAGGCAGCCCTTATGGTGACATCACCGCTGGGCGTGTTGTGTGTTCTTCCCGCGTGTTCCTGGCTCCGCCCACATCTTCACTGTCGGCGGCCATCTTCTCCCTCACTTCCCGGCTGGGATCTGGCTGCAGCGCGTGTCTGCACTTGCAAGGGAGACCGGAACTCGCGGAGGTCACACACACTCACCGCTTCCTCCTACCGCTTTACTGCGGTCGGTAAGCCACCGGGATTCCCGGGTTGTTTGTGAACTTTGGCTTATATTCCCCTCACTGTGGAGATGTCCTCAGTTGGGAAGCATGCTGCTAAGGCGGCAGTGGTCACCGTTTCCTGCGCTACATGCAACGGGACACTGGTGGAGGGGTCCTGCAATAACTGCGGACGCCCAGAGGCCCGATCTGCTACTATTGAGTCTGCAAATCCGGGATTATACCCTGAGGTTCAGGTGATCCCAGGGCCATGGGAAACGCAGAATAAGATCAATGAATCTCTGCTGTCCCAGATGTCCTCCATGTCGCAAACCCTGGAGGCACTGCATAGGAGACTGGAGAACCCAGCTACTCCTCCTAGTTACCCCCGGGTGTCTCTTACTTCTGCTGTAAGACCCCCTAAGCGAGCCCGTGAGGCTTCTCCTGAGCTCCAGACTCTCTCTGAGGAGGAGCGTTCCTCTGATGGTGAGGAAGATGATGGGGGTTCTACTCTTGGGTCTATGTCTGAACCTCCAGATGGGGTGGAGGATCTGGTGTCCTCCATCAATGAGACATTGCGTCTTGTCACTCCTCCTGAGGAGGTGACTGTACACCCCAAGGAGATATACCAATGGCTGCGGCCAGAGGCTAGACCAAGTGGCTCCTTCATGGACCACACTAATTTCGGAAGGGTGATTAAAGCTCCCAGGTTGCATCCTGGGCGGCGTTATGTCCGTAAAACTAAGGACAATCGCTTTCCCTTTCCCCAGGAGGCGCTCCAGGAATGGTCGCAGTCTCCCAAGGTGGATGCTTCCATGACTAGGATTGCTGCGCGCTCCTTGTTTTCTGCCTCTGATAGCTCCTCATTGAAGGATGCTACTGATAGACAGGTCGAGCAACTCGCCAAGTCTTCATATGAGGCTGTGGGGTCCTCGTTTGCCCCTAATTTTGCCGCAGTCTGGACCCTACAAGCGATTACTATCTGTTTGGATGGTATCACTGATCTAGCTAGGTCCAGTCCAGAGGTCCTGGCTCTCACTGAGAGAGCAAGGGCCTATGCGGACTATGCCAGGACGGCATCTTTGGAAACTGCCACTCGCTCTGCTGTGGCCTCGGCCAATGCAATTGCGATCCGCAGGCTGTTGTGGCTGCGTCTTTGGGACTCAGATGCCACATCTAAGAAGATTTTACAAAATCTTCCGTTCGCTGGTGACAGGCTGTTTGGCACCGAACTGGACAAATTGATAAAGGATTCTGCTGAGTCTAAGATACCGCAGAATAAGCCTAAGCCACGGTACACCGTGAAAAGGAACCCTAAGCAGTGGTCCTTTCGCTCCGGTTCACAGTCATCAACGGCGTCCACTCGCTCAGACCGAGGGGGCAAGCCTGCTACTCAGTGGCGTTCCAAGAGTCGTCAGAAGAAGCCGGCGGGGGCAGCGGCTGCCACCCCCAAGCCCGCCTCGACATGACTCGCTCTCTCATCCTGCCTCCCCACAGGTGGGGGGCCGCCTGTCCCGCTTTCAGGACCAGTGGCTCCTTCACATTCAAGATCAGTGGGTTCGAGACGTAGTCTCAAGAGGTTACAGGATAGAGCTGACGTCACAACCAATACACCGATTCCATCGGTCGGTTCCATCCCCAGAAAAGGCTCAGGCTTTTCACCTGGTGTTGGAGGGACTCCGCAGAGACGGAGTGGTGGTCCCTGTGCCCACGGAAGAGAGGTTCAGGGGTTTTTACTCCAACCTCTTTATTGTCCCAAAGAAGGACGGCTCTTTTCGCCCGGTGTTGGACCTCAAGTTGTTCAACCGGCACGTGTTGGTTCGGAAGTTCCGCATGGAATCCCTGCGCTCAGTGATCGCAGCTGTGTCACAGGGAGACTTCCTAGCGTCCATCGATATCAGGGACGCTTACCTTCACGTACCCATTGCACCAGCTCATCAGCGCTGGTTGAGATTCGCAGTGGGGGAAGAGCACTTCCAATTTGTGGCACTGCCGTTCGGGCTAGCCTCAGCACCACGGGTGTTCACAAAGGTGATGGCCTCCATGATGGCTCTCCTGCATGCGCAGGGACACGCCGTCATACCCTATTTGGACGACCTGTTGGTCAGGGCGCCATCGGAAGACCTTTGTCGGGTGAGCCTGGAGGTGACCATGAAGTCCCTGGAACGGTTCGGGTGGCTTATCAACATTCAAAAGTCGACCCTGGTTCCGACCCAGTCATTGACATATCTGGGCATGGACTTCCACACGGACTCGGCCCTGGTGTCCCTACCTCACGCCAAGCAGCTTGCGATCCAATCAGGAGTGCAGAATGTCCTCCTGTCTCCACAGTCATCCCTACGGGTATTGATGAGACTGGTGGGTCGCATGGTAGCGGCGATAGAGGCGGTGCCGTTCGCACAATTTCGCCTCCGTCCTCTCCAGCTGGAGATTCTTCGCAGATGGGACAAGAGGACGATTTCTTTGAATCGGCTGGTGACGCTGTCACAACCAACCAGGGATTCCCTACAGTGGTGGCTACAGCCACATCATCTGGCACGGGGACGGTCCTTCCTAAAACCGTCATGGTTAGTGGTGACCACCGACGCCAGTCTGAAGGGCTGGGGAGCGGTGTTCTTGCACCACAGGGCTCAAGGCCTCTGGACTCAGTCGGAGTCGGCGTTGCAGATCAACGTGCTGGAGATCAAGGCGGTCTATCTGGCGCTCCTGGCGTTTCAGAAATTCCTGTCAGGACAACCCATTCGGGTACAGTCCGACAATGCGACGGCCGTCGCATACATAAATCATCAGGGAGGGACCAGAAGTGCTCAGGCCCTCACCGAAGTCCACCGCATTCTAGCTTGGGTGGAGGAAAACGGCTGCCTGATCTCCGCAGTTCACATTCCAGGGGTCGAGAACTGGGAGGCCGACTATCTGAGCCGACAGGGGATGGACGCCGGAGAGTGGTCTCTACATCCAGACGTCTTCCGGGACATCTGCGGCAGATGGGGCACTCCGGACGTGGATCTGATGGCCTCACGGCTAAATCATCAGGTGCCCCAATACGTGGCGAGATCATGGGATCCTCAGTCTCTGGGGGCGGATGCCCTGATCCTGAGTTGGTCCAGCTTCCAGCTGCCATATGTGTTCCCGCCTCTAGCTCTGATTCCCAGGGTCCTGTGGAAGATCAGGACGGAATGCAGAGTAGCCATTCTAGTGGCTCCAGATTGGCCCAGGAGGTCCTGGTACCCGGACCTGTGGCAACTGTCAGGCGGACACCGGTGGGCTCTTCCAGAGCGCGCAGATCTTCTCGCGCAAGGCCCATTCTTCCACCTCAATTCCAGGGCCCTCAGATTGACTGCATGGCTCTTGAGGCCTGGCTGCTGACATCCAGAGGTTTCTCTCCTACAGTGGTTGCCACTATGAATCGGGCAAGGAAACCCGTTTCCAGGAAGATATACCACAGAACGTGGAAAATCTTTTTTACCTGGTGTGCCTCTGGTGGTCACTCACCGTGGCCGTTGTCTATCCCGACATTGTTGGCCTTCCTACAGTCGGGTTTGGAGTTGGGATTATCCCTTGGCTCTCTGAAAGGTCAAGTATCAGCACTTTCCGTGCTATTTGACAGGCGCTTGGCGCTCCTCCCGAAGGTCCGCCAATTTCTGCAGGGGGTGTCTCGGGTGGTTCCGCCCTACAGGCGGCCCCTGGACCCTTGGGATCTCAACATGGTCCTGGCGGCTCTGCAGAAACCGCCGTTTGAGCCACTGAGAGACATCTCTCTCTCTCGTCTGTCCCAGAAGGTGGTCTTTCTGGTGGCGATTACGTCTCTGAGAAGGGTCTCAGAATTGGCTGCACTTTCGTGCAAGTCACCCTTTCTGGTGGTCCACCAGGACAAGGTGGTGTTGCGCCCACGGCCTGAATTTTTGCCGAAGGTGGTTTCAACATTCCACTTGAACCAGGAGATTGTTCTCCCATCATTTTGCCCCGCTCCCGTTCATCAGGTTGAGCGCGACCTCCATACTCTGGATCTCGTGAGAGCTGTACGCATTTATGTGTCCAGGACCGCCTCCTTTAGGAGTTCGGATTCCTTATTTGTCCTCACGATGGGTCGCTGTAAGGGGTCCGCGGCTTCAAAGTCGACCTTGGCCAGATGGATCAAGGCTCCCATTCAGGAGGCTTACCGGTCTTCTGGTTTGCCTATCCCGGTGGGTTTGAAGGCACACTCTACTAGAGCTGTAGGTGCCTCTTGGGCCTTGCGACATCGAGCTTCTGCTCTACAGGTGTGTCAAGCGGCCACTTGGTCCAGCCTGCACACTTTCTCTAAGCACTATATGGTGCATGCCCATGCCTCTGCGGATGCGAGTTTGGGCAGGCGGGTTCTCCAGGCGGCGGTTGCCCACCTTTAAAAGGGAACCATGTGTTATCCGTCTTGTTGAGGAACTCTTCCCGCCCTGGGGTATTGCTTTAGGACATCCCCATTGTCTGGGTCTCCCATTATGATGATCAGAAAAAAGAGAATTTTGTTTACGTACCGTAAATTCTTTTTTCTTGAATCATCAATGGGAGACCCAGCACCCACCCAGTTGTTCCGTTGCATGTTTGCATTTGATCTGTTCTCTGTTGAGACAGTGTTTGCCGGGTTGTTGAACCGTCTGTGCACGGCATTCTTCCCGATGTTTCGGGTGTGGTTTATTTCTCCTCGCAGCTTATGGACTAAACTGAGGATGTCTCCTACGGTGGGGGTTTATAAGCGGAGGAGGCGGTGCTACAAACTTGTAGTACCTAGTGTGACCTCCGGAGGGCAGCGCCCTAAACCCCATTGTCTGGGTCTCCCATTGATGATTCAAGAAAAAAGAATTTACGGTACGTAAACAAAATTCTCTTTGTGTCTGCTGTGCTCTTAGCCACATCTGTGCCAAAATTCAAGTTGGGATCACGATCGGTCATTCCATATCAAGTGATCTAAATATGAATATTTTTTTTTACCTGACGTCTTTAGATTTTTTTTTTTTTAAATTTCGATATGAAGTACAACTTTAGTTAATTACAAATTAAAAGTTATATAAATTTGACAGGTCCCAAGTTGAATCTCTGCACAAATATAACCAAGAACAATAGTTACACACAGGCATTTTTTCACAATTTTCAAACTAACATTTATTTCACAATTGCGCATTAAAATTTTGAATTAGATTTTTCCCAAACAAAATATAAAAAAAACAGTCTTGTGACACATCAAATGAAAGCTGTTACTGTTCTGAGTAAAATGATACCTCTCTCACTTCATGATCTTATTTCTAGCCCAAGATAAAAAAATTAAAAGCCATGCCAGGCCAAAATTCACACTTTTTTAAAACTTTAAATATCTGTAAAAAATTTACTGATTAAGAAACTTGCTATCAACCTTATGGAGACAGCGAAGTAGGTGAGGAGATTGTAAGCCACTTCCCTCCTCTCAGATATATGCATATATGCAAATTTGCACTTCACTAAGGAAGTTGAGAAACTCCCGTGCCACATTTAAGCAGCTTCCTCAAAGTCATAATCGCTTTCCTACAAGCTTTTAATATAACTAAGGGATTTGTGCCAGATCAGAACCCCAAACTACAGACGCTGCGTTTCGGGGTACCTGCCCCTCATCAGTGTAGTGTGTGGGATATTCTGATCTGGCATGAGTGAGTGGGCTAAGACAAGGTCTGGGAACTTGCTATCAACCTTATGGAGACAGCGAAGTAGGTGAGGAGATTGTAACTTCCTTAGTGTGATGAGATCCTCGCATGAGCCATATGCTAGTAAGCTCCAGCCCTACATGGCCAGATCTTTATTCATCAGGTTAAATTCAGATGATTGGGCTCCCTTTAAGCACTTTGAATTAAAGCAACTATTTTAAGTCAAGGAAGAACAGATCATATACCGTAAGTAAAGTTATGGATGGCTACCTTTCTGAAGCGGCCGTCACACGCAACGATTTTAAGCCCGATATCGTTTAAGCGATCTCCTTTCGTTTTGGAATCGTTGCATGTAATCAAGCGATTTTACTATGTAAAATCGCTTGATCGTGACATCGCAGATCTGAGCTTCGGAGCTCAGATCTAGCGATGAACGATGTCACGATCTGCTTCATCGTGGTGTATGACACCACGATGATCCATCTCCCAGCGGCAGAGCCTATGCTGGGAGATGGTAACTATGGTACACGTCGGGTTACTAAGCGCAGCGCGGCGCCTAGTAACCCGATGTGTACCATAGTAACCAGCGAGATCGCGGCTCCACATCGCTGGTGAGTCTGTCTGTGTGACAGCTCACCAGCGATGTGAGCGATATTGTAAGCGATCGCGCGTGCACGTGATCGCTTACAATATCGCTAGCGATATCTTAGCGTGTGACGGCCGCTTGAGAGGAACAGAACCATATACCGTATATACTCGTGTATAAGCCGAGTTTTTCAGCACAAAAAATGTGCTGAAAAGTCCCCCCTCGGCTTATACACGAGTACATATACGGTACCCGGTTGTATACAGCCCCCCCCCCCGTGGTATATAGGGCCCCCCTGTGGCAACCTGTAAAGGAAGAGATGATTATACTTATCGGGTCGCTGTCGCCGACGCCGCCGCTCTGTCACCGTCCGTCACTGCGCTCCTCCTGGTCTTCATGCTTCCTTCACCGGCGCACAGGAAATGACGTCATTTTCTGTGCGCCGGAGAAGGAAGCATGAAGACCAGGAGGAGCGCGGTGACGGACGGTGACAGAGCGGCGGCGTCGGTGCCGGAGAAGGAAGCATGAAGACCAGGAGGAGCACGGTGACAGAGTGGCGGCGTCGGCGACAGCGACCCGATAAGTATAATCATCTCTTCCTTTACAGGTTGCCACAGGGGGGGCCCTATATACCACGGGGGGGGGGGCTGTATACAACCGGGTACCGCTGTATACAGCTGGGGCTGCTGTATACCCCTCTGGGGCTGCTGTATACCCCTCTGGGGCTGCTGTATACAGCTCTGGGGCTGCTGTATACAGCTCTGGGGCTGCTGTATACCCTCTTGGGGCTGCTGTATACCCCTCTGGGGCTGCTGTATACCCCTCTGGGGCTGCTGCATACCCCTCTGGGGCTGCTGTATACCCCTCTGGGGCTGCTGTATACCCTTCTGGGGCTGCTGTATACGCCTCTGGGGCTGCTGTATACGCCTCTGGGGCTGCTGTATACCCCTCTGGGGCTGCTGTATACCCCTCTGGGGCTGCTGTATACCCCTCTGGGGCTGCTGTATACCCCTCTGGGGCTGCTGTATACCGCTCTGGGGCTGCTGTATACCCCTCTGGGGCTGCTGTATACCCCTCTGGGGCTGCTGTATACCCCTCTGGGGCTGCTGTATACCCCTCTGGGGAGGCTGCTGTATACTACCACTGGGGGAGCTGCTGTATACTACCACTGGGGAGGCTGCTGTATACTACCACTGGGGAGGCTGCTGTATACCCCTCTGGGGCTGCTGTATACCCCTCTGGGGCTGCTGTATACCCCTCTGGGGCTGCTGTATACCCCTCTGGGGCTGCTGTATACCCCTCTGGGGCTGCTGTATATACCACTGGGGAGGCTGCTGTATATACCACTGGGGAGGCTGCTGTATATACCACTGGGGAGGCTGCTGTATACTACCACTGGGGAGGCTGCTGTATACTACCACTGGGGAGGCTGCTGTATACTACCACTGGGGAGGCTGCTGTATACTACCACTGGGGAGGCTGCTGTATACTACCACTGGGGAGGCTGCTGTATACCCCTCTGGGGCTGCTGTATACCCCTCTGGGGCTGCTGTATATACCTCTGGGGAGGCTGCTGTATATACCACTGGGGAGGCTGCTGTATACTACCACTGGGGAGGCTGCTGTATACTACCACTGGGGAGGCTGCTGTATACCACTGAGGGGGCCTGTATACCACACTGCTGGGGGCTGTATACCTGTGCTGGGGTCCACCCTCGGCTTATACACGAGTCAATAGGTTTTCCCAGGTTTTGGGGGCAAAAGTAGGGGGGTCGGCTTATACACGGGTCGGCTTATACACGAGTATATACGGTAATAGTTTAGAGGGGTGGATTGATCTTACAGATTAACTTTTAATGTGCTGAAAATTATTAGTGTATGTGAGCAGAGATGCAGAACCTAATTCACATGCAGGGATGCATCTATAGCCACAAAGAATTAAACCTGAAAAAAAAAGTTGCAATGTGAACAAATTCTGACATGTCTTCTTTCTTAGGTCTTCTTATTTTTACGGCTTTAACTAGACGTATTTAGAATATATTCTGCTGTCATTTGACAATATGACTGTATGGAAATAGTGTACTTTTGTCTTTTTTCCCCTCAGCTCCACCACTCTTTGCATTCACTTTTATTTTATTTTGCCATGTTTCATTCATTAGTGCCTTTTATTTCCATAAATATTTTTCTTTTTACTTGGACCAATGTATTTGGTATATTGGCATTAATGATTTTGCATAGCCAAAATGACTGTGTAGTGTTTTTCTTATAAATAGATTTGTAGAGGGTTCTCATCAACATGATTCTTCAGAAGCGCTTGGTGGTGTGTGATGCGGTGCTGATGGATTGGTAGGTTAAGGGCATTGTTATACTGCTGGTTAGGACTGTGTGCTCTGCAGAGGCAGTGTTCTCTGTGCAGCATTAGAGGAGCACTGTAATTTGCCAGATTCATTTATCAATTCAAAACAGAGCTTACAAGCTGTATGAGAAGGAGCTTGTATACACTGCTCTCCTTGTCTAAGACCAACTGTTACTACAAATAGCAGCAATCAAAGTGATTAAAGTGAACCTGTCACTAGGTTTGTCCCCTCTAAACTGTGGCCAGAACCAATACACCCTCATATATACCCTTTTAAAACACCGTATATGTTACCAGGCCGATCTACACAACATAAAAAATATCTTTTCATCAAATATGCAGGAGACCGGGCACAAGCGGGTTAACTTTTAGAAGTGTTGTGCCTCCTATATCTCCTCCAACAGGCAGGTGTTGCTCGCTTCAAAAGGCAGGCATACAATACATCCACGGTTAGATAAGAGAGAAGCGGCACTCGCCATATAGATGCCAAAATCCTTTAATTCATCCTGCTGACATCAGCGCAGACAAACAGAGCGGGGAGAGGGAGTGGGGGTCGGCGGACGACAGCTTGCCATTTCGCGGCTGTTACCATTTCGACGGGTCCAGTCGAAGCAGTAAGAGCCACGAAACGGCTAGCCATCGTCCGCTGACCCCCACTCCCTCTCCCCGCTCTGTTTGTCTGCGCTGATGTGAGCAGGATGAATTAAAGGATTTTGGCACCTATATGGCGAGTGCCGCTTCTCTCTTATCTAACCGTGGATGTAAAAATATCTTTTATTAAACTCGCCTACAGGGCGGGCTGGTCCAATGGGTGCCCGCTGATCTTGATTTAGCGCCTCCTCTCTTTTTGCTATAGTCATCCTCTTCATCTAGATGACACATCCTATATCATCCACACAGTGTCCTCCATTTTCCTCCTACTGAGGGCAGAGCAAAGTACTGTCATGTGCAAGCGCAGGGAAAGCTTACAGAACGCCTGTGCATGTGCACTACAATACTTGGCCCTGCCCTCGGCAGGATAGAGAAAAGAGTGCATGCTCAGAAGTGCAATGAAGGACAGTGAGTGGATGACTTAGGACGCCTCATCCACAAGGAGGAGGACGGCAATCGCAAGAAGAGAGGAGGCACCTGATCAAGATCAGCGACACCCATCGGACTGGACTTCCTCGCAGGTGACTATAATAAAAGGTACTTTTAAGTATTTTTTTGTTATATAGATTGGCCTGGGGACTTGTATTCATTATTCTAGAATGCTGTATACACTGTGTGCAGAATTATTAGGCAAATTAGTATTTTGATCACGATACTTTTTATACATGTTGTCTTACTCCAAGCTGTATAGGCTTGAGTGCCAACTACCAGTTAACTAAATCAGGTGATGTGCATCTCTGTAATGAGGAGGGGTGTGGTGTAATTACATCAACACCCTATATAAGGTGTGCTTAATTATTAGGCAAACGCCTTTCCTTAGGCAAAATGGGTCAGAAGAGAGATTTGACGGGCTCTGAAAAGTCCAAAATTGTGAGATTATGAAAATTATTCTGGGCACACCGATGATAAATCTGAACCACATGTTTGCAGGTGAAAAATCGTGTTTCTTTTTATTTTGCCACACAGTATATATACCTTAAACCAAAAAACAGGTTTATAACAAAAGAGGGTAAGTACTAAGTAGATAAACATAAGAGACAATAATGAACATCTGGTGCCCGTGTTTGATAGTGCTCTGTGGCACATGTGTAGCATTATGTGAAGGTGGCAAAACTGAAACAATGAGTGTACTACCGAGTTGCATGTTGGCCAGTGACTATTGGAGGAGGTGGGGTGACCAAATTCTATAGCATATAAAGAAAGGGGATCCAAGGTACCTTATCTATGGAGATCGCTAGGGTGAAGGGAGGGTAAGTTATTTTGGGAAAAAGGGGGAAATAAAAGGGGGGGGGGGGAAGAGGTAAAAATGATTACTAGTGTTGGTACTGGCGGTAATCAGGATAACTTATTCACAGAGTTCTGTGGAGGTAGATAATGCCCCTATAGAAGAAAGATTAGGCTTGAATAAGGTTATGTTGGTGAAGGATACCAGGTGTAAAATATAGAATATATTTATGAAGAATAGAGTGTGTGTATATATTGCCATGTTAAAATGTGAGAAGCACAATAGAATGCTCTCCCAAGGGATAAACCAGAATAAGGAGGCAGTGTCCAGAGGGATGAAGATCAAGGAGGGTACCATATTTACATCATGAGTGTTTGTAAACAGGATCAATAACCAAAAGAACACCAGATTGTTGTGCAGAAAGTAGCAATGACAGGGTCCAAATGATGAAGATAATGATAAAAGTGGAGAGTCTTATGTGGGGATCTAATCGTGTAGATAGTAAATAGATACCTACTTTAAAACAAATTTAGTCAAGTATGCAGGTAGGAGTACTGCTATAAGAAACAGCCAGTGTCTGTCGCTTTCAGACTTGCTAACTAAGCTATAGAACTGTAAGATCAATTGGAAAATATATTGGCAGTTATAGTATACCTGGGTTTCCCCATAGGTATAGTAAGGATTTAACTTGGTGATCCACAGGTGGTGGGGCACAAATTGAAGAGTAAGAGCTCTGAGGAGAATTGTAAAACAAGAAAGGGTAAACTCAGGAAATTAATGGTAAAGTCGTATGTACATAGGAGCTGTACATACCTTCTTAAGAATGAGGCAAGGCTCGGGGAACAGAAGAAACCTAAGGGAACAAGGCACTCCTTGACCAAGGTATGGTATAAATGGAATATCCAGTGCCCAGGGACCGAAGTTTACCTGTGGCAGTGTCTCAGCTACGATGGCAGAGTTGTGCGGCGTCTGTGAAACCGGTGTTTATAGGAAGTGGTGTGTGACCATAATGTGTCATTTCCGGTCTATGGACCGCAAGGAAGTGCGGTGACCCGCAAGCGGCGCATGCGCAGTGTATGGTGTATATTTGTGCATGCGCGTTATCTCGTGATGACAGCAGTCCTGAAAAAAGTGCAGGGAACGTGAGGATCTATTGTTCTATGCTGCAGGAGTGCGAATTTTGATTATCAGTGCAGCAGAATCATCCACAACACATCAATAGTGCATCTAAATAGTATAAAGCAGACAATTAGTAAATCAGCAAAGTATTGCATTATATCCAAGTCAAAAGTACATTAAGGGGATTGGTATCGCTTGTGTGAATAGCAAGATTAATACATTCAAAGGGGCCAATCAAAGTCAAGGTAGTCCCAACTGGAGTGGGGAACATCAGGTTTCTGAATAGGTTATCACAGTAGACATGGTAAAAGACATCATAGAAAAAATAAATATATATAAAAAAAGGAATGGAGAAGGATAACAGATATGACATGTGAATTCTACTCATATGCAGATAGGAACATTAGCTTAATCATATGTAAAACATGTTGTACAATGTATCATAAATTGTCTAACCCCATGGTTCCTGTAATATTTTATAACAATGAACAAAGAAACAAATTGTAAGAATTATACAAAGGTCTCATATTCACGATTCATTCCTAGTGGTTCTAGGGTTTGAAGGGTATGGATCCAGTAGGCTTCCCGCTGATTGAGCCTCTGGATCCGATAACCCCCCCCCCCCCCCACACACACACACACACACACACACACACACACACCATCAGTCTCTGGAGCCACGCCTTCAATGATCTGAAAGCATAGCTGCAACACATTGTGATTGTGGTGCACAAAATGATATGGAACAGGCAAAAGCGTGTGCTTGCACCGAATGGTAGACTAATGTTTACTTATGCGGTCACGTATATGCTGGGTGGTTTCATCAACATATACGTGGCCGCATGGACATTTACCAAGGTAAACTACGAATGAGGAATCGCAAGTAAAAAATCCTTTGATTGGAAAACGTTGACCTGTGCGGGGATGTGTAAAGTACTAGCCTTTTATCACATTGTTACATTGGTTGCAACCAAGGGAAAGTTACCCTTCTAGGAGTTTGTAAAGTATTTTGGTAAGGTACTATTTTGTTGGTTCCTATGTCCGCTCGGACGATATTTTGCTTTATATTGGGGCTTTTTTGTGGCAGAATAGTGGCCTGTTACCAAATTCCGGGATGTTCAGATGGCTTGAATGAAGTAAGTGCCAATGTTTAAGGATTGAACCCCATATTAGGGTGTTGAATGGGTGATGTGTGGTTACACACGGTATTCTGTGACCCGGGGGAATTATTGGAATATTGGTTCTACGTAGGCCTTCCTACATATGTGCTAGGTACCCACGATCTCGAAATTTTCTGGCTATTTCTTTGTGCCTGCGTAGTCGGGTGTCGGGGTCAGAGACTATATGATCTATCCTTACATGTTAGGATACTGGTAAGGATAGTTTGATATGACGTGGGTGGCTGCTGTCAAAGTGTAAAAGACTATTTCTGTCCGTTGGTTTTACGTACAGGTCTGTCGATTGAGTGCCCGTGGAGTCAACCATGACCATAGTGTCCAAGAAACTGATCTGATGTCTGTCATGGTGTATGGAAAATGTCAAGTTGGGGATAGAGTTGATGTCCTGATGAAACAAGTTAAGTTGTGCCTCGTTCCCTTTCCATATGATAAAAATGTCATCGATGTAACAGCTCCAAAAAAGGACATGTTCCGTTACAAGGGGATGACTGTATATGTAATCTTGCTCAAATTTCCCCATAAAGATGTTTGCATGGAGGGGCTACGTTGGCCCCCATTGCTGTACCCCGTTTCTGCAGATAGAAAATGTCCTCAAACAGATTAAAAAAAATTTCAAGTACAATGTGTAGAAGACTCAGACAGAAGTCTTTTTGAGCAGAGGTACAGTGGTCATGTTGATCTAGGAACCATTGAATGGCAGTAATACCCATGGCGTGATCAATACTTGTGTATAGGCTATTGACATCCATCGTTACGAGTATACAGTACTCAGGACTGTGGCCCAACTCTCTAATGATCCCCAAAAATGCATTTGTGTCTTTAATGTATGATTTAAAACCCGGAACAAGAGGGCTAAGGATTTTCTCTAAAACTCTCGATAGAGGTGACAAAATGCAATCTGTGGATGTGACAATGGGTTGTCCTGGAGGTTTTGTCAAGTTCTTGTGAATCTTTGGTAGGGTATAGAGTACAGGTATTATTGGGTATCTGTTCACAAGGAAGTCGGCCAATTTTTGGTCTATTACCTCGTTACTTTTGTAATGGTAGGCAATTTCTTGAATTTCCATAGATGGGTCTCTTGTAATGGGCTGGTAGGTTAAAGTGTCAGAGAGCCTACTGGATCCAAACGCTAGAACCACTAGGAATGAATTGTGAATATGAGACTTTTGTATAATTCTTACAATTTGTTTCTTTGCTCATTGTTAGCGATACCAATCCCCTTAATGTACTTTTGACTTGGATATAATGCAATATTTTGCTGGTTTACTAATCCTGTTTACAGACACTCATGATGTAAATATGGTACCCTCCTTGATCTTCATCCCTCTGGACACTGCCTCCTTATTCTGGTTTATCCCTTGGGAGAACATTCTATTGTGCTTCTCACATTTTAACATGACTATATACTCATGCTCTATCCTTCATAAATATATTCTATATTATACACTTGGCATCCTTTACCAACATAACCTTATTTAAGCCTAATCTTTTATTCTATGGGGACATTATCTATCTCCACAGAACTCTGCGAATACATTATCCTGATTACCGCCAGTACCAACACTGGTAATTATCATTTGTACCTCTTCCCCCCCCCCCCTCCCCCACCCCCTTTCATTTCCCCCTTTTTCCCAAAATAACTTGCCCTCCCTTCACCCTAGCGATCTCCATAGATATACAGATAATGTACCTTGGATCCCCTTTCTTTATATGCTATAGAATTTGGTCACCCCACCTCCACCAATAGTTACTGGCCAACGTGCACTCGGTAGTACACTCATTGTTTCAGTTTTGCCACCTTCACATAATGCTACACGTGCCATAGAGCACTATCAAACATGGGCACCAGATGTTCATCATTGTCTCTTATGTTTATCTACTTACCCTCTTTTGTTAAAAATCTTTTTTTTCTGTAATAGTACCTTCATAAAGGCCTTGAGAGGCCGAAACGTCGGTTGAAGGTGTATATACTGTGAGGCAAAATAAAAAGAAACACGATTTTTCACCTGCAAATGTGTGGTTCAGATTTATCATTATCGGTGTGCCCAGAATAATCTTCATAATTTACTGTTTTTTTTTTTTTTTTTACTGGAGCATCCAGTATGTGATCCTTCCATTTTTGAACTACAAAATTGTGAGATGTCTTGCAGAGGGATGCAGCAGTCTTGAAATTGCCAAACATTTGAAGCATGATCACCGAACAATCAAGCGTTTCATGGCAAATAACTAACAGGCTCGCACGAAGCGTGTTGGGCAAAAAAGGCGCAAAATAACTGCCCATGAATTGAGGAAAGTCAAGTGTGAAGCTGTCAAGATGCCATTTGCCACCTGTTTTGCCACATTTCTGAACTGCAACGTTACTGGAGATTCAAAAAGCACAAGATGTGCTATACTCAGGGACATGGCCAAGGTAAGGAAGGCTGAAAAACGACCACCTTTGAACAAGAAACATAAGATAAAACGTCAAGACTGGGCCAAGAAATATCTTAAGACTGATTTTTCAAAGGTTTTATGGACTGATGAAATGAGAGTGACACTTGATGGGCCAGAGGCTGGATCAGTAAAGTGCAGAGCGCTCCACTCCGACTCAAACGCCAGCAAGGTGGAGGTGGGGTACTGTTACGGGCAGGTATCATCAAAGATGAACTTGTGGGTCTTTTTTGGGTTGAGGATGGAGTGAAGCTCAACTCCCAGACCTACTGCCAGTTTCTGGAAGACAACTTCTTCAAGCAGTGGTACAGGAAGAAGTCCGTATCGTTCAAGAAAAACATGATTTTCATGCAGGACAATGCTCCATCACATGCATCCAACTACTCCACAGCGTGGCTGGCCAGTAAAGGTCTAAAAGAAGAAAAAATAATGACATGGCCCCCTTGTCCACCTGATCGGAACCCCATAGAGAACCTGTGGTCCCTCCTAAAATGTGAGATCTACAGGGAGGGTAAACAGTACACCTCTTGGAACAGTGTCAGGGAGGCTGTGGTGGCTGCTGCACACAATGTTGATCATAAACAGAATCTATGGATGGAAGGCTGTTGAGTGTCATCATAAAGAAAGGTGGCTGATTGGTCACTACTTTTTTTGGGTTTTGTTTTTGCATGCCAGAAATGTTTATTTCCAAATTTTGTGCAGTTATATTAGTTTACCTGGTGAAAATAAACAAGTGAGATGGGAATATAAGTTGCCTAATAATTCTGCACAGTAATAGTTACCTGCACAAACAGATATCCTCCTAAAGCGGCCGTCACACGCCACGATTTTAAGCCCGATATCGTTTAAGCGATCTCCTTTTTGATCGCTTAAGCGATATCGTTTTGGCATCGTTGCATGTAATCAAGCGATTCTACTATGTAAAATCGCTTGATCGTGACATCGCAGATCTGAGCTCCGGAGCTCAGATCTAGCGATGAACGATGTCACGATCTGCTTCATCGTGGTGTATGACACCACGATGAACGATCTCCCAGCGGCAGAACCTATGCTGGGAGATGGTAACTATGGTACACGTCGGGTTACTAAGCGATGCGCGGCGCCTAGTAACCCGATGTGTACCATAGTAACCAGCGGGATCGCGGCTCCACATCGCTGGTGAGTCTGCCTGTGTGACAGCTCACCAGCGATGTGAGCGATATTGTTAGCGATCCCGCGTGCACGTGATCGCTTACAATATCGCAATAGATATCTGTGCGTGTGACGGCCGCTTTAGATAGCCAAATCTAAACAAAACCCCACTCCCAACTTCCAAAAATATTAAGCTTTGATATTTCAGTCTTTTGGGTTGATTGAGAACATAGTTGTTGATCAATAATAAAAATAATCCTCTAAAATACAACTTGCCTAATAATTCTGCACACAGTGTATAAGGGCTTACTGCTGATGGCCACAGCGTGTAGGGGGAAAGGCCTGGTGACAGGTTCACTTTAAATATCCTCTGTTCTTAAGAGTGGAAATGATTTTTAATAAAAAGTAAATATTGCAAAGTGCTTGTTCTCACAGCACTTTGCAATTTACCTTTCATCCATGATGAGAGAAGGGTAGATTGAGATGGACTGTACTGTACAGTGTTGGAGTCGAATGCGGTTCTTGTAGGTAGATGGAAAAGATTTACCACATTTTACTGATTATGACCCCTGCTGTGACCCCACACCACCCTACGTCCGTCTCCCCCCCACCCCCCTCTACCCCCTTCCCTCCTGGTAAGCTGAAACGATGCTCTCCCCCCCCCCAACCCCCCATTTTCCTCTCAAATTTTTGGGAGGATACGTGCGTCCTATAATCTGAAAAATGTGGTACCGTATTTTTCGCTTTTTAAGACGCACTTTTGCCTCCCCCAAACTGGGGGGGTAAAAGGGGGTGCGTCTTAAAAAGCGAACGTGAAAAAAAAAGTAATAGAAAAAAATATAAAAAAAATATATATATTACCGGGTGCGGCTGCTTTGTAGGGGTGCTGGAGGCAGCTTCCGTGGGTTGAGGGGCACAGCAGCACTACCGGAGCTGCGGGGGATGATCGGCGGTAGCGAGCGGTGGGCGCCGCCATATTATCTCTGCCCGGCTGCATTCACTAAGCAGTGTGCAGCCGGCCGATAGAGGTAGAGACTCCACAATGGCCGCGGGTCTCCGTTATGGCCGCAGCCATTTTTTGAAGTCTCTCCCGACTAAAGGGAACCAACCACCTCGGATGACCCTCATACATGCCTGCTCTCCCCCTCCCTTATGCACGCCCCCTCTCAGCCTGCTATAGTGATGTGAGGCTGATCTCGTCATAAAGGGGCGGGGCTAAATCGCGGCAACCCGGTAGCCCCACCCCCTTTATGACGCAATCAGCCTCACACAGTATAGCAGGTTGAGAGGGGGCGTGCATAAGGGAGGGGGAGAGCAGGCATGATGAGCACAGCCCACAAGTCCCAGCACACACAGGGAGACGCCCAAAAGTCTACAGGCATGTAAGTTTATAAAATCATTATCTCACTTCTACTGCAGCCACTTTTCACACAAAAGCAGTGCTGCAAATGGTTTACTAGGCTGCAGGGGCACATATTAACAGCGTATGAGGGTCATCCGAGGTGGTTGGTTCCAGTGAATGCAGCCGGGCAGAGAGAATATGTCGGCACCCACTGCTCGCTGCTGCCTCTCATCCCCCGGTACTCCGTTCCTGCACCTGAGACCCCCCCCCCCCCCCTCCCCCCGTAGCGTTCGTCCTGCGCTTGTGCCTCTCACCCTCCTGAACCTGCCCCTGGGACCCCCATTCAGCAGCCGCATCTTGGTAAGCCATTGGGGTCCGGGGGGGGGGGATGATGGGAAGAGGCACAAAAGGGGCAATTACACAGGATGGGGACATATATACAAGATGGGGGGCACATATTTTCAAGATGGGGGGCATATATACATGCATATGTAGACATAGTTTCAGGATAGGGGCATATATAAAGGATGGGGCGCATATATACTGGTTGGGGGATATATATACAGGATGGGGGGACATAGTTTCAGGATGGGGGCATATATACAGGATGGTGGACATATATACAGGATGGGGGGCATATATAGATAAGATGGGGGAATGTATATGCCAGGATGGGGGGCCATATTTACAGCATGGGGACATGTATGCCATGATGAGGGACATATATGCAAGGATGAGGGATATATATACCAGAAAGGGGGGGGGACATATATACCAGGATGGGGGGGTTTATATACCAGGATGAGGGACATATATACTGATTTGTAAGACGGACACTGACATTATAAGACGGACCCCATTTAACATTAAAAATTATTTATTTTCTCTTTTCCTTCACCAAATTTGGGGTGCGTCTTATAATCAGGTGCGTCTTATAAAGCGAAAAATACGGTATATCATTGCAGGGTCAGATTCTAAACTATTCATAACCTGTAACTAAGGAGGTGCACAAGTCTTCATGGGAGTTGGCACAAATCAATATTTTTTATTACAAAATTGATATGTTTATGAGGGGCACTGAAACAATAAAAACTGTTGTACATGTACACGTAATCTGAAACACTTATACTCATAGGGTGACACACATGGTGCTTTTGGGTGTCATGCCCGGATATTAATTCAGTGTATTGGTTTGGACTGGTTCTAAGGCACTAATGATATAGATAAAACCATGCTTCATTTTATTTGCTATGCATCATTTTTTTTAGTTTACGTCATTGTTTTTATATTTTTTTCCTCCATTTTTCTAACTTTTCCTTTCCCCCCTGGATGTTTGATGATTCTCTAGAACCAACGAAACGTATGCTTTCCTTCCAAGGGTTAGCGGAGTTGGCTCATCGTGAATATCAGGCAGGAGACTTTGAAGCCGCTGAAAGACATTGCATGCAGCTTTGGAGACAAGAGCCTGACAACACTGGAGTTCTACTGCTTCTCTCATCTATTCACTTTCAGTGTCGCAGATTAGACAGGTCAGTATGTTATTCCTGTTCTGTGTATATATATGGTTCATGAAGCTATAGGGAATGGGATTCACAAAGAATGAAAGACGCATATAAAAGATCAGTTGCGCTTCCTAAATGTTAACAATCTAAACCTGCCTTCTATATAGCAAACACAGAAGCCTACACAGGACATATCAAAACATTGATGACCACTAATAAGTCTTTTTACTGAAGTAAGAAATAAGAGTAATATTCCTGACGTTTGACAATGCAGGTGGTGTCTGCTGTACTAGACACCCTGCTGTTTTGGCCACGATCGGTTCTGATACTGACCATGGCTGTGTAAGCCCCCTAGATTCTGCTGTAAGTAGCAACATCGGCATTTAGCTTGTAAGCAGAGGGCTACCTCCTTAAAAGCTTTCCACTGTTATTTGACCTCCTTTTATATTTCCTTACTCTTTCTACCAACCGTATTTTTTGGATTATAAGACTTTTCTCAAATTTTGGGGGAAAGTGGGGGATGCATTTTATAATCTGAATTTACTATTTACTCTCCTGTGATGTAGGGGAGGGAGCGGCGGCTCTGCAGTGGCGTCTGAGGGCTGGAGGAGGCTGGGGCAGCCTGCAGCTGCAGCCGTTGGTCACATGCGCTCGCTCATTAGACTCGTGTAATATTCACTGCACCCTGTCCATCACCAGCGGGGGAAGCGGCGCATATGACATGAGCCTAATGAGCGGGCTCATAGGTTTAGCAGCTGCAGCCCCATGTGATCCTGTTTGGATAGTCACTGCCTCTCACACTTTAATTGTGTGGAAAGCAGTGACTATCTCTGCGAAGAAGGATCATATTCGTCCTCTCTCCATTACTCCCTGCGGTCCGCACCATCCCGGCTGTCTGTTCCGGCATTCGGTCATGTGAGCGTCATAGCACAGTGACGTTATCACTGCGAACTGCTCACATGACCGGATGCTGGTACAAGTAGACGCATGGAGGGATGGCGCCGGCTGCAGCGAGCGTTGGAGAAAGGTGAGTATGATCGTTTATTTTTAACCCCTTCACCCCCGAGGTTTTTTTGACCCTAGTGACAAGGCCATTTTTTGCAATTCTGACCAGTGTCACTAAAATGAGATAATGACTCTGGAACACGTCAACGGATCCCAGTGATTCTGAGATTATTTCGTGACATATTGGACTTCATGTTAGGCCCCTTTCAAATCAGCGTTTTTCACTGATTGTGGCAGATCCTGCAGATTTACCGCATTTGCCGCTTAACGGATCTGCCGCAATCAGTTGATGTGAAAGGGGCCTAAGTGGTAAAATGAAAATTATTTTTGCGTTTATTTGTTAAAAAAATATGGAAATTTTGTAAATTTTTGAAAATGTAGCAATTTTCAAAATTTTAATTTTTATTCTGTTAAACCAGAGCTACCGTGTTTCCCCGAAAGTAAGACCCTGTCTTACATTTTTTTGGGGGCCAAAAGTGGCCCCCGGTCTTACTTTCGGGGGGGGGGGCCTTACATTGGGTGCCCCAGCAGTGTGGCCTACAGGCCCCCTACTGCTGGGACACTGAGGGAACGGGTCGCACGTCACGTGCGCCCGCTCATTACATATGCACTGCATCCCCCTGTCAATCAGCGACAGGGGGAGCAGTGCATTATACTGTATATATGGGCCCCCTATTGCTGGCACACTACCCCCCTGTTCTGAGGCCCCCACCGCTGCTGCTGCTGCAGAGATCTTACCCTCCAGGGTCTTCTTGCAGCAGCCAGCGCGTCCGTCCTCTGTCCTCGGCTGTCTTCCGGATCATGTGACCCGTCGCAGCGCATGACGTCATCGCGACTGCGACCGGCCGGTCACATGATCCGGAAGACAGCCGAGGACAGAGGACGGACGCGCTGGCTGCTGCAAGAAGACCCTGGAGGGTAAGATCTCTGCAGCAGCAGCAGCGGTGGGGGCCTCAGAACAGGGAGGTAGTGTGCCAGCAATAGGGGGCCCATATATACAGTATAATGCACTGCTCCCCCTGTCGCTGATTGACAGGGGGATGCAGTGCATATGTAATGAGCGGGCGCACGTGACGTGCGACCCGCTCCCGTTTCCCCCCCCCCCCTCCGCTAGGGGCCTTACATTGGCCCCCCCGGTTGTAAGGCCTTATAATCGGGGGAGGCCTTACATTAGCAGGCCCCCCCTTTACCCCTAGGCGGCCTTACAATCGGGGGGGGGCCTTACTATCGGGGAAACACGGTATGTGACACACAATAGTTCATAAATAACATTTCCCAAATGTCTACTTTACATCAGCACAATTTTGGAAACAATTTTTTTTTTTAAGAAGTTTGAAGGGTTCAAAGTCCATCAGAAATTTCTCATTTTTCCAACAAAATTTACAAAGCCAATTTTTCTTTTTTATGGACCACATCACATTTGAAGTGACTGACTTTAAGAGACCTGTGACCTATGAAAATACCCAAAAGTGACACCATTCCAAAAACTGCATTCAAGAAGATCATTAAAAGGAATCTGTCACCACCCTTTGGGCGTTCTAAATTCTGTCCACCATCTATAACATGCTATAATAGGGGTTCCTGTAACCTCTCTATGTGCCCGGACGTCCCCATGCATACCTGAGTAATGCACTTTTATTCTGTCCCGCGCTGTATGGTAATTATTGCTGAAAACGTCCCGGAGGGATGTGGTCCTCGCCACCCCCTTCCTGGAATAGCCACCCCGCTCTTTTGAAATTCCTACCCTCCTGTGTATGGGCGTTGATTGACAGGCTTATACCTGCGCAGTGGAGCGGGTCACCGTGCTTCTTTGAAGATACACATTACCCGAAGTCTCGCGAGACTTCCAATAAAAGTGCATTACTCGGGTATGCAGGGGGATGTCTGGGCACATACAGGGGTTACAGGAACCCCTCTTATAGCATGTTACAGATGGTGAGCACAGTTTAGAATGCCCTAAGGGGGTGACAGGTTCCCTTTATCCCTTCAGGTGCTTCACAGGAACTAAAGCAATGTGGAAGGAGAAAATGAACATTTTACTTTTTTCAACAAAAATTTTACTGTAGGCTCAATTATTGCATTTTCACAAGGGTAACAGCAGAAAATGTAAACTAAATTGTGTTTTCTCCAGAGTACGCAGATACCTCATATGTGGCAGAAAACCACTGTTTGAGTGCACGGCAGGGCTCAAAAGGGAAGGAGCGACGTTTGATGTTTCAAGCGGAAAATTTGACGCAATTATTAGTGGACACCATGTTGTGTTTGGAGAGCCCCTGTGTGCCGAAACAGTGGAAACCCCCCACAAGTGACCCCATTTTGGAAACTAGACCCCTCGAGGAATTTATCTAGATGTGTGGTGAGGACTTTGAACCCTCAGGTGTTTCATGCATTGAGCCTTAAAAAGTACTTGTTTTTCCCCAAAAAATGTTCTTTTAGTCTCAAGTTTTAAATTTTAACAGGGGCTAGAGAATAAAATGAATCCTAAAATTTGTACTGATATGTGTCGGAAAACCACTGTTTGTTTGGATGCAGGGCTCAAAAGGGAAGGAATGACATTTGGCATTTCAAGCGGAAATTTAGCTGCTAACGTTAGCAGACACCATGTTGCCGTTGAAGAGTCACTGTGTGCCGAAACAGTGGAAACCCCCCCCCCACTAGTCTCCACATTTTGGACACTAGACCCTTCAAGGAATATATCTAGATGCATAGTAATCCTCAGGCACATTACAGATTTTTATAGCGTTGAGCTGTGAAAATGAAAATATAGAGACAAAAAGAACATTTTTGTGGAAAAAAAAATGTCTTTTTCAAACAGGCAACATGATAAAATGGACTCCAAAACATGTTGGGCAGTTTCTCCTGAGTATACTGACACTCCATATGTTTTTGAGCACATGACAGGGCTCAGAAGGGAAGGAGTGATGTTTTTGAGCGGGGACCTGGTATGTGAAATTTAGGCTATGTGCCAACACTGAATTTCCTGCGTTTTTTTTTTTTATTTTTGCTGCGATTTTCCCAGGTTTTTTGGCTTTTTTTTTTTTTTTACAATTCTGCAGTACAGCACCTTCCCTTTAAAGTGTATGGGAAATTAGAAGTGTTATGCCCATGCTGAGGATTTTCCCTTGGTGGAAATGGCGTTTTCCCATGGAAAAATCAGCAGCATGTCAATTATTTCGGTGTATTTTGCCGTAATTTTCACCCATAGAGCTCAATATCGGCTCCAAAATACTCAGCAAATTTGGAGCACTGTTCACTCAGTGAGTATTTGTTGTGTATTTAGTGAGGAGTTTGCTCTCAATATGTGGGGTTTCACTATATTTTTGATCACCAGCACAGGTACAGCAGGCAGGTTTGGGCTGCCACCCACCCCCTGCTTACTAGTTTAACCTGGCTGGTAAACATAAATACAGTGTAACCCTTTTTTATTTCTAGAGATAATAATAAAAAGACATGGGGCTTTTTTTTTTTTTTTTTTGGTTGGCAACAAGGTACAAGTAGGCAGCTACGGACTGCCACCCACCCCCAGCTGCCTATTTGTACGTGTACCTGGCTGGCAACCAAAAAAAGCATGGGGCTTCACCATATTTTTGGTTGCCAGCCAGTTGCATCTAGGTAGCTGAGGGCTAGAATCAGCGTAGGTAGGCCAAAGTGTTCCTCGCTCCCCATACTGCTAATGGCAGCCCGTAGCTGACCCAGTAAATGGCACATTCATTGAAGCGCCATTTTCTGGCGCTGTACCTCGACTTTTCCAGTTGCCCTGGTGGCGAACTGTTTAATAAAGGGGTTAAATGCCAGCTTTGTATTGTCAGCTGGCACTAAACCTGAGATTCATAATATCAGGCCAATGTTAGACTTGGCCATTATGATTGATCAATAAGGCACAACACACAGAGAAAATATATTTTATTATTACAAAAACAAACAAACACATCTTAACGCCATCTTTATTACTCCCACATACTTTCCAACAGTAATCCACATTGATAGTCCCATGATGCTCAATCGCCTCTGCAACATCCAGAGACTACAGCAAGTGATCAAGGGTCCTCTTGCTGCAGTCTCAGAGGTCACACTGATTGCAGCTGCACTGCATGGCAATAATCAGTGCTGCAGATGCAAAGTCCCAGAGATCCCTGTCACAGTGGAACAGTAAACTGACTGGGTTCCTCCTCCCACTGTGACATCACAGCTTGAGTCACTTGAGTTCAGGACAGGGAGAGATGACTGACAGGGGATCGTGTGACAGCGGGTAGGACAGGGATGGTACAGATCGGCACACACAGCAGATTGGCGGCAGGAGTGGCAGACAGATCGTCGGGCAGAGGTGGCGGGCAGGTAATCGCGAGCACAGCCGGCGGGTAGGTAATCAATGGACACTGGCAGCACAGACTGGCACTGGAACTACCCTCAGCTTCCTCCATGGGAAGAAGCTGAATGGAGCGGTCAGTGACAGGTCACACCGCCCCCAGCACGCTGTTTTTAAGTGAACAAAGGTTCCTTTATTCAGACATCACAGCATGGGCACAGCGACGTTTCGGGTCAGTACACCCTTCTTCCAGCCCCTGGAAGAGCTGGAAAAAGGGTGTATTGATCCGAAACATTGCTGTGCCCATGCTGTGATATCTGAATAAAGGAACCTTTTTTCACTTAAAGTTGCAGCACTCCAGTCCTTTTTTATTATTTCATACAATGGAAGCCATGAAAGGAGAGGTTTTGCTGACACCCCCACAAAGATACTGTGCTGCTCTTATTTTATATATAGATAATGCCAAGATTTATTATCTTGGCATTCTCTTGATGAGCTTCAAGAGGTAGTCATTTTGCCTTCACTCTGCGGTCCAACTCCCCCCAAACCATCTCGATTTGGTTCAGGTCTGGTGACTGTGGAGGCCAGGTCATCTGACATAGCACCCCATCGCTCTCCTTCTTGGTCAAATAGCCCTTACACTTCCTGGAGGTGTGTTTGGGGTCATTGTCCTGGTGAAAAATAAATGATGGTCCAACTAAACGCAATCCGGATGGAATAGCATGCCGCTGCAAGATGATGTGGTAGCCAAGCTGGTTCAGTATGCCTTCAATTTTGAATAAATCCCCAACAGTGTCACCAGCAAAGCATCCCCACACCATCACACCACCTTCTCCATGCTTCACAGTGGGAGCCAGACATGCAAAGTCCATCCGTTCACCTTTTCTGCGTCGCACAAAGACACGGTGGTTGGAACCAAAGATCTCAAATTTGGACTCCTCAGACAAAAGCACAACTTTCCAGTGGTCTAATGTCCATTCCTTGTGTTCTTTAGCCCAAACAAGTCTCTTCTGCTTGTTGCCTGTCCTTAGCAGTGGTTTCCTGGCAGCTATTTTACCATGAAGGCCTGCTGCACAAAGTCTCCTCTTAACAGTTGTTGTAGAGATGTTTCTGCTGCTAGAACTCTGGCATTGACGTGGTCTCTAATCTGAGCTGCTGTCAAGCTGCTGTTAACCTGCGAATTCTGAGGCTGGTGACTCGGATAAACTTATCCTCTGCAGCAGAGGTGACTCTTGGTCTTCCTTTTCTGGGGCGGTCCTTATGTGAGCCAGTTTCGTTGTAGCGCTTGATGGTTTTTGCAACTGCATTTGGGGATACTTTCAAAGTTTTCCCAATTTTTCAGACTGACTGACCTTCATGTCTTAAAGTAATGATGGCCACGTGTTTTTCTTTACTTAGCTGCTTTTTCTCCAGGCCCCTTCCACGACAGCATAGGAGGTTGCCTCTCCACGCCCTATTAGGGACAGGAAGCACAAGAGAGGTTAAAAGGACCCTCCCACTTCCCACTCTCCAGTGTCTTTCCTGTCCCCATGGGGCATGGAGAGGTTTGTCCTAGGCTGTAGGGGGCCGGCAAACTACAGCTTACCATGCGTGCTGCCGGACAGCTTTGGTCGGGCCTCGGTTCCTCCTCTGCTGGTCCCATGGCTGGAGCTGTGGGCCCTCCGCCTGGCCCTCCGGATCCCGGTGGGGTGATGCGGGCCATGGCGTCCCCCAGCCGGCGGCCTCACTCTGTGCAGCCCGCCGGCTGCTTCCCGTGCACAGCGCTGCCCCGTGACCGGAAGTGACGCTGTGAGGGCGGGACTTCCGGTCGCGCGCGCGCGCGCTCCCCGCTGGGAGCGCGTCTCTTCCGGATTCCAGCGGTTGAGTCCTGCGGGGCAGCATGCGGGCACGTCTCCAATGGCGGCCTGCCCTGGACCGATTGCGGGAGGCGGGGGTCTCGTTTCCGCTGGGTGGGGCAGGCCTTCCTGCTTAAAGGCTGCCCTGAAGTCTTCACATGGTAAGGTGATTGTGGCATTGTGGCTTATGCTGTATTACCATGTCTTCTCCCGCATCTACGGAGCCCAGTGGTACAGGGGGGGGTCCTTCCCTGCTGGGGTGGCATTGTGGCTGATGGCTCCTGGTCCTGTGTTTGTATTTTCCAGGACAAGCCAGCCCCTAAGAAGTCTATTAAATGCCCTGTCTGCAGTAAGAAGCTCCCTGCTGGATGGGATAAAAAGCTGTGCCAGACTTGCACGGATAAAGTGGTTAGGGCTGAGCACCCTAGCCTGGTTGATGACTTGAGGGCCATGGTCAAGCAGGAGATTCAAGCTTCCCTGGCCTCTCTTTCGCCTGTGTCTTCCGTTGCTGGACCTCCCTCCCCTAAAAGAAGGAAGCTTCAGGCTACCCCGCCAGGCTCGGAGGACCCGAACCCTGACCCTGACTCAGACTCTGAGGGCCCCGAGGACTCCGCTGCTGCTTCTCCGGCGGATCTCCGTAGATTCTTGTTTCCCTCTGATGACCTAGGGGATCTTATTGGGGCTGTCCGGAGCACTATGGGGTTAGAGGAAGTTCTTACACCCTCATCTGTCCAGGATGAAATGTTTGCGGGCCTCCGGTCAGCTAAACAGACGGGGTTTCCGGTGCATTCTACTCTCCGGGAGCTCATCTCCCAGGAATGGGAATTTCCTGAGAGGAGAGTCAAAAGTGATCTCTCTCGCCGCTTTCCGTTGGAGCCTTGTGAGATCCAATGGGATGTGCCGAAAGTGGATGTGCAGGTTGCCAGAGTGGCCAAAAAGACTGCGCTTCCCTTTGAAGACACATCCCAGCTCAAGGATCAGTTAGACCGGAAGATTGAGGGCTTTATGAGGCGCTCCTGGGAAGCGTCCTCAGCCTCTATGCAGGCGAATATTGCCTCCACGTGTGTGTCCAGATCACTTCTTAAGTGGATGGACCAGCTGGGGGCTCATATTTCGCAAGGTACCCCTAGGGAGGAACTCCTGGAGGCTCTTCCATTGCTGCGGAAAGCGACTTGTTTTCTCGCGGATGCTTCTGCGGATTCGGTCCGTTTGGCAGCCAGGACGTCTGTCCTCTCTAACTCTGCTAGACGGGCTTTGTGGTTAAAGTTGTGGAGTGGGGATTCCACTTCAAAACTGAAGTTATGCTCCCTCCCGTTTAAAGGGGAGTTTGTGTTTGGTCCTGCCTTGGAGGAGATCTTGGAAAAAGCGACTGACCGCAAGGCCCTCCCAGAGCAGAAGCCCGTCCGCCAGCAGCCCTTTCGTTCCTCGGTGCCTCAGGCCTCCCAGTCCAAAGGCAAGGGCAAGACGGGTCGCTGGAGTTACCAGAAGGCGAGAGGAAAGAATATCCTTGTCCCCTCCCATAAGCCCCAGCCCTCCGATAGGCAATGACTCGATCCCGGTGGGGGGTCGCCTGGCGGCCTTCCTCCCGCAGTGGAGAGAGGTCACCACTTCCCAGTGGGTGTTGAACGTCATCTCCAGGGGCCTCCTCATCGAGTTTGTGTCAGAACCCCCCCCCCCGGGTCTTCAGGTCACTGCACTGCCTTCCAAGGCGGCGGCTCAGGAAGTCCTGTACTCCAAAGTGCAGGAAATGCTGCTTGCCAACGTGGTCTCTCCCGTTCCGGTTTCGGACACTGGATTGGGTCACTACTCCCGTCTCTTTCTAGTCAAAAAGCCGTCGGGCGATTCTCGGGTGATAACCTGAAACGCCTCAACCGGCATGTCCGTTACCGGCGTTTCAAAATGGAGTCTGTCAGATCGGCGATTCCATTAATCGGCTGTCATCATCAGATGGCTACCATCGATCTGCGGGATGCGTACTTCCATGTTCCTATTCATCCTCGCCACCGCCGGTTCCTCAGGTTTGCGATTGTGCGCAACGGGGAGATTCTCCATTTTCAATTCAATGTCCTTCCCTTCGGCATCTCCTCAGCTCCCAGGGTCTTCTCGAAGGTTATGGCGGAGGTGGTGGCCTTCCTGAGGAGTCGGGGCATTTGTCTGGTGCCGTATCTGGACGACTTTCTTCTTGTCGCTCCATCGGTGATGACCCTCCAGTGGGGTGTGGAGGAGTCCCTCAGGGTGCTGAAGTCATTGGGCTGGATCCCCAATCTTCAGAAGTCCCAGCTTCAGGCGTCAACCAAAAGGAGGTTCCTCGGAGTCCTGTTGGACTCCGACGCCCAGGCTTCCTTTCTCCCGGAGGACCACCGGTTGCTGCTGCGGTCCAAGGTTTCCGCTCTGTGTCGGATGTCCGCTCCCACGCTGCGGACAACAATGTCGGTGCTGGGGTCCATGACCTCTTGCATCCCCTCGGTCATGTGGGCTCAAGCTCACTCCCGCTCTCTTCAAGCCCATGTCCTTTCCCGCTGGGACGGCCTGCCTTCGTCCCTCAACAGGAGGTTTCGTCTTTCGGGTCTTGCCTCCTCTTCCCTCCGCTGGTGGTTGGATTCCCGGAACTTACGGAGGGGGGTGGCCTGGGATCAGTCCCCGGTGGTCGCTCTCACTACGGACGCCAGCCAGAGGGGGTGGGGGGCTGTCGTTGCCCGCACCCCGTTTCAGGGGTTGTGGCCCCGGTTGATCAGGGCTCGCTCGTCCAATTACAGGGAGTTGCGGGCCGTGGAGGAAGCCCTCCTGGCCGCAGCCCATCTGCTACAGGGTTCCCACGTTATGGTATATTCGGACAACGTCTCCGCGGTGGCTCACCTTCGTCATCAGGGAGGGACTCGATCCAGGGCTCTGGGGTCAGTGTCCTCCCGAATATTTTCCTGAGCAGAGCGGTTCCTCCTGTCTCTTTCCGCGGTCCACCTGAAAGGGTCCTTGAACATTCAAGCGGACTTTCTCAGCCGCACAGACCTTCATCCGGGCGAATGGAGTCTGGATCAGGCTGTTTTCTGCTCCCTGGTGGCCCGATGGGGTGCTCCGGATGTCGACCTCTTCGCCTCCAGCACCAATCGCAAGGTCGCAACATACTTCTCCCTGGATCCTCGGGACGACGCTGTGGGGGTGGACGCCTTTTCGCGGCCTTGGGACTTCCATCTGGCGTATGCCTTCCCTCCGATTCCCCTACTGGCAAAGGCCTTGCGGAAGGTCAGAACGGAAGGGGTTCCAACGATCCTGGTGGCTCCATTATGGCCGAGAAGGAGCTGGTACAATTTGATTGTGTCTCTTCGGGTCGACGGCCCTGTGGTTCTGGGAGCGGATCCCAGTCTGCTATCGCAGGGTCCCCTGTTTCATCCGGATCGCCGAAGGCTCAGCTTAGCTGCTTGGCTTCTGAGGCCCGTGTGTTGAAGTCACAGGGCTTGTCTGCCAAGGTGGTGGCGACCTTGCAACAGAATCGTAAACCTGTCACCAATGCTATTTACAATAAGATCTGGAAGAGATTCTCCTCCTGGTGTGGTTCTCGGCCTCCGGATCCCCTCCATCCTAATGTCTTTCAGATTTTGGATTTCCTCCAGGCTGGGTTGGACCTTGGACTTCGGCCTAGCACGTTGAAGGTCCAAGTTTCCGCTCTCAGCTCCGTTTTTGATGCGGATTTGGCCGCCCATCGCTGGATTCGCTGGTTCATGGTGTCCGCCTCTAGGATTCGTCCACGGATTAAGGTCCTTGCTCCCGCCTGGGATCTCAATGTGGTCTTGACTGGATTGTCCCGTTCTCCATATGAACCATTGTTGTCCTGTGATCTTCGACTGCTGTCTCATAAGACAGCTTTTCTGGTGGCTATTACGACCGCCCGCCGGGTGGAAGAACTCCAGGCTCTGTCCATTAGGGAGCCATATTTGACGGTCCGTGATGACTGCATCGTCCTTCAGCTGGACCCTTCTTTTCTCCCCAAGGTGGTCTCGGATTTTCACCGTTCCCAGTCCATTGTCCTGCCCTCTTTTTGTCAGTCTCCTCGTTCTCCGAAAGAGGAGGAGTTCCACTCTTTGGATGTTCGCAGGATCGTGCTTCGTTACCTGGAGGTCACGGCGCCCTGGCGGGTTGATCACAACCTTTTTGTCCAGCCCTTTGGTCCCAATAAGGGCAGGAAGGTGGCGAAGTGCACCATTGCACGCTGGATTAAGCAGGCCATTGCCGCATCCTACTTGTCTCAACATCTGCCGATGCCTTCTGGATTTACTGCCCACTCCACCAGGGCTACCTCGGTCTCCTGGGCTGAAAAGGCGGGGGCTTCTCCGGAGCAGATCTGTACTGCTGCTACATGGTCCTCCCTACATACTTTCACAAAACATTATCATTTGGACCTAGGTTCTACCAGGGATTTGGCCTTTGGCAGGAAAGTCCTGCAGGCTGTGGTCCCGCCCTAGGTTTGTATTCGTTGGTATTCCTCCTATGCTGTCGTGGAAGGGGCCTGGAGAAAATAGAATTATTCTTACCGTTAATTCGGTTTCTAGAGCCCTTCCACGACAGCACCTAATTCCCTCCCTTTATTTCCTTGTTTTTCATGGAATTTTCTGTCTTGCGTTGATCATGCTATGGTTCTTTGTAAGACACTGGAGAGTGGGAGGTGAGAGGGTCCTTTTAACCTCTCTTGTGCTTCCTGTCCCTAATAGGGCGTGGAGAGGCAACCTCCTATGCTGTTGTGGAAGGGCCCTAGAAACCGAATTAACGGTAAAATAATTCTATTTTTCTTGCCATAATACAAATTCTAACAGTCTATTCAGTAGGACTATCGGCTGTGTATCCACCAGACGTCTGCACAACACAACTGATAGTCCCAACCCCATTTATAAGACAAGAAATCCCACTTATTAAACCTGACAGGGCACACCTGTGAAGTGAAAACCATTTCCGGTGTCTACCTCTTGAAGCTCATCAAGAGAATGCCAAGACTGTGCAAAGCAGTAATCATAGCAAAAGGTGGCTACTTGGAAGAACCTATAATATAAGACATATTTTCAGTTGATTCACACTTTTTTGTTAAGTATATAATTCCACATGTGTTAATTCATAGGTTTGATGCCTTCAGTGTGAATCTACTATTTTCATAGTCATGAAAATACAGAAAACTCTTTGAATGAGAAGGTGTGTCCAAACTTTTGGTCTGTACTGTGTGTGTATGTATGTATGTATGTATATGTATATGTATATATATATATATATATATATATATATATATATATATATATATATATATATATATATATATATATATATATATATATATATATATACACTATGTGTGTGTGTGTGTGTGTGTATATATATGTATGTGTGTGTATGTGTATATATATATATATATATATTATACATACATACATACACATACAGTACAGACCAAAAGTTTGGACACACCTCCTCATTCACAGAGTTTTCTGTATTTTCATGACTATGAATCGGGCCACCATTTATTATATATATATATATATATATATATATATATATATATATATATATATATATATATATAAAAAAATAAATGGTGGCCCGATTCTAATGCAATGAGCGATCAGTAAGGTACCACCGTCACACTTGGCGACGCTCCAGCGATCCCGACAGGAATACGACCTGGTAGGGATCGTTGGAGCGTCACTACGTGGTCGCTGGTGAGATGTCAGTCAGATCTCACCAGCGATGCATAATGATATGGCGGTGGTTGGGACCCTTTCACTCTAGGGCGTAGTATTGAGGTCGTTGTCCCGCACAACTTGGCGGGGAATTTGAATCCCGGCCGCAATATCGGAATACCCATAACTTGGGTGTTCCAATATGGCGGTCGGGGTACTTCCGCTGCGAGCAGCTAGCGCCAGTCATCTCCCTGCTGCGTCGCCGCTGACCCCTGTGCAGCAGGAGATGACACGCGGCTACTGTCGGAAGTCCCTACCAGGTCGTATTGTTGTAGTGATCGCTGGAGCGTCGCCAAGTGTGACAGCACCCCCATTTTGACACGATCAGTGATCTCACAGCGGCGGCCTAGTCGTGGCTGTGTGTCACACTGAGCAAAATTGCTAGCGTCAGTCGGGGTACTTTCGCTGCGAGCAGCCGGGAGATGATCGGCTAGCGCCGGTCATCTCCCGGCTGTTTCGCCGTGTGTGTGTGTATAAAAACAAAATTCATGAGCAGCACTGAGCTACAATTTCAGAGTTTTAGGTGCACAGTCCTATGCAGTGTTCAGCTGCTATTATATAAAATTACAAAATCTGGACAGCACTCTATGGTTAGCTCATGCGTCTCTTATTTATTGGCCCAACCGACCACAATGTTTCGGCAGTAAGTGTCCGCCTTTCTCAAGCAGTGTGTACGTCACCAATAGTGAGAGGTATAAATAGCACAGGTCAACAAAAAAAAATTTTTTTTCTGGTGCCCAAAATATTTTAATGAATTTGGGGTATTTTTGGGGTGCTGATTCTGAATATGCTATCAGTTTTGCCAGATTGGCTCAAGTTTTGGAGATTTTTGGTATCTTATTTATAGCACTTGTTGGTAAATGCGACGCATCATCTCATTAATTTCTTTGGATTAGTACTTGAACTGAGCAGTTCTCAATATAGTTTTGTGTTAGTGTTCTAAAAGTTTGTTCATAGCTTGATTTTTTGCACTAACTTTATGTTGTTTTCTGTTGTCCAGTGAAAAGCATGAACTCATCAAGAAGAAGTTGTCTTAACGATCCAGACTCGTTCTGTTACATTTGTGGTGAATATACACTGACAAAACATAGAAGAAACATAACAGACTTCGTTAAAAAAGTAGCAAAAAACGTCTTTTTTGTTACACATTTTACGAAAAATCTCAAAAACTTGAGCCAATCTGGCAAAACTGATGACATATTCAGAATCAGCACCCCAAAGTTACCCTAAATTCAATGAAATATCTTTGGCACCAAAAATGCTGTTGACCAGTGTAGTGTGCTTACAATCCAATTACATTTCATTACATCATTACAATTCATAACCCTTAATATGGTGATACTGTATAAAAAGTGTTACATGTAGTTTTCTCTCATGTGCTTATAATTTCCATTCAAAGAACTTACATCTCCAATAATAAAGTGCATATAGTGTTTATACTTTAAAACACATTAACTAGTTCAGGTGTCTGTGCTAATTGTATGAACCTTTTCACTTCATTATACAATTTTTTAAACATTTTTACTGCTATGGTGGACTCTCCCATCTCATTCCTATGAAGACACGCTGGTAAGGCTGGCGTCTTCCGGGTAATTGTGTACATGCGCATCGGGGCACCAATGATTAAGCCTCTATCGTCTCATGTGACCGAGTTTGCCTCGTCGCTCCTCTGCTGTGTCACTCGTCTCAGACTAATCACACTGCGGTCATTCGCTGTTTGCTACTGAGGCTCCGTCCACCATCTTAGTTTGTGGCCATTCACTTAATCTTCCCATCTCAGTAGTTTTATCACAAATTACCGGCATAAGCTCAAATTAAATCTCTCCAAGAAGGGAAAGGCGACTAAGGCTTCAGTATAGAGCACTCAGATCCCCTATAGTCCCTGGTCCACAGTTTGCTGTCCTTCCGGACTTTAGACAGTAACCCATCCCCTCCAGGGTGATATGAGACCAATCACTGGGGTTCTTCACGTACCCAGCCATCTGCCCTCAATGTCACCAAAATGTTACATATATAAAGCTACACAAATAATTTTCATTGGTGCTACCCAGTGTTTCTGCTACACTTATTGTTACTTACAAGCATACAATATAATAGTAATAATAATTTTACTTAAATGGATGGATGAGTCTTCATTCTTAAAATTTCCTCTGCCGTTTTGCAAAAGAAAAAACATAAGTACTAAAATCTCATGTATAGAGAAAAATCCATAGATTACTCCACTGTGGAGTGACTTCCACAAGGTTTTTACCTCAGGGTCTTACATGCAAGGGTTAACTTTTACATTACTGGGTTCAGTTTAAAATCTGCATTAAGTCCATTTGGTTTTAACGTTCCCAACCTATGTATCCATTCCAATCCTTCAACATTAATTTCTTTTCACGATCCCCTCCTCTCATCAATGGTGGGATGTGATCAACATTTTAATTGGCGTTCTGTGTGACCCATCTCAGTGAAATGTTTGGGGTCTGGTAACGCTTTATTCTTTTTACGGATCATGTACCTGTGCTGATTAATTCTCGTATTCACATCTAGTGTTGTTTCCCCCACATACCATTTCTGTCATGGACATTCAAGCAGGTAATTCACGTAATCTGTGTCGCATGTCATGTAATGGTTAATTCGATATTCCTTGTTATTCTGGGGATGTGTGAACTTATTACCCTTCAACATATATGTGCAATTCACACATGACAAACCTGTTCTTTTTCCACCTGTTAAGCTAGGTTGTGAGGTATTTTTGAAACTCCCCCAAATCTGAATGTACCAATTGGTCACACAAGCACATCCACTGTCTGTATGTAAACATCGGTGGATTCTTCAATTCCTCCACCCGTGGGAGACACTGTCCGTGCCTATAAAATATGCAATCCCCACAAATATAATCCCCCTCTGTGCCTGTCTTCCCCCGTGCGCGATGTGTCTCTCCACCCCCTCCCGTGCGCGATGTCTCTCTCTCTCCCCCCCCCCCCGTGCTCGATGCTCTCCCTCCCCCGTGCTCGATGTCTCTCTCCCCCCCCCCGTGCGCGATGTCTCTCTCCCCCCCCCCCCATGCGCGATGTTCTCTCTCCCCCCCCCCCCATGCGCGATGTGTCTCCCCCCTCGCGATGTCCTCTCCCCCCCCCCGTGCGCGATGTGTCTCTCCCCCGTGCGCGATGTGTCTCTCTCCCCCGTGCGCATGTGTCTCTCTCCCCCGTGCGCAATGTGTCTCCTCCCCGTGCGCAATGTGTCTCTCTCCCCCCGTGCGCGATGTCTCTCTCCCCCCGTGCGCGATGTGTCTCTCTCCCCCCCGTGCGCGATGTCTCTCTCTCCCCCCCGTGCGCGATGTCTCTCCCCTCCCCCCCCATGCGCGATGTCTGTCTCCCCCCCATGCGCGATGTCTGTCTCCCTCTCCCCCGTGCGCGATGTCTCCCCCCCCCCCCCCGTGCGCCATGTCTCTCTCCCCCCGTGCGCGATGTCTCCCCCCTCCCCGTGCGCAAAAAGCTGGTATTAACCCCTTATTACCCAGTCTGCCACTGCTACATGGCAGCTGGAAGAGCGCTAGAAGATGGAGCTTCTATGAATGCGCCGTTTTCTGGGGTGGCTGTGGGCTGCAATTCGCGTGCAGGGGGGGCAGAAAGTTTGGGCCTCCCAAGCTGAGGATTCCAACTCCCAGCTGCTTAGTTGTACCTGGCTGGAAACTAAAAATACGGTGAAGGCCACGTCGTTTGTTCGTTTTTAATAAAAAAAATGTCAAGAATTTAAAAAATAAAAGGGCTCTGCTGTATTTTGATTACCAGCCAGGTAAAACCAGGCAGCTAGGGGTGGGTAGCAACCTGTATCTGCCTGTTGTACCTGTGCTGGTGACCAAAAATACAGCGGAGCCCTATATCATCAGTGCAAAATCTCACCTGTGGGGGAGCTCCATTGTTTAGGCACATCAGGGAATCTCAAATGCAACATAGTGGGTTACACACACAATCATTGTATCCAATCTCTGAACAACTCGGTGCAGTGAAATCATGGACAGATTGCTCATGTTGTACACACACAATGGAACTATGTGTCCATGATTTCATGCACAGATTTTCAGAGATTGGATACAGATGTGGTGTAACCCCATCACAATTCAATTCACTGATGGTGGTTACACACACCATCATGTGTCAATCTGAACAGATCTCTGTGCAGTGAAATCATGACATTGTTCCTTAGTGTGACAACATGGGCTATGTATCATGTTTCACTCAACCAAGATGGTTCAGATATTGACACAATGATGGTGTGTGTAACCACATAACAATTGTTCAATTCACTTAACTAATTGTTCACACAATTTCAGCTAATTTTCCGCTTGGAGCGTCAAATGGTGCTCCTTCCTTCTGAGCCTGCCGTGCGCCCAAACAGTGGTTTTCCACAACATATAAGGTATCGGTTTACTCAGGAGAAATTGCCCAATAATTTTAGGATCCATTTTATCCTGCTGCCCATGTGAAAATGAAAAAATTGAGGCTAAAAGAACATTTTTGGGTGGGTGGGGTGGGTGGGAGTACTTTTTTCATTTTTAAGGATCAATTTGTGAAGCCCCTGGGGGTTCAAAGTGCTCACTATGCATCTAGTTAAGTCCCTTGGGGGTCTGATTTCCAAAATGGGGTCACTTGGAATTGTTAGCGGACACCATGTCGTGTATGGATAGCCCCTGTATGCCTAAACATTGGAGCTCCCTCACAAATCTCCCCATTGTGAAAACTAGACCCCCCCCCAAGGAACTTATCTAGATGCATAGTGAGCACTTTGAACCCCCAGGTGCTTCATAAATTGATCCGTAAAAATGAAAAAGTATTTTTATTTCACAAAAACTTTCTTTTGGCCTGATGTTTTTCATTTTCACATGAGCAACAGGATAAAATGCATTTTAAAATTTGTTGGGCAATTTCTCCTGAGTACACAAATGTCCATTTTTTCCTTCCATGTTGCTTTAGTTCCTGTGAAGCACCTGAAGGGTTAATAATCTTCTTCAATTAGTTTTGGTAGCTCGAGGAGTGCAGTTTTTGGAATGGTGTCACTTTTGGGTGTTTTCTGTCATGTACACCCCTCAAAGGGACTTCAAATGTGATCTGGTCAATAAATAAATGGTTTTGTAAATTTTGCTGGAAAAGACATGTGGGAAGTGTAATTTATTAACTATTTTGTGTCGCATAACTCTCTGGTTTAACAGAATGAAAATAATTGCTAAATCTTTAAACTTTTCGCCAAATTTTTTATTTTTTCACTAATAAACGCAAAAATTATTGACCTAAATTTACTACTAACATGAAGCCCAATATGTCACGAAAAAACAATCTCAGAATCGCTAGGATCTGTTGAAGCGTTCCAGAGTTATTACCTCATAAAGGGACACTGGTCAGAATTAGAAAAAGCGGACTGGTCATTAAGGTGGAAATTGGCTCCGTCACTAAGGGCTTGATAATAAGAAGGGGTCAAAACATGAATTAACCTCCCAAATTGTTTCAGGTCAAATATAATTTAGCATTTCTTTAAATGTGATACTTTTTTTTTTTTCTTCACCTGCAAATCAACAGTGGTGAATCCACCCTAAATTACCTGAGGAAACCGTCTCTCCTTTATTTAAAGTCCTGCTGCCCTGCCCCTCTGAGTTTTCTGCGCATAACCTGCTCCTTGACCCTATAGTTACTCGGAGGCTGCAGTGCTCTCATGGGACAAGATGCCATCACACAAGAATGATTTAGAAGAGACTGACAGGGTTACAAACTCTCCTGGAACCTCCAAAGTGCTAAGGATGTAAAAGTAGCATTTTTCTTTTACATGTGAATATGCTCCTGCATAATTTTGTTTATATTTGTACAGGTCAGCACATTTCAGCACTTTGGCAATTAAGCAGAATCCATTACTTGCTGAAGCCTATTCCAACCTGGGAAATGTTTATAAAGAAAGAGGACAGCTGCAGGAGGCCATTGAGCACTACCGACATGCACTACGGCTGAAACCGGACTTCATTGATGGATATATCAATCTCGCTGCCGCTCTGGTGGCAGCTGGGGACATGGAGGGTGCAGTGCAGGCCTATGTGTCAGCTCTTCAGTACAATCCTGTAAGTTACTTACTACAAAGTACCAAATGAGAGTAGAGTGCATTTTTTTAAGTTATAAAGTCCTGTGATTATCATGGATTTAGCTAGCTTCTAAGACGCCCAAGTGACAGGAAATGCTACAGCCAGCTAAATATTTTCTACAGGTGAAATAAAAGGTAATCCGTGAATTTTATCCATGTTTTCCAAAGCAAGGTTAAAGGGAACCTGTCAGCTAGTTTATGCCTTCCCAGCTATCAGTGTCTGTAGCTTTATAATACCAGTCTAATCATCCCTGTCTGAGCTCATGGTGTAATGTGGAAGGTGAAAGAAAAGCATTTATACACTTACATTTCCTTATGTAAATGAGGCACAGTCTACATCTTGGAGACTGTAGTCTATCTGGCAGGTTAATAGTTAACATTTCAGCCTTATGTTAGAACACGTTGGGAGACCTGATGTGATGTCATAACCATGTGACTACAATAGGCAAAGCTAAGTCCTCATGGGACATAAGTTTGCTAACTTAGCTCCGCCCACTATGGTCCACATGATCATTACATCACACAGGTTCTTTAGCCATGCACATTAATAGTGAGTTAACATTACTCTGAGCTCACAGGGATGATTAGAATAGTGCTAGTGAAGCTGCAGTGCAAACAGTAATAGCTGGGAGGGCATAAACCACCTGACAGGTTCCCTTTAACTGTATCGTAGAGAGGAGTTTTTTCTTTCACCACATGAAATAAACTGCTAGATGAGACAACCCTCTGGACTGGACGATCTTTATTCCATAAAATTAACTTATTATTTGGAAAGATTTAAAATAAATACATGCCTTTCGAGCATTATTGCCCTTAATCATAGACAAACCAAATGATTGAGCATATACTCTACAAGCTGCCAGAGCACAATCTCACTACACAAGGGACCTTTGTGGACATAATATACAGGGATAAGTTAGTTTTTCTTAAACTAACAGATGAATTCTACCTTTTAGCTTATTTGTTCTGATTCTCATTTTTTCCCTGCCAGGATTTGTACTGTGTGCGCAGTGACCTGGGTAATCTGCTTAAAGCCCTAGGTCGCCTAGAAGAAGCTAAGGTACGTTTCTGGTTTACTTGTACTAAACTTTTCTCTTGCAGCATCAGTGCACTGAATCATCAGTTCAGCCACAGTTTAGCTTTATCCAGTGTTTACTGCGGTGTGTTATTGCAATGAGGCTATAAATTAAGAAGCGTGACCCAAGGAGTACAGTGTAATGTGCAGTACTTCCATATACTGAGGAGCTGGCCATCTATTTGGAAACCTCCATGATGGTTTACCAATGTGCAAAGGTACATCCTAATGATTATCATGACTTAAATTGTCAGCCATTTCCAATTGGCCTTAGTCCACTAGGTCATCTCAGCTGATGAACTTAGAGGCACTGCAAACCCCCAACCAAAGAGCCCCCATCTTTTTATTTAACTCCCCTGTTCCCGCAGTACGTTTCTTCTTTATGGAAGAAAGGCTGTTTGAATAAAATACCTAAATCTGACTTTAAACATTTTTATCATCGTAATTATCGATGTTCTACTTAAGAAGGATTGAGGCTGGTTTGTATTAAGAAAATGGACTGATGGAAAGAAAACAATGGTACTTGAAGGTGGCTTCTAGCAGTTAATGTTCAAAGAAAACTATAACTGAAAGTTATTTAATACTACTTACAGCTTTGCACTTAGTTGTGAGCTGTAATTGTGGAATTCTGGAGTATTGTTACAAGCCACCTTGTGCGTCTTGCGCTGCTAGGGAAAGGAGTTGGGAGAAACGTGAGGCCAAGTGTGCAAATCCTCTGTTACTCCAAACCCCACGCGCATGCTATCGCGTGGAGTGGTAATGCAGCATAGCTGTCCACTTGTCGCGAGACCTTATTATAGAGAATGCTTTGTATTGATGCTGGGATCTAAACCACCTGACAGGTGTGATCCATAGCCAGTTAGATGTAGTTTAAGCTGTAGAGTTAGTTTTATGTCAACTTGAATTTTTTGACATTTTGTGGTTCTCAGGCCATCAAATGGACAGCTAACGTATTGCACTTCAAAGCTGCTTTAGCGTCACTGGCATAGGAGCAAACTGCGCCTGCATAGGATGCTGATTTCTTTATTTCAGAGGTCTGGAGACACCTAGTGTGAGAGACTTTTCTTTGTCAAACAATTAAGGGAATATTTAAATCGAATGACTTTCTTTGTAATCAGTGCATTTCCAGTATCAAGCCAGCTGTTTCCTTGTAATATTACCAAATTTCGTCATCAGCTTTTGAGAGCCTTTCTTCCAGTAATGCACTTTGCCACCACCCCTGAACTTCCTGCATGAGAAACATGAGAGCCAGCTTTGTCCTTGTCTAAATCATAGAGCATATCCAAAAGCATTTCACTTGCTTTGTTGAGATCTTTTACTAATGATATTGTTTTATTTTCTCTCTTGTTTTTGGTTTTTACCACTGATATTGTATTTAGAAGGTTTCAGGTGGGTGAAAACTGCTATTCCATGCGTAAGGTGCCTCGCTGAAGGGAGCTCGAGGCCTGGATCTAGGCAGACATGCACCTCCTCCTCTTCCAGCAAGGAACGCACCGAAAAGTCACATGAGAAATATGGTAACGGGTTTGTAACTGCCACAACAAAACCATTTGCTCCATGCCTGAATCCTTCTGTCTTGTGGCTTCGAAAACGGCTTAAAATGTTTTATTTACAAGCAATAAAGTACAAAATTATATTCCAGCAGCCACAATTCTTTAAAGGAAGATATTCTATATAAAAGAAATTGGAGCTAGTTTAGTTGTAAGCTTCTAACTCTTCCAGAAGTTCATTATTTTTTTTTCCTTTTTTATTTCTTCTTTGTTTGGACTGAATCGTTCTGCTCCTCATCATGCGCTGTGAACTTGCAGTAACGCAAAGGCTGCGCTGCGAATTGCGCTTGCGTCAGAAGGAATCCAAGTGCTCAGTCAATTTGATGGTTAACCTGTAGTCTGCTAAACGGGGCTTATTCTTCCATTATGGGAGGGAAGGTTTGGGATTTCACTTGCCCTCCTATTGGATGTTCATTCTACACCATGGGTCAATAAATCAGGTTGGCTGTTTACTCTTGCGAGCGCGTCGTCGATTTGCTGCAATAGCGTTATATAGCATGGGATCGCGTGCGATTTTTGCGCTTGCATTACAGGGACCTAGACCTGCTTGCAATTTTGTCCTTTCTGGTTTCTATGCCGCCATCTGTTTTCCAGTATTGTTCATTCTTGTTTATTGGTGAGCGAAGTCTTAATATGTTCTCTTATGGCATTATAACTAGAGATTATATAATTGAATTAGAAGAGAAATAAATACAATTAGTGTAACTGAATTGAACTTACAATGGCCTAACTCAGAAATGATTACTTGCATTCGGGTGTGGGTTTGCGCTGGCGTAGGATTCATCGACTTGCGCACTTGTTTAAGCGCTGGCGAGCCTATACTGCAGGTTCACTTTTTGCGGTTAGGAGAATGTATTCTAACATTTAGTTTTTCTTGTTTTTTCAAAAATCCCATCCTTGTGTTCCTTTTCTCTGCTTTATACTCAAGGCTTGTTACCTAAAAGCAATTGAGACTCAGCCAAACTTTGCAGTCGCATGGAGTAATCTCGGCTGCGTATTTAATGCACAAGGAGAGATCTGGCTTGCCATTCATCATTTCGAGAAGGTATGTGCTGCCTTTATATGTAGACAGCATTGACAAACTGAAGTTGCTAATTATGTTGTATATTGTCTGGTAAAATAGTAAAAATAGTATAAAAATAAGAAAAAGTAAAATTAGAGGGCCGTTCGTACACAAAAGGTTACAAGTGGGCATATTAAAGAGGACCTGTCATCAAACCAGGCATGGTGATCTAATTACAGCACTGAATGCAGCATGTCTGCTGCATCCAGGCAAGGGGTCCTGCAGCCCTTGAGCCCCCCTGTACCCCAAGATAATACACTTAGAAAACTTACATTGTGGAGCCAAATAGGATGTGGCTGTGGCTTGTGGCTAGAGCCAAAGGGCAGATTCACACCCCCTGCATGTTTAATCTGTCCACCGCGCTGCCTCCCTGATGCCAATCATTGTCTCCCTCGTCTGCAGCATAACACAGAGCTTATTTCAGTAATGGCCGCTTAGCCCGCCCCCTGCGGTGATGTCACCGCTTATACCAGCCTTGCTCCATGGTTAACATGGAGCAGAGCGGAGAAAGGTGGTGATGTCAGAGCAGGAGGCCGGCCGCCCCGCCTCCTGCAGTGACATCACCACTTATACCCACCCTGCTCCTTGTTTATTATCTTGTTGCATTCACACTTGAGCGGACAAATTTCCGTCTCGGGGAATAGATCTCCTGTGCTCAAGGCCCCAAGAACAGGAGGGTTACGTATCAGTGATTTCCTGCGATCGTACTCTGTGTTCCAGTCACTGCATAGTCACACTTCGGGATCTATCCTATCCCTTGGCTAGCTCATAGTGTTCTCTTGACATTTTTTTTTCGGTAGTCTCGGGCCAAAACAATGATTTTTTATTTTTATATTGACAGCGGCCTCCTCTATCATGGTTCCGGCCTTGTTCTCCTTTCTCTTAAAGTATTGTTTTCTCCACCCTCGTGACTGCTTTATGAAGTCCCATGGTCTCCTGTGTCCACCAATGAAGCGATTAAAAAAAAAAAGATTTTCAGTGGATAAGAAAAAAATGCGGCACTCACCGGGCAGTGAGTGCCGCTTTTTTATTCTTATCCACTGTAATTGCTGTCTAATAAGCGTGCACCGGGCATGAGAACCTTCTTCTCCACCTACAAGCATAAATTGCATCGTCCCATGCAGCGCAGCAGGCCCAGTATTTACTGCTATTATAAAAAAAAATTTGGTACACCAAAAATTTTCTCTGGCTCATTGGGGGACACAGCACCCGCCCTTTTTATATATTCCTGTTCAGCCATTCTGTGTTTTATTTTAAATGCTTCTCCTACTTCTTTTGCACCAACTGGCTAGTTTTGCCTTCGGTCTGAGGGTGTATACTATGAAAGAGGAGCTAACTTGACTACTGTCGCCTCCTAGTGGCAGTAAGCATACACCCATGGTTCCTGTGTCCATGGTGTCCTGTGTCCCCCCAATGAAAGAGATTTTACGGTGAGTACACAAAAATCTCCTTTTTTTATCAAAATGACAGCAAAGCAGCTCAGTAGGTGATACCCTGATTCCGATGATATATCTGTCTCAACATTATGCTGCTCTCATATGGGGGAGCAAAAACCTGGTGACAGGTTCCCTTTAATGCACCTTGAATGTGTTCTGTGAACTGACCTAGATAAATTGAATTGTTCTGCTGTAATATTTTTACTCAGTTACATGGTTTCTTTTTTCATTGTTTTACAGGCAGTAACTCTTGATCCTAATTTTCTGGATGCCTACATTAATTTAGGCAATGTCCTGAAAGAGGCTCGTATATTTGACAGGTAAAAACTCCTCCCAGTAATTTGTAACATTTTGACGATTCTGTATGTTTAGGTAAAGATTTGAAGAATCTCATTACTTTTTTTGTTTAGTACCTAAAAATTATTTTCTATCAGGTCTAACACCCACATACAAATTAGGAGATGTCTGCCGTAGGTTTTATCTTTAGTATTTTAAACAAAAATATGCAGTAATATCCAGCTGCTGGTTTGTCTATTATCACTTAACAGGTGGGGAACTCCAGTCCTCGAGGCCGCATATGAGGTTTCAGATTCCTTATATTGCACAGGATGAATCATCACAGTTGCATGATAGTTTCACCTTGCAAAGTAAGGAATCTGAAACCGCATGATTGCGGCCCGAGGATGGTTCCCACCTGACTAACTTAGTAACAGATACTGGTCTAAGAACTGTCAGTCCTTATCCTCTATCCTATCCCTAAATATCCCTGCACCTTGGTAGCTGTTCCCCAACCATCCCTGTCTGATCTAAAAGGGGCCCCATAATAATTATGAAAAATGACTTTGAATTTACATATAGTCTTCATCTAGGAGACTGGATAGGCGGGCTCCATTCTCCCCTCCCCCATGTCCTAGCACGCCCTGCTGGTCGTTATCGCTCCTGGTGCTTTGCTGCCTCCTTTTTTGGATTTCCCACCCTCTCTGCAGCTGTAATGCCTGGCCGGAACGTCCCATCCGGCCGAGTGCATTGTGGGCCTAGTCACGTGATTGGCCCGCTTCGATATGCACATTGCGATCACGTGATTAGGCCCACAATGCACCCGGCCGGATATGACGTTCTGGCCGGGCATTACAGCTGTAGAGAAGGCGGTAGATACAAAAAGGAGGCGGCAAAGCACCAGGAGCGATGACGCCCAGCGGGGCACGCTAGTACACAGCGAGGTGGGGAGAATGGAGCCCGAAGCCTGTCTATACAGTCTCCCAGATGGAGACCACATGAAGTTCAGAGTCATTTTTCATAATCGTTATAGGGCCCCTTTAGGTTAGACAGGGATGCTTAGGGAACAGCTACCAAGGTGCAAGGGACAGCTAGTGATAGGAGAAAGGATTAGAGCGACCTGGCAGGTTCCCTTTATTGATTCTGTGTGTAAGAATCAACTGTGCCACTTCGTAAGTGAATATTGTCTTTCTCTTTGTCATTTAGAGCTGTGGCTGCATATTTACGAGCTCTTAGCCTCAGCCCAAATCATGCTGTGGTTCATGGAAATTTGGCTTGTGTTTACTATGAACAAGGGCTTATTGATCTTGCCATCGACACTTACCGAAGGGCTATAGAACTTCAACCTCACTTTCCTGATGCTTATTGTAATCTTGCCAATGCTCTCAAGGAAAAAGGCAGCGTAAGTAGAAACTGAAATGTTACTTGGCCCTTCTCGTAATGAATCCAACATATAATTGTCTTATACAGAACAGCTTTGACTACTTATACTTTGTATTTTGTCTAAATCTACTCTGTATACTTTTTTAATAAGGTGGTTGATGCTGAAGAATGCTACAATACTGCTCTCCGCCTCTGTCCAACCCATGCAGACTCTCTGAATAACCTGGCCAACATTAAGCGAGAACAAGGAAATATTGAGGAAGCTGTGCGTCTGTATCGGAAAGCTCTTGAGGTAGATGCTTATCAAGTTGTTCAACATGCTCATTATTTGACTCTCTTTAAAAACTGATCTGTTAAACACTACTCTCTTGTTTTTTAGGTCTTCCCAGAGTTTGCAGCAGCTCATTCCAATCTGGCCAGTGTTCTGCAGCAGCAAGGAAAGCTTCAAGAAGCTCTCATGCATTACAAGGAAGCTATTCGGTAATTCAGGCTTGTATGACACTTGGGGGAGACATTTTTTATTCTGTGCTCAGGCTTTAACTTGTAACCGTCGTTTAAATTTGTACTTGATAATGTAGAGCAAAAGAATATACTAAACTTTTAAATAAACATTATTAATAAAATCTGAATTAAAACAATTCATAAACTTTCTCAAGGTATCCCCAATACACTGTGTGTGAAGCTCATTCTCTGTGAGATCCGTCTTCAAGCTCCACACAGACTGAATATGGCCACATACGGGAGGGGGCGTGGCCTACACTGTGTTCCCAACTAATCAATGTATCACATAACCTCGGGCTATATGTGAAAGTTTTTTAAAATCACTTACTCTAAATTTTCATTTAATAATAATGTAAACTGTGATTATGCTTTAAGGATCAATTTCTTTTTAGAATCAGTCCAACATTTGCTGATGCATATTCCAATATGGGAAACACATTAAAGGAGATGCAGGATGTCCAGGGAGCGCTTCAGTGCTACACCAGAGCAATCCAGATCAATCCAGCATTTGCTGATGCTCATAGTAACCTTGCTTCCATTCACAAGGTAAGTCAATTAAATTATTGATTAAAGATATCAAACATGTTTAAGCATGTGGTGAGTGGATATCAATGGTGTATTACTAAGTAATGTCATCCTTCCCCCTCAGGATTCTGGTAACATTCCAGAAGCAATAGCTTCATACAGGACTGCTCTGAAGCTGAAACCGGACTTCCCAGATGCATATTGCAACTTGGCACACTGTCTTCAGGTATGAGAAACATTTTTTTTTGTTTTTGTTTATTACTTAAAGTAAAACTTACAGGTTTTTTTTCTTCCTGAGTAGTGTTTAAAGGGAATGTGTGAGACAATTCCTGCTGCCCAAATCCACAGGCAGCAAACATCAGCATGGTAGCCATTGTGCATCCGGTCTCTTTTATGCTGCCTGTGGTTTGGACAGCATGAAGTGGCTGACCAGTTCCCTTTTTTATTTTTCTGTCAATATAGACATATAGACATATGACGGCTGTTTTTTTGCGGGACTGAGTTGTACTTTCAGATGCAATCATTTATTTTACCATATAGTGTACAGGGAAATAGCAAAAAAATTCCAAGTGCAGTGAAATTGCAAAAAAAAGTGCAATTACATGTTTGTTTTTTGGGTTTTTTAGTCACCATGTTCACTATATGGTAAAACGACGTGACAGGTGTGATGCCTCAAGTCGCGGTACAAGTTCGTAGATACCAAACACGTATACCTTTACCAGTATCTAAGTGGTGAAAAATAAAAATGATCTTGCGCCTTTCTGCGACCCGTAGCGTTCTCATTTTTTGGGATCTGGGGCTGTGAGATGGCTTATTTTTTACGTCTTGAGCTGACGTTTCTAATTATACCATTTTTGGGTGGATGCGCTGTTTTGATTGCCCATTAACTGAATTCTATAGCAATGTTACGGTGACCAAAGAAACATGATTTCTCTATCGCCTCATTGTGGGACACACAATACCATAAGTGTATGCTTGCTACCACTAGGAGGCGACACTAAACCAATTAATGAAACAAAAGATTAGCTCCTCCTCAGCAGTATACACCCCCAGTCCAGAGAGACAGCCAGCCAGTTTTAGCTTAGTGTCCATACTTGTTGAATGCCTTTCACCTATTCTGTCCACTTTTGTGGATACAGATGAAGATCCTAGATGGGCGACGGCTCCCTTGGGTGCCGCTTTCCCACAACCACCAACAGGCAGGAACGTGTCTCCTCCACGTACCCCATCCAGCGACGTTGGATCCATCAGGGCTCCCCTGCCTTTTGAGACTTCAGGGCAACGGTTCCCCCGGGCACTGATTTCCCGCAACCACCGATGGACGGCACGCGGAGTGTCGCCTGCCCGTACCCCCTTCCGCACCTGGCGCAGACCCCAGTACTCCAGTGACACAGACTGATGACCAGCTCCACACGGCCTCCCTCATAGGAGCCCTTGCTGCCACATCAAGCCCAAGACCTCTATACCTGAAGTCATGCAGCAGCAGCCGCACTCAATCATCAGCTACACTGGACTCCCTAGTGTCCCACGGGCAGTCTGGGTTGAGGTGTGTTACACAGTTTTTACAAGGTGAGTTCGCTCCATCCCTGAGGCTGCTGACATACAGTGACCTGCACTGGCAGAGGACATCCCCCTTACCTAATCAGGCACTGGGCCCTTTCATTCTACCTATTTAACATGTGATGGGGGGGGTTACGGACGACACAGTAACCGGGCGGTGCAACGCTTCCACTCCCTCTGGTCTCCCTGCGACCGGTACCGCCATTTCTGCAGCCGGAAATCTTAATTTTATAGCCGAAACCGGTCTTTTCTGGTAAGCCCTGCCTTCGGCACACCCCCTCTATGACGTGGCGCCATCGGGAGGGCGGTAACCATGCCCCCGATGATGCGACATCTTCGGGAGGGCAGTAACAACGCCCACCGATGACGTTGCGAAAGCGTGAACCGCGCCCCCTTCTCTGACTACGCCCCCCAAACCAGGAAAGCAAGATCACGCTCTGGAGGCAGTCTCTCCCCGGACAAGCAGAGGCATGTAGATCTTACCACAAGGGACATAGGTCTTTCCTCTACTCCCTCGCCGGTAAGGCAGATCCCCCCCCCACAGCTCCATGCACAACAGTAGGTTAATGAAGGCTGTACTTCACAGCCACACTTAGCTGCTCCCCTGCCCCCTTCACTGCCTCCCCTGCAGACTTTCTCCACCGGAAAGATGCAAATCTTATTCCGTGGGCAACAGATATGGAACAGGCCACATATGGGCACTGTATCTGGGGCACAGGATTATCTCTGATGCCCTGTATAGATCTGCACATACACTAGTGCACTAGTATTAGCTGCTTCTTCAGCTGCACTTCGCTGTTCCTCTGCTGCATCACTGACCCCTGCCGGCATCACTACCACTTGGAACATGCAATCCAGCAGCTCTCTCCATTATTAGCTCATCAGTGATTGAGTACTTTAGGTCTCCCACTGTACCCTCACTGTCACCTCAACAATGACATCAGGTCCAGTCAGTTCCACCGCTCCGTGGGCTCAGGATGATTTTGCAGGCCACATCAAGGTTTTACCGTTTGGTCTCTGTTCCCTAAATAGTACAGAACCCCACACCAACGAATACCATGCCCCTACCGGCAAGGTTAGTCACCATGCACAGTGTGTTCAAATATCAGCCTGCATCTACGGTCACGGTACCTGTCCACTAACAAGTAGTCAGAGTCTCCAGGCATCATGTACTACGTCTTCGGACTACACCTACGGCTAGGAGCCCTGTCCACTTCCAGTGCACAGAGTCTCCAGACATCATGAATTATGTCTTCTGCTTGCACCTACAGCCAGGAGCCCTTATTCACTTTTCATTGCACATCTCCAGACATTGCCAGTATTATGTCTTTGCCTGCATCTACAGCCAGGAGCCCTGTCCACTTTCCAGTGAACAGAGTCTCCCGCCGTCTCGTAGTATGTATTATCCACAGTCCCGGGCAGGGGTCCTGTCCGCTATCAGTGCACAGTGTCTCCATATTTCACACATTGGAAACAAAAAGCTATTGCGACAAAAAACAACAGTACACTGCAGTAAAGATATTAAAATGCAAGTGCAGTATAAAAATGGTATAACAAATACAGGGTACTTAGTTAATCCGTTTTTTTGCGCAGAAAACGTTATTTTAAGCCACGTCACTATCTTCAAAGTGTACCCATCTCAGACGCGGTCCAAACTGTTGTATTAAAAACCTGACTGGTGTGAATACTTACCAGTAAGCAGGAGCCAGTATGACCAGTGTCTGAAGTGGAATGAAGGCGACGGGGCTATGTGTGTGCAGGGCCCAGAGAGGGGCCCTGCAAGAGATGGAGTTCCCGCCCCTCTCTGGGCCCTGCACACACATAGCCCCGTCGCCTTCATTCCACTTCAGACACTGGTCATACTGGCTCCTGCTTACTGGTAAGTATTCACACCAGTCAGGTTTTTAATACAACAGTTAGGACCGCGTCTGAGATGGGTACACTTTGAAGATAGTGACGTGGCTTAAAATAACTTTTTCTGCGCAAAAAAACGGATTAACTAAGTACCCTGTATTTGTTATACCATTTTTATACTGCACTTGCATTTTAATATTTTTACTGCAGTGTACTGTTGTTTTTTGTCGCAATAGCTTTTTGTTTCCAATTATGCTGGCGGTGTGAACAGGTTCCTACAGACCTGTTCTCTGTGTGCAGGACTCATCTGTGTTATAATATTTCACACATTGTGTCCTTACCTACAGTTATGGCCAAATGAGAGTCTCTCACGCACAGCTTTCAGTCTGTCCGGGCCCTTTACTCAAGTCTGTACAGCTTCAGTAACACACAGCACACGACGGGCTCCGGTCACTGGTTCAGCAGCCGGGACAGTTCACTAGGGGCACTTTCAGGCCTCTCGTTCCTTCCCCCGCATCTACTCCGGGCCAGCTGTCGCAGACTTTCTGTGGCCGTCCCCGACCTGGAATCCTAGTCCTATATGACGTCCTTTCCTTCGTGTACCGAGTGTTGGGTTCCGGGCATAAAGTTCCTTCACCTCGCCGGTTAATTTGTGGCCGGGGCATGCAGCTGCCAACCACATCTACAGGGCCGGTGTTATACTCTATTCATGGTTTCTCTTGCCCCTCCCCTTTTCCTCCATTGTCTTTCTTCACCTTTGTATACCGTTTGTTGGTTTTATTTTCTTCTTTTTCTTTTTGTCTGAGACCTCTTGATTTTTTTATCTACTCCTTTTACTTCCTCTCACTCTTCCTCCTATCCTTTGTTTCCTCACCTACCACTTCACCCCTACACGCCACCATTCACTTACGGACGTTCCCAACACATATTTTAGTGCGCACGCTATGGATTTCACCACACTCCAGCATTTTGTACCATACACCACATGTAGGTTTTTTCTGTTAACATGTACTTTGCATTTATGTTGAACAAAATTGTGACTTCTTCTTTTGTTGTTATGTTTAATTCAGCTCAAATCCCTGAGGAAGGCTCATGTTGAGCCGAAACGTGGGATGATTTCGTTTCTGTACAATAAAATTATCAGCATAAAGAAACATTTCTTCCTTTCCATTTTTTATTAGTTGAGTGTGCCGAGGCTAATCTAGTATTACTTTTGGTACCCTGGTGTTGGCCAGGTCCTCCCGATGTCCTGACTCATCTGGGCCCACCATGGACCCCTTCTTCTTTCCCTCGGGACTTGGCCAGGCACCCGGATCGGCCTTACGGTGGCATAAGCTCCTTTTCATGCGAACTGGCGGCTCTCTCCATGAGTCAAGCATGGTTTCCTTCTTCGGTTATCATAGGTGTTACCACTCAAATGGTCCACATCGCCATCGGTTACTACCTAACAGCCCATGTTCGCAGACACGTCCTCCTGCTAAGGCCTCTCCCTTTATTCATTGGATCAGCCATTGTACTTTGCTGTTATGCCAAGCATGTCAGCACACTTGGCTGTCTGTCCAGTATCTTAGGACTCAGAGGGCCTTACTACAACGTTTTTTTGTTCGATCAGTACGTACATTACATGTTCTGTTTCCTACGTCTCTTTCCTGGCCATTCCTCCTTTTGGTCACCCCGGCGCACTATGAACACTTCCTTTGGAAGTTGTCAGCTCTTCTACATCTGTCCCGACTGGCCCCCCAGGCAGGTGCTCCCTTCTTCATCCTACCCTTTGGCAGCACTTATCCCATATTCAGGACATAGCCCTGATGAAGTGGCAGATTTAAAGCCACGAAACGTGTAGGGAAATAAACCAGAACCTGATTGACCCTTATTGGACTGGAAGTTTCTTGAAGTCAGCATGGACTACAAAGCCCAGCTTTTCTTCGGTGGAAATCATATTCAGGACATACAATGATGGCGACCATAGCCCCAGTGCATGGTTGACTCGGTTCGTACAGAGCTCATCTCCTTTTTTCGATTACTACGTTTTTTTCGGGTCATCAGCAGGGTCCTCTGGAACCCCGGAGTTTTTTTCTCACCCCTTCACCTCAGTCAGGGCCGTTTGCTCTACGACTCTCTGCTTCCATATGGGCAAGAGACTACTGGTCATTTTCAGTACCCTTCCCATGCTCACGCCAGATTTTGGATGTTCCGCACGTCTCTGGGGCAGAAAATGTTGTTTCAGACGTCTTATGCCCACATAAATCAGCCCATCTGTGATACCACGGTTGCTTTCTTTTCCCCTGTCAGATTTGCTGGACTGCTTCGCTATCTACCTCCCCAAAGTACTCCTGAGTCCTAACTGTCCCCCTCTTTCCTTCGAGTAGGCTGCTTACCCCCCCCCCCCCCCCTCTGTCTACAGGACACAACCATCTGTTAGACCAGGGGTCTCAAACTCCAGGCCTTGAGGGCTGCACACAGTGCAGGTTTTCAGGATTTCCCTAGAATTTGACAGTCAAATTACCAACTGTCAAATTCTATGGAAATCCTGAAAACCTGGACTGTGTGCGGCCCTCGAGGCCTGGAGGTTGAGACACCTGTGTTAGACCATGCTGGAACCCTACTCTCTAATTCGGCTATGTACGCAGATACGGAGCCTCGGATGCTTCAGTTTCACCTTGTTTAACCATTTCACAAACACATCATCTTTAGTGGGATACCCACTCAAGCCGGGGGAAACCAGGGAATTTCTCAAGTCCTCTCTGCCTTTTTTCTCCTGACCCTCAAGGCATTTGTAGCTGTTAATGAGCTTCCTTCCAGCTTCCCCTTGGACGGCGTACTTCCTTAGAACCTACAGGGGCAGACGTCCCCTGGTGACACGTCTCCTCCGTCCTTGTTCTAGGTTTACACTACATATTAGTTTTCTCGTTTTTTAGGTTTTTTTTTTTCTCACTTTCTGGTAACGTATCTTCCTGTCCTACAGGTCCTTTGACTCCCAATAAGGTAAGGCATACTCCTTCCTAGTTCAGTCGGAAGCGAGCCTTCATCACTTTAATTCCTTCCTCAGGTCAGTTCTAATCACCATAGACCTGCTAGTTGCGCCGGGTCATGGTAAAACTGTGTCTTCCGAAAGTGGACTTGTCTCCAAGTTACCTTTCTCTTTTGGGACCAAAATGAGTCCACTGACCAGTATAGTGGGGGTGCCAGTAGCTGGAGCATGCCTGATCAGATTTAATATTTTGAATTGTTCAAGTTTTTATAACTAATACTAGCTGTGAGCCCGATGCAAATGCATCGGGATTCTAGAACGTGCATTAATTTGATTATAGTAGTTATAGCTGGTGTGAGTACTTTTTGGGGGGTTTGAGTATTTTTTTGGGGGGTGTGAGTATTTTTTTGGGGGGTGTGAGTACTTTTTGGGGGTGTGTGAATACTTTTTGGGGGTGTGTGAATACTTTTTGGGGGTGTGTGAATACTTTTTGGGGGGGTGTGAATACTTCTTGGGGGGGGGGGTGTAAATAGTTTTTGGGGGGGTTCAATACTTTTTGGGGGGTTTGAGTACTTTTTGGGGGGTGTGAGTACTTTTTGGGGGGTGTGTGAGTACTTTTTGGGGGTGTGTGAGTACTTTTTGGGGGGGTGTGAATACTTTTTGGGGGGGTGTGAATACTTTTTGGGGGGGTGTGAATACTTTTTGGGTGGGTGTGAATAGTTTTTGGGGGGTTCAATAATTTTTGGGGGTGTGTGAATACTTTTTGGGGGGGGGGTTGAATACTTTTTGGGGCGGTGTGAATACTTTTTGGGGGGGTTGAATACTTTTTGGGGGTGTGTGAATACTTTTTGGGGGGGTTGAATACTTTTTGGGGGGGGTGTGAATACTTTTTGGGGGGGGGGGTGTGAATACTTTTTTGGGGGGGGTGTGAATACTTTTTTGGGGGGGGAGGTGTGAATACTTTTTGGGGGGTGTGTGAATACTTTTTGGGGGGGTGTGTGAATACTTTTTGGGGGGGGTAAGAATACTTATTGGGGGGGTGAGCGGGAAATCGCTAACTTTGTGGCCGAAAATCGAACCAGAGGCTCGGCCACAAAGTTAGCGATTTACCGCTCAGGCAGCGACTCGCTACCTGAGCGGTAAATCGCTAACTTTGTGGCCGAGCCTCTGGTTCGATTTTCGCCCAGCGACTCGCAATGGCCGCTTTGCGGCCATTGCTCGCACTCAGCCAGCGACTCGCAATGGCCTCGCGGCCATTGCTCGCGCAGGCTAACGACTCGCATTGGCCGCTACGCGGCCTATGCTTCGCTCGTGGTGACGTCACAGAATGACAAAGCCACGGCGATTTTGGGGTCCGACACGATTTTGCCTACGGCAATTATAGAGTAGATTATTCTTTTTACAATGTAATTTTCATTTTTACAGATTGTCTGTGATTGGACAGACTATGATGAGCGGATGAAGAAGCTTGTTAGTATTGTTGCAGATCAGCTGGAGAAGAACAGACTTCCATCTGTACACCCGCACCATAGTATGCTGTATCCATTGTCTCATGCTTTTAGGAAAGCTATTGCTGAAAGACATGGAAACCTGTGCTTAGACAAGGTAGCAGTGGCAGTTTTATTATGTTTTTGGGGATATTTCAGAACTAAAGAAAGAAAATGAATGTGTGACTATGATGGAAGTTAAATCTGCTGCTGATGTATACAATGTCTTGCAGATCAATGTTCTTCACAAGCCGCTGTATGAACATCCCAAGGATTTGAAGGCCAGTGATGGCCGACTAAGGGTGGGTTATGTGAGCTCCGATTTTGGCAATCACCCAACCTCTCACTTGATGCAGTCAATTCCTGGCATGCATAATTCAGATAAGTTTGAGGTAAGAAGTATATATTTCTGTCGTTTATGGATTTAGTATTATGTTGAGCAATGTGGCTTTCTGTAACTTCATAGTAACTGGATTGTGTTTTCTCCAGGTCTTCTGTTATGCTCTTAGTCCTGATGATGGAACCAACTTCCGTGTGAAAGTTATGGCAGAAGCAAACCACTTTGTTGACTTGTCCCAGGTGGAAAATCTTGTTAATCTTGTTCACGTGTGAAACGTGGATCTTCTTTTTTTTTTTTTTTTTTTCTGTAAAATCTAAACTTTTATCTTCTAGATTCCTTGTAATGGAAAAGCAGCTGATCGTATACATCAGGATGGAGTCCATATTCTAATTAATATGAATGGCTACACCAAAGGAGCACGAAATGAGCTGTTTGCACTGAAAGCTGCCCCAATACAGGTGTGTACAGAGATCCGCACACAGCTCTTATGTATATGTAAAATAGAATATACACTTTTATAATTCTGTAATTTATTACACGTGATCATCGTGTAAGTGGCATCCTCCTTTAGTCATATAGAGCTTTGTTCTCTTACTGAATGTTGATCGTGATAGGATATAAGAATGTTTAACCCTATCATTTTACTTCTTTATGTGCAAAGACTCCTGTTTTAGGATTCAGAAAATCTTTTACCATTCTAGCTAGGCAGAGTATCCAGTATTTTACTGTGTTTCGTAAATGTAATAAATGACTATTACTGTCTACTAGTTGAATAGTCATTTGGATTGCTTTATTCATTTCAGGCTATGTGGCTGGGCTATCCCGGAACAAGCGGGGCACCATTCATGGATTACATTATCACCGACAAGGAGACTTCTCCAGCTGATGTTGCTGAACAGTACTCTGAGAAAATGGCATATATGCCCAACACTTTCTTTATTGGAGACCATGCCAATATGTTTCCACATCTAAAGGTACAATGTCTATGCTGCATACACTATTAAACCATGTATATCAACGAGAAACTGTTAATTTGTTACTTTCTTGGCATCATTTTTGGAAACAGTATTGTGACCTACAATAAACCTTCAACTTAAGTCCAGCCCTTTTACTGATGACCCACATCATTTTTAGTAATGCCATCTTGATTGAGCTTATTATCTGGAACAATATGTTGCATATCTGTCTCCAGCAAAAAAAAAAAAAAAAAAAAAAAAGTTTTGCACTTCAATTTTACTGATCATTTCTTGCATGTTACAGAAAAAGGCAGTGATAGACTTCAAATCCAACGGCCATATCTACGACAACAGAATAGTTCTAAATGGGATAGAGTTAAAAGCATTTTTAGAAACTCTTCCTGATGTCAAAATTGTAAAGGTAAGATCACATTTAGACTGTGCTTCAACTTTTACTTTTGTTCCCACATATCCACATTTGATTTATTATGACATGTAATTTTCCAATAATCACTGACCTTTTATTGTAGCTTATTGATATAGGATTTTTCTGTGCTTGCTGCCAAAGCAAAGCATTGGTGAAGGAGATTGTGATTTTTTTTCTCCTTCACCTCATTGGGGGACACAGGACCATGGGTGTTATGCTGCTGTCCACTAGGAGGCGGCGACACTAGGCAGAATCTGCAAAATTTTAACAGTGGCTCCTCATTTGCAGTATACACCCCTGGAGCAGGCACTGCCTTAACCAGTTTTTGCTTAGTGTCGTTAGGAGGCACACCTAAATTTTATTTTTCTAAAAATTTTCACTTTTTGAATTTTTCTTTCAGGAAGAAGAAAAGTGGGTCTCTGATGAGACTCACAGCATGCTCCTTCCTTGACCCCCCACTGTTGGGGGTGCCTGGTTGAAGTTGAGACTTTCACCCCACATGCCGCTCATTCCTCGGCATCCCACTGTTGGGGTGCTGGGTTGAAGTCAAGACTACGCAGGAGCCCCTTTAAGGTTTGCAGCATCCCTCCCTTATCGCCCCTCTGAGGTTCTTAGGTTGAGACATCACAGGTAGGGCCGGAAGGTGCTGCATTTCAAGATGTGGTAGCACTCCAGCATCCTCAGCCTGGCTGAGTGCTTCTGATGGACACATGCTGCAGCGCACACTGCTGCAGCCGACCCAGGAGACCCTGCTTTGCTGTGTGCTCCTGATGGGGCTGGGGTAAACCACCACGGGGCAGTCTTAGCCATTACCAGGAACCTGTGCTCCTGCAAGCAGCCGACAAACTGCACTTGTGGCTGGTTACAGGAGACCCAGTGCTCTGGCTCTCCTGCGGGGTCTGCCACTACCTCACCCTATACTGCCCAGAGGGTCCGGCGGGGTTAGGGTCAGTTCCAGCCCCTCTCCGGACCTCCGCGCCGGCCTGGAGCTATTTTTGGATGGGATTTCTACTTTAGGCTGCCTCCTTTTTCCCCGCCCCCCAGATGACGAGGATGACACGGCCAGCGTCAAAAGCAAGGGGCGGACCGGAGCATACAAGGGTGCCTTTTTACAACAGCTTCGCGCTCTTTTAAGCGCTCCGCCCCCCTCCCTCCTCATCCTTCTCTCTCCTGGCGGCCATTACACTTATGCAGCGTGCAGCTGCAACTTCAGTGGACATCCTGCGGCGGCTTACCTGTCTCCATGGAGCACAGGACAAGGACACTGGACACCAGTGGGGCACACTTCTGTGGTGTAAGATCTCAGCAGTGGTCTTTTCCTCTGCTGTGGCTCCTTCTTCTCTGCATAGACACCTCTGCACAGGCACCCATTGCTTGCAGCTATGTCGGGCTCAGACCTCTTATTATGCCTCCTGCACAGCCTGCAGGAACACTCTGCTCAGCGGCTGCACATCCCCGCATTGCCAGGACTGCGCCCAGACTAACGTGCCAGAGTCCCCAATAACCCCGGCTAATACTGGTGCGCTTAATGCGTTGCCGAATGGGCCATTCATATGTCCAATCTATGTCGCAATCCATAGATGTAATCCACATTGCTCTCGGCTCTGCAGAGTCACTCCTATTCCCTTGCCGCTGCCCCACCTTTCCAACAAGGGACGCTCGGACCAAAGCCGTACTGACCCGGGTCTTCCACCTCTAGGTCAGGGCGCAAGCGGATCCATATATTACACTCTCAGCGTCCTCTCATAGTTCAGGGTCATCCCCTACCACGGAAAGACACCGTAGTTCCAGGTCATCCCCTACAAGGGAAAGACATGGTGATCTGTAGGACTCTGAAGGCCTCTCTGATTCTAGCTCAGATCTGGATCCAGATCCATGTCCTTAGACCTGGACCCACCAGACACCGCAACGCTAGTTGAGGACGTAATCACTTCCATTAATTAGGTGTTGGACATATCTGACCCACCCCCTGATACTCTGGAGCACAAAATCTCAGTTCAAAGGGTTAAGAAACCACATAAATACTTCTCGGATCATCCCAAATTCAAGGTGATCCTTCAGAAACATCGCTCACATCCTGAGAAAAGATTTGGCAAATCACTGGAGACACGTTACCCTTTTCTGCAGGAGGTAACCCAGGACTGAGCAGATCCGACTGAAGTTAACCCCCCCCCAGTCTCTAGGCTGGCAGCACAGACACTTCTTTCTCTGCCAAATAGCTCATCCATCAAAGACACAACGACCACCAGGTGGAACAGAGGGCCCGATCAACCTTCGAGGCTTGAGGGTCCTCCCTAGCACCAGTGTTCGCTTCAGTCTTGGCAGCCACAGCCGTCATGGCCTGGGCGAATAACTTGCATACCGCCCTCCGATCAACTGACACTGAGCTGTCAGATCAAGCGGTACAGATATCCGTTGTGGCAGACTATTTACTATATGCAGCTCTGGATTCCGCAAATTGCGCGGCAGTAGCGGCATCAAACGCCATCATAATCAGTCGTGCCCTCTGGTTACGGGAGTGGAAGGCTGATGCAGTCTCCAAGAAGTCCCTCACACACCTTCCATATCTGTGGACGTCTATTCGGAGAAAAGTTAGATAAATTGATATCAAACGCCACAGGGGGCAAGAGTACATCTCTCCCCCAACAGAAATCAAAACGCACCTACAATCGACGTCATCAAACACTATTCTGTTCCTTTCGGAATTCGTCCGGCTGGTCCGCCTCACGACCAGCGCAGACTCTCAGCCGCTCGCCACACAGGGAGACCTCGCGGTCGACGCAAAACTCAGACAAGAACTGGCAGTAAAAATTTATCTGGTCCAAACCTATAGGAATCCAAATCCCACAGGTTCTCCTCCTCATGACTCCTTTTACCAGGACGACACCCCACTGGTAGGCGGCTGACTTTTACACTTTCATCAAGTCTGGCTGCCTATTATAGGTGGGTCAGGGAACTGGTGTCATCCGGTTACAAAATAGTTTACTTCCCCACCACCAAATCGATTATTTCTCTCTGTTCCCCCAAAAGCGCCATCCAAGGCCCGCACTTTCTTTCAGGCGGTCGACTCACTTCTTCAAGCAGGAGTCATCTTACCGATCCCTCCGGTCGAGCGTTTCCACGGGTTCTACTCCAATCTGTTCATAGTCCCTAAAAAAGGAGGCAGTGTAAGACCCATACTGGACTTGAAACAACTAAACAAATTTGTCCTGAGTATGACAATTCCGCATGGAGAAGTCTCTCTGATCCATATCATCATCCATGGAAAGGGGAGAATTTCTCGCCTCCATAGATGTACAAGATGCATACCTGCATACACCAATCGCGTCTGTTCATCAACGGTTCCTCCGATTCGCAATCTACCATGCCCACTATCAGTTCGTGGCTCTCCCGTTCGGACTTGCCACCACTCCCAGAGTTTCACCAAGCTCATGGCGGCTGCCATGACCATTCTACACTCGAGAGGTGTAGTCGTCATTCCATATCTGGACGATATCCTCATCAAGGCTCCCACCTTCAAAGATTGGGAACTCAGCGTCTCCATCACGGTGGACACACTACATCGCCTGGGCTGGTTGGTCAACCTATGAAAGTCGTCACCGATCCCAGGGTTGTCCCTGATCTTTCTGGGCATGCAATTCAACACTTCCATGGGTCTGGTGCTCCTTCCCAAGGAAAAAGCACATGCTCTCCGTCAGAGAGTTCGCACCCTTCTTCACCCGTCACCTCGATCCTTCCGGTTTGCCATGAGAGTTCTCGGCAGGATGGTCGCAGCAATAGAACCGGTTCCCCTTGCCCAGCTTCACCTCAGGCCTCTCCAACTGGCCATACTTAAGTCCTGGGACCAGAGCCCCTTTATCCTGGACAAGACGTTTCGGCTGCCCTCGACGACCAAACGATCTCTACATTGGTGGCTCAGACCGATTTCACTCTTGAAAGGAAAATCCTTTCTAACGGGTCATTGAAAAATTCTAACCACCGACGCAAGCCTGACTGGATGGGACACGGTGTACCGTGACCACAGAGCACAGGGCAAATGGTCTCCAGCAGAAGCGACCATGCCTATCAACATCCTGGAGATTCGAGCCATCTTCCTGGCATTGAGAGCTTTCCATCGATTCCTGGCAGCTTCTCGCATCAGGATACAGTCGGACAATGCCAGAGCCGTGGCATACGTCAATCACCAAGGCGGGACTTGCAGTGTCCAGGCAATGCAGGAAGTGCAACACATACTTCACTGGACGGAATCAACAGGATCGGTCCTGTCAGCTGTGCACATCCTGGGAGTAGACAACTGAGAAGCAGACTTCCTCAGTCGCCAGGGCATAGACTCAGGATAGTGGTCCCTGTATCCCGAAGTCTTTCAACAAATTTGTCATCACTGGGGAACTCTGAATGTGAACCTAATGGCATCACACCTCAATGCCAAACTTCCCAATTTCATGGCCAGGTTACACGACCCACGGTCGCTGGGAGCGGATCCCTATACCAGGATTGGACACGATTCCAACTTCCGTACATATTCCCACCCCTGCCTCTGATCTCTAGAGTGTGTAGAAAATCATCATCATCGCCCCAGACTGGCCCAGACACGCATGGTATGCCGACATCCTACAGCTCACGGCAGACGCTCCTTGGCATCTTCCAGATCGTCCAGACCTTCTATCTCAGGGTCCGTTTTACCACCAGAATTCAGGAGCCCTGAATTTGACGGCGTGGTCCTTGTAGACCTGGGTTTTAACTCGGGCAGGGTACTCCCAGGATGTCATAGGCACCATGATCAGAGCGCGGAAACCAGCCTCTGCTAGGATTTACTACAGCACCTGGAAAACCTTTTTTACCTGGTGTGCATCTCGTAATCAGTCTCCATTGCCCTTCTCCCTACCTAGGGTCCTTGTTTTTTTGTAAACGGGTCTGAAGGCCAGACTATATCCCTAGGTTCTCTTAAGAGCCAAGTCTAAGCTCTCTCAGTTCACTTTCAGCGGCGCCTTGCAACCAAACCGCAGGTAAAGACTTTTTCTTCAAGGCGGTCTCCTGTTTGGTTCCTCATTATAGAAGACCACTGGAGACGTGGGATTTCAACTTGGTGTTGACAGCATTGCAAGAGCCACCCTTTGAACGCCTTAGTGAAATCCCACTCCACCTTTTATCCTAGAAGGTGTTTTCTTGTGGCAATCACCTCTCTCCCAGTGGGTCAGAACTGACAGCACTCTCCTGCAGACCGCCTTTCCTGCTTTTTCACCAGGATAAGGTCGTCCTCCGTACGGTCCCATCCTTCCTCCCGAAGGTGGTGTCCGCCTTCCACCTCAATGAGGAAATTTCCTTGCCATCCCTTTGTCCAGCATCTGTTCATCGGGTTGAGAAGGCTCTGCATACTCTGGACCTTGTCAGGGCATTGAGTATCTGTTTCTAGGACCCCGCGCCTTTCCGGATGTCTGACTCTCTCTTCCTTCTTCGGAAAGCATCCACAAAGGTACGCCAGCTTCAAAAGCTACCCTTGCTAGGTGGGTCAGATCCACCATTAAAGATTCCTATAGGCTCAAAAATTTGCCACTTCCAGACGGTATCAGAGCGCACACTACCCGTGCGGTAGGGGCCTCCTGGGCCAATCAACACCAGCATCGGCACAACAAGTGTGTAAGGCAGCCAATTGGACTAGCCTACACACGTTTACAAAACACTACAGGGTCCATACCCAGTTCTCAGGGATGCGAGCCTAGGTAGACGCGTCCCGTAGGCAGCAGTAGCCCACCTGTTGGGGCCTGTCTTTCTACATTGCTCTTTCCCACCCAGCTACTGTTTTGGGACGTTCCATGGTCCTGTGTCCCCCAATAAGGCGAAGGAGAAAAGGAGATTTTTGTGTACTCACCGTAAAATCTTCCTTTTCTCTTAGCCTCTAATTGGGGGACACAGCTACCGCCCTGTTGCCTGTTTCGGGCCGGTTTTGAGTTTTCGTATTGTTCTTGAGCTCGTACATAGTTGCCTTTCCTTACAGGCATGGTTATATTGTTATCAATGTTAAGTTTCTCCTACTGCTTTAGCACAAAACTGGTTAAGGCAGTGCCTGCTCCAGGGGATTTTACGGTGAGTACACAAAAATCTCCTTTTTTTGTTTGTTTTCTAATTCTTCAAAGAATGCATTAAGATCATGGTTAATATTGTATGTTTTACATTATTTGGTGCCGCTTAGATCATGTTGTGATTTATTATTATTATTATTGTTTATTTATATAGCGCCATTAGGTTCCATGGCGCTTTACATGAGAATAAGGGAGACAAGAACAAGTACACTAAATCTAGGCGATCAGGACTTACAGGTACAGGAGGGGCAGGGACCCTGTCCACGAGGGCTCACAGTCTATGAGGGGCGGGTTAGGATACAGTAGGATGGGGGAATGTCGGTATGGGCGGTTGCATGGGTCTCATGGCAGGTTATAGGCTTGACGGAGTAGGTGAGTCTTCAGGTGACACTTCAAGCTTCTCAGGGTAGGAGAGTGTCTGACGTGTTCCGGCAGGGAGTTCCAGAGTAAGGCAGATGCCCGGGAGAAGTCCTGGACTCGGTTGTGCAAGAGATGACGAGGGGGGAGCAGAGGAGGAGTTCTTGGGAGGTGCAGAGGTTGCGTGAGGGTAGGTATCGGGAGACCAGGTCGGAGATGTATGGTGGGGCCAGGTTGTGTATGGCTTTGTACGCCATGGTTAGTGTTTTGAATTGGGATCTCTTGGAGGCGGGGAGCCAGTGAAGGGCTTGGCAGAGGGGGGAGACAGGGGAGTAGCGGGAGGACAGGTAGATTATTCGGGCAGCGGAATTGAGGATAGACTGGAGAGGTGTGAGGGAGTTAGCCGGGAGGCCATTGAGAAGGAGGTTGCAGTAGTCAAAGCGGGAGATAAGAGCATGAATGAGTATTTTAGCGGTGTCGTGGGTGAGGAAGGAGCGGATCCGCGAGATGTTCTTGAGCTGGAGCAGGAGAGATGTGGTGAGGGCCTCGATGTGGGGCTTGAAGGATAGGGAGAAGTCAAGGATTACCCCGAGGCACTTGGCTTGGGGGACTGGGGAGAGGGCGCAGTCGTTGATGCAGATGGATAGGTTGGGAGGTGGGGTGGAATTTCTAGGGGGGGAAGACTATGAATTCAGTTTTGTCCATGTTGAGTTTAAGGAAGCGAGCAGAGAAGGATGAGATGGCGGAAAGGCATTGTGGGATTTTGGAAAGTAGGGAGGTGATGTCACGGCTGGACAGGTAGATTTGGGTGTCGTCAGCGTAGAGGTGGTACTGGAGGCCATGGGACTCAATGAGTTGCCCTAGGCCAAGAGTGTATATGGAGAAAAGTAGGAGTCCCAGGACGAACCTTGGGGGATTCCGACAGAAAGGGGGTAGGGTGGAGGAGGTGTGGGAGTGGGAGACGCTGAAGGTCTGGTCCGCTAGGTATGAGGAGATCCAAGAGAGGGCAAGGTGGGTGATGCCGAGGGATTCCAGGATCTGGAGAAGAAGGGAGTGGTCAACCGTGTCGAAGGCGGCAGACAGGTCAAGGAGGAGGAAGATGAAGTAGTGGTGTTTGTTCTTGGCGGTCAGTAGGTCGTTGGTGACTTTGGTCAGGGCTGTTTCGGTGGAATGGAGGGGTCGGAAGCCGGACTGTAGGAGGTCGAAGTGGGAGCACGAGGAGAGGTGAGAGGACAGTTCGGAGTGGACGTGCTGTTCAAGTAGCTTAGAGGCGAATGGGAGAAGAGATATGGGGCGATAGCTAGAGACAGAGGTAGGGTCAAGTGAGGTTTTTTTTTAGGATGGGCGTGATTAGGTCGTGTTTGAAGGCCTTCATCTGTCAGTGTTAACCCTTCTAAGCTGATTACATGGGCATGCAAATCCATAGAGAGTTGAAAATCGTATGTCTTATTACCGTATGTACTCAAGTTTAAGCCGACCCGAGTATAGGCGAGGCCCCTATTTTACCCCAAAAACGCGGGAAACCTATTGACTCAAGTATAAGCCTAGGGTGGGAAATGCAGCAGACTGCCATGACTGGTATATAGTCCCCCCATTCCTGGTATATAGCCCCCCCCACCTCACTGGTATATAGCCCCCCCCATCACTGGTATATATAGCCCCCCCCCCACCCCCCCCATCACCTGGAATATAGCCGCCCCCCCCATCACTGGAATATAGCCGCCCCCCATCCCCCCCCCATCACTGGAATATAGCCGCCCCCCCATCACTGGAATATAGCCGCCCCCCCCCCCCCCCCCATCACTGGAATATAGCCGCCCCCCCCCATCGCTGGAATTTAGCCGCCCCCCCATCGCTGGAATATAGCCCCGCCCCCCATCGCTGGAATATAGCCGCCCCCCCCCATCACTGGAATATAGCCGCCCCCCCCATCACTGGAATATAGCCGCCCCCCCATCACTGGAATATAGCCGCCCCCCCACCATCCCATCTGGAATATAGCCCCCCCATCACTGTTATATAGCCCCCCATCACTGTTATATAGCCCTCCCATCACTGGTATACAGCCCTCCCATCACTGGTATATAGCCTGCATCGCTAGTATATAGCCCCATTACTATATACAGCGCCCCATCACTGGTTTATAGTCCCTATCACTGGTATCTAGCCTCATCACTGTATACATCACCCTCTCACTGGTTTATAGCCTCACTAGGTGGTGGCCCGATTCTAATGCATCGGGTATTCTAGAATATGTATGTAGTTTATTTATGAAGATTTAAGAATAATGCAGTGCGAAGTTGGGTTTAAATCCCGTGCCAATTCGCAGCTGGACTGCGCCTATCGCTGATTGGGCGCGGGCACTGGGGCGACCAATTAGGAATGCGGGATTTGCATTACAGACAAACAGAATTAGACGGTTATATAGTAGATACCTACAGCAGTGCCAGTGTTCACTAGTGTCGGTGCGGCGGTTTCGGTGTGCAGCAGTGTCTGTGTGCGCGGCGGTGTCTGTGTGGTTCCCAGGTATGTGCTGGAGAGGCAGAGATCACATAGATCACAGCAGGGTTCCTTGGAGCAGAGATCACAGCAGGGGTGCCGGAGTCCTGGGAGCCGATGTGCCCGATCATGCTCCTCCGGAAATGCTGCACCTTACACCTACTTGCCCTGGAGGGAGATCCCTGGATCTGTCAGTACTTGGAGCTTGTTCAGGTGATCCCAGATCCTCAGGAGTTTGTGTGCTCTCCATCCCAGTGCTATGGCCCCTGCAGTGGAGCAGGCAGGTGCCCCGTCCTCCGCTCTGCTCCTCATCTCCTTCCCCAAACACACAACTCTTCCCATTTGATAGTAAAAAGGGTGTAGTGTGTGACAGCAGGGACAGCCTGACTTGGAAGGGGAGGGGGGAGGGGGCCTAGCCGCTCGACGATCAGTGACGCGGGATGTCAGTGACAGACAGACACGATAGGGCAATTATATAGTAGATTACTGTATACAGCGCCCCATTGCTGATATATAGCCCCATTACTGGTATATAGCACCCCCATCACTGGTATATAGCCCCATTACTGTGTATAGCACCCCATCACTGGTATATAGCCCCATTACTATATATATCGCCCCCATCACTGATTTATAGCGTCATTACTGTATACAGTGCCCCATCACTGGATTATAGCCCTCATCACTGGTATATAGGCCCCATCACTGGTATATAGCCTTATTGCTGTATATAGTGCCCCATCACCATGGTATATAGCCCCATCACCATGGTATATAGCCTATTACTGTATATAGCACCCCCATCACTGGTATATAGACCCATTACTGCATATAGCACCCCCATCACTGGTATATATCCCCCATCACTGGTATATAGCCCCATTACTATATATATCGCCCCCATCACTGGTTTATAGCCTCATTACTGTATACAGTGCCCCATCACTGGATTATAGCCCTCATCACTGGTATATAGGCCCCATCACTGGTATATAACCTCATTACTGTATATAGCGCCCCCATCACTGGTATATAGCCCCATTACTGTATATAGCGCCCCCATCACTGGTATATAGGCCCCATCACTGGTATATAGCCTCATTACTGTATATAGTGCCCCCATCACTGGTATATAGCCCCATTACTGTATATAGCACCCCATCACTAGTATATAGCCCCATTACTGTATATACCACCCCCATCACTGGTATATAGCCCCATTACTGTATATGCACCCCCATTACTGGTATATATACCCCCATCCCTGGAATATATACCCCCATCATTGCACACACTCCCATCCCTGGTGCATAGCCCCCCCATCATTGTACATACCCCCTCATTGCCCATCCCTAGAGCATAGCCCCATCATTGTACATACCCTGATCATTGCACACACACCTCATCCATGGCGCATAGCCCCCTTTCATTGTATATACCCCCCCATCATTGCACCACCCCCATCACTTGTATATAGCCCTCCCATCCCTGGTATACAGCACCCCCATCATTGTATACCCCCTCCATCACTGTATATGCCCCCATGCTGCCGCTCACTATAAAATAAACTGATCTCCGCAGGCTCCGTGCATCCTCTCTCTGGTCTTCCTGCTTCTAATCATGTAACCGGGGCTCACCGCGATGAAGTCACCGCGGCGTCGGTCACATGACTCTAGAATCAGGAAGTCGGAGGGAGGACGCACGGAGCCAGGAGAGATTCGTCTGATGGATAAGTGAGATCGGTTTATTATTTTATAGTAAGCGGCAGCATAGGGGCATATACATGGGGACAGTAATGTAATATGCGCTGCCCCCCCGCCGCTGAAGGACAGAAGGATGCTAGTGCATATTAAATTACACTAATGAGCGGGGTCACGTGACCTCCTTCTGCAGCCTCCAGCCCCCGGTCACCGCCCCCCACCCCACAATAAACTGTATGACTCGAGTATAAGCCGAGGGGGGCACTTTTTTGCACAATGTTTGTGCTGAAAAACTCTGCTTATACTTGAGTATATACAGTACTAAGAAATCCATGCTTTTCTGGTCATCATAATGGGAGACCCAGACAATGGGGTTTAGGGCACTGCCCTCCGGAGGTCACACTAGGTACTACAAGTTTGTAGACACCGCCTCCTCCGCTTATAAACCCCTACCGCAGGGAACATCCTCAGTTTTAAACTTAGTGTGCTCGGAGGATCACGCTTTGCTTGCACTTCACTGCATTCTCACAGCTTACGTGATGGCGTCTGAAGACAAGGTAAAATGGTTCCGGTCGGGACCGGCGACAGTCTCCCCGCTCACCCTTGTGGAACACGCAGGTGGAGGTACCGGAGGGCCTAGAGCCTAGACACTTTGTGTTCTCCCGGTACGCTGTCGCGCTCCTTTCCATCCCTCTCTGGGGGGGCTCTGGAGAGTGGGAGATGGGAGCCTTGCACAGCTCCGCTCCGTCCGAGGCCTCCCTAAATGGTGCTTACAGACCGGACTGGAGCCAGCCCAGTCCGAGGCCTCCCTAAATGGTGCTTACACTCCGGACTGGTGCTGAACCCCCGTCCGAGGCCTCCTAAATGGTGCTTACAGACCGGACCGGCACTGAGGCACTCTGTGTCTCCTGTGTGCCTGGGGGTAGTGTCTGTCACTTTATGTGTCCTGACACTCAGACCGCGCGTTGCCCTCGGGTCCGCGGATCTGGAGGTGTACCCTGTGCTGGGGTCACCCTGGCTGACCGCCCTGTGTGTCACAGGGGCTGAGGCTTTAGGCTGCGGATGTTTGACCATGCAGTCTGTATGTGTGTTTCACATTTCTTCCCGCGCTGCGGGCTCCGGCGCCTTCATATTGAGGCTGCTTGGAGGATGGGAAGCAGCCCGTGCGGTGACGTCATCGCTGGGCCTGTGTGTGTGCTCCCGCGTGTTTTCGGCGCCGCCCACGGTTTCACTGTCGGCGGCCATCTTTATTCCTCACTTCCCGACTGGGATCTGTCTGCTGCGTGCGTCTGCACTCCAGAGGAGACCGGAAACTCGCGCGGAGGTCACACACACACACCGCTTCCTCCTACCGCTTTACTGCGGTTGGTAAGCCACCGGAATCCCGGTTTTATCTGCACATTTGGCTTATTTTCCCCTACTGTGGCGATGTCCTCAGCTAGGAAACGTACTGCTAAGGCGGCAGATGCCACCATTACCTGTGCTACATGCAATGGGACACTGGTGGAGGGGTCCTGCAATAACTGCGGACGCCCTGAGGCCCGGACTGACACTGCTGAGACAGCAGCTCCGGTGCTGTACCTGAGGTTCAGGTGATCCCAGGGCCATGGGAAACTCAGAATAAGATCAATGAATCCCTGTTGTCCCAGCTCTCCTCCATGTCGCAGTCCCTGGAGGCACTCAATAGGAGGCTGGAAAGCCCAGCTACTCCTTCCAGTTACCCCCGGGTGTCTCCCTCTTCTGCTGTGAGACCCCTTAAGCGGGCTCGTCGTGAGGATTCACCCGAGCTCCAGGCTCTCTCTGAGGAGGAGCGTTCCTCTGATGGTGAGGAAGATGATGGGGGTTCGACTCTCGGGTCTGTGTCTGTGTCTGAACCACCAGACGGGGTGGAGGATTTGGTGTCCTCTATCAACGAGACCTTACGTCTCGTGACGCCCCCTGAGGAGGTGACGGTCCACCCGAACGAGGTCTATCAATGGCTGCGGCCGGAGGCTAGACCAAGTGGCTCCTTCATGGACCACACTAACTTTGGAAGGGTGGTTAGTGCTCCCAGGTTACATCCTGGGCGGCGTTATGTCCGCAAACCCAAGGACAATCGCTTCCCTTCTCCCAGGAGGTGCTTCAGGAGTGGTCGCAGTCCCCGAAGGTGGACGCTTCCATGACCAGAATTGCGGCACGCTCCCTTTTCTCTGCCTCTGATAGCTCCTCGCTGAAGGATGCGACTGACAGACAGGTCGAGCAACTCGCCAAGTCTTCCTATGAGGCTGTGGGGTCTTCCTTTGCCCCTAATTTTGCCACGGTCTGGACCTTACAGGCGATTACTGCCTGCTTGGATGGTATCTCTGACCTGGCGAGGTCCAGTCCAGAGGTCCTGGCGCTTACTGATAGGGCAAAGGCCTATGCAGATTATGCCAGGACGGCGACTTTGGAGACTGCCACTCGCTCAGCCGTGGCCTCGGCCAATGCTATCGCGATTCGCAGATTGTTGTGGCTGCGTCTTTGGGACTCAGATGCCACTTCTAAGAAGATTCTGCAGAATCTTCCGTTCTCTGGTGACAGGCTGTTTGGTACCGAACTGGACAAGCTGATTAAGGATTCTGCTGAGTCTAAGATTCCGCAGAATAAACCTAAGCCACGGTACACCGTTAAAAGGAACCCTAAGCAGTGGTCCTTTCGTTCCAGCTCACAGTCATCAGCACCGTCCGCTCGTACGGACCGAGGGGGCAAGCCCGCTTCTCAGTGGCGCTCTAAGAGTCGTCCAAAGAAGCCGGCGGGGGCGGCGGCTGCCACCCCCAAACCCGCCTCTACATGACTCGCTCTCCCTCCTGCCTCCCCACAGGTGGGGGGTCGCCTGTCTCGTTTTCAGGACAGGTGGCTACTTCAGAAGGGTCAAGTATCAGCTCTTTCTGTGCTGTTTGACAGGCGCTTGGCGCTTCTCCCGAAGGTTCGTCAGTTTCTGCAAGGGGTGTCTAGGGTGGTCCCACCTTACAGGCGACCGCTGGACCTTGGGACCTTAACATGGTCCTGGCGGCACTACAGAAACCGCCGTTTGAGCCACTGAGAGACATTTCCCTCTCTCGTTTGTCCCAGAAGGTGGTTTTTCTGGTGGCGATTACGTCTCTGAGAAGGGTCTCAGAATTGGCTGCACTTTCGTGCAAGTCACCCTTTCTGGTGGTTCACCAAGACAAGGTGGTGTTACGCCCGCGGCCAGAATTTTTGCCAAAGGTGGTTTCCACTTTCCACCTGAACCAGGAGATTGTTCTCCACATATTTGTCCCGCTCCCGTTCATCAGGTTGAGCGCGACCTCCATACTCTGGATCTTGTGAGGGCTGTACGCATTTATGTGTCCAGAACTGCCTCCTTCCGGAGTTCGGATTCATTATTTGTCCTTACGACAGGTCGCTTTAAGGGGTCCGTGGCATCAAAGTCAACCTTGGCCAGATGGATCAAGGCTCCCATTCAAGAGGCCTACCGGTCTTCTGGTTTGCCTCTCCCGGTGGGATTGAAGGCTCACTACCAGAGCTGTCGGTGCCTCCTGGGCTCTGCGACATCGAGCTTCTGCTCTACAGGTGTGTCAGACTGCCACTGGTCCAGCCTGCACACATTCTCTAAGCACTATATGGTGCATGCCCATGCCTCTGCGGATGCTAGTTTGGGCAGGCGGGTCCTCCAGGCGGCGGTTGCCCACCTTTGAGGGGGACCATGTATTATCCGTCTGTTGAGGAACTCTTCCCGCCCTGGGGTATTGCTTTAGGACATCCCCATTGTCTGGGTCTCCATTATGATGACCAGAAAAAAGAGAATTTTGTTTACGTACCGTAAATTCTTTTTTCTTTAATCATCAATGGGAGACCCAGCACCCACCCAGTTGTTCCGTTGCATGTTTTGCATTGGTTCTGTTCCCTGTTGGGACAGTGTTATCCGGGTTGTTGGATCCGTTTGTACACGGTTTCTTCCCGACGTTTCGGGTGTGGTTTATTTGTCTCCTCGCAGCTTATGGACCAAACTGAGGATGTTCCCTGCGGTAGGGGTTTATAAGCGGAGGAGGCGGTGTCTACAAACTTGTAGTACCTAGTGTGACCTCCGGAGGGCAGTGCCCTAAACCCCATTGTCTGGGTCTCCCATTGATGATTAAAGAAAAAAGAATTTACGGTACGTAAACAAAATTCTCTTTTTTCGTAATATATGAATGAGCTGATAAAATCTGTGGACAGATATCACCCTGAGATTCTCCCTCTAGAATGTAATTTAAATTAAAGGGGGTGTTACCATCAGGGAAGCAGACTGTCAGTCATTACATGTCTCACACTGGTCATGTCTCCATTTTAAATAAGCGTTAGAGGCAGATTATCAGGGAGATCTTTGTCCAATCCTAACAGCACATTTACATACAAGAAGAACATGGATTTTCTCAATCGCCTCATTGGGGGACACACAACCATGGGTGTCACACATAACGAGATCGGTAGTAATATTAAGTCCCAGATTTTGTGACATAACAGCGATCTCGTTGTGTGTGACACTTAGCAGCGATCAGGCCCCTGCTGTGAGATCGCTGATTCTTACAAAGTGCTCTGGGTCATTTTTTGGTCGTTGCACTCCCCGCTGGGAACGCTGCATCGCTGTGTTTGAAAGGGACAACGACCAACGATCTCAATAAAACGCCCGAAAGTGACAATTCCCAACGCCCTCCTATCATTCCGGATCGTTGCTTAGTCGCTGGTAAGATCTGATTGTTTGACATCTCACCAGCGATCCCAAAGTGACGCAACAGCGATCCCTAAGGATCGTTATCGTTGTCGGGATCGCTGTTGCGTCGTTGTGTGTGACAGGAGCTTTATGCTGCAGTTCACCAGGAGGCTGACACAAAGTAGAATCTAAAAAAAAGAGTAACCCCTCCCCTGCAGTATACACTGGCACAAGCTGAACCAGTTTCAGCTTAGTGTCCTTAGGAGGCAGATGTAGTCTACAGACCCTCATCTTTTCTTCCATTAATATTTTTACTTTTTCATTTTCCCCTCTCAATGAAGATTAGATGGGCGACGGTGCCATCGCGTGAAGTATTGCCTCCACGTACCCCTTCTGCGACGAGGGACAGTAATTTTTATTTTTGTCATTTTTATTCTTATTTTTACCTCCGCATATGGCGACTGTTCCTTTGCGTTCCGATTTCCTCCACACATCAGAAGGACACACGGAGTGTTACCTCCCCGTATCCCCCTGTGCACCGGCTACTCCATTCAGGTGTCTACAGGAAACCCCCTACAGTCCTCCCCAGATCCCACAGTTGGGATTCTGGGTTGGTTTACTTGTGCCAAGTTTGGGATCTCTGGGCCTCCCCATCCTCCCTCCTCAGGGATCCTGGGTGGTAGGCGACAACAAACCGGCCGCCCTCCCCATCCTCCCCTCACAGGCACCATGGGTCATAGGTGCCAGCACAGGTAATGCCTTTTAGGAGGCAGCCCCACTTCTATCCTCCCCCAGGGCCACTAATGGTCACACCTGCGGAACAGCCTGCAACAGCCTGCTATTTAGACACCCTCCCCCCTTGCATCAGGGGGTATATGCCATCAGCAGGGGGCTCCTTAGTTTTCTAGCATTATAACTGTTTATTCCTCCGCACCGGCCCTCCTCTTTCCCCAGGACCGCAAACTAATTTAGTCCCCAGCTCTGGCCTATCTTTCGATCGGTACCGCACCCTTCGGCCCTCCGCCCGCCTCTGGGTGACTTAACTTGCGGCTGGAACGCCTCTGGCTGCTTCCCAGAAGGGGTGGTACGGCTATTTTTCGGTGCCTCTTGCCTATCGCGAGACCTTACTGCGCGCCTTCTCGGCGGCCCTCCAACTTCCTGCTCACATGTGCAGCCTCCATTACTGCACTGCAAGTGTATACCGGTGGTTACGGAGGCATCCAGCTACCTGCAGGGGGACACCGGGTCACCGGGCACAGCAGCAGCAGCTACACCGGAGACCGCATCTAACTCTGGGGTATGGAGCTCAGCAGATTCTGCTCTGCTGCAGCTTGTATGATCTTGCTCTCTCTCCTCTCCCTGCCTGCAGTATACTCTGTGCCCCACAGTATGCCATATAGTAGCTATATACTTCTGCCACAGCTATATACCTCTTCCACATAATCATGCAGAACTCAAGGGCCACTAAGAAGAACCCCCAAAACCTTCAAGCTTTATTATGCCTCTTGCATTACATGCCGGGCTCAACTCCTTTACAGACATACTGTCCCGCACTGCCAGTCTTGTGACTCCAATACTGCACAGGAGCCCCCCTCCGACTCTGTTCCTCCCTGCGCGCCTAACCCACATGAATGGGCTCTGTTCCTAACACAATCCATGTCGCAATCCATGGATAAGCGCTCTACTAAAAAAAAAATAACTCACCGAAAATTAGACATGTAAAATATCCATTGCACCTAGCCGGAGGCTGCCAGCTCCACTGAGAGGTAACACAAGTGTCTAAACACGTCTGTCATTTGTGATGCAGGTGTATTGTGTGGAGCAGCCCGTCTGATCTAATAGCGTGGGCGTGACCAATAGGCTGCAGTCTGACACTAGGCATCAAATGTACCAGTGTGACTGACGCCCATTGGTAACACTGTCTACATATACCACCAATCACCTCCCTGTTAGAATGGCTGGTCGCAGGTGCTACAACCACCCCCATCGCTTAGGTTTCAGGCGTTTGAGCACCAGTGTTTAGACACTTGTGTTACCTCTCAGTGGAGCTGGCAGCCTCCTGCTAGGTGCAATAGATATTTCACATGGCTAATTTTATGTGAGTTTTTTTTTTTTTTTTTTTTTTTTTATATACATAGTTTTATGTCCTTTTTGGTGATTTTTCATAAGCTCTCTACTACTCTGATCCAGGCCCTGCAGGGCCGGCCCAACTACCGGCACCACAGGGCAATCAGAATCACAGGTGGACGCTCCGGCACACTATTATTATTATTATTATTTATATAGCGCCATTAGATTCTATGGCGCTTTACATGTGGAAAGGGTAATTGAGAACAGGTACAATATATATGGACAGTCAAGTCGTACAGGTACAGGAGGGAAGAGAGCCCTGTCCGTGACGGCTCACAGTCTTAACAGGGATGGGTGGGGATACAGTAGGATGGGGTGGTGCCTATAGTGAGACGGTGCGGTGGACCAGGCGAGTGTCTGATGTGCACCCCACATAGGGGCAGGCCACGAGACTAACAACAATCAGTGGCTGAGACGAGGCGGAAAAGACATCATAAGAGCACTTCGCCTGCATCCTCACAAAGATCCCGCGCCTCACCCATCAGGGAACTAGAGCCAGGCTCACCCTTGTCTGGGGCATTCTACGATCCGGACTCTGTTCTTGAACTGGAGCTATCCAGGCCACGTTCGAGGATTTAATCACCGCCGTCAACCAGCTTAAGGTCGACAGTCCTCCTTGTGAGACACCAGACCACGCTGTGTCTTTTAAGAGGGCGAAACGCCCACAAAAATATTTTCTCCTTCGCCTCATTGGGGGACACAGACCGTGGGTGTTATGCTGCTGTCCACTAGGAGGCGACACTAGGCAGAATCTGCAAAAGAGTTAAGTGGCTCCTCCTCTGCAGAATACACCCCTGTAGCAGGAAGTGCTTCTCCAGTTTTTGCTTAGTGTCTAGGAGGCACACACAGATTTTTTAGTGCTCCTAAAAAAACTTCCTTTTTGAATTTTTTTCTTCAAGGAGAAGAAAAGTGGGTCTCTTACGAGACTCCCCGGCATGGTCCCTCCTCGGCCCCCCACTGTTGGGGGCGCCTGGTTGAGGTCGACATTTTCCCCCCCACATGCCGCTCCCTCCTCGGCCCACCACTGTTGGGGGTGCCTGGTTGAGGTCGAGAAGATGGCCCCCCATTCCCCAGCTCCCCACTGTTGGAGACCCTGGGTTGAAGTTGAGGCTCCACAGGAGCCCCCTGACGGTGGACAGCAGCATCCCTCCCTAATCACCCCTCTGGGGTTTTTTAGGTTGAGACACCGCAGGTAGGGCACAACCATACTCCATGGTCACTGCAGCACGATCCAGAAACCTCAGCTCTGCTGAGTGTTTCTGAGGGCCACGGACCCCAGCAAAGCCTCAGCCTGCCGTACTCTATTAATGGGCACGGACTCCAGGACACCCAGCTTGCTGTGTGCTCCTCATGGGGCTGGGGGACCACATTTTGAGGCATCTGTAGCCATTGCCAGGGCCACCGATCCTGTGCTCCTGCAAGCAGCAGGCACATTCACAGGCGCAGCACACTCCTGAAGCCCGGGCCTCAGCTGCAACACATTCCCAGGCTGTGACCCCGCATGCAGGCTATAAGTCAGCCACATTGGCTGCAGGCCGAAGGCAGGAAGCCAACAGTCACTCCCCACTCCCGGTACTTGGGTTGTGGCTGCTTCTCTGCCGGTCACGGAGCCCCACTATGTCTCTAGGAAGCGGGCACCCCCGTACGACCCATGCTGCACCCGTTCCCTTGGAAGGGAGCACAGCTGTGGCAGCTCACTCAGCGGGCTCTGGGTGCCGTCGGGGCGTCTGCCCTATGGTGGGCGCAGCCTCCGGTGCCTGCCAGCGTTGTCTCAAGTTCCGGCCGCGGACCTCCGCGTCAGACCTCCGCCGTTCCCGGGCCCGCGATTCACGCGAGGCCCTGGCTTCGGCCTAGCCAGACGTCGCCGTCCCTTTCCCCGCCTACCCACCCGCCCCCCGCTTGACGTCCGAGCCTTGCGTCAGCACGGGAGGCGGGACAGGGCTGAAAAAGGTGCCTTCAGCCTCTCTGCGTGCTCTCGCGCTGGCTCCGCCCCCTTCTTCATGGCACCGCCGCCATTGCAGCCCCGGCGCTGACACCGCTGTATAACAGCGGCAAACAGCGCTTGGGCATTAGGGGGCATAGGCAGTCACAGTAAACAGGGTCCCAACACAGTACAATTAGCAAAAAGCTGTGCTGCAGTCTCTGATAGTTACTGAAGGGCAGCTAGCATGATCAGCCTGCTGCAACCCATCCTCCTCCCCCCTCCCTGTACACCATGCATGGAACATGTAATACTACCCTCTGTACACAGTGTATAGAGCAATATCGTACTATGAGGAATACTGCTAATTCCCAGAGCAGTACAGGCAGAGTCCCTCTGTCCAGCGCACAGACCAATTGCAGTTGTTCCTACCACCGTGCCAGATACAGGTACCTGTTGTTACACCTATCCAACCCGATAGCTTTACCCGGGGGGTAGCTAGGGTTAAGGGATATACCGACATGCCTTTTTTCTTCGGTCCCCCAAGTTGGCGGAGCCCTGTTGATATTCAAACCTCACCTTCCCAGGCCCCCACAGAGTTGAAAGAAATAGGTTGTGGTGGAATTACTACGAGTTTAACTCACAGGTTTCTTCCTCGGACCTGCATTGTTGGAGAGCCCAGTTGGAGTTGGTGTAATCTACAATTACCTGACAAATCCAAGGGTCCCAGGACCGTTTGTTTTCACCGATTTTCAGAGGTTAAAGATATCCAAACATATTATATCCAAAATACTACAGGAATAGATAGATAGTTTTTATTGCGTATTAAAAATGTCCTGTGTGGACCGTGTGACAGTGTTAAGGGGGTGTCACACGCGTCAATGTCGTCAGCGAGATGATCGCTGACGACATTGACGGCTGATTGCTGGTGAGCTGTCACACAGACAGACTCACCAGCGATCAATTGACCAGTGACATCATGGAAACGATTTAAATATCGTTTCCACGATGTCCTGCTCCCGCTGCCAGCCTGCTGGAAGCGGGAGCAGCCTGGTCTCCAAGGTACACTGCGGGTAACTAGGCAGCGCGCGCTGCCTAGATACCCGACGTGTACCTTAGTTACCAGCCTCCTCTGCTCACCCGGTGAGCGGAGGAGGCTGGTAACTAAGGTACACAGTCGGGTATCTAGGCAGCGCGCGCTGCCTAGTTACCCGCAGTGTACCTTGGAGACCAGCTCCCAGCGCTTGTGACAGGCGCTGGGAGCTGGAATATCGCTAGTCCCGGTGTCACACGCAGCGATGCTGCGTGTCCACCGGGCGACAATCGCCAGGTTTCAGAGCTGGTTCTGAAACCTGGCGATCATCAACCAGCGATTTATCGCTGGTTGATGCAGTATGTCACACGCGTCAATATCGCTGCAACGTCACGTGCAGCCGATATCGTGCAGGCGATATTGACGCGTGTGACACCCCTTTAGTGTTTGACATACACGTAACATAGAATAAACCCTGCCCCACACCCAAGAAAACACAATCTCTATTGTATTTGGGCGTTAAAAGACCATAACCTGTGGTCATATATGTGTATACATCATCTACTGTATTTATGTGGATGTCAAATGTATGATATTAGATGTTACCTATCCTTTGGAGACCTGACCTTATATAAATGTTATTTGGGGACTCCGCTTGTGATATACTAACAGTGACTGAAAGTGACAGACGGACTACTAATACCTATGTGGCTTAAGCCTGGAGCTTACATTCAGGCAAACCAATTGGAATTATACGGGACATCAGCACTGATCAGGTGACATTTATGGAATCACCATTTCTTCCCTAATACAATAGAGATTGTGTTTTCTTGGGTGTGGGGTAGGGTTTATTCTATGTTACGTGTATGTCAAACACTATAACACTGTCACACGGTCCACACAGGACATTTTTAATACGCAATAAAAACTATCTATTAAGAGATATCCCAGGACCGTTTGCCAATCCTCTCCAAATCCCACAGCTGGAGTTCTGGTTGGCGGTGATGACAGTCAAGTCTCACAAGATGCAGGCTGAAACATCGTAATCCGCAACTGCACGAGTAATTTAGCTACAGGTCTCTGGAACCTAAGACCCACAGCATACTCCCTCCTCAGCTCCCCACTGTTGGAGGTGCTGGGTCGTAGCCGAGATTGCTATATACCATACTCCTTCCTCGACTCCCCACTGTTGGGGACTCGGGTTGAAGCTGCGACGGCACAAGGCCTGGCCGGCCTCCGTCCCCAAACTACAAAAACGAAACTCTGGGTCGCAGAACGTGGAATACGAGCCCTGTTGCCAATCTCCTCACTATACCTATATTAGGTACTTGGGTTGAGATGACACGTGCGAGCACTCTGCACAGCCGCTTCAAAGCAGGACCTCGCAGACCCCCGACCGCATTAACCCAATGGATGGGCCCTTCTGGACCCCGTATGACTGTGGCCCGAACCTCCTTCCACGCAATCTGTCCCTTCTCGACTCAGGAGTCAAAAAGAGAATAATCACGGTGGGATAGCGCTTGCTGTGTGCAGCGCAGGACACTGGCGATGGACTATTGTGGGCGCAGCCTCCGGTTTCGGTCAGCGCTGCTCCTGACTTCCGGCTCCCTCCGGACCTCCGCGCCGGGCCTCTGCCGTTCCCGGGCCCCGCGATTTCCGCGAGGCTTTGGCTTCAGCCTAGCTGTAACATCACTGGCTTGCCCACCACGCCTGCCCTCCGCCTGACGTCGGAGCCTCCGAAGCATCAGTACTGGGAGTGGGGCAAGGCCAAAAAGGACTGAAGCGCAAAGCATACAAAGCTTTTTCCAGCCTGAAGTTGGCAATGTCTATACTACAATTCAGTAGTCTCCCATATCTGGATGACTCTTTATCAATGCATGACTTTCAAGGTCTGCGAACAGTGGCATTTACACCGTGCTCGTTAAGAAGACTCGGTAGGATCGACCTCCACAGGTCTACCGCAATTCCAAGGCACATGCTGCAACACAGCACACACATTCCAGGAATCCCAGCTCCGCTGCGTACTCCTGACGGCCACATGCCACAGCATCACGTATGGAGTCTCAGCCATATTGGACGCACAGCATCGCATGAACACGGCGGCCTTTAAGTTGCACATCCACAGCTCTAGTCAAATTTCTCCAGACAAGGCACGGATCCTTCGTCTGGGAATCCGCAGCCTCCGTCAGAGGTCTCCTCAATCCTTCTCAACTGCTATAAGAGTCCTAGACAGCATAGTAGCAGCTTGGAAGTCAGTGCCATTGGCTCAGCTGAATCGTCGGCCTTTGCAATTATCCATGCTCAAGCGTTGCACGAGAACAAGATGGGGTGCGTTGTACCCCCATCACAATGCTCATGGCAGTAGTCTTGCCCTGTCTCGAAGATGCCCCTCAATCTACGATCATTCGTGTAGTATGTCTAGTACTGTAATTTTTCAGTCACCTTCTGGCATTCAAACATGTCAGGTTACAGTCAGACGATGCCACAACTGTGGCATATGTCCACCACCAGGGTGGAACCTGCAGTCTCTAAGCGATGACAAGTTCGCCACATCCTTCACACTTCATATCCTTGGAACACTGTACTGACAGCTGTTCTCATACCAGGTGTACACATCTGGGAGGCGGATTTCCTAATCCACCAAGGGATGGACTCAGGGGACTGGCCCCTTCATCTAGGAGTCCTCCGTCGAAATGCCAACACCGTGAAACCACAGATATGGACCTGACTAAGTCACGCCTCAAAGTCCAAGCCTGGACCAGTATCCGTCTCTCCGATATTCTTTCCCCACTAACAGATAGATAGTCTGGAATCTCAAACGAGAATGTCGCTGTATCATCTTCGTGGTCTGAATGACCCACACGCGCTTGGTGCGCAGACTCGTCCAATTTACAGCAGCAGTACCAAGACGTCTCACAGACAGTCCAGACCTTGTCGATCACGGCCAGTTCTCCCTCAGAATTCTTCACATTCGAGATTAATGGCGTAGCCTTTGAGACTTGGAACTTAACCCAAGAGGTTTTTTTCCCAGGATATTGTAACGACCGTAGTCACAGAGAGAACACCAGCTTTATCAGCGATATCCCATTACACATGTGTAATCGTTTTAGTTTTTGCTTAGGGCACCTCTAGAAGTCATTCCCCTTGGCCCTACTTCATACCAGAGACACTCAGTTTCTTCCACTCAGACCTAGACTCAGGTCTGTCCTTAGGGTCTCTTACACAGCAGGTTTTCAGCCGTTTTTCACCCTATTACAAACACGTCTTGCCATCAGACTTCTATGAAATCCTTCCTTCGAAGGGTCTGCTGTTTAAGGTCTCCATGCAACAAGACTTCACCCGTGGGGACCTGAACTTGGTCCTCACGGCACTACAAGAACCACCTTTTCAGCCTTGATGGGATATTACCTTTAGCATCCTCATCCAAATAGTAGTATGGTTCGGTGGCATTTATTTGTCTCTGCAGAAGTATCGGTACTTGCAGCGGTCTCATGTAATCCATTTTTTTCTGGTCTTCCATCTAGACAAGATTGTCTTATGGCTGGTTTCATTCTTCTTCTAAGGTAGGTTTACTCCTTCCACCTACATGAAGACATCTCTCTGCCATCACCGCGCCCGACTCCAGTCCGTCTGGTCGCGAAGGACCTACATATGCGGGACCTTGTCAGGGCCCTACACGCCTAGGTATCCAAGACAGTGCCTTCTAAGAGGTCGGATTCACCTTTATCCTCTTCCAATGGGCAGACATAAAGACACGTCAGCCTCTAAGGCTCCCCTAACCAGGTGATTCCTCTAACCATCCGAGATGCTTATACCTTTGAAAACTCATCCCTTCCGGCAGGTCACGGCACATTCTACTATGGCCGTGGAAGCCTCCTGGACAGTTCGGTATGAGGTATCGGCGCAACAAGTGTATAGGCAGCCAAAAGGTCAGCCTACACCCATTCCCAAGCCACTATAGTGCTTGTACTCAGTCCTCGACAAACGCAGGTCTGGATACACGTGCCCTCCAGGCGGCAGCAGCCCGCCTGTCGGTGCATAGTTTTTCACTGACCATGTTCAGTGTCACTAGTTCCATTGTTCTTTCCCACCCAGGGACTGCTTTGGGACGTCCCACGGTCTGTGTCCCCCAATGAGGCGAAGGAGAAAAGGAGATTTTTGTGTACTCACCGTAAAATCCTCTCGTAAAATTTTCTCTTAGCCTCTAATTGGGGGACACAGAACCCACCCTATTGCCCTTGTGGGCCTTTTCTACAGTTCTCACATAGCTTCTCAGCTGTTACATGGTTAACATGTTTACACATGTTTGCCTATTATCACTCTGTTAACTGTTGACTGTTAAAACTTGTGCCTGTTTAGTTTCAGGCCTTGTAGTACTGTGAGCCTGTTTAGTTACAGGCCTTGTTATACGATTATTACTTCGTTAACTCTTCACTGTTTTCCACATTCGCCTGCTTAGTTACAGGGCTTGTGGTACTAGTATTACTCTAACTCTTAAGGCCACTTTACACACACCAACTTATCTGTCCAACTTCTGACCAACTTGCTGGTTGCAGTGAAATCATGGACACATTGTTCCATTGTACACAGGCACAAAATGGAGCAATCTGTCCATGATTTCACTGCAACCAGAAAGTTGTTCAGAAGTTGGACAGATAAGTTGGTGTGTGTAAAGTGGCCTTTAACTGTTTACACACGTGCCTGTTTGGTTTCAGGCCTTGTTACACTGTTATTGCCTTGTTACACTGTTATTGCCTTGTTAACTATATGGTTTACACAGGTTGCCTGTGTAGACTTCCTGTGTCACTGTTATTATCTGTTAACTCTCCTACTGCTTTAGCACAAAACTGGAGAAGCACTTCCTGCTCCAGGGATGTATACTGCAAAGGAGGAGCCACTTAACTCTTTTGCAGATTCTGCCTAGTGTCGCCTCCTAGTGGACAGCAGCATAACACCCACGGTCTGTGTCCCCCAATTAGAGGCTAAGAGAAAAGGATTTTACGGTGAGTACACAAAAATCTCCTTTTGTGGATCATCCAGAGTTTCGGGAGATCTTAAAGAAACATAGGACCTGTCCAGATAAAAGGTTTGGAAACCTTGATATTGAAGTTCGCCACCCTTTCTCTCCTGCCCTAGGCCAGGACTGGGTTGACTCCCCACAGGTTGAACCCCCCCAGTTTCCCGTTTATCAGCAAGAACCTTGCTTTATCTTACTGATGGGTCTTCAATTAAAGGCCCAACGGAATGACAAATTGACCAGCTGGCTCGCTCGGTTTTCAATGCTACTGGTTCGTCCCTATCACCTTCCTTTGCCTCCGTATGGGTCGCTAAGGCAATCATGAATATGCAAATAGAGTCCGTGGAGCCTTGTTTAGGAGTCTCAAACACAGGACTAGCCTGATATCCCTCCACGGAAGGACCTAGCCATGGGGTGGCTCCTTGAGGAGACCACCATATCCACCATATTAAGTGGCCCTTTCAGTCAATATCCAGCTCTTTACGAGTTTAAAGGTATGACAAGGGAATACCAAGGCCAAGTATCCATCCACAGACAGCTGTGGCTAGGTGGGAGCAATACCTAGTAGACCAACATCACGAAGCAATCGCTGATCTCAGGGAGACCAGTCCAAGAAAACACTGCGGGCAGCCAGCTAAAGCGCTCAACACAGTGAGTTCCTAGGCGCATTGCCCCCAAGGCAATCATGACCTGGACAGATACAGGGCCTTGTGAAAGTATTTGGCCCCCTTGAACTTTTCAACCTTTTGCCACATTTCAGGCTTCAAACATAAAGATATAAATTCAAATTTTTTTGTGAAGAATCAATATTAAGTGGGACACAATTGTGAAGTGGAACGAAATTTATTGGATACTTTAAAACTCTTTTAACAAATAAACTGAAAAGTGGGGCATGCAATATTATTCGGCCCCCTTGAGTTAATACTTTGTAGCGCCACCTTTTGCTGCGTTGACAGCTGCAAGTCGCTTGGGGTATGTCTCTATCAGTTTTGCACATCGAGAAACTGAAATTCTTGCCCATTCTTTCTTGCAAAACGGCTCGAGCTCAGTGAGGTTGAATGGAGAGCGTTTGTGAACATCAGTTTTCAGCTGTTTCCACAGATTCTTGATTGGATTCAGGTCTGGACTTTGACATGATCATTCTATCACCTGGATACGTTTATTTTTTAACCATTCCATTTTAGATTTTTCTTTGTTTGGGATCATTGTCTTGTTGGAAGATAAATCTCTGTCCCAGTCTCAGGTCTTTTGCAGACTCCAAGAGGTTTTTTTTTTTAGAATGGTCCTGTATTTGGCTCCATCCATCTTCCCATCAATTTTTACCATCTTCCCTGTCTCTGCTGAAGAAAAGCAGGCCCAAACCATGATGCTGCCACCACCATGTTTGACAGTGGGGATGGTGTTATGAGGGTGATGATCTGTATTGCTTTTACGCCAAACATATTGTTTTGCATTGTGGCCAAAAAGTTTGGTTTTTGGTTTCATCTGACCAGAGGACCTTATTCCACGTTTGGTGTGTCTCCCAGCTGGCTTGTGGCAAACATCAACCGACTTTTTATGGATATCATTGAGAAATGCCTTTCTTCTTGCCACTCTTCAATAAAGGCCAAATTTGTGCAGTGTACGACTGATTGTTGTCCGATGGAAAGACTCCCACCTCAGCTGTAGATCTCTGGAGTTCATCCAGAGTGATCATGGACCTTTTGGCTGCATCTATGATCAGTCTTCTCTTTGTTCGAGATGAAAGTTTAGAGGGACAGCTGGCTCTTGGTAGATTTGCAGTGGTCTGATACTCCTTCCATTTCAATATGATCGCTTGCACAGTGCTCCTTGAGATGTTTAAAACTTGGGAAATCTTTTTGTATCCAAATCCGGCTTTAACCCTAGAACGCATACCCATAGAAATCTACACATTCACGCACCTGGGGCCTTTTAGGCCTGTTAACAATTATCATGGAATAACTAAAAAAAAAATACTTTTCAAAGTTTATTGCAAAGTAAGGATGCATTCCCAGTAGCGCTTGGGTCCGCCAGGAGGGGATCCGTAATGGATCTGACCTCCTGGTGACCCCCGCTAAGGCTGGCGGCATACTGCCATTCCGGCAGCCTTAGCTGGAGTTACCAGGAGGTCAGATCCATTATGTATCCCCTTCTGGCGAACCCCAGCGCTACTGGGAACACAGCCTAAGATGTGTATATTTCAAAACAGAATTACCGTATATACTCGTGTATAAGCCGAGTCTTTCAGCACAAAAAATGTGCTGAAAAGTCCCCCTCGGCTTATACACGAGTATATACGGGTACCGGCTGTATACAGCCCCCCCCCCCGTGGTATACCGGGCCCCCCCTGTGGCAACCTGTAAAGGAAGTGATGATTATACTTATCGGGTCGCTGTCGCCGACGCCGCCGCTCTGCCACCGCGCTCCTCCTGGTCTTCATGCTTCCTTCACCGGCGCACAGGAAATGACGTCATTTTCTGTGCGCCGGTGAAGGAAGCATGAAGACCAGGAGGAGCGCGGTGACGGACGGTGACAGAGCGTCGGCGTCGGCGACAGCGACCCGATAAGTATAATCATCGCTTCCTTTACAGGTTGCCACAGGGGGTGCCCGGTATACCACGGGGGGGGGCTGTATACAGCGGGGGCTGCTGTATACAGCGGGGGCTGCTGTATACCCCTCTGGGGCTGCTGTATACCCCTCTGGGGCTGCTGTATACCCCTCTGGGGCTGCTGTATACCCCTCTGGGGCTGCTGTATACCCCTCTGGGGCTGCTGTATACCGCTCTGGGGCTGCTGTATATACCACTGGGGAGGCTGCTGTATACTACCACTGGGGAGGCTGCTGTATACTACCACTGGGGAGGCTGCTGTATACCACTGAGGGGGCCTGTATACCACACTGCTGGGGGCTGTATACCTGTGCTGGGGTCCACCCTCGGCTTATACACGAGTCAATAGGTTTTCCCAGGTTTTGGGGGCAAAAGTAGGGGGGTCGGCTTATACACGGGTCGGCTTATACACGAGTATATACGGGATGTGCATAAAACAACAAAAAAGTAAGTAAACGGGCATGCTAAATATAGGCATTCTATATACAGTTTTTTTATGAAAACATTTTTTGGTTGTAGCAAACTTGGTGCAGGAATATTTATTTGTTATTTTACATATTCCCCCGACAATTCTCGCATATTATTTTTTCGGCTGAATGTTCCTTGCAAACAGTTTGTCCGCAAGTAGAACAGAAACGCTCCGATTTTCTTTCCTTCTTTGCTGGACAAATATAACAGCGCTTTCTTTTTTTCTCTCTTTGCTCTGGATGTTCCAGAAAGCGTATTCCACATTGGATCATTGCCTCTGTAGTTTGCCTTGATAAGCATATCATGCTGCTTCTCTCCATCATAGTGTAAACCTAGTACAGGCCTAAAAGGCCCCAGGTGCGTGAATATGGGGTAGTCCCAAAAAATGGTTGTTATACCGAAATGTCTGTAATATAAAAATATATGAATAACTGGAAATTACTAACAACTATATACCTGAGGATTACCTAGATTTTCAAAATTCAAACTAAAGTACTTTTACAGAAAATAGAAAACAAGTAACCTGGCAGGCCTGCGAGGCCCCAGGTATGCGTTCTAGGGTTAAACTTCACCACAACAGTATCTCGGACCTGCCTGGTGTGTTCCTTGGTCTTCATGATGCTCTCTGCACTTGAAACAGAACCCTGAGACTATCACAGAGCAGGTGCATTTATACAGGGATTTGATTACACACAGGTGGATTCTATTTATCATTACCAGTCATTTAGGACATCATTGGATCATTCAGAGATCCTTACTGAACTTCTGGAGCGAGTTTGCTGCACTGAAAGTAAAAGGGACGAATAATATTGCATGAACCCACTTTTCAGTTTTTTATTTGTTAAAAAACTTTAAATACCCAATAAATTTTGTTTCACTTCACCATTGGGTCTCACTTCTTGATTGTTCACAAAAAAATTCGAATTTCTATCTGTTTGAAGCCTGAAATGTGGCAAAAGGTTGAAAGGTTCAAAGGGGCCAAGTACTTTCACAACGCACTGTACACTACATTCCTCTCTACAAGATAACAGCCTTTCCCCGAGTTGACTGACCTTGCGGCCCAGATCTCCGTAGCCGGGAATATTTTATCCAAGCATCTTTTGGATACGGCTAATTGCACAGCCGTGGCAGGCTCTAATGCCGTTACCATTCGCAGAGGTCTATGGCTCTGTAAGTAGAGAGCGGATTCTGCCTCTAAGAAACACCTCACTAGTCTCCCTTATCTTAGCGGCCGTCTCTTCGGAGAACGGCTAGATCAACTGATTTCCCACGCCACTGGAGGGAAGAGCACTTCACTCCCCCAACATAACCTAAGACGCCCCTTTGTCCGACATCAGCAGACGCGTTTTCGTTCCTTTCGAAATTCGTTTGGCTGGATGGCCTCCCGCCTATTGCAAACTACAAACCGCTCCCCACGCAGAGACGGGAGCTCTCAGTCCGCACCAAAATCGAACACAGCCTGGAAGTCTCGGTCAAAACAGTCCAGACCTAGGGTATCCAGATCCCATAGGTTCTCTTCGTCCTCACTCGCCCTCATCCACGGAAGACACCACTCTAGTAGGTGACCGACTTTCGCGCTTTTGCCATGTCTAGCTCGCCATCACAGAAGACAGGTGGGTCAGGGAACTGGTGTATTCCAGCTACAACATTGAGATTGTCTCCCGTTAACTGATAGAGGTTATCGCCACTGTGTTTCTGAACTGGCACCGCTTTCCTGCAACGCACCTTTCCTGGTTTTCCACCAGGATAAGGTTGTGCTACAGCCGGTGCCGTCGTTCCTTCCAAAGGTGGTTTCTTCTTTCCACCTGAATGAGGAGATTTCTCTCCCTTCATTTTGCCCGACACCTGTGCATCATGTTGAGAAGGCTCTGCACACACTGAATCTGGTTAGAGCCATTTGGTACTATGTCTCTAGGACGGCACCCTTCCGAAAATCTGATTCTCTATTCATTCTCCCGGAGGGTCACAGATAGGGCATAGCAGCATCCAAGGCCACATTGGCCAGATGGATTATGTCAACTATTCAGGAAGCATATCTATTGTGGAACATGCCTGTTCCAGTTGGCTTAAGGGCGCACTCCACTCGTGTGGTAGGGACATCCTGGGCCATCTGACACCAGGCATCTACAGAGCAGGTGTGCAAAGCGGCCACCTGGTCCAGCTTGCACACATTTGCGAAGCACTTCAATGTCCATACTCAGTCATCGGTAGATGCGAATCTGGGTAAGCGCATCTTGCAGGCGGCAGTAGCTCATCTATAATATGCATGTTTTGCAAGAGAGTACTGGTTTATTCTGTACCTTTTCTTTCAATTCAAATGGTTTTTATTAGATTTTATGGTTAATGAGTCTTGAAATTATGCATTGGACAATTTGAGATCCTGTAGATAAATGAAGTGAAGATTAACAAATCTAGGAGATCAAAACGTGATTTTTCTTAGTATTAATATAACAAGCGATGTATTTTGTTGGTCAAACGATTGCTTATTGGTAAACTAATTTATGACCGGTAACTACAGTGCCTACAAGTAGTCTTCAACCCCCTGCAGATTTAGCTGGTTGACACATGCGGAATTAACTTGGCATTGTGATATTTGGACTGTAGATCAGCCTGGAAGTGGGAAATGCACTGCAGCCAAAAAGATTTTATTTATTTATTTATTTTTTTTAAAGCGTTAAAAGTTAATTCAGAGGGTCATTTATTATTCAACCCCTCAAACCACCAGCATTCTGTTTAGTCCCTCTAAAGTATTAAGAAGTAGTTCAGGCACAAAGAACAATGAGCTTCACGTGTGGATTAATTATCTCTTTTGCCAGCCTTTTCTGACTATTTAAGACCCTCCCCAAACTTGTGAACAGCACTCGTACATGGTCAACATGGGAAAGACAAAGGAGCATTCCAAGGCCATCAGAGACAAGATCGTGGAGGGTCACAAGGCTGGCAAGGGGTACAAAACCCTTTCCAAGGAGTTGGGCCTACCTGTCTCCACTGTTGGGAGCATCATCCGGAAGTGGAAGGCTTATGGAACTACTGTTGGCATTCCACGGCCTGTACAGCCTTTAAAAGTTTCCTCCCGTGCCGAGGCCAGGCTTGTCCGAAGAGTCAAGGCTAACCCAAGGACAACAAGGAAGGAGCTCCGGGAAGATCTCATGTCAGTGGGGACATTGGTTTCAGTCAATACCATAAGTAACGTGCTCCACCGCAATGGTCTCCGTTCCAGACGAGCCCGTAAGGTACCTTTACTTTCAAAGCGTCATGTCAAGGCTCGTCTACAGTTTGCTCATGATCACTTGGAGGACTCTGAGACAGACTGGTTCAAGGTTCTATGGTCTGATGAGACCAAGATCGAGATCTTTGGTGCCAACCACACACGTGACGTTTGGAGACTGAATGGCACTGCATACGACCCCAAGAATACCATCCCTACAGTCAAGCATGGTGGTGGCAGCATCATGCTGTGGGGTGTTTCTCAGCCAAGGGGCCTGGCTATCTGGTCCGCATCCATGGGAAGATGGATAGCACGGCCTACCTGGAGATTTTGGCCAAGAACCTCCGCTCCTCCATCAAGGATCTTAAGATGGGTCGTAATTTCATCTTCCAACAAGACAACGACCCAAAGCACACAGCCAAGAAAACCAAGGCCTGGTTCAAGAGGGAAAAAATCAAGGTGTTGGAGTGGCCTAGTCAGTCTCCTGACCTTAACCCAATTGAAAACTTGTGGAAGGAGCTCAAGATTAAAGTCCACATGAGACACCCAAAGAACCTAGATAACTTGGAGAAGATCTGCATGGAGGAGTGGGCCAAGATAACTCCAGAGACCTGTGCCGGCCTGATCAGGTCTTATAAAAGACGATTATTAGCTGTAATTGCAAACAAGGGTTATTCCACAAAATATTAAACCTAGGGGTTGAAGAATAATTGACCCACACTTTTATGTTTAAAATTTATTAAAATTCAACTGAGCAACATAACTTTTTGGTTTGTAAGATTTATGCTTCTGTTAATAAATCCTACTCTCGTTTGCAGTTTGAAGGCTCTAACTTATTGGCATCTTATCAAACCACCTAAATCAGCAGGGGGTTGAAGACTACTTTTAGGCACTGTATGTAACAGATAAATGGATCAATTTCCTGACATGACTTACATGGACAAACCAGCAATATTCAGAAGTCAAACATCTAATTCTAATGAGTTTGGTTAAAGGAGATATTAATGTCTAGAGCCTCGAGCCTGAAGTTATTTGTGTACTTGTGTTTTTAGGATGTGGCTGGTGTTTCCTTAACGTCATTGGGGCAACATAGGTTGTTATTGATTGAATTCTGGCCAGGGGTTTCATTTGGCGTAGTACTTGATCTGAGTGTTGTTTTTTTATGGCGTAATAGTACTCTAGTGTTTTATGTAGCGTTGGTGTGTATATTAGGAATATTTTCACTTTTCCATTTGGATGCGATAAGATTAATAGAGACTAATAGAAGATGTACTACAATGGGTCTAAAACGTTTGGGTATTGCTTCAATATTTAAAAGGAGGAGGGTTACTTCTGGAGTCCTCCAGCATTTGTTTGCTGTATCTGAATTAATTAAATGCATTTTGTGGGGCATAAAATACCAGCGTGTTAGTAACATTTAGTTAGATTCTATAAGTGCAACGCAAGGTACCTTATATACTCGTGTATAAGCTGACCCGTGTATAAGCCGACCCCCCTACTTTTGCCCCAAAAATCTGGAAAAACCTATTGACTCGTGTATAAGCTGAGGGTGGACCCCAGCACAGGTATACAGCCCCCAGCAGTGTGGTATACAGGGCCCCCCCAGTGATATACAGGCCTCCCCAGTGGTAGTATACAGCAGCCCCAGCGGTAGTATATAGCAGCCCCAGCGGTAGTATACAGCAGCCCCAGTAATCCAGGGCAATGACGTCATTGCCTGCGACGAACACAGGAAACCGGAAGAAGACGCATGAAGATGGAGGATCGCTATGTCGGCAGCGGACGGCAGCGGGACAGTGATAAGTATATTTACTTTACAGGTTACCGGAGCAAGGCTGGGGGGGCCCTGGATTACTGGGGCTGCCGTATTGACTCACGTATAAGCCGAGGGGGGTACTTTTCAGCCCAATTTTTGGGCTGAAAAACTCGGCTTATACGCGAGTATATACGGTATGTTTATGTAGACTGGCCAATGACTTTTGGATTTTTCCTTTCAAATTTTTTTCTCAGATTTTTAACTTGGTCTTCCACGCCTTCAGATGTTTTGAGTTAAGGAAGTTCGTGTCCTCATTATAAATTTGGTAGGTATTTTTTGTTCTCCAAGTAGTTTGATTACTTGGGTTTTTTAAGAGGGCTGTGATGTGGTAGGTGGAGGGTAGTGCTAGGTTTCATGAATATTTTTCGATTATCTTCCATGTTTTTTTGTTCTTCTATGTTAGCTTAAATTCTTTTGCCAGAGCCTGGTAGGGTTTTAGATTGTCGTTGTCGAGTATTTCTGAGATTAAACATATTCCTTTGGATTTCCAGGAGTTGAGCTGTAGTCTTGAAGAAAATGCAGAAAGTGTTTCATCCAACCTATGAATTCCGTGCCATATATATTTCTGGATTGAGCCTCGAGTTTCCTCCATGTTATTATTGAGTTCCTGGTGATGGCCTCCTTGGGTAGCCACTTATTAGAGTTGCATAAGTTGGCCACCACCAGGTCTCCAGCATCTGTGTTTGGATAGTTAAGGCCACTTTACACACACAGATCTCTGGTTGTCGTGAAATCATGGACACATTGTTCCATTTTGTACACAGCCACAAAATGGAACAATGTGTCCATGATTTCACTGCAACCAGAGATCTGTTCAAAAGTTGGTCACAGATATCTGTGTGTGTAACGTGGCCTTGGAGTCTTCAAGGCCAACCCATGCAGGGTTATCATCTCTGTCCCAATACTTCTGGCTATTTTTAATAGTTGCTTGATAGTAGGCTTTTCTATTGGACATCCCCAGTCCCCCATTGTTTCTGTTTTTGCTTAGTGTAGATTGTGCTACGCGAGGTTTAGTTTTACCCCATACAAATGATGCTAATTGAGTTTGGAGTTTTTATAGAAGCTTCTTTTTAATTGGTAATGGGATAGTTCTGAATATATAAAGTAGCTTTTGAAGTTCCAGCATCTTATGTGTTTATTCTACCTAGCTGATAAAGCACAGGGTTTTGGTTTATACCCTAACCATTGACCTTATGGGTCTTTTTTCACAATAGATTCAATTATTAGATATAGCGTATTGTGTATACTAGAAATTAAAATATAACTTTTAATATTACCATTTAAAAAGTGGCTTTGTCCTCGCCACCCTTTGGACAAACACACATATATACCGTGAGAATATCACCCACAAACTAACAAACACTTATGTTGTCATTCTCCTCCCTGCTGGATCACTATTTAATCAGTGATTCTCATCAGAGATATTTTCTTTTGACACCTTATCTGTGCTGCGTCAAGCCCACACTATTTCACTTAGGCTGCCTTCAGACTTGCAGATGCATCTGCAGCGTTTTGCAGATGCATCTGCAAGCATCTGCATGCAGACCGCGGCCCCTATGTTTATAATGGAGCGCACGGCGGTCTGCAGATGCTTGCAGACCGCCGTGCGCTCTCATTGCCCGCCATTAATGATCTGTGCGCAGGCGGATGCCTGCGTACAGATCACACACTCTCGCCCGCACCAGGGACGCAACATCTTGCGTCCCTGGTGCGGACGAGAGTGTGTGATCTGTACGCAGGCATCCGCCTGCGCACAGATCACTAATGGCGGGCAATGAGAGCGCACGGCGGTCTGCAAGCATCTGCAGACCGCCGTGCGCTCCATTATAAACATAGGGGCCGCGGTCTGCATGCAGATGCATCTGCAAAACACTGCAGATGCATCTGCAAGTCTGAAGGCAGCCTTAGGCTGGCTTCACATTTGCGTATGGGAAGGCAGCGTATTGCTGCGTTCCCATACGCAGTCAAACGCATGCGCACTGCGTTCCTATGTTTAACATAGGAACGCATGGTGCCTGCGTTTGCTGCGTTCGGGTGCGGATGCGGACGATATCTGCTGCTTCCGGTGTCCAGCATCCGCACCCGGGACGCAGCATGTTGGGTTTTTTTGTGCGTTTGGGGACCTTGGACAATCAGCAAGCGTCCCCAAGCGCACAAAAAATGCATTGGCTTCAATGGGTCCGCAGTGTCCTCTGCATGACACCGCAGGAGAACGCTGCGGACCCATTGAATAATCTCCCGGTGGCCGCCGGTGATGTCACAGGAGCTCACCGACGGCCACCGGGAGATCAGCTGGAGCCTCTGCTGTCCTCCGCCTCCCGGCCGCTGGTAATGTGCTAGCGATGTCGGCGGGGAGAACAGCTGATCTGAGAGCTGTTTGAATCTTCCCGCGCCGACATCTCCTCTCGGTGTCGGCGCGGGAAGATTCAAACAGCTCTCAGATCAGCTGTTCTCCCCGCCGACACCGTCCCGAAGGTTACCGGCGGCCGGGGGGCGGAGATCTCCGGCGCTGATCTCCGCCCCCTGACAACGCCGATTGGCTGGCAGCCTGCACAATGATGTGTCCGCAGGCGGACATTCTCCGCTGCGGACACATCATTTGGACCCTGCTTTGCACAGCGTATGTGTCTGCATGCCATCAGCATGCAGACACATACGCAAATGTGAAGGCAGCCTTAGACCTGCTGAATAAACTTAAAAGGAGTGTATCCCCTATTTCCCATAACACACAAACAATGGTTTAGTATGAGACAAGCTGATACCTCCTAGCAAAGATAACACTATAATCAGAATGATCTCACCAGGTTCACGGTGGGGCGCCGCCACTGCGTCCTTCAAGTGCTCCTTGCTCACCGGTATGTCAGAGAAGAAGAGTAGGCATAAACGGACTTTCCCTGTCAGGGATTTGTCTGCCACCTTACGTTCTCACTCCCGCCCTGACAAGGGCAGTCCACAGCTCACCATAGCTGTCACTTGCCCTATGTAGATGCCCAGGTGCCTCCCGACATGTTTCACCCATCGGGCTCTTCAGGGGGGGGTATCACAGCACCCTATCACTTACTGGGCTGCATAGTACAATAGCCTCTGTAGCTACAGTATGGGACCGGTATAGTATGGGCCCCCCCCAGCTGAGGGCTTATATCCTCACATCGTGCACACTCCCCGTTAGGTTAACCAATCAGGGACTACTGTTAGTGAGTACCCACCTGGGGCTGTTCAATCCAAATCCTTCTCACCTGTGTGCCATTGGGAGCTTAACCGGCTGCTGTACACCGCTCTCCATCATTCAGTCCCCTGTTACTGACATCAGAAAACCTTCCAGTGGCATTCTGATGACTACTTCCGGTATTTGGAACGCAATCACTTCCTGGTTGTGCACCTGTGGAATGCAAACCGGGAGTACCTTTTTTTTTTTTTTTTGCGTTACACCGCACACTTGGCGGCATAGTTCCACCTCAATTTGTTCTAAATCGGTTCTGGAGCAGTACCTGGATCCATATTAACTGCTAAGCCTGCGATACTTAGGATTTATTTACATGTCACATTTTGGATTCTCCTCATGATCCCCTTACCTATTTGTAGAATTTTCCTGTATGGGGTATGGTGTATGCCTGTGTGTGTTATATATTTTATAGCCCGAGGGTTCATGTGCATTATAATGCTCACCGCGACTCCCCTTCTTTGTTTCAGGGTATATGTCACCAGACAGCGAGTCTATCAAGCATCATCGGGGTCTTTGTTAAATAGATCCCCATGTGTCTTTGTAGTTTGGTTATAGACTGTTTTTTTTTTTTTGTTTGTTTTTTCTCCTTCGCCTCATTGGGGGACACAGACCGTGGGTGTTATGCTGCTGTCCACTAGGAGGCGACACTAGGCAGAATCTGCAAAAGAGTTAAGTGGCTCCTCCTCTGCAGCATTACACCCCTGGAGCAGGAAGTGCTTCTCCAGTTTTTGCTTAGTGTCTAGGAGGCACACACAGATTTTTTAGTGCTCCTAAAAAACTTCCATTTTTGGATTTTTTTCTTCAAGGAGAAGAAAAGTGGGTCTCTGACGAGACTCCCGGCATGGTCCCTCCTCGGCCCCCCACTGTTGGGGGCGCCTGGTTGAGGTCGACTTTTTCCCCCACATGCCGCTCCCTCCTCGGCCCACCACTGTTGGCGGTGCCCGGTTGAGGTTGAGATGATGGTCTTCCTTCCCCAGCTCCCCACTGTTGGGGACCCTGGGTTGAGGTCGAGGCTACACAGAAGCCCTTGGATGATGGACTGCAGCATCCCTCCCTAACCACCCCCCATGGGGCTGATAGGTTTAGAAACCGCAGGTAGGGCACTAACGTGCCGCGTGGTCACAATGCAGACGCATCGGCGCTGCTGAATGCTTCTGATGGGCACGGGCTGCAGCACTGTGCCAGACTGCAGCACCAGGAGCCACAGGTCTGCTAAGTGCTCCTAAAGGGCTCAGGGGACAAGGCTAAAAGGTCAGCTGCATTGCGCAGCACATGCAGGAGACCTCAGCCTGGATGACTACTCCCCAAGAGCCCCAGTCCTGCCGTCACGAGACTGTCCCCTGGGGGTCCCCTAAAGGCTGCAGCGAAAGTCCGTGTAACTCCAGGAGATCAGCTTTTGCTGCTCTCTCCTGAGAGGGAAGGGAGCCCATACTGTAAGTGGGAGCACCGGTTTTTCTGGGCTCCTTGCAGGGTCCCCACAGCCCCTGGATGCCAGGAGACCCAGTTTTCTGGGATCTCCTGATGGGAGCTGCCACCCTACCCCTCAATCCAGGAGACCCAGTCCCCTGGGTTCTCCTGCTGGGGGCTGCGCTGGGCAAGCGTGCATGTGGCCACAGCTCCTAGGGTCTGGCCGGGTCCAGATTTGTTCCGGTCCCGGACCGGACCTCCGCGCCGGCCTGCCGTCATTTGCGGCTTCTCTGTTTACTTGAGGCCGCGGCTTTGGCCTAGCGCGAAGCCGCCGCCTTCTTATCCGCCCCCGGATGACGAGAATGACGTGTACAGTGTCATAGCAGAGGGCGGCCGGAGCTGCACAGCAAAGCAGGGGGCGGGACGGAGCATAACTGGCGCGAAGCCTATGGCACGCCTTCGGATTCTGGTCCCGCCCTGCTGTTAGCAGCGGCGGCCATTATCCACAGGGCACAGTAGAAGCAGGGTTGAAAGCACAGTGTGCACAACCCTTAGTGCCAGACTGTCTGGTTTGGGCACAGCTCCTCATTGGTACCTAGTACTGTGGCCATGACAGGGCTTCATCCCTGCTGCAGGGCTGAAAGTGAACTTGGGCCAGCGAATATGTGCGGTGCAGGACCGATAAGGAGCTCAGGAAGAGCTTCCTGCCTGCCTCAGCCCTTAGGACACTGCTGCCAAAGGTCAAGAGTTCAGCAAGGCAGCCCACCTGCGGCAGCCCTCAGGACGGGCAGCTGGAGTCGGGGGTCAAGGAACCCAGCAGGGTTCCCCGCCTGCGGCAGTACATCATTAAGGCCGCTTCCAGGGGTTCCAGAAAAGGCTTACAGAGCCTCGTTTTGTGCCAGTTCCCAATAGCGACGGCAGGACAACCAGCAATGATGTCCTGATGCATTTAGTCCTCACGCCATACATGCAAGGAACGATGTCATAATATAAGGGGCAGTGTAAACACGTCAGGTGATCATTTACTGCCCTGTCCTACAGTAGTGTTAATGTCTCTAACCCCCACAGTGCACAGGTCACTCTGGGCAGTGCACATATTTGTTTTTTCTCTCCACCGTATTAAAGTTACCTGTCAGTACACCTATCACTACACCTACTGGCCAGGCATTCCGCATGCTTCTGCTTTCTATATGGACGCGCAGACAGCACGTAGTTCGTTTTCATGACATTCTCCAAAAATCATCGATTTCGTCCCGACAACCGGTTTAATAACTGTACGGTAATCAAGATACGGATTCAATTCCGTCAGACACTGGTTTCCATGCCTGCCGATCATACTCTATGGCCCGGACAGCTCGAGTCGTTACCTCAGGACTATCTGATCCATAATTCCTGGACGCTGCCAATTGCTCTGCAATAACAGCGTCTACTGCCATCGCCAGTAGACGTGGCATCTGGTTCCGTGGATGGGAGGCGGAAGTGTTTGTAAGGAGACCATCACAGGTCTGTAATGCCTCACTAGACACCTGTTTGGAGAATTACTGTATACCTCAGGCGCTAAGGAGGCAAAAGCGTTTTCCACCCCCAGAACACATCAGGACGGTTTGTTTTTGTTTTTTTTTATACGCCATTGGCATAACTGATTCCGGTCCTTCGGAATCGTTGGGGTTGGTCAGAGCTTAGTCTAAGTCTGACAAAGGATCGGTCGCCACGCAGGGACCTTTTTTTAGTGGCGGACGTCCTTCAGGTTTCACTGACAGATCCTTCCTCGGGCCCCCACTGTTGGAGAGCCCAGTTGAAGCTGATATAACCTGCAATTACCCGACAACAGTAAGGCGTCCCAGGACTGCTCGCCAATTCTCTCCAGACCCCACACCTGGAGCCCCGGTTGGCGGTGACGACAGCAAAGTCTCAAAAGACACAGGCTGAAACACCGTGATCCGCAGCGGCACGGGGAACTGAGCTAAGGGTCTCGGGAACCTACGACCCATAGCATACTCCTTCCTCGCCTCCCCACTGTTGGGGACTCGGGTTGAAATTGGGACCACACAGGGTCTACCCGGCCTCTATCCCCGGACTACTAAAACGAAACTCTATGTTGCGGAATGTGGAACACGAGCCCAGCGGCCAATCTCCTCACTGTACCTATATTAGGTACTTGGGTTGAGATAACACGCGTAATGCCCTCTGCTCAGTCCGCTTCGAAGCAGGACCTCGCAGACTCGCAAATGCATTAACCCAATGGATGGGCCCTCTGGTCTCCCGTGTGGCTGTGGCCTGAACCTTCTTCCACGCAGTCAGTTCCTTCTCGTCTCAGGAGTTAAAAGTGAATACCGTGAGACCTAAGGCTCATAAATGCAGCCTGAAGTTGGAAATGTCTAGACTGCATTCCAGGAGTCTCCCATGTCTGGACGACTTATTCATCAATGCAGGAGGAGTCTGCGTACACTGTCATTTCACTGGACACGTTAAGAAGACTCGGTTGGCGGATCTCCCTCCATGAGTCTACCACAATGCCAGAGCACATGTTCCAGCACAGCACACAAACTCAAGGAGTCCCATATGTCTTCCTGATGGCCACATGCTGCAGCATCACATGTGGAGTATCGGCCATATTGGTTTTTCCCAGACAAGGCACGGATTCTTCGCCTGGGATTTCGCTTCAGCGGTCTCCTCAATCCTTCACAACGGCTATAAGAGTCCTAGACAGGATAGTGGCAGCATGGGAGGCAGTTCCATAGCCTTAGCTGCACCTACGGCCTCTTCAACTATCCATGCTTAGACATGGCCCAGAAACAGGATGTGGTGTGATGTACTCCCATCACAATGCACGTGCCAATAGTCCCGCCCACACACGAGGATGCCCCTCAATCTACAAAGACTCGGGCAGTATTTCTAGTACTGGAATACTTCAGTCACCTTCTGGCAGTCGGTCTTGCTAAGATATAGTCAGACAATGCCACAGCCGTGGCATATGTCAACCACCAAGGTGGAACCCGCAGTCTCCAAGTGATGACAGACGTTCGCCACATCCTTCACCGGGTGGAATCCTTGAACACTGTACTGTCACCTGTTCTCATACCAGGCTAACCCTCCAAGGGACGGACTCAGGGAATCGGCCCCTTCATCCAGATGTCTTCTGTCAAGGCTGCCAGCGCCAGGAAACTACAGATGTGGACCTGATGGCCTCATGTCTCCAATGCTAAGGTTCCATCCTTTCTGGCCAGGTCCTAGAACCTACAGTCAATAGGACAGACGCACAGGTCCTAGACGGGACCTGTCTCCGTCTCCCCTATATTCTTTCACACTAACAGGATAGTGCGGAAGGTCAAACAAGACGGTTGCCAGATCTCCCTGTATTTTCAGACTGGCCCAGATGCGCTTGGACGAAAATTTCGTCCAACTCATAACAGCAGTACCAGGACAACTAAAAAGACAGTTCAGACCTGTTCTCTCAGGGCCAGCTCTCCCTCGGAATTCCTCAACTCTGAAAATAGTGGCGTAGCCCTTGAGACCTGGAATTTACCCATGGGTTTTTTCCCTGGATGTTGTAGCGACCATGGTCGCAGCAAGTAAACCAGCCTTATCGATGATATACCACGAGTGTAATCGTTTTGTTTTTCTTTATCTCCGAGCTCCTCTAGGGGTCATTCCCCTGACCCTATTTCATGCAGAGATCTTTCGTTTCTTCCACTCAGACCTAGACTCGGGTCTGTCCTTGGGGTCTCTCATACAGCAGGGGTTCAGCCTGTTTCACCTTCTTCCAAAAATGTGTTGCCTCCAGGTCTCTAGGAAAATCCTTCCTTCAAAGGGTCTCCCATTTAAGGTCTCCATACAACAAGACTACACCTGCGGGACCTGATCTTCGTCCTCACGGCTCTACAAGATCCACCCTTTGAGCGTCTATAGGTTATTACCCTTAGCATTCTCATCCAAACAGTAATGTGTTTTGGTGGCAAATTATTTTTCTCTGCAGAGGTATCGGTACTTTCAGCGCTCTCATGTAAACCATCTTTTCTGGTCTTCTACCTGAACAAGACTGTTCTACGGCTGGTTCCATCCTTCTTCTTAGGCGGTATACTCCTTCCACCTCACTAAAGACGTCTCTGTCATCGCTGTGACCGACTCCAGTCTGTCTGGTCGTAAAGGACCTACATATGCAGCACCTTATCAGGTCCCTACGCATCTAAGTACCCACAACCAGTGCCTCTCCACAGGTCTGATTCTCTTTCTCCCTTCTTCCAGAAGGCAGAAATAATGACATGTCAGCCTCTAAGGCTCCTCTAACCAGGTGGTTTCGTCTAACCATCCAAGACGCTTATACCGTCAAAATCTCATCCCTTCCGGCAGCGGCATGGCACATTCTACTACGGCCGTGAGAGCTTCCTGGTCCGTTTGGCACCAGGTGTCAGTCCGACAAGTCTGTAGACAGCCAAAAGGGGTCAGCCTACACACATACTCAAGCCACTATAGGGCTTGACGTGCCCTCCAGGCGGCAGCAAGCCCACCTGTCGGGGCATAGTTCTTCCCTGAACATGCTCTGTGTCACTAGTTCCATTGTTCTTTCCCACCCAGGGACTGCTTTGGGACGTCCCACGGTCTGTGTCCCCCAATGAGGCGAAGGAGAAAAGGAGATTTTTGTGTACTCACCATAAAATCCTTTTCTCTTAGCCTCTAACTGGGGGACACAGCACCCACCCTATTGCCCTGGTGGGCCTTTTTCTACAGTTCTCACATAGCTTCTCAGCTGTTACATGGTTAACATGTTTACACATGTTTGCCTATTATCACTGTGTTGACTGTTTACACTTGTGCCTGTTTAGATCCAGGCCTTGTAGTACTGTGAGCCTGTTTAGTTACAGGCCCTGTTGTACGATTATTGCTTCGTTGACTCTTCACTGTTTTCCACATGCGCCTGCTTAGTTACAGGCCTTGTGGTACTAGTATTACTCTAACTATTAACTGTTTACACACGTGTCTGTTTGGTTCAGGCCTTGTTACACTGTTATTACCTTGTTGACTATATTTGTTTACACAGGTTGCCTGTGTAGACTTCCTGTGTCACTGTTATTATCTGTTAACTCTCCTACTGCTTTAGCACAAAACTGGAGAAGCACTTCCTGCTCCAGGGGTGTATACTGCAAAGGAGGAGCCACTTAACTCTTTTGCAGATTCTGCCTAGTGTCGCCTCCTAGTGGACAGCAGCATAACATCCACGGTCTGTGTCCCCCAATTAGAGACTAAGAGAAAAGGATTTTACGGTGAGTACACAAAAATCTCCTTTTTTTAAAGGCGCAAGGACCCTCGTATGTCTACCCAGTCATTCCTGGCTTTTTTTTTTCTCACAGGAAGCAACCATAGTTCAATTGTTCATTCAGACCCTTGGGAGCTATCGTATCAAGGTAGAAGATCCACCTTGTCTCTTTCTGAAGTATCGTACAAGCCCAGTCACCTCCTCTTACAGGCTTCCTTATCATGTCAATGCCCATGAAGGATATGCACTTTTTGACCACCGTTCATCTCCCATGTATGTCTCGCCAGGGGGTATCTCTTTCATATTCTTTATCACCAAGATGTTCCCCTACACGTCTGCGGAACTCTCGCTTGGTTTTACCCACATACTCCATACCACAGACACATGTTGCTTTGTAGATCACCCCCTGTGTACGACAGTTTATGAAATGTCTTATGGGGAACTCCACACCTGTCACATTTCCTTTAAACCTCTTCCCCTGTGTAATATAGGGGCAGGCCACGCAGTCACCACATCTGTAGCACCCTTTCATCTCAGATTTGAACCATGTTTCTGTTTTTGGTGCAACAAAGTTTATTCTGCCTAGCCAAGATAACTCTATTTTGGATAAGTAGTTTAAGTCTTTTTCTTTGACTTTATACATGATATGTTCTGGTTAGCGCAGTCCTTTGTGTTTTTTGTTAGTTTAATTCCTAGATAGGACATGCTATCTACATTCCATTGAAAGTCGATTTCCGATCGTAATATCTTCAAAAGATCTTGATCCAAGTTAAGGTGCATGGCCTGGGTTTTATATACATTGACCTTATAAATTGATGGCCTCAAGAACTCTTTAAAAATCTCCAAAACCTTTTTGACCAAGGTCAGCGAATCCATTAGGAAGAGTAGAATATCATCTGTGAAAAGTGACACTTTGAATTGTCTTTTATTGGCAGGGATGCCTCTAAGGCTGCCTTCAGACTTGCAGATGCATCTGCAGCGTTTTGCAGATGCATTTGCAAGCATCTGCATGCAGACCGCGGCCCCTATGTTTATAATGGCGCGCACGGCGGTCTGCAGATGCTTGCGGACCGCCGTGCGCTCTCATTGCCCGCCATTAGTGATCTGTGCGCAGGCGGAAGCCTGCGCACAAATCACACACCTCTCGCCCGCACCAGGGACGCGAGATGTTGCGTCCCTGGTGCGGGCGAGAGTGTGATTTGTGCGCAGGCTTCCGCCTGCGCACAGATCACTAATGGCGGGCAATGAGAGCGCACGGCGGTCCGCAAGCATCTGCAGACCGCCGTGCGCTCCATTATAAACATAGGGGCCGCGGTCTGCATGCAGATGCTTGCAGATGCATCTGCAAAACGCTGCAGATGCATCTGCCAGTCTGAAGCCAGCCTAACACCGCCATCCATCCTAATCTCCGCTAAGGGTTCAATAAAAAGATCGAACAGCGATGGGGAGAGGGCACCCCTGTCTCGTTCCATTCGAGAGATTGATTTTACCCGAGAGAAGGCCATTGGTCAGAATTCTCGCAGACTGGTTCGAGTAAAATGTCTTTATAAGGTCTAATACTCTTCTGTTGAAGCCAAATTTTTTTAATGTTTCAAGCAAGTAGTTCCACTGAACTCGGTCAAATGCCTTTTCAGCATCAATTGCAGTGAGAACAGTGGGGGTCTTAGTTTTTTCTAAGTGAGTAACTTCAGAATTCTCCTTGTAGCATCTTCTGCTCCTCTGTTCGAGATGAAGCCCACTTGGTCCTTGTGAATAAGGTTCGGTATTATTTTTTGTAATCTGGTTGCTAGAGTCTTGCCAATATGTTCAGGTCGGAATTTAAGAGTGAAATGGGCCTGTAATTTCCAATGAGGTCTCTGTCTCCCTTTTCTTTATACAAAATGGATATGGTTGCTTCTTGGATCTCCTCAGGTAATTTTAAGCCAAGTGATAGTGTGTTGATGAGGGTGGTTAAGTATGGGGTTATAGTAGAGGCTAACTTTTTTCTGATCATCATAATGGGAGACCCAGACAATGGGTTTAGGGCACTGCCCTCCGGAGGCCACACTAGGTACTACAAGTTTGTAGACACCGCCTCCTCCGCTTATAAACCCCCACCGCAGGGAATATCCTCAGTTTTAAACTTAGTGTGCTCGGAGGATCACGCTTTGCTTGCACTTCACGGCATTCTCACAGCTTACGTGATGGCTTATGAAGACAAGGTAAAATGGTCCCGGTCGGGACCTTCGGCAGTCTCCCTGCTCACCCTTGTGGAACACGCAGGTGGAGGTACCGGAGGGCCTAGGGCCTGGACACTGCGTGTCCCCCCGGTACGCTGTCGCGCTCCTTTCCATCCCTCCCTGGGGGGCTCTGGAAGGTGGGAGATAGGAGCCTCGCACAGCTCCGCTCCGTCCGAGGCCTCCCTAAATGGTGCTTACAGACCGGACTGGAGCCAGCCCAGTCCGAGGCCTCCCTAAATGGTGCTTACAGACCGGACTGGTGCTGAAACCCCCGTCCGAGGCCTCCCTAAATGGTGCTTACAGACCGGACCGGCACTGAGGCACTGTGTGTCTCGGTGTGCCTGGGGGTAGTGTCGGACACTTTTGTGTTCTGGCACTCAGACCGCGCGCTACCCTCGGGTCCGCGGTTCTGGCGGTGTACCCTGTGCTGGGGTCACCCTGGCTGACCGCCCTGTGTGTCACAGGGGCTGAGGCTGTAGATTGCAGGTGTTTTGTTTTACATGCAGTCTAAGTATTGTACTGTCACAATACTTCCCGCGCTGCGGGCTCCGGCGCCTACATTACTGAGGCTGCCTGAGGGGATGTGAAGCAGCCCTGGTGGTGATGTCATCGAGGGCGTGCGTGTGTGCTTCCCGCGTGTTTTCGGCGCCACCCACAGTTTCTCTGCCGGCGGCCATCTTTTCCCCTCGCTTCCCGGCTGGGATCTGACTGCAGCACAGGTCTGCACTCCGGGGGAGACCGGAAGCTTTCGCGGAGGCCACACACGCACACCGCTTCCTCCCACCGCTTTACAGCGGTCGGTAAGCCACCGGAATCCCCGGTCTGTATAGATTGGCTTATTTGCCCCTGCTGTGGGTATGTCCTCAGCTGGAAAACGTGCTGCTAAGGCGGCCAGCACCACCACTGCCTGTGCTACATGCAACGGGACGCTGGTTGAGGGGTCCTGCAATAACTGCGGACGCCCAGAGGCCCGGACTGATACTGCTGAGTCAGCAGCTCCGGTGCTTTACCCTGAGGTTCAGGTGATCCCAGGGCCATGGGAAACGCAGAATAAGATTAATGAATCTCTGTTGTCCCAGTTGTCCTCCATGTCGCAATCCCTGGAGGCACTTAATAGGAGACTGGAAAGCCCAGCTACTCCTTCCATTTACCCCCGGGTGTCTCCTTCTTCTGCTGTGAGACCCCTTAAGCGGACTCGTCGTGAGGATTCACCCGAGCTCCAGGCTCTCTCTGAGGAGGAGCGTCTCTCTGATGGTGATGAGGATGATGGGGGTTCAATACTCGGGTCTGTGTCAGAACCACCAGACGGGGTAGAGGATCTGGTGTCCTCCATTAACGAGACTTTACGTCTCGTGACACCCCCTGAGGAGGTGAACGTACACCCGAAGGAGGTCTATCAATGGCTACGGCCAGAGGCTAGCCCAAGTGGCTCCTTTATGGACCACACTAACTTTGGGAGGGTGGTCAGAGCACCCAGGTTACATCCTGGGCGGCGTTTTGTCCGCAAATCTAAGGACAATCGCTTTCCCTTTCCCCAGGAGGTGCTTCAGGAGTGGTCGCAGTCCCCGAAGGTGGACGCCTCCATGACCAGGATTGCTGCACGCTCCCTTTTCTCTGCCTCTGATAGCTCCTCGTTGAAGGATGCGACAGACAGGTCGAGCATCTCGCCAAGTCTTCTTATGAGGCTGTGGGGTCTTCATTTGCCCCTAATTTTGCCACGGTCTGGACCCTGCAAGCGATTACCTCCTGCTTGGATGGTATCACTGATCTGTCAGGGTCCAGTCCAGAGGTCCTGGCGCTTACCGATAGGGCAAAGGCCTATGCGGATTACGCCAGGACGGCAACATTGGAAACTGCCACCCGCTCTGCTGTGGCTTCGGCCAACGCTATAGCGATCCGCAGGTTGCTGTGGCTGCGTCTTTGGGACTCAGATGCCACGTCTAAGAAGATTTTGCAAAATCTTCCGTTCTCTGGTGACAGGCTTTTTGGCACCGAGCTGGACAAGCTGATAAGGGATTCTGCTGAGTCTAAGATCCCGCAGAATAAACCTAAGCCACGGTATACCGTTAAAAGGAACCCAAAACAGTGGTCCTTTCGTTCCAGCTCACAGTCATCAGCAACGTCTGCTCGCGCGGACCGAGGGGGCAAGCCCACTACTCAGTGGCGCCCCAAGGGTCGCCAAAAGAAGCCAACAGGGGCGGCAGCTGCCACCCCCAAACCCGCTTCCGCATGACTCGCTCTCTCGTCCTGCCTCCCCACCGGTGGGGGGTCGCCTGTTCCTTTTTCAGGACAGTTGGCTTCTCCACGTCCAAGACAAGTGGGTCCGAGACGTAGTCTCGCGAGGCTACAGGATAGAGCTGACGTCGCTGCCGGCACACCGATTCCATCGGTCTGTTCCTTCTCCAGAAAAGGCTCAGGCTTTTCACCGGGTGTTGGAGGGGCTCCGCAGAGACGGAGTAGTGGTCCCAGTACCTTCTGGGGAGAGGTTCCGGGGTTTTTACTCCAACCTCTTTATCGTCCCAAAGAAGGACGGCTCTTTTCGCCCGGTCCTGGACCTCAAGTTGTTCAACCGTCATGTGTTGGTTCGGAAGTTCCGCATGGAATCCCTGCGCTCCGTGATCGCGGCTGTGTCACAGGGAGACTTCCTGGCGTCCATAGATATCCGAGACGCTTACCTTCACGTGCCCATTGCACCGGCTCATCAGCGCTGGTTACGATTCGCAGTGGGGGACGAACACTTCCAGTTCGTGGCACTACCTTTCGGGTTGGCCTCAGCACCGCGGGTGTTCACGAAGGTGATGGCCTCTATGATGGCTCTCCTGCATGTGCAGGGACACGCCGTCATACCTTATCTAGACGACCTGCTGGTCAGGGCGCCATCGGAACACCTTTGTCGGGAGAGTTTGGAGGTAACCATGAAGTCTCTGGAACAGTTTGGGTGGCTTCTCAATGTCCAGAAATCAACCCTGGTTCTGACCCAGTCACTGACGTATCTGGGCATGGACTTCCACACGGACTCAGCCCTGGTGTCTCTGCCACGAGCCAAGCAGCTGGCTATCCACTCAGGAGTGCAAGATGTCCTCCTGTCACCACCATCATCCCTACGGGTATTGATGAAGCTGGTGGGCCGCATGGTAGCTGCGATAGAGGCGGTGCCTTTCGCACAATTTCGCCTCCGTCCTCTCCAGCTGGAGATTCTCCGCAGCTGGGACAAGAGAACGTCCTCTCTGGATCGGCTGGTGGCCCTTTCCCAACCGACCAGGGATTCCCTGCAGTGGTGGCTCCAGCCACGTCACTTGTCACGGGGCCGATCTTTCCTCAAACCGTCATGGTTAGTGGTGACCACCGACGCCAGTCTGAAGGGCTGGGGAGCGGTGTTCCTACACCACAGGGCTCAAGGCCTCTGGACTCAGTCGGAGTCGTCGTTGCAGATCAACGTGCTGGAGATCAAGGCGGTCTATCTGGCGCTCCTGGCATTTCAGAAGTTCCTGTCAGGACAGCCCATCCGGGTTCAGACCGACAATGCGACGGCCGTCGCGTATATAAACCATCAGGGAGGGACCAGAAGTGCTCAGGCCCTCACCGAAGTCCACCGCATTCTATCTTGGGTGGAGGACAACGACTGCCTGATCTCCGCAGTTCACATCCCAGGGGTCGAGAACTGGGAGGCCGATTACCTGAGCCGGCAGGGGATGGACGCCGGAGAGTGGTCTCTTCATCCAGCCGTCTTCCGGGACATCTGCAGCAAATGGGGCACTCCGGACGTGGATCTGATGGCCTCACGGCTGAATCATCAGGTGCCGCAATACATGGCAAGATCGTGGGATCCTCAGTCTCTGGGGGCGGATGCCCTGATCCTGAGTTGGTCCAGCTTCCATCTACCATATGTGTTCCCGCCTCTGGCTCTGATTCCCAGGGTCCTGTGGAAAATCAGGACGGAATGCAGAGTAGCCATTCTAGTGGCACCAGATTGGCCCAGGAGGTCCTGGTATCCGGACCTGTGGCGACTATCAGGCGGACTCCGGTGGGCTCTTCCAGAACGCGCAGATCTTCTCGCGCAAGGCCCATTCTTCCACCTCAATTCCAGGGCCCTCAGATTGACTGCATGGCTCTTGAGGCCTGGCTACTAACATCCAGAGGCTTCTCTCCTACGGTGGTTGCCACTATGAATCGGGCCAGGAAGCCCGTATCCAGGAAGATATACCACAGAACGTGGAAAATCTTTTTCACCTGGTGTGCCTCGGGTGACAGGTCCCCGTGGCCCTTGTCCATCCCGACGTTGTTGGCTTTCCTACAGTCGGGTTTGGAGTTGGGCTTATCCCTCAGCTCCCTGAAGGGTCAAGTATCAGCTCTTTCAGTGCTGTTTGACAGACGCTTGGCGCTCCTCCCGAAGGTCCGTCAATTTCTGCAGGGGGTGTCTCGGGTGGTTCCGCCCTACAGGCGACCTCTGGACCCTTGGGACCTTAACGTGGTCCTGGCGGCACTGCAGAAACCGCCTTTTGAGCCACTGAGAGACATTTCCCTCTCTCGTTTGTCCCAGAAGGTGGCCTTTCTGGTGGCAATTACGTCTCTGAGAAGGGTCTCAGAATTGGCTGCACTTTCGTGTAAGTCACCCTTTCTGGTGGTTCACCAAGACAAGGTGGTGTTGCGCCCGCGGCCAGAATTCTTGCCAAAGGTGGTTTCCACTTTCCATCTGAACCAGGAGATTGTTCTCCCATCATTTTGTCCCGCTCCCGTTCATCAGGTTGAGCGCGACCTCCATACTCTGGATCTCGTGAGGGCTGTACGCATTTATGTGTCCAGGACTGCCTCCTTCCGGAGTTCGGATTCATTGTTTATCCTTACGGCGGGTCGCTGTAAGGGGTCCGCGGCGTCAAAGTCAACCTTGGCCAGATGGATCAAGGCTCCCATTCAAGAGGCTTACCAGTCTTCTGGTTTGTCTCTCCCGGAGGGATTGAAGGCGCATTCGACCAGAGCTGTCGGTGCCTCCTGGGCTTTGCGACATCGCGCTTCTGCTCTACAGGTGTGTCAGGCGGCCACTTGGTCCAGCCTGCACACTTTCTCTAAGCATTATATGGTGCATGCCCATGCCTCTGCGGATGCAAGTTTGGGCAGGCGGGTTCTCCAGGCGGCGGTTGCCCACCTTTGAGGGGGACCATGTGTTATCCGTCTTTTGAGGAACTCTTCCCGCCCTGGGGTATTGCTTTAGGACATCCCCATTGTCTGGGTCTCCCATTATGATGATCAGAAAAAAGAGAATTTTGTTTACGTACCGTAAATTCTTTTTTCTTGAATCATCAATGGGAGACCCAGCACCCACCCAGTTGTTCCGTTGCATGTTTTGCATTTAATCCGTTCCCTGTTGGGACAGTTTATTCCGGGTTGTTGGACCGTCTGTACACGGTTTCTTTCCCGATGTTTCGGGTGTGGTTTATTTATCTCCTCGCAGCTTATGGACCAAACTGAGGATATTCCCTGCGGTGGGGGTTTATAAGCGGAGGAGGCGGTGTCTACAAACTTGTAGTACCTAGTGTGGCCTCCGGAGGGCAGTGCCCTAAACCCATTGTCTGGGTCTCCCATTGATGATTCAAGAAAAAAGAATTTACGGTACGTAAACAAAATTCTCTTTTTTATATTACTCATTGGGAATTCCATCTGGCCCTGGATTCTTTTGTTCTGTTTTAGGGAATTTATTGTGGCAGTTATATCGCTGTCTTTATAAGGGGCGTTTAGGAAGTGTAAATCTTCATGAGACAGGGAGGGTAACTGAATCGAATCAAGAAATTGGTTAATAGCTTCCTTGGTGGGAAGTGGGATAGTACGTCTGTTAAGTATAGTTTCTAGAGATATCCTCTAAACCTTAAATATGAAGAGACTAAGGGTTTTCTTAATCGCTTCATTGGGGGACACAGGAAGACCTTGGGTGTATGCTTGCTGCCATCAGGAGGCTGACACTATGCAAAATAACAGAAAAGCAACTCCTCCCCAGCAGTATACACCCACGTACTGGCACAAATGCGACTCAGTTTTAGCTTAGTGTCTTAGGAGGCAGACCCAGGTCTCTCTGAGCCCATATCTACCAGAATTTTTTATTAGATTAGTTAGATTTTTATTGTTCAATTTTTATTTTTTCTTCTATGAAGACTCATTAGGGAATACGGAGCGGTTGAGCCAATTCGTCACCCCGCATAGAGATCGAGAGTCCAATGTACGCTGGTTGCACAGTTAAAGGACTTATCTGGCTTAAATTAATCTTTACAGTATTGGGCTACACAGATACAAGTAGATAGATGGTAATTACCTACCTGATCTGCTGTAAGCCTTTCTCTCGTGTCCGCACCTGTCTTAGAGCGGTCACATGACCTCTCCTGCAGTGATTTTTGCTGCTTCCTGTGATGTCACGTCCCAACCACACAGCATTAGCTTATCCCCCGCCCTGTACACAGCATCACAGCCCAGTTACTGTGAATGACAGCCGACTCCCCTCTGCTAACCCAGCCCATGTGTGCTGAGTAGACAGGAGCTGTTTGAGGCAGGATTGCATGGACACTGCAGGTACACCAAACCGCTCCCAGACAAGTGCCTCTGTATGCAGTGCCTGCTTTGACCCAATTTGTCCCTCCTTGCACTTTCAGGTGCATTGCTGTAGGAGTTGCTTGCTGGACCCTGTTTGTGTAATAATGATGAGTTGTTTGTGAATGATCCTTCACTGCTGTAGCTCTGAGACACTTTAATGGCAGAGTCCTGGCCAATCAGGGTGCAGTGTGTGTGCAGAGAGGAGTGTGGAGGGGGCAGAGAAGGGTGTACAGGGGGTGGTGATCAGCACAGGTTGTAAGAAGGAAAAAAAAAAAACAGGAAGCTGCCTTATCATGAAATGCTGCATGTAAACATCCAACATGGAGACACTGAACACAGACATTGAGGAAATGATGGTAGGAAAACAAAAAAAAACACTGTGGGAGGCTTTTTTAATACAATTCAGCACAGATTAGCATTATTAAAATAACAAGTTTTGTGGTCGGATATGTCCTTTAACTCTCCCTCTCTGGGCCAGGGCCATCCATCCCTTCATTGAAGCGGATCCTGGAGAACCCTGAGGCCGGACGCCGGTGCCTGCCCTGGCCCTTTTGCTCCCCCACCCACTCGCCTTCCAGAGCCAATCGGTAGGGTCATCAGACGCCCAGATCCCTGGTACACAGGAGAACAGTGTCCGTGTCTGGAGCTCGACACCTTTCAGGATGAGGTATGGATCTGCACCCTGACGGCAGCAAGCTGACCCTGGTTCCGGGGTCCATATGTTCCCCCTTCCCCATCCTCACTTTACCAGCCCCTTTCTGGTAGCTCCTCAGCTTCCCCCCTGGCTACTCCAGAGAAGGTATTGCTCTGTGGGGCAGCTGCAGCGAGGCCATTCTGCCCCTGCGTGCATGGGCTGGTCACTGGTTACCTCAGCAGTCTAAGTAGCCACGACCCATTTCACCTACAACTGCAGCAGGGGTTGCCTGATGGTGATCAGGCACAGAGGGTAGGGGCCAAAAAATGGGCGGTGCCTTATTGATTCTCAGGGGCTCCTGGCTCTGTTTCAGGGCCAGCAAGCCCCTTTCTACTTGTTCAACAGAGCCATTGCAGCCACCCCCAAGGCCAGCACAGCCCCGGACCCGAGGCTCCGCGTCACGGGCCTCCCGATCTGTGCCGCCACCAAAAATTTAGGCCCAGGCCTCTGTTGCAGCCTCCGGAGCTCTCCTCCAAAAGGCACCGCCCCGCCTATGCCCCGCCCACAGACAGGGCTCATTGTGGAAAAGGCCGGGTCTTTTCGGCCGCGCTGGCCACGCCCCCGTCGCACTTGGGCAGCGTTTTCTTGGCCAGGCAGCCCCGCTCCTCCCCCTGGCCAATGGGGATAGAGCGCGGGCTCTCTGCCCGCCGTTTTTAGCTCCGCCCTTCGTCTCCCTGCAGAAGCCCGCACTTTACACAGCAGCCATCACAGGAAGTAAGGCACAGAACGCTCTATCTGTGCTCCTCCACTGCTTGGACCCACCACAGGGGACACCGGAAGCCTGGGCAAGGGTAAGCAATGCCTCCCCAGCCCCCCACACTGCTGGCACCCTCACTACTGGCTATAGTAGATGCCTCACACAAGGAGCACTCGTACAGCCACCATAGCCACCACAGTGTACTACGCCTGCTCAGGGTGCAATAAGAAGCTACCCTTGGCTCAGAACTCTCCACTGTGCCTCGCTTGTAGCCCACAGACCATGCAGGCAGCTCAGGAGCCTACCACTGACCCGTCCGTGGTCTCTGCCCCACCTGAGGTGGTGCTTTCCTTATGTCAGTCCGCAACTACTCTGATTAAATTCTCAGAAAACCTGATTGTGGCCCTAGAGCACCTGCCTCCGCGATTAGGCCTAATCCATCGGAGCAGACAGACCCTAGCCCACCAGGGAACGCTGCCCCTGGGCCACGAGATTCAGAATCAGAGGGACCAGACTGCTCACAGAGGAAGCAGATTCGCACATCCCCCTCCCCCAGAGACCTCTACTCGAGGTCTTCTTCTACAGCATGCTCGGCACCATTGGATTCCGATTCCGTATCAGATTCGGACCCGGATATAGACTCTGACCAACTTTCGGGAATCAGGGATACAGTAGACTCCCTAATTCTAGCAGTAAATGACACCCTTAAGGTCAACTCTGATGACAAGCCCCCACATGGAAAGTGTCGGTTGAACGTACTAAACCAGCTCCTCGGGTCTTCTCTTCCTAGAAGACTTTGACGACATCTTTACCAAGCAATGGATACACCCAGTGAAGCGCTTTCAATCCAGAAAGCGTCTAGAGGCTCTTTATCCCCTCTCTAAGAACGTTAGCCAAAAGTGGACCACCTCACCAGCAGTGGATCCCCCAGTGTCAAGTCTAGCTACCAACACCATCCTACCCCTGGCAGATGGCGCTTCCCTTAAGGAAGGACCAGACAGACACATTGAGGCCATGGCGAAATCTGCTTTTGAAGCCTCAGGCACTTCTCTTTGCCCTTCATTCGCAGCCACCTTGGTCTCCCTGGCTGTGGCCTCCTGGGCCAAGAACCTCCGTAGAGGTATTCTGTCCCAAGCTCCTCCCGCGGAACTAGCGGGTCTGGCTGATCAGATCGCTCAGGCGACAAAATACATCGCCACAGCTTGCCTCGATGCTGCATCCTGTGGCGCCCAGGCCTCCGGCAACATATATTTATTTGCAGGGCCCTTTGGCTGAAGGCCTGGAATGCCAGTTCAGCCTATAGAAAATCCAAATTTCCAATTTCGTTCCTTTCGTCCCTCAGCGTCCAAATCCTCCAGTCGGCAAGACCCGCCAGGACAGAAAAAGGCCCTCCTACAAGTCCGCACCTTCATGGCGCCCTCGTAACACACACACTCGACCCTCTGGTTCCCGGGCCAATCGCTCATGACACCAACCTCAACCTCGGGGCCGCCTCAGGGCCTTCCAGTCAGTTTGGCTATCAGTAATCGACAACGCCCGGGTCTGAGACGTCGTCTCGTGGGCTACAAGATCAAATTTTCTTGTTTTCCCAAGACCGTTTTTTTTGTTTTGTTGTTTTTTCTGTCCCAGCCACCGAAAGATCCCAAACTTATCTCTGGCTTTCACCAAGCCATTTCTTCCCTCGAGGAAGCTGGCGTTATCATCCGCGTTCCAAAGCATCAACACTTTTTGGGATTTTACTCCAATCTTTTTGTGGTCCCAAAAAAGGGAGGCTCTATTCGCCCCATTTTGGACTTGAAGCCCTTTTCAACACCAAGCTTCAGTTGAGACACTTCAGGATGGAGTCCCTTTGTTCAGTAATAGCATCTATGGAGCCAGGAGAATTCATGGCCTCCATAGACATCCAGGATGCCTACTTCTACGTTCCCATCCTTGCATCTCACCAACGATTCCTGCGCTTCGTAGTAGGGTCCCAACATTACCAGTTCACTGCTCTACCATTCGGCCTAGCCACGGCTCCCCAAGGTCTTTACAAAAATCATGGAAACAGAAGTGGCCATCCTTTGGTCCAAGGGAATGCTAGCAATACCCTGCTTGACGACATCCTGATAAAAGCCACCTCTCGCTCAGGGTGTCTCGAAAGCCTGCAAATATCTCGGGATTCTCTCCATCGCCTTGGCTGAATCGTCAAGTCATGAACTCTTGCCTTGTTCCGACTCAGCGGATCACCTTTCTGGGCATGATTTTCGACACAGCCCAGTCCCGCATTTTCCTTCCCCCAGAGAAGCGGGCTGCCTTGCTGTCCAGGACTCACAGTCTCAGGCAGCCCTCTCCTCGGACACTCCGATTCTCCATGAGGATTCTGGGCAGAATGGTGGCCTCCATTGAAGCGGTTCCATTCGCCCAATTTCACACCACGGCCTCTCCAGCGCTTTTTGCTAGCGACTTGGGATTGCTCCCTCAGCAGTCTCGATCGCCCAGTCCACTTCTCCAGATCGGCAAGACAGTCACTCCTCTGGTGGATCGAGTCCCCCCTTCTCCTCGCACGGCAGATCGTTTCTCCCGATCACATGGATAATCATTTCCACCGACGCCAGTCTCTCCGGTTGGGGCGCGACCTTCTGCGGCCACACAGCACAGGGCACGTGGACTTCCAGGAAGCCTCCCTGCCCGTGAACATCCTAGAACTCAGGGCGATCCTTCGAGCCCTCCTGTACTGGCAATCCTACCTGACGGGCCGACCTGTCCGAATCCAGACGGACAACGCGACGGCAGTGGCGTACGTAAATCGCCAGGGAGGGACTCGGAGCCGCTCAGCCATGGCGGAAGTGACTCAAATCCTCCAATGGGCCGAGCTAGATATTCCCGCAAGTTCAGCAATCCACATTACAGGAGTGGACAACTGGGCGGCCAACTATCTCAGTCGCGGGGGGTTGGACCAAGGAGAGTGGTCCCTGAACCCAGAAGTATTCCACCAAATTTGCCTCAGATGCTGCTTCCCAGACGTAGACTTGATGGCCTCCAGGGACAATTACAAGCTCCGTCCCTTCGTCGCCAGGTCCAAGGATCCCCAGGCCCTCGACGCGGACGCTCTTGCGATTCCATGGGCCCAATTCTCCCTATATCTCTTTTCCCCACATCCCTCTCATTCCCAGGATTCTCAAGAGAATCCGAGCAGAAGGAGTAACTGTAATCCTCGTAGCTCCAGATTGGCCCAGACGGTTCTTGTACCCAGAGGTAGTCAACCTCCTCGTGGATCTCTCCATGGCCACTCCCCAATCTCCCGGACCTTTTCAACACCCGAATTCTCAGTCGCTCAATTTAACGGCGTGGCTGTTGAAGCCGCGGTACTGAGATTGTCAGGTCTTTCTGAACAAGTCATCCAGACTTTGTTAAAAGCCAGGAAACCATCCTCGTCACGCGCCTGTCACCGCACGTGGAAGGCTTTCTTCCGATGGTGTGAGGACCGCAATCGTTGCCCAATGGTTTTTTCTCTTCCATCTCTCCTGGCTTTTCTCCAGTCTGGCCTTGATGCACATCTATCCCTTAGCTCCCTGAAAGGCCAAGTATCCACCCTTTCGGTACTTTTACAGAGGCAGCTTGCCTCACTTCCACACGTCAAGACGTTCCTTCAAGGGGTGGCTCACATCTCCCCTCCGATTCATCTCCCCCCTTGATCCCTGGGATCTGAATTTGGTACTGGACGTACTCCAAGATCTTCCATTCGAACCCCTATAAGAGATGAGTCTACCTCTCCTAACGTGGAAGGTCGCCTTCCTTGTGGCAATCACCTCCATTCGGAGGGTGTCGGAACTTGCGGCTCTCTTCTGTCGTTCCCCCTACTTAATCTTCCATCAGGACAAAGTGGTACTTCGTCCCATGGAAAAGTTCCTACCAAAGGTTGTCTCCTCTTTCCACATCAATGAGGAGATCGTCCTACCCTCCCTTTGCCCAGCCCCATCTCATTCTCGAGAGAAGAGATTGCACAATCTGGAATTAGTCAGGGCTCTCCGTACCTACCTTTCGCGTCCTTTTGACGAGTGGACTCCCTCTTCGTGGTCCCTCATGGTCCTCGCAAGGGTTTGGCAGCCTCTAAGGCTACAATTGTCCGGTGGATTCGCTCCACTATCTCGGAGGCATATTGCATTAAACAGGTTCCTTGTCCATCCAGACTAAGGGCACATTCCACTAGAGCAGTGGGAGCTTCCTGGGCTGTCAGACATCAGGCTTCTGCAGCATAGATTTTAGATTTGCAAAGCGGCCACCTGGTCGTCAGTCACACTTTTGTTAAATTTTCCAAAGTTCATACTCAAGCATCTGCAGATGCCGTTCTGGGGCACAAGATTCTAGAGGCCGCCGTGGTCTGAGTTCGCCCGAATATTTCTGTAATTACACACACCCGACGGGACTGCGTTTGTACGTCCCAAGGTCTTCCTGTGTCCCCCAATGAAGCGATTAAGAAAAGGGGATTTTTGGTACTCACCGTAAAATCCTTTCCTTGGAGCTTCAATTGGGGACACAGTTCCCTCCCTGTGTATATAGTTGAGCAAGTTGATGGTTTTATGGTTGCTCCTACTGCTATTCTCACTAACTGAGTTGCATTTGTGCCAGTATGTGGGTGTATACTGCTGGGGAGGAGTTGCTTTTCTGTTATTTTGCATAGTGTCAGCCTCCTGATGGCAGCAAGCATACACCCAAGGTCTTCCTGTGTCCTCCAATTGAAGCTCCAAGAAAAGGATTTTACAGTGAGTACCAAAAATCCTCTTATGCTAATTCACTGTCCCTTGTGGTTAAACTGGTATAGTTGTTAGTTTACTTAGTGAGTATAAGTTAAGGTATTTCAGAGGTAGATATTAACCAAATGAGACTGAACATACTCTATTTTTAGGTATGTGAACTATCTACCCTTAAGAGGGTTATGTGGTTTAAGTCTTTACATCACAAGGGTTGATAGTACAATGCTTTGCTTATGAGAAAGAGAGAGGCCAGGGATGGAGGGCCCTTATGAGAAGATATGCTTAGGATTCCTCTGAAATTCAGATCCTTGTAATGCAATATATTAAGATTTCCCTATTTGTGGGTCTTAGATATGAACATCTAAATAACAGTAATGCAGATCAGACCCTTATGAGGAGAGATGTTTAGGGTTTCTCTGCATATCAGACTCTTTTGATCTGGTATAGTTTGATTCTCCTTATTTATGAGGCTCGAACAAGTAATTAATAGAAATGCAGGTCAGACCCTTATGAGGAGATATGCATGGAATTCCTTTGCAAATCAAACCCTTATATTATTTTCAGATTCCACTTGTTTTGGGCTCTGGGTATGAGTGGATAAATGATAATGATATTCATCAGCACCTTACAAGAGGAAGTTCTACAGGCCCCTCTGACGGTCAGACCTTTATGGTGTGGTATGCTCAGATTCACCTTATTTATGGGGTCTTGATATGAATAGTTAAATAATAGTAATGTAGTACAGACCCGTATGAGTGAATATACTTGGGTTTCCTCTACAGATCAGACCCTTATAAATGGTATGCTCAGGTTCCACTTATTAGTAGGGTCTTTTTGTGTGATAGCAATTAGTTATAGTGCAGGTTAGGCCCTTGTACTTTGGGTCGTGGGAGGTGTAGCACAGTGGCGCACTTATAGCATGCAGCTGAGGCTATAAACATAAGCTTACATTGGGCATCATGTGTGGCACAGGAATCTCCCATCCCCCGTGCCATGTGTTGCTTTGCTGCTATGGAAACCTGAAAACAAATAACAGTGTATGTCGGGTTATGCAGTTCCTCGGTCTGCGCGGCCCGTGTGCATGGGGGGCCCTCCTGCCCTGCTTGATTAAAGATCGGCATGGACTGTTAACGGTAGGTGGGCTGCACCTAATGGCTACGAGCAGGGGTCCATCACCGTCCGGATCTACGTGGCTTGACTACGTGGCAGGCTCCTCTGCCTGGTCTGTTATATGCCACAATGGTGCAAATAAATCTTGACAGGTCGCTGTTAAAGAGTCAGTCCAGTGTTTGCTGGAAGCGCTGGCAGTATACTGGAAATACGAGCCAAGAGGCTTGAGGGCAGTGGTGACAATAAAATTGGCATAGCAGTGTGGGAAGATCAGCCCAGTGTCTGTGGAAGACACTGACAAGGCACTGTGATCCTGTGCAGAGAAGCTTGTGAGCAGCGGTGAACACAGAGCCAGCTGATCGTTGTGACAGATTTCAGCCCGGTGTCTGTGGGGAGGGTTGGTGCAGCACTTGAGACCCTTGCAGAGAAGCTTGGGAGAGGTGCAGGTCCGTCAGCCTGATGATTTGCTAGGCAATGATTTGTCTCCTGATGCAGACCGCAGCTCCCTCGGTGATGTCAGCGTTTTTTTCTCAGCCGGTGGGCGTTTCCTTTCTCTGAAGAAGCCGTCGCTATAGCAATCAGCGCTTTGCAGAGTCTAGCGCTTATGGTCCTGATGGCTGCATCTACATTTTAAGCTGGCGGATCACTCCGCCTCCCCGCTGTTTATGATAGTAATGATCAAATAGACCAAGCGCCGGTATATGGGGATTAAGTCAGTTTAACGGTGATTGGTTTTTGCCTAAGGGAGCTCACTGAGGGGAGCTCTTGAGCAGCTATTGCAGTGGGAGCCTGTCGGTGCAGTAAGAATATGGCTGGGAATACCGCTGCCAGGGGTCGGAGGAAAGTCAGGGTGGGATAGTAATGTTAGTCTAGAGAAAGAAATCTAAAGCTCACCTGGTTGTATAAGAGCTGTAAGATTTTGCTTTTGTTTGCTAGATTCTTGCAGCTGTGGTTGGAGTGTTGATGCTGTATATCCCTGTTAGGGAACAGAGGGGGGAGTTGACACAGACTATTATGGCTCCTTAGGGCTGCATCATGGGTTCAGGCCTCCTTATAAGAATCCAGATGAATCACCCCACGTGGGGTCAAAGTGATCCCTGTGCACCCTGGGCTCTGTCCTGTTGCTTGTGTTGGAAGATGAGGCTTTAAAAAGACTAAAATCCCAGTTGCTGGTGAAAAGAAGCAGGAGCATCAAGTTCCTGTGTCTTCACATGAGGTAGCAGGCCACGCCCTCCTGTACCTTTTCTTTCTACCCACCCAGGGACTGCTTTAGGATGTCCTTGGGTCCTGTGTCCCCCAATGAGGCGATTGAGAAAAGAAGATTTTTGTGTGTACTTACCATAAAATCCTTTTGTCTGAGCCTCTAATTGGGGGATACAGCACCCTCCCTGTTGCCCATTCCAGGCCATTTTGTATTCTTTATGATTGGTCTGAGTTCTCCTATGGTTGCCTTTTTGCAGGCCTATTTTTTGGCTCTCGTACTGCTTTGGTCACTCAACTGGTTTGGCTTGTGCCAGCCAGGGGGTGTATAGTGCAGGGGAGGGGTTACTCTTTTTTTCAGATTCTATTTAGTGTCAGCCTCCTGGTGAACTGCAGCACACCTCCCATGGTCCTGTGTCCCCCAATTAGAGGCTCAGAGAAAAGGATTTTACGTTTAGTGTTTCGACCAGAGCTGGGGTGCATGGGGTACTCGGTCACCGGGGCTTCTGTGTGGGATGTCACGGATGGTCGGTATCCCCGGTGCCGTGCCCTGGCGAACAATTATACCAGGTGTTGTTGGTAAACGGTGGGGGTGAAAGGGGGTTATTTACAGGGGAACGTGACGCCACCTGTAGAGTCCGGTAAGGTGGTACCGGCGCTGCCAGCCGGCCGCTGAGGTGATGGAGGGGGCGGCAGTGTGTGGTACAGCTCCCCACAGGTGGAGCTTTACCTCAGGGCAGCTATGATGGTGAGACGGTGAGGGAGGACAGTGATGGTAAATGGTGGTGCAGTTCTTACCCCTCTGCTGTAGATGTTGATGATGTTAAGTCCTTTGAGCTGCGGCAGGAAGAATAACAGAAACCGTTTCCATTTTAACTTTGCTTTACTCGGTACCGGCTGATGGCATAACAATACACGGTACAGTTTGGTTTAGGGTGTTGTTACCAACTCAGGATTTCTCTTAAGGAGTCTTTAGATGTTCTTTCTCTGTCTTTCAGGGTTTCTATTCTCTTTCTAGATCTTTCTGTCTTTCCCACCTTTGAAGAACTCACCCGCCAGTCCTGCAGTCTGTGTCTAGTAGGCTTAACTTGACTATTACCGGTCCAAATGGGAACAGCAGAAACGCACAAGTTTCCCACCTGACACCGGGTTTTAGTCTTTCCTCACTAGTGTAGGACCGTCTTTTGGGCATGATGGGTGAGGTACCTTTGTGGGGCTGTCAGCAACCCGGTCCTGTTGGGCCTGCAGCTCGTCGGCTTCGCAGTCAGGGCTGAACTCCTGGCTGCCTCGGTTGTCCGTGTCACCTGTGTACCCTCAACATGACCAGCTGGCTCCTACCAGTCTTGGTCCGTTGCCATCTGTCCTGGGCCCCCTCATAAAGATGGGGTACCCTCCACTCAGCTGAGCCGCCAGGCGTGACCACACGGTCTGCCTTCCCAAGCCGTCTGAGGTAAATTCTTAACTGTCACTCTGCTCTATCCTAAGCTCCGCCCACCACCTGTGGAACCTACCATAAAGTCAGTTTCCCTACACTAAGTGGTGTGGTCCTAGGTGAGTGCTAAAAATAGACTCCATAAGCATTAAATCGTAACCTGGCAACTTACAAGTAAAAACACATTTTATATTCAAGTGTAATACCATTCTGTGGCGCATACCTGCAGGGGCGCCACACACCCCCTTGGTGAAACACACCCGTCCGCGGGTGTCAAACCAAACCTGGAATAAAATGCATTTTACATATAACATTGAACATTTAAAACAGATATCAACAATAAGATTGCTTCTTTTCTTCCCTATTAGGAAGGCGCATTGCTTATAACGTTGCATCAAACTTTGACTATAATCTAGTCCATACTGGCCCAACTGGGACCAGGTAACAAGTTCTTTGGTTACTGTCCATCAAGTGCTGAAAAAGGAAAAAGAAACAGTGCAATTCCAGAAAAATATGCATTTTAAACAATTCTGCTCACACTTTGAACAGTGCAATACCGGGTTAACTCTTTATTACTCAACTTACTGACCCGGTTTGCAAACCTCCCACTGAGACCTGCGTGGCGTTTATTTATCCCCACAATACAGGTCCCGGTCCAGGTGGCCCTGGGGAACTGCAGATAGATGGACTCTCCTCTCTCCAACCGTTGCTGCTGATGCTGGTACCGCGACCCTCCATAGCTCGCGGGGCCCGGCCTCCTCCGTACCACCGGCTCCTCCTCCGTCAGCTCGGGCTCCTTCAGGAACTGGATGAAGTCCTCCGCCTCGGTGATATCCTCCTTTCCGGGCTCCACAAGGGGTGCATAAACCGGTCCCAGGGAATCAGCAGCTGGGACTGCCATTGCCTCACAGCCGGTTACAGGTAACAGGTCCGGAGCCTGACCAGGTATATTGAGTCCGCTCCCGGCCGCATCCTGCTTAGTTCTTATAGTCCATAACCGGTGTGGGCTGGCGCTCGACCCGCCCCCTTGGTTGATTGAGAGCAATGGGGGCGGGGAGACTTTCTGACGCCTCTTAAATGGCCCAAGTATGCTGAGGGGCCGAGGCACACCCCTAGGCCGGCGCATTGTTGTTACTGCGCTTTTAAGCCCGCCACAAAGTTCTAATGGGCAAGTCCTTCGGGCTTTTCCGGAGCCCGCCACTGCCTTCGTCACTCCTCGGCAGAGCGAAGGGGGCGGGGCTTATCTTCCCGCTCTTTCTCCTGCTGCAGTGACGCAGTTTGAATTTTGTGAGGCGATGTAATGGCGGCTCGGCACAGTTCTTATAATCCACACAGTTAAACAGTAATAAAGTTCTTAAGGCACACTTCACCTGGTAGGTACCAGGCTGGCTCATCCTGTTCGTGACGCCAATTTGTTTCGACCAGAGCTGGGGTGCATGGGGTACTCGGTCACCGGGGCTTCTGTGTGGGATGTCACGGATGGTCGGTATCCCCGGTGCCGTGCCCTGGCGAACAATTATACCAGGTGTTGTTGGTAAACGGTGGGGGTGAAAGGGGGTTATTTACAGGGGAACGTGACGCCACCTGTAGAGTCCGGTAAGGTGGTACCGGCGCTGCCAGCCGGCCGCTGAGGTGATGGAGGGGGCGGCAGTGTGTGGTACAGCTCCCCACAGGTGGAGCTTTACCTCAGGGCAGCTATGATGGTGAGACGGTGAGGGAGGACAGTGATGGTAAATGGTGGTGCAGTTCTTACCCCTCTGCTGTAGATGTTGATGATGTTAAGTCCTTTGAGCTGCGGCAGGAAGAATAACAGAAACCGTTTCCATTTTAACTTTGCTTTACTCGGTACCGGCTGATGGCATAACAATACACGGTACAGTTTGGTTTAGGGTGTTGTTACCAACTCAGGATTTCTCTTAAGGAGTCTTTAGATGTTCTTTCTCTGTCTTTCAGGGTTTCTATTCTCTTTCTAGATCTTTCTGTCTTTCCCACCTTTGAAGAACTCACCCGCCAGTCCTGCAGTCTGTGTCTAGTAGGCTTAACTTGACTATTACCGGTCCAAATGGGAACAGCAGAAACGCACAAGTTTCCCACCTGACACCGGGTTTTAGTCTTTCCTCACTAGTGTAGGACCGTCTTTTGGGCATGATGGGTGAGGTACCTTTGTGGGGCTGTCAGCAACCCGGTCCTGTTGGGCCTGCAGCTCGTCGGCTTCGCAGTCAGGGCTGAACTCCTGGCTGCCTCGGTTGTCCGTGTCACCTGTGTACCCTCAACATGACCAGCTGGCTCCTACCAGTCTTGGTCCGTTGCCATCTGTCCTGGGCCCCCTCATAAAGATGGGGTACCCTCCACTCAGCTGAGCCGCCAGGCGTGACCACACGGTCTGCCTTCCCAAGCCGTCTGAGGTAAATTCTTAACTGTCACTCTGCTCTATCCTAAGCTCCGCCCACCACCTGTGGAACCTACCATAAAGTCAGTTTCCCCTACACTAAGTGGTGTGGTCCTAGGTGAGTGCTAAAAATAGACTCCATAAGCATTAAATCGTAACCTGGCAACTTACAAGTAAAAACACATTTTATATTCAAGTGTAATACCATTCTGTGGCGCATACCTGCAGGGGCGCCACATTAGTACACACAAAAATCTCCTTTTTTCTGGAACATCAGATGACAGATATCGAGGTTTCATTTTATTTAACTTACTAGCTGGGTGCCCGATGCACATGCATCGGGATTCTAGAAGAGCGAGTCTCTGACTCGCAATGGCCGCTTAGCGGCCAATGCTTCGCGCTGCTAAGGCGACTCGCCATGCCCGCTGCGCGGGCATAGCGAGTCGCCTTAGAACTGCTCGCAATGGCCGCTGCGCGGCCAATGCTTCGGGCGTATCCACATGACGACACTGACTCGCAGTGCGAGCGGACTCAAGAAGGGGCAAAAAACCCATTCGTGATTATATAATAGATGACCTAGATGTCCAGATAGACTACTATGCAGGGGTGATTACCTTTAAACTGGCAATCACTCTTATACACAAGATCACATACTGTCTATCGCTACTGTGTTCTCTGAAAAAGCAGTCATGATATGTGTGACACTGGCTTATCTACAGGAAAAAGCGATCGTCTATTAGTAATCGAACATGCCCAATTGATAGCTTCCCCAATGATCAGTTGTCCCAATAAATATTAGGCTGTTGCCCAAGCTAGTTGATTCGCTTCATTTTAATATGTATGTGGGGGCGTTTAACCTTTTATTTTAAGTTTGCTTCCCTGTCCAGAGTTGATGTTTTTTTTATGTTTTTGTAGATGAAAGGCCCAGAGGGTGGAGATAATGCTGATAGTAACTCAGCATTAACCATGCCGGTCATCCCCATGAACACCATTGCAGAAGCTGTCATCGAAATGATCAACAGAGGACAAATCCAGATAACAATTAATGGATTTAATATTAGCAATGGCCTGGCGACAACACAGGTGTGTGCATGGCAACTGCAGCTTCTCCCTTCTATGTGCTCTGTACATTCTTAGGGTGGTTTCACACTTATATTTGTTTGTCTTAGGGTCCTTTCACACTAGCGTTTATTTGAAATCGCGGCAGATGCGGTGAAAAAAACTGCATCTGCCGCGATTACCGCATACCGGCTGCACTTGCGGCACAGTTGCGGCAAGCCCCATACAATGTATAGGCGGGCTTGCGGCAGGTGCGGCAAGTGCGGTTTTGGCACTTGCGGCAGGTGCGGCCGCGAAAAACCCGTGGTTTTTTTTGCGGCCGCACCTGCCGCAAGTGCCAAAACCGCACTTTCCGCACCTGCCGCAAGCCCGCCTATACATTGTATGGGGCTTGCCGCAACCGTGCCGCAAGTGCGGCCGGTATGCGGTAATCGCGGCAGATGCGTTTTTTTCACCGCATCTGCCGCGATTTCAAATAAACGCTAGTGTGAAAGGACCCTTACACGCATATCCGTCCAAATCCTGAAGCATCCTGATCAGACATGTGTCACTATACTTAAAATGGGGCTGCAGGTGCATGCAGTGGCATCAGGATTTAGCCTGATCTGACCACATCAGTTTTCTTTTTCTTTCCTTTTTATTTTTTTTTTGTCACACACTTTTCACACATGAAGTAGCATTTTTGGGAGGGGACTAAAATTTTCATGCGTCTGGATTAATCTGCAAATAGAATGTTGTCCAATGGTGGATGGATCTGGAAGGGGCAGATCCAGATTTGTTTATCATCACTGAGCATGCACCTGAACAACATCGACTCCCGCCTCAGAAAAAGGGCATGTGCCCTATGTTATTGTGCAAAAATGTTAATAAAATTTGTGTGGATGCTTATAATATGCGAGAACCTGGTGAAGGGGCTGCACGTGTGGTTTAAAACCACTACTTTATTACAATCACAGTTTAAAGTCTGGTCGGGTTTTGCCAGCTCTGTGGGACTTCTACGCCACTGCTACACATAGAAGTGGCAGATCTCCTTTGCCACTTCTGACCGGTCTGTGCGAAGAAGTCCCTCTGCACCGGCAAAACCCGACAGCGCTTCAAACAGTGATTGTAATAAAGTAGTGGTTTTAAACCACTTGTGCAGCCTTTCACCAGGTGCCCACATATTATAAGCATGCATACAATAAATTATTACATTTTCTCTCCCCTTCTCCCCGGCTGGATCAGGCTGTGGTTGCATGCATTTACAGATGCACGGCCAGATCCGGATGAACCCGTTTTCATTCTGATCTGGTTGAGCCGCTAGTTTGAAACTAGCATTAGGCCCCTTTCACATCAGCGTTTTTGCTCATTTGCGGCAGATTGACCTCATCTGCCGCATAAAGGCTGCACTTGCGGCAAGCCCCATTCATTCTCTATGGGACTTGCGGCAGGTGTGGCAAATGCGTTTTTTGCCGCGATCCGGCACTTGTCAAAATAAATCATAGCTAGCAGTGTTTTTTTCACATGCGGCAAACTGCATTTGCCACGCCTGACCGCAAGCCCATAGAGAATGAATGGGGCTTGCCACAAGTGCAGCAGTTACGCGACAGGTGCGGTAAATCTGCTGGATCTGACCGCAAATTAAAAAAAACCGCTGATGTGAAAGGGACCTTCATCGAGCAATAATCAGTGTAACATTTCTTTGTGAGTTTTATACAATGAAAACCATTTCTCTTCCTCCCAGATTAATAATAAAGCCGCTACCGGCGAGGAGGTTCCTCGTACCATCATTGTTACCACCCGCTCACAGTATGGCCTGCCAGAAGATGCCGTGGTGTACTGCAACTTTAATCAGCTTTACAAGATCGATCCTCCCACACTGCAGATGTGGGCTAATGTAAGTAGCAAAAATTTGGACAGTAAGTGGATGGCTGCAAGATCCTCAATATGGGACACATTTCAAATGCCTAATATCCCTATGGTGCTGACCATTATATCTACTTACATAATTACCTTGTGTTCGGATGTCCTCCTATCATGCACCACAGTAAATGTGCATGCATATACCAGTTGGGCACCGAAACACTGAAGCAGCCGCCATCTTTGGACACCTGGCTATACAAAGACTACAGCGGCGTGACCCGACACGTGCATGTGCACTTACTCATGCCGTTGCCATCTTTGGACACCGGAGGGAGGGGGCACAAAGAAGAGAGCACATGAGGGAAGACACACAGGGAGAGAGACGCGCAGTGAGAACACAAAGGAAGGGAGAAGACTGACACGGAGAGAGCGCGCAGGAGAGACAGTCAAGGAGAAGCAGGGAGAGAGATGGCTGCCACCTCCAGTGCCACAGAACCTGCCCCCCTCTTGATGTCATCACTTTCCAGGCGTGATTGTATTGAGCCCATATCTAGTGTGTTATTAGTGTTTTTTCCTCCATGTCTTTTAAAATTGCAATGTGACTGCCCTTTCTTCATGGAGAAAAAAAGTATTTGTTTTATTCCAGATTCTGAAGAGAGTTCCTAACAGTGTTCTGTGGCTCTTAAGGTTCCCCGCGGTAGGAGAGCCGAACATCCAGCAGTATGCCCAGAACATGGGGCTGCCACAGTCCAGAATAATTTTCTCTCCAGTTGCACCTAAAGAAGAACATGTTCGAAGAGGGCAGTTGGCCGATGTGTGTTTAGATACACCATTATGCAATGGGCACACCACTGGAATGGATGTCCTATGGGCTGGGACTCCAATGGTCACCATGCCAGGTAAAGGACTATCACTAATTTCTAAAGCTCTGTGATGTTTCATTGTCTTGAATCTGTCACAAGCTGATATTTATTGGACTGTTGGATTAATTGAAGGTATTATGGTCCCTGTGCAGAGATTGTTTCTTTGGCCTGTTAATTTCTAACCTCTTCTGTTACTGTAAGGTTGGACTTACTGGTACATGTCTGTTGTAGGTGACACCCTTGCGTCTCGGGTCGCTGCTTCACAGCTGACCTGTCTTGGATGCCCAGAGTTAATTGCTAAAAGCAGGCAAGAATATGAAGATACCGCTGTGAAATTGGGCGTTGACTTAGAATAGTAAGTAATATGAATGGAGGCATTCTTTCACTTGCTTTATGAGTAGTACAAGATATGTAATGTCTATGTATGGGGAGACTTCCTTACCTGTGCACACAGATATTCATAGATACAAACTTTTAAACAGTGTTGCTGAAAATAAATTTTTGGTGGCACCTGATGGTGTAAACATTGTGTAATGTGATCAATGAGTTGCTTTGGCCAGTTAATTTGAAAATAATACTAGTCTGTTTTCACATGTCCTGGGTAAAGTACACACTCATCGTCTGCCTCTTGAGACACAAAGCAAAAAACTGGCTTGATTTCCTATTCGGGGTGTACACTGCGAAAGAGGAGCTAACTTTTTTTGCATTATAGTTTGCCTAATGTCGCCTTTTAGTGGCAGCAGCATATACGCATGGTCCTGTGTCCCACAATGAAGCGAGAGCGAAAACCTTATGTTCAGTCCAATAGTCACAGAAGGTGCCACCATTTTTGGCTTAAGCCAAGAATACAGACTATGTAAAATTGTTTTTCAAAGGGTATGTGGCAGAACGATCTAACCTTCACTCCCTGGCCATATTGTAATGTTGCTCTTTAAGATCTCATCCGCACCTTTACCCTTATGCAATCTGTTGCTCCTTGGCTGATAAATTGCTTTCATTTTTGCGCCAGGGATACAGAGACTTGATAAATGCTTAAATAAAACTTATATTTAAAAAAAAAAATTCAGATTCCCTTTTGCAAGTTTCCTCCCTTTGATGCAAGCTCGCACCATCCCCTACACATTTTAGCTGATCTGATCTGTTGACATGTGCAGCCAACAGGACCAAGTGGATCAGCTATCCGATTTGTACTGCTAACCCATTAGATCACGCTGTCAATCACTGACAGAGCAATCTACAGCACCGCGGCAGGGACCGCGCTATTCCCTGCCGGCATCAGCGGTCCTGTGATGCGATTACATGGCTTTGATGTGTTGCTATGGCAGTCAAGGGTGAGCTGATGACCCAGGACGCTGTCATGATTCACTTCCTGTAAGCAATGCTGCAGAAAGTGATAATTTCTCCTGTTCAAAGCTGTGGAGCATCACAGCTGTGATAAGGAGAAGCGCTCAGACACTGCAGTGCCAAAGCACCATAAGGGGGCAAGTGAAATAAAGAAGTAAAATTAAAAAAAATTTAAAATCACCCCCCTTTTGCGCCATTGTAAATAAAACTATAAAAATACACATTTCATATCACCGCATTCAGCAATAGTTTTATAGTTTTTTAAGGTGATAGTAGACTTTTAAGTCCATCTAGTTCATCCCATAACCTAACATGCTGATCCAGAGGAAGGGAAGACCTCATGGGGCAAACACTAAGCTCCACATTGGGGAGAAAAAATTTCCTTCCTGACTGCACATACGGCAATCAGACTAGTTTCCTGGATCAATGCTCTATCAAAGAATCTTGAAAATATAATATTACATATTATATTTTTCAATAAAGGCATCCAGGCCCTTCTTAAATTTTAGTAGTGAATCACTCATTACTAGGGATGGGTGAACCCGAACTGTAAAGTTCTGGACCTGTACCGAACATGTTCGGTCACAAAGTCCAGAAAACGGGTTTCCATGGAAAGCTTGGTTCCAGCCCCCAGCTGCCTAGTTGTACCTGACTGGACCCAAAAATAGGGCAAAGTCCTAGCACAGTATTCTAAGGGTTGGTCGCGCTAGTGAGGCTGGTTTCACACTGACTGATCAGGGTTCATCAGGTTTTGTGTGCCAAAACCAGGAGTGTCTCCAAAACTCAGAACAGGTGTCAATCTATCAATTCTAGTTTTTCTCTGAAAGTTTCACTCCTGGTTTTGGCACACAAACCGGATGGAACCTGATCGGGAAAAAACTGCAGTGTGAAGCCAGCCTTACTTCTATAGAGGTAAAATTATGTACTCCTTATGAGCATCTATGCCTTTTAATGCATCCCATTATTTTATTTGCCTTTGCAGCAGCTGCCTGACACTGGCCACTAAATGTGAGTTTGTCATCTACCCATACACCCAGGTCTTTTTCAGTGATAGTTTTGCCAAGTGTTTTACAATTAAGCACATAATTATACCTTTTGTTTCCTCTGCCCAAGTGCATGACTTTACATTTATCCCCATTAAACTCGAGAAATTCCTGATCTATCAAAATAAACTTCGTAATGGAAAAATAAGTCTGAATGCCAAAATGACATTTTTTTTGGTTGCCACAACATTGTAATAATGGGCGATCAAAACATCACACCTACACAAAAATGGTATTACTAAAAACGTCACCTCAAGACACATAAAATAAGCCATTATACAGCCCCAGATCCCAAAATATGAGAATGTTATGAATCACGGAATATGGCACAAAAAGCGCAATTCTTTTTCAATAAGCCCACATATGTCTATATTGAGGAATAATAAAAAAAGTTATGGCTCTTGGAAGAAGGGGAAGAAAAAAATAAAAACTGGAAATTGGAAAATCACCTGGGGGTGAAGGGGTTAGTGGACAGACTACAAAAATGTATTCCTGAATTTGATATTGATGGTCTCATTAGGATCAGTCTCAAATTGGTGAGTTTCCTGCTCCCTCACTGATCAGTTGATAATAAGTATCTCCCATGTATTGTTTACCAGGTGATAAATAAAACCATATAATTACTGGCTGTGTCTAGGATTTAAAACCTCTTTTTCTAACAAAATTGTGGTTTTCTTTTTCATGCAGCCTGAAAAAGATTCGTGCAAAGGTGTGGAAACAAAGGATATCCAGTCCCCTATTCAATACCAAACAGTACACTATGGATTTGGAGAGGTTATACTTACTAATGTGGGAGCATTCTGCAGCTGGTAATAAACCTGATCATCTCATCAAGCCAGTGGAAGTCACAGAATCTGCGTAATGTTTCCACAGTGAGATCACCGTACTATGAAGACACGTGCAATTCAGTTGTTTTCTTATTGTTTCTCTTGCTAAACTTACAGGGAATCTTGCGAATCAGCCATCCAGTTACAACTTCACGGACACATTTGTTCTTGAGAAAATTTTTAGTTTTGTCTTGCGATAAACATATTTCAAGTTGGGCTTTTGAAGATGAGTTTGTGTGTCTGCTAGCTCAAAACATTAATCTCCGCTTGAATCTTGTAGCTAACTGTGCAGGTTGAAAGAGTTAAAAACAAATCACAAAGCATCATTAATGGTGTTCTAGTCGTTTTTATAGGTTTTATAAACCACTTGTAGCCTTTTAACGTCTGACATTTGTTTACAAGCAGGCCTGTTTGTGTGTGCTTTGGTATAAATGAACTGTCTCCCTTCAGATATGTGCTTTGCCATTTTCTCAGCCTGTTTTCACAGTAAACGTGTATAATCCAAATTCATAAATTCTACGAATGGAAAGTGCACAGCCAAAATGACCTGCGCTGCCGTCCTGTGGAGGAGTGTAAAGCACACATATTGCAAATTCTACTAGTGTCCCATGTACTTAATGGACTAATGCGATATATTTGGTGTATTTACTTGTACTTGCACGCAGTGGACTCTAAGATGTTCTTCATACAGAATTCTGTTTGGAAACATTTCTATCCATTTTTCATTGACGTTGTATGGATGTGGTTCATTGGTTGTGTGGAAAATAAGCATGTGCCGCAACAGATTAGATAAATTAATGCGCCTCTGCACATTGCCTATTTGGTTTAATAAACTCTGTTGGCTTTTCAGCTGTATAATTGACTCTTTATTTGTGTGTAATTTAGATTTGTGTTCAGTAAAATTTATATAGCTTTATGTCTAGTCAAGAAAAGAATGACATAAAACTATTTGCTTTTCTGTCTTGACAGAGTAAATAGTAATCTACTGATAAACTGAGATCATGCAATCCATAGAGAGATGGTATAAGAACTATGGACCATGCAACTTAGGCTGCTTTCACATCACGTATTTTTTTCCTGTCGTATGATCCTACTTTTTGTAGGACCCCACGGACAGGAAAGGACACCACAGGGGGTGACCTATTCTGTGTCTGGGTCCGTGATTATCACAGATCCGGACACAGCGGGGCGCTTTCACTTCCGCAATGTATAATATGCATTGCAGAAGTGAAATATAGTATAAAAGAAAGAGTTAAAAATAAAAAATCAGTATTCTCACCTATCCACGATCCACCGCTGCTCCAGCAAGGTCCGGGTGCTTATAGGACCTGCTGTGATGTCACAAGCTGATCAGCTGATCGGGTCACATGACCACATTTACCGCCGTAACTGCGGTCATGTGACCTGATGATGCTGCCGGATTGTGACATCACCGCAGGTCCTGTAATCACCCGGACCTTGCTGGAGGCAGCGGTGAAACGCGGATAGGTGAGAATACTGATTTTTTTTTTTTTTTTTTTTTTTTTTTTTACTCTTTCACTTAATTTCACTTCTGCAATGTATGTATAGTATATTGCAGAAGTGAAATTAGACGGTTAAGAGCAATGTTAGTGTACTGAGCATGCTCCGTACACTTAAATCAGGTCAGAGGAACGATCAGCTGTTTCCTCGGAACCGCGCTCATAGGCCCCCATGTTAAATCCCGAGGATAGGATCGGATTTGGCCTAATTGCCATCTGATTTTGTGGGATCTGATTTTTTTCTGTGCCCAAAATCGGAGCAGTATCCGATTTTGGTTACAGCAAAAAATCAGATCCCACAAAATCAGATGGCAATTAGGCCAAATCCGATCCTATCCGACCCCCATAGGATAATATGGGGGCAAATCAGATCCGTGGCTGTCTGATTTACATCGGACAGCCACGGATGGAAGAAAATCGCAATGTGAAAGCAGCCTTAGGCTGGCTTCACACCATGGTTTTGATCTTGTCCATGGGGATCCTGTTGTTTGCAGGACCACACGGACAGGAACAGACAGGTCCGGATTGTAACTCCGGATGCCATTTCTGTGTCCATATCCTGGATTTTGAGGGATCCAGACACAAAAGGAGCTGGGGGGAGCTGAGCCAGACAAGTGGTGTCTGTGCTGTTACTTTCACTTTAGCAGTGTATCTACATACACTGCTAAAGTGAAATTAAAGAAAAAAATGGTTCAAAATAATAATAATAAAAAAAAAAAAAGCTCATCCCTTTGCCGACTGTCCTGCAATGCGAGGCGTCCACCTCCAATGGCTGCAAAGGACCTTAATCAGCTGACTGGGAAGGGGCAGCAACCTGATCAGCTGATGAGTCACATGACAGCATCAGCTGCGTGGTTTAAATTGCCCGCCAAAACCGATTGGTTTTGACGATATTGTGATTTATTGACATGCACTTGTAATTTTGTAAGATCCTTTTTTTTTTTTTTTTTGCAGGGTGAGTTCTTCTTTGAATGACACCATTGATTTTATCATTTGATGTACTAGTACAGGGGAAAAAAATGCAAGTGTGGCAAAATAGAAAAAAGTGAAAATCTGCAATGTTTTTGGGGGTTTTCTATTTACAGCATTAATTTTACCATTAAACTGGCCTGGCAGTACAATTCTCCAGGTCAGTACAATTACGTAGATGCCAAACATGTATAGTTCTTGTTTTTTAAGCGGTGAAAAAAAACTAACAAAAAAATAAATCTTGGTCACAACATGACTTTCCAAGGACTGTAATGTTTTAAAGCTTTTGGACCTTGAGCTGTGCGAGGGCTATACACTATGTTTTCATTGCCTGTTATTACATTTTTTTTGCTCGCTACACTGTTTACCGATCATAATTATTTTTTTTATTTTGATCAGAGATTTTTGAACGCAGCAATAGCAAATTTTTTCTTCGTTTGTTTTATTTTCAATAAAAAGGGGCAAAAGGGATCATTTGAACTTTTTCATTTGTCATATTTTTATTCATTTTTTTTTTTCTTCTCTAGATCCCTAAGGGGACTTGGGAGCTGTGACCATATGGTCACTTGTGTTGTACATAGGGGTATGTAGAAGCAGAAATCACAATCTGCTATGAATGATGGCTCACTGCTGGTGATCACAGGAGGATTGAGACAACAGACACAGGGCTCATTAGATCCCTGGCTGTCATGACAACCCATCAGCGCTCTGCGATCATATCATGGGTGCGCCGATGGGCGCGGGGAATGACACGCCCCCTATAGTCACGTGTTAGATTGCTCTGTCAGAACCAGATCAGCTATATATTAAATAATGACCGGCATCACCTGCATGTAAAGTTGCAAGCAAAAAATACATACACCAAGAGAATAAACATGAAGTGTGAACTAGCTAAATGGCTATGAAACAGGGCTATGTACAACTAAGATAATGCATATATGACAAAGAAACACAGTAAATACTGCTCTGGATTATAGAGAAAATAGAGAGACTTAGCTTCAACAATAGCCACTGCGGAAGAGCCTGGTGACCGCGACAAGGTCCTCTCATCTTACCGGGTCCTAACACTACGTTACTACATGCAATATGCAATTGCTAGAATGGGTTTTTATGCCTGTGAACTGTCCAATTAAAACCTGCTGGTTTTGGTATGTCTCTGGACCTGGGCTACAGCAAGATGGAGGGATAGGCGAGACTGCACAGCTGGGGGAGGGAGTGCGGTCAAAAAGTAATCTTACTGTATATTAAATAATGACCGGCATCACCTGCATGTAAAGGTGCAAGCAAAAAAAAAAAAGTCGGGGGGCGTGTCCTGGCCATGGAGGGAGCAGTTCACTAGTGCTTGAGCTCCGTCTCCCTGGCCGCTTTCATGACACAGTAGAGGCACTTACCCCGGCTTTTCTGGCACCACATGCTGGCGAAAAGAAGGAGCAGGCTCCCGGCTACAACACCGGACCCTTCATTCTCGTCCCCGGGCTCCATAACAAGGTATTTGAGGAGCTCAAACAAGCCCCCGGTCTCTGCTGCTGATCTCAAGATGGTGGAGCCTGCAGCTGCACAGCCCCATGCTGTATACAGTGGAGATGGAAGCGCGCACTCTGGCCTCTCTCCACAGTCGCCCCTGGTGCCTGTTCTAGTGCCCAGCAGCCTTAGAGGAAAAGATACACGCAGAAAACCACCCGGTGAGTCTGAGGAGCCTGAGAACCAGAAGTGTGATAAGAGCACAGTGATAACAGGGCGATCTCCCCTGGGCAGGGCTGAGGCTGCTGGAGCTGGGATGCCTGCAGGTGATAAATGCTGCAGCAGCAGCTCCCTGAATAGGGACACAGTGGGGAATGGAGGGAACAGCACAATAGGACACTCTAAACTAAAGGATACCTGTGAGGCTATGGTCTCTTCAATGGACCCTGTCCAGGTAGTCAGCTGCGTGGAGGTGGAAGTGCATTCTCTGACCAGACCACAATATGCAGGAGCACCACACCAGAGCCAAACACCTCCTGCTAATGGCTGTTCTGAGACCCTGTGTACTAGATCTGAACACCTGTCCCATTTGTCACCCCCGTCTATGACAAGAGGAGATGTTTCTAACCCGGATGTCCCAGAACATCATGCTGACCCGACAGGGGCTATGGGTGATCCGCCAACCTATGAAGGTGATATGTGGGAATCCTTTAAGGCACGAATAATGAACATTCCCACGAGGGAAGAATTATCTGACTTTATTACCAAAGTGGAGTCCTCCCTTAAGTCTACCACAGCATCAATCAGAGGCGAGGTCCAGGTGATTTCTGACAAGATAGCCCAGACTGACACCACTGTTGAGGACTTAACTAAACGAGTCCAAGCTCTTGAGGAAGAGGTCTCGCTTCAGAGGTCCCAACAGGAAGCCTTTCTAGACTCTATGGAGGACCTGGAAAATAGGGAGCGGAGGCAGAACATTCGGATACGAGGCCTGCCGGAGTCAGTGACACCGTCTGAGTTATGGTCCACCTTACGGGACTTATTTAATTCTATCCGGAACATCCCTGCGGAGACTGTCATCGAGTTTGACAGGGCTCACCGTTCCCTTGGACCGGTTCCTCCGGTAGGAGCGTTGCCACGTGACGTTATCTGCAGGTTCCATAGATATCAGGTTAAAGAGGAAGTTCTTATCAAAGCAAGAAGGTGCGAGGACTTATCCTTTCAGGGTTCCCAGTTGCAACTACTAGCCGACTTATCCAGACGGACTCTTCAGAAAAGGCGCACATTGAGGCCTCTCTTGGATCTCCTACGTCAGAACCAGATGTTGTATTCTTGGGGTTATCCATTCCGCCTGCAGGTTCGTCATGGTGGTCTGCTGGTCTCCCTGTCTCACCCTTTGGAGTTACGTGGTTTTCTCCTAGCCCTGGATATCTCGGACCCGGGGCTCCTGTTTCCGGACTGGCCGTCTTCCTCTTTTGATGGTATAAGTCAACAAAGATTACGTCTGCCACGGAGTAACCGTAAGAGACGGAACGGGAGAAGCAGGAACCGTCGACGCCGCAGACTCAGCGAAGAGAGCGGACTCGAAGATGGGTGACTTTTCAATATGCTTTTGTGCTGATGAGAACTTATGTATCCTCTTTTGATGCCATAATCATCTTGACAGGTTTTTTCTAATATACCGATTACATGTGTTAAGTGTTTATGCACTAATAGGTTTAGATTTTTTCCAGAGATTTGTCTCACCTCTTTCTTTCTGTACCCCCCTTCTCCATTTTTTTCCCTTTACTTTTCCCTCCTTCCTCCTTCGCCCCTTCTGATATAAATCTATGGCTTGTGTTTGCCTTTATGTTTGTTTAGAGGTCCGTATCTGGCCTCGACATCCTTCCCTTGTCCTTTCTTCCCTCACTCGCTTTCACTTCCCTTCCTAAGCCTTATACTCCTTTCTTTCTCCCCCCTCCCCCCTTCTTCTTTCCCTTCTCTGGATCTCTCATGCTACCATACCTAAGTAAACGCTCTCTATTTCCATCATAGATTCTTGTTTTACAAAGCAGTGAGCTTCCAGTCCTATAATATCCTGGGATGGGAGCCACCTCCTTTCTTTTCTAGCAATATGCCAACTTTATCTAGATAAACTTATTGCCAGATGGCCGGAGTATCGATGCTATATTAATGCTGTGTTGTTTAGTTTTTTTATTGCTTTTCTGTTTAGGCCGGGGAGATGGTTTTTCTCTGGTCGCTTGAAGTTTTTATAATTTTTTACAGCTCTGAGCACTTGCATTCTCTGGACGCAATTCCTGGGGTTTGCATCTGCTTACAGCTCCTTCCATTTGGAAAGGCAACCTCCCACGGGGACGTCACACCCTTCTCTGAGTGTGACGCTTCTGGAAAGAACATTCCCCACGTGATTGTATTCTCTATTCCTTGTCAGTCCAACAGGTTTCTCTCTCTATATCACTCTTTCTAATTCCTTCTTTCTTTTCTCTATCCCACTCGGGGTGTTGTTTAGGATAATATCCTTTGGCCGCTGAGACTTCACTTGGTGGGATTGGTATGGCGGGCGGGTCCTTTAAGATAGGGTCCTTAAATGTCAGGGGTTTTAATACCCCTCAAAAAAGAAAGCATGTCATCTCGGACATGCAGAGGAGAGGAGTGCAGGTGTTGCTTCTTCAGGAAACACATTTCAAGGAGGGCCATGTTCCTTCCTTTGGAGGGGGACAGTTCTCTGAATGGATACATTGCGTGAATCCTGAATCCAGAACCAAAGGGGTTTCTATAGCCCTACACAAGAATCTGCCATACAAAATTCTGGATTCGGTGATTGATAAAGGAGGTCGTTACATATTTCTCAAATTGTTGGTTTCTGGAACTCCGTTGACCTTAGTCAATTGGTACCTTCCTAACAGGGAACAGACTAGGGTATGTAAGACCCTCCTGACGAGGCTGGCAGACTTTGCGGAGGGGCGGGTTATCATCGGGGGTGATTTCAATTTTGTTCTTGACCCTTCCATGGACTCCACTTCTGGTCGAGGGGCGGCTCCACGTAGGCGTGTAGTGGCACTTCGGAGATTTTTATGCAGGCTCCAGCTGGTCGATGTCTGGAGGGTACTTAACCCTTCTGTTAGGGACTACACTTTTTACTCAGGTGTACACGGCTCTTATAGCCGTATTGATCTGTTCCTGGTCAGCCATGGGATTCTCTCGTGGGCACCTGAAGCCTCTATTGGCAATATTGTCCATTCGGACCACAGCCCCATTTTCTTGTCCATTGAGGTTCCCGGTCTGGCTAGGAAAGAGTGGTCCTGGAGATTAAATAGTCACCTCCTAACCGATGCAGTCTGTCTGGAGGAATTAAAATCTGACATCCGGACTTTCACTCAGACTCATGCGTCTGACTTGTCCTCTCCTACCATTAAGTGGGAAGCCCTTAAATGTGTCCTTAGGGGAACGCTAGTTAAACACGGAGCGAGGATTAAGAAACAACAATCTGAGCGGATGAGTGAATTGCTTTCCCAGATCGGCCGTTTGGAGGTGGCACATAAGACTTCTAGAAATAAAGGGGTGTTGGTTGAACTGGCATCTAAGAGATCAGAGTTGAAGACCCTCTTAGACAGCAAATACGACAGATACAAGGAGAGATCAAGGGCGTTTTTTTACAAGAAGGCTAATAGTTGTGGACGACCCCTAGCTAGGCTATTACATCCCCGGGGGGGCCCTGCGTTCATCCCCTCCATAAAAACGTCACATGGCAAGATGGTTCACAGCACGAAAGATATAGCAGGGGTTTCCAAACCTTTTACGCTGATCTTTATGCCCTGAAGGGGAAGTTTGCAGACATGCATCCTGACGCCCTACGAGCTAAAATTCAGGCATACATTTCCGAGGTGAATGTCCCATCCCTATCTGACGATGACATGCTTTCTTTGGAGAGTGACATCACAGAGGAGGAGGTGACGAACGTAGTCAAGTCATCTCCGACGTCTAGATGCTCTGGCCCAGACGGTTACACTCCCATTTTTTATAAGACCCTAATTGAGGACTTGCTGCCTCACATGCTTTCAGCATTTAAAGCACTCTTTGAAGGGGGGCAATCTCCCGCCGCAAGCCTTAGAGGCACACATTTGTGTGCTCCCCAAACCAAACAAGGATCTTACTGAGGCGGCAAGTTACCGACCGATATCTCTGCTAAACATAGATGTCAAGTTGTTTGCTAAGATATTGGCTGACAGATTATCTCTGAAGCTCCCCTCGATCGTCCATCTTGACCAAGTGGGCTTTGTTAAAGGCCGAGAGGCGCTGGACAACATCATTAGGTCTTTTCTCCTGATAGAGAAGGCTAAGATGTGGAAGTCCCCTCTTTGTCTGCTTTCCATAGACGCAGAAAAGGCCTTTGATAGGGTCCATTGGGGCTTCTTGTGGGAGGCGTTGAAGCACGTTGGCTTAGGGAGTAAATTCATAAATGGGGTTTCCTCACTGTACTCCTGCCCCTCTGCCAGGGTACGCGTCAATGGTAGCCTTTCTGGTCCCTTCTTTGTAAGAAACGGAACGAGACAAGGTTGCCCACTCTCTCCCCTGCTCTATGTCATTGTCATGGAGCACTTGGCGAAAGCCATTAGGGATAATGGAGGTATCCACGGGATTTCAGTGGGTGACACCCAACATAAGACAGCCTTGTTTGCTGATGACGTGCTTTTGTACGTCACTCGCCCTTCAGAGACCTTCCCCGCCTTGTTGCAAGAATTTAACAGGTTTGGAGACCTTAGTAATTTTAAGGTAAATTACTCCAAATCCGAGGCGTTGAACGTCTCCTTGTCTGCCTCTGAGGTGTCCTCCCTTTCCAAGGGATTCTCCTTCCGTTGGAGACCAGGTCACATCTCATATTTGGGTATCAAGTTGCCTGCTGACGTGCACGATGCCTTCCACTTGAACCACAAGGCTCTCTTGGACCGTGTTGGTACCTTGTTGGAGTCTTATAGGCCCTTGAGGATATCTTGGCTGGGGAGAATCCATGTCGTGACAATGGATATTCTCCCAAGATTTTTATATGTATTCCAGGCGGTGCCTATTTGGCCATGTGGGGCGTACTTTCGCACCATTCGCGGATTGATCTCTAGATTCGTCTGGAATGGTGCGAAGCCGCGTGTGGGCTTCGGGGTTCTGTCTTCCTTGAGGGAGACGGGAGGTGTTGGATTGCCGGACTTGCGACGTTATTGCTTAGCCGCCATTCTTGTGCGTCTGCTTGATTGGCATTACAAGGCAGACGTGAAACAGTGGATTCAGATTGAGAGGTCCGGTAGTTCAATTCCTCTATGCCATCTACAGTGGATCCCACTGGAGGCCCTCACTCCTTCTTGCCAATTGGCATATCTGACTGCTGAACTGCTGAAAGCATGGCGAGTGGCATGGGGAGACTCGAACCGGAAAAAAGTGGCCAGCTCCCTGACCCCGATCTTTCACAATCCGGCTTTCCCCCCGGGAATGACCCACCAATATTTTCTTCTGTGGCGAGCAGAGGATGATACCCGTGTGGGCCAGATTCTTCGCCATGGTGAGGTCCCTTCGTTTGCCGAATTGCAGGCATCTTCTCCAGCCGCGAGGCTGAAGTGGTGGGAGTACCTCCAACTCCGTTCTTTTGTGCGTTCTCTACCCCTTCGACGAGACCCAGACGTTACATTATCTCCCCTTGAGGCGATATTTGATACCAACCAGGGCCTACTAGGGGTATCTCAGTCATTTATTCCATCCTCTCTAGAGCAGTTGTATCAGGAGCCCACGGTTATCAACGGGCATGGGAGGCCGACTTGGGGAGGGTGTTGGATGCCCAGGACTGGGAGAGGTGTTTTATGATGACTCGAAAAACCTCAGGTTCTTGTGAAGCACTAGAAAAGTGTTATAAGATACGCCTAAGATGGTATCTCACTCCGGATAGGCTGCATCGATTTTCTCCTGCCGTTTCCCCTCTGTGCTGGAGATGTGGTCTCGAGATTGGCACAATGATTCATGTCTGGTGGAGCTGCCCCTTGATCAGTGACTTTTGGTCAAAGGTATTCCATAACTACAATCTGGTTACGGGTGGGCAAGCGGAGGTTTCCCCCGAGGTGGCCCTGCTCTCTCTGCTCCCTGGATCATGGAAGAGACAGAGGAAGGATATCCTCCGGTTCTGCCTATGTGCAGCGCGCAATGTGATCCCCCGACATTGGAGGGAGCAGATGCCTCCTTCTATTCTAGAATGGTACTCCGAGATGGAATCTCTCCGACGTTTCGAGGAGATTTCAGCTGACTTCTCTCAAACCCAAGCAGTGTATGTGAGTACCTGGACAGAATGGATATTATTCAGAGATGCCCCCAACTTTGGTGACCTCTTTACATAAGTAGTGGAGCACCTGTACCGTTCTCTATCTGCTGCCACCCGTCATTCTACATTTAACAACACATCCCATATCTCTGTCTACTCTTTTTCTCCTCCTATTATTCACTCTTTTAGCTATTCCCCCCCCCCATTCTAATTCTTCCCTATTTTCTTTTTTGACCCCTCTACTAGCTATCTTGAAAGAATTTTCTATTGCCTACTCTTCTTTCCCCTTGTTGGACTGACTCTGGTCATAAACAAGTTGCGTGTGACCTTGTATATATGTTCTTTATATTTCAAGTCTCTTATGGTAAGAGACGGAGCCAAAATTTGGTTCCCTTGTTGGAGGGGAGGACTTCCCTCCATATATTCTAGAGAGTCTTTTCGTGACCACAACTACTTGGACTTGAACTGTTAGACCTGTGGTTCATCGACTTTAACTATATTATCCTCTTCTGGAATCATACTGTTCTTTATGTTTAAGTGTACCGTAATGTATACCCTTTAATTGAAAAATGTTTAATAAATATACATTTACAAAAAAAAAAAAAAAAAAGTCTATTTTCTCTGTAATCCAGAGCAGTATTTACTATGTTCCTTTGTCATATATGCATTATCTTAGTTGTACATAGCCCTGTTTCATAGCCATGTAAGCTAGTTCACACTCATCATGTTTAGTGTTGCAGTAAATATTCTCTTAGAACCAGATCAGCTGACGTGCAAGGAAAGATGTGGGCTCGGCGTGTGCAGCAAAGGCAGGGAAACGACCTATGATGTACATAGCACATCATAGGCTGTTAAGGGGTTAATTTTCATGCATCAGCTGCTTGCATGTTTCCAAAACAGCAAATGTGTTGGCTTATTGTGTGATGAACAAACAGAAAGCGCTGAGTTGAAAGAAATCCAAAGATGACAGACAGAGTAATGGTGTACACTCTGTTTATCTAACCACTTGACTATGCGGTTCATTGTGTAAATACAACTTCATCAGGGCAGATGCAAGGTGATTTCTTTCAACTCAGTGCTTTCTGACTGTTCATCTTATCTTCCCCTGCTGGGCACTGCTAGAACCTCAGGAGAGAGCTGTCAAAGTTGGTTGTGACTCATACAACCTGACCAGGTGAGTCTTTCCACAGAAGGGGAACACCTGGTGGCTAAACTAAGGGACTTTTCACACTTGTGTTTTTTTCCTGATTTGGAAGATCAGGCAAAAACCTGATTCTTGCAGGATTCATTTTTTTTTGCCCATTCTCTTCAATGATTTCAGGAGAAAACATGAAGAAACAAGATTCTACCTGACAAAATTAAAGTGAATGGGCAAAATTCTGTAAGAATCGGGTTTTCTCCTTCGCCTCATTGGGGGACACAGGACCGTGGGTGTTATGCTGCTGTCCACTAGGAGGCGACACTAAGCAGAATCTGCAAAAGAATTACAGTGGCTCCTCCTCTGTAGCATACACCCCTGGAGCAGGCACTGCCTCACCAGTTTTTGCTTAGTGTCTGTAGGAGGCGCATCTAGATTTTATTCTCTCAATTTTTTTTCACTTTTTAATTTTTTCTTCAATAGAAGAAAAGTGGGTCCGGCGTGGCCCCCGGCATGCTCCTTTCTCGGCTACCCACTGTTGGGGCGCTGGGTTAAAGTTGAGATAGACCAGCATTCCATCCTCCTTCCTCATCTCCCCACTGATGGCGACATGAGTTAAAGTGAAGTTCTGCAGCATCTCCTCCCATGCACAGAAACAGATGTTTCCCTCGAGGACTTAAGACTGCAGAATAAGGAGCAACAGCCACCCTCCCCACTTTACCTGGTCGGTACTTGGGTTGAGACATCTTTAAGGTACCCCCATGAGATCCCTGCTGCTGCAGGATTGGAGACGTTCCCAGGCCCCCTATGGGGCTCCCCCAGGGATTTTCCCGCCATTTTCCTGGCGAGGCTCCGGGAACTCCTTGGTGGCTCTCTCCCTCCTTTCTCACCCCTGCGGGGGTCTGATAGTTAAGAGCTGCTCCAGCCCACACACGGCCCTGCAGTGCACGGCGTGGAATACTCCGCCAGGAGCAGTTGTGGGGGCCACTGTCCTTAACATGTATTTTTTTTTTACAGGGGGCCTCCGCCGCGGAAGTTCCGGAGAACCGTCCGGACTTCCGCGCCAGCCTGTCCCCATTTTCGGGGCCGCATTATAATCTAGGCCCCGGCTCGGGCCTGCATTGCTGCAGCGCCGCTCAGCCCCGCCTCCCGGCCGCCCCCCGGATGACGCTGCGGACGCGTCATCGAGAGGCGAGACAGTCATTGCTGGCGCCTTCTCGCTCTCTCGCGAGATCTCATGCGCGCCCTGAAGACTTCATATGTCCCGCCCCTCCTCCTCCGCTCTACCACGGAAGTCGGCAGTCTCCATGGCAGCAGGACGGAGTCCTGTATCAGGGGCAGGCCGCCATGCAGGTATACAAGGGATCCGCACAGGGGACATGGAACTGGTCAGATTGCTGATCAGTTACCTCCCACACTATGGGCAGCATGCGGCAGAGGTATATTATGTTCTGTAAGTGCTGCAGTACTGCTGGCCAGTCTAGTGCAGCCATAGCAGAAGTATGCAGCTCAATAGCTTACTGCTAAATAAGCTAGCCTGCTTCTCATCGTATATTGTGTCACAGTGGGAGCATTTCAGGCAGCACGAGATGGTGCTGGTGGTGCTGCCCTGCATAACAGGCCATTCCTTACTCCCCGGACTGATTCCGTCGAGCCCGTGCACTACTATGGTTTCTTCAGTTCTATTACAGCCCCTTCAGGTCTTCAGTATAACTCCGCCAGGACTTTGAGACGTCCTTAGGTCTAGAACGGTCTAGACCTAACGTTCTAGTAGGAGATCTAATGCCGTCCAGTGGTCAGGTCCTGGATATCTCCGACCACCAATTGGGACTCCAGACACACTGTGTCTTTTAAACGGACAATGACGGAACAGATATTTTGCAGATAATCCTGTTTTTCAGGGGGTTTTCCAAACACATGGCTCTCACCCTGGGAAAACTAATTAATGCACGCTGTGTCCTCAACTGGGCCACGTTATTTTAAGGCCTCCCCCAGTACCCTGACTTGCACTACCATCCTGAGGTCCCACGAACGCCGATCCTACTCTGGCGGACCAGGCAGCTCAGGTTGCAGACGCAGCTGACTACCTGATACAGCAACCCTTTGTTTGGCCAGTTGCACAGCATTAGCAACTGTCAATACTATTACATTTACCATGCACCTCCATAGCAAGAATGGTCATCACACTCTGTCTCCAAAAGACTCCCTCACAGGCTTCAGCTCCTCAGCAGACGTCTACTCCGAGAACAACTGCATGGATTGCCTTTAGATGCCACGGGAGGCAAATACACTAATCTCCCTCAGCACACTGCCAGGCGGCTCCTTCAATCGCCGCCAGCATACAAAGGAGCCTGCTGTGGGGCAGTGGGTTACGACCTCTGGCAATGACCCGATCTCGGATGCTGACCCTGGGTTCAATACCCCTTGGCCTCACGACAAAATAGGCAAAGCGGTGGAAAGAGCGGTCTCCACTTCGCTTGCCATCATTTTGTTACCCATCGACTGGCTCACCACCCCAGACTAGTGATCGATTGCCACGCTGGGGGCGATCACAGACTAACCAAAAAGGTTACTCGGCTTGGCAAAGACAGTCTCGCAATTTACGCCCAAGAGACCAAGGCCTCACAGGCCTTCTGTTCCCTTATTCCTACACCACCAGGTTACCCGGCATGCAGGACAAGTGGGTGCGAAGCCAGTCAACCCGCCCAACCATTCCTTCCTTTCAGTCCCCCAAAATTCCCAGTGAAGGCCCAAGCATTCTTTACGACAGTTAAGTCTCTTCTAAGCTCAGGAGTCATGGTACCCGTACCACGCGAGGAGTGTTTTTAGCAGTTTCGATCCCAATCTAGGTAGTCTCCAAAGAGAGAGGTACAGTACGGCCTCTACTACACCAACTCCAACTGGACAGATATGTCCAAGTCAGCCATTTCCGCGTGGACTCTCTTCACTCCATATTTGCGTCCGGGGAATAGGAATAAATTCCTCACGTCCAGGGATCTACAGGGTGCCTACCTGCAATCTACAAGAACGCTGCCAATAAATGGCATATCCTTTCGTCTTGGCTACAGGTCCAGGTGTTTCCTGAAGTATTCATACATGTCATGGCGACCATCCTGATTATTATTTTATTATACTTGCATACCTGAATGATCGGCTCATCGAAGCGCCGACCTTCTAGGAATGTGAACACAGTGTTCTCTTCACGGTGGTCTCTCTGAAAACGGATCGGCTAACTGGTCAACCCCCACAGGCGGTCTCCGATCTTACTTAAACTACAATTCACTACATCAACGGCTTAAGTCAACCTTCCCCAGGATGTGGCATGGGCCCTTCGGATATGAGTCCGTGCCCTCCTTCGCCGGGTTCCGCGGTTCTTCAGCACTGCCATAAAAGTTCTCGGCGGAATTGTGACAGCAACATCGGCAGTATCCTTCCGCAGCTACTCCTGTGCTTCATAGGAAAAGAGATACCGGTCTCTCGAAGAAAGGGTTCGCCACCTGAATCGGCCAGGCAGTCTCTCTACGGGTGACTCTGGCCACTCTCTCTCTCACGCAGGGAAAGTCTTTCTTCTTTCATGTTAGAATGTTCTGACCACCGATGCGAGCCTATTTGGATGGGGCGTGGTACCCCCCATCGCAGGTTACAGGACTTAACCACCTGGAGTCCAGTGACCTATCAGTCTATTGAAGATCGGACGATATTTCTACCACTAAAGCTCTTTGGACTTCTTCTTGCAGGCTGCCGTATCAGACTACAATCAGACAAGGGTACGGCTGTGGCATGTGAGGACCACTAAGGCGGAACCCGCAGTCTCCAGGCGATGGCAGAAGTTCATTTACTAGGCGGAATCCACAGTACTGTCGGCCATTCACATATCGTGTATGGACAATTGGAATGTGCATTTCCTCAGCTGCCAAGCGATAGACTCAGAGAACTGGTCCCTACATCCAGACTCCTTCTGACATGCCGACGCTTGAAGAACCCCGGCCGTGAATCTCATGGCGTGGCGCCTGAATACCAAGGTTCCTGTACTCAGAGCCAGGTCCCCTGACCTGCAGTTTTTTAGGGGAAAATATACTAGTATTTTTTGCTCTCTACCCCTTATACCTAAGGTAGTGAGACAGATCAAGCGAACCTATCACCGGATCATCTTCATGCTCCAGACTGGCCCAGTAGCACTTGGTACGCCGCTCTCGTACAACTCACAGCAGACGTGCCAGGGCGCCTACCAGACCGTTCAGTCCTACGCTCTCATTGCCGTTTTGCCATCGGACTTCGTCGGTTCTGACCTTGTCGGCATGGCCCTTAACACATGGGTCTTCATCCATGCTAGCCTTTTTCCTAGGATGCTGTGGCGCCCATACTCAGTGGGACTCCTCCCTCAGTATAGATTTACCTCTGTACATAGGACACCTATCTTGCTTGGTGTGACGCTCTACGTCGTTCCCTTCTCTACCAAGAATTCTTAATTTCCTTCACTTGAGCTTGGACTCATGATCGTCCTTGGGTTTCCTCACAGGACAGTTTTCAGCCTTTTCCGTCCTATTCCTGAGCCACCTTGCTTCATTCCTGATGTGTAATTCTTTTTTCAAGGTGTTTGTCTTCTACTCCTCATTCCAGGGCACCGCTGGTTCCGTGTGACCTAACCTTGTCCTCACGGAACTACAAGGGCCCTCCTTCAAGCTTCTCTCAGGAATTCCTCTTTCCATTCTCATATAGAATGTGGTATTTTTCGTAGCACTCACCTCTCTCCAAAGAGTCTCGAAGCTTACAGCTTTTTCCTGTATACTGCCACCTCTGGTCTTCCATCAGAGCAAGGTTTCCCTACGGTCGGCTCTTCTTTTCTGTCAAGGTGGTGTCATCTTCCCACCTGCTTAGGGTCATTGTTTACCATCACTGTACCCAGCATTCGTTCTTGGGGTCAACACAGTTTTTTTTTTCATATGATGGACCTCGTCAGAACTCTGTGTCCAGGACAGCACCTCAGAAGGTCGGGCTATCTCTCTCTTCCTTCTCCAGAGTGGAAATGCTCAGGCTTGCCAGCCTCTAACACTTCTCGAGGTAGTTAGATCAAACCAACCCTCTAGGACGCTCTTACCATCGAAAACCCGCCCCTTCCGGCAGGTAACAACGCACATTCTATTCTGGCCGTAGGGGCCTCCTGGGCTGTTAAGCGCAAGGCGTCATCACCGCAAGTATGTAAGGCAGCCACATGGTACAGCCTACATATTTTTCCGAGGCACTATAGTATTCTCACTCAGTCCCGGTAGCGGTAAGTTAGGTAGACGTAGCCTCCAGGTGGCAGTAGCCCACCTGTAGGTGCATAGTCCTTCGCTTCCTTTGTTCCATGTTAATAGTTCCATTGCTTTTCCCACCCAGGGACTGCTTTGGGACGTCCCACGGTCCTGTGTCCCCCAATGAGGCGAAGGAGAAAAGGAGAATTTTGTGTACTCACCGTAAATTCCTTTTCTCTTAGCCTCTAATTGGGGGACACAGCACCAACCCTATTGCCCTTGTGGGCCTTTTTTTCTACAGTTCTTACATAGTTTCTCAGCTGTTACATGGTTAACAAGTTTACACATGTTTGCCTATCATCACTCTGCTCAATGTTGCATGTTTAAACTTGGGCCTGTTCGGTTCCAGGCCTTGTAGTACTGTGAGCCTGTTTGGTTATTGGCCTTGTTATACAATTTTTGCTCCGTTGACTCTTCACGGTTTACACATGGGCCTGTTTAGTTACAGGTCTTATTGTACTCTATTCTTTGCTAACTCTTACCTGTTAAACTGTTATTACCTCGTTAGCTATATCTGTTTTACTGTTATCTGTACTCTCCTACTGCTTTAGCACAAAACTGGTGAGGCAGTGCCTGCTCCAGGGGTGTATGCTACAGAGGAGGAGCCACTGTAACTCTTTTGCAGATTCTGCTTAGTGTCCCTCCTAGTGGACAGCAGCATAACACCCACGGTCCTGTGTCCCCCAATTAGAGGCTAAGAGAAAAGGAATTTACGGTGAGTACACAAAATTCTCCTTTTTCCTGATCTTCCAAATCAGGAAAAAAACGCAAGTGTGAAAGGCCCCTAAGAGGATATCACTCTGTGTGCTCCAATTATTTTATTGGCTTATTGTGTGTGATTTTGTACATGCATCTAGAAAGTGAGATAAAATGCGCAATAGGGTCTTATCTCCTAAATGTGGACAGTGGATGTATCAATGAGTAGAATCTGCTCACCTGGTCTGGTTGTGTATACCCACAACCAGTTTAATCGCTCAACAGGCAGCTGCTGCTGGATCCACACATCCACGGGTCACCGCGGTCCAAAAATAGCATATATAGGACGAAGTGTTGCTCGATCCGCACTGCTCCCGGGCTGTATGAACTGTTCTTGATTGTCCCTGAGGAAGGAGCTGGGTATTGGCTTCGAAACACGTCGGATTAAGCATACACCTTCATCCAGATACTCCATTCTTCTGGTCTTTGGCAGCAGCACAGATCGAGTGACACTTCGTCCTATATATGCTATCTGTGCATGCATGGCTCCTAGTTTATTTTCTGGGATGGTGTAATCTAATTATATTGCTTACCAGAGGCACATAATGTAGTGCCTATAGGGAAAAAAAACCCTCCATGAAATCAAGTTGTTGCATAACAGAGCCAGCCAGAAGATCCACACTATGATCCATACATTACATGAGGCTTTTGTCAGATATTGTTTATTTTTTTAATTTACTGTCACTGGCTATTCCAGTGGTCACAGCTTATGATCTTTCTCACACACTTAAGTTTATAAAGTTCTACATTTTTCCACTAGTTATACATTTCCTATTGCTAAATTACATACAATGACAATATCATTTGTTAGGACTCCTTTATTTAAAGCCATTGTAGTTTAAGAACCCTTTCCTATATAGTTGCTGGAATCGCAGTTCTTCCACCTGCAATGAGTGCCCCCTGTTCTTTAGTTTGGTCTTTGGAAGTTAAGTCATGTGCCATCCTTTGTATTGACCACATGTATTTATACAAACAAATGAGATCTCTGAAATAACGTCTTTTTTTCATAGCTAAACAAGCCCAACTTTTCTAACCTCACCATATGCCTCCATCCCTTGTAATAATCTAGTTGCCCACCTGTGAACTAACTAACTTCTAAATATTGTTTTTCTCTATCGCTTCATTGCGGGACACAGGATACCATGGATGTATGCTTTGCTGCTACTAGGAGGTGACACTAGGCTGAGTAAAAGTTAGTTCCTCCTCAGCAGTGTACCCTAGACTGGAGTGAGCTTGATCAGTTTCAGCTTAGTGCCTCTAGGAGGCAGATGTGGTCTGACCCAGACCACATCTATAGTTAGACCTTTTTAATTTTTCTACGTTACATAAACAGGAAAGACAAATGTGAAGTCCAAAACGTATTTATTTACCTGAAATTTTCATTTCCTGGAGTCCAACAGCAACACACAAATGGATTAATCCCTCAATCCCTAGTCTGAAAGAAGATGTTAACTAGCAATACACACAGACTTAGACTAATGGGACACACCCTGCCTCTGTCCTCCCCCCAATAAAGGGAGCAAGCTTTCCACACACCATGTATGTTTTTCAAGCAATAGTGATCTTAATAGGGTGGGAAGTCTGTGCTGACTTAGGACTCCAGGAAATGAAAAATTCAAGTACCGTATATACTCGTGTATAAGCCGAGTTTTTCAGCCCAAAATTTGGGCTGAAAAGTCTCCCCCTCGGCTTATACACGAGTCAATACGGGGGGGGCTGTGTCCGGGGCCGTGGAGGCTGCAGGAGGCGGGGGGGGGCTGCTGTATGAGCGGCCCCGTCACGTGGGGCCGCTCATTAAATATGCACTGCTTCCCCCTGTCAATCAGCGGCAGGGGGAAGCAGTGCATATAGGCCCCAAATGCTGGCACTCGCCCCCCCTTGTAAGGGCCCCCATCCCGATGGTTATATTACCATTCCGGACTTCTGATCCGCGCCGCTCCTCGGTGCTCCTCGCTGCTCCGTCCGTCTGCTAGATCCGGGATCTCCGGCCGTCGCAGGCATATGACGTCATCGCGCGACGGCCGGGGATCCCGGATGTAGAAGACGGACGGACGGAGCAGCGAGGAGCGCCGACGAGCGGCGCGGATCAGAAGTCCGGAATGGTAAGAGAAGCGGGGGGGCCCTTGCAAGGGGGGCGAGTGCCAGCATTTGGGGGCTGCTGGGGACCCCCAGGGGGCTGCTGGGGACCCCCTGGGGGCCGCTGTGTACCCCCAGGGGGCTGCTGGGGACCCCCTGGGGGCTGCTGGGGACCCCCAGGGGGCTGCTGGGTACCCCCTGGGGGCTGCTGGGTACCCCCAGGGGGCTGCTGGGTACCTCCTGGGGGCTGCTATATGTACCCCTGGGGGCCTGCTGTATACTACCACTGGGGCTGCTGTATACTACTACTGGGGCTGCTGTATACTACCACTGGGGAGGCCTGTATACCACTGGGGGGGGGGCCTGTATACCACACTGCTGGGGGCTGTATACCTGTGCTGGGGTCCACCCTCGGCTTATACACGAGTCAATAGGTTTTTCCAGATTTTTGGGGCAAAAGTAGGGGGGTCGGCTTATACACGGGTCGGCTTATACACGAGTATATACGGTAAATAAACTTAAGACTTTCCTGATTGTCCTACAGCAGCACACAAATGGGAATTGGCAAGCAATAAATTACATTTAGGGTTGGGTATATCCCTGTGTCACTTGTTTTAGCACCTTTTGCCAAAGGCTGAGCCATCCGCAACTAAAGAGATAATGGCTAGCACTCAGTTTGGATTGAAGATCACGGTGCAAATGAAAGGAACCAAACGTTTGCACCGTCTAGTATTTTCAGAATCACTGTACACGTACAAAGGATATGTTTGCTTCTAGGAGAGCGTTTATTTATAGGGTTCTTATACTATGACAGCATATGATGTTTCGGCCCAATGTGGGCCTTGATCACACAGTCGCTGAAAAAATAAAAAATATACAATCAGAAACTTTGTTATATGATACTATTTCAACTTATTTACAAAATATGTACAGGTTATATATACAAGTAAACGTTTAAAAGAGAGAACCATTTTTCAGAATCTATATGATAGGATACATGCAGCAGTTATTACCAAGATTGGAATAGGATATGGAAATTACATAGTTAGCGTGGGTCATCAGGGTATGGGTAGTGACTAGTGTAGGATTGATTTAACAGTATGAACAAACCTAGTCTTGTATTAGATGCGTTGCCAAGTGTACTTCTTAAAGGATGATTTTTGGGATCAAACTTTGAGGGTGTTTCCTAAGGGAAAGTATTGGGTGGTTATATATAGTCAATGTTTCTATGCATGGACGTGCAGGGGGTACTGTGAGTATTTTAAAGGGAGGATCATGCAAGGTGAGAACGCTAGATTACAATCAATAATATAGTGAGTGTAAACACATAGATGTTGCAGATTCCCTAGTTAGTGAGGATGGTTGTGATTCATAGCCACCTGTGTGTGTGTGTGTGTGTGTGTGTGTGTGTGTGTATATATATATATATATATATATATATATCTAATATATATCTATAATATATAAAACCCGAAGCCACTTCTGTCTTCAAGGGACAAAAATGAAGTCACACGACGGAAGTGGCTTGGGCACTACACCCGCTCAGGGTGATCCAAGATGGCGGCAAGCGGTAGCGCTTTAGCGCCCACCGCAAACCGCTGTCAAAACGGCGGGCGGTGGGTGTGGTAGTGCCCACCATGAGCCGCTATCCCGCCACTGGACCCGGGAGCGCCGAGCCCGAGGTAGCCGGGAGACGACCGGAGGTCGTCTACCGGCCTCCCTGTGCCTCTGCCCCCCAGCTTCCCCTGTGCCTCTGCCCTCCAGCCTCCCCTGTGCCTCTGCCCTACATATGCAATGTACAGTATGTGTATATATGTGTGTATGTAATATAATTTGTGAATGATGTGTGTGTATGTATATATATATATATATATATCTACATCTTTATAGATTTGCATGTGTGTACATAATGTGTGTGTATCTAATGTATAAAAGCCCAAGGCACTTCCGTCACTTTGTCCACACACACACACACACTCCGCTATACTTACCACCAGTCCTGCGTCCGTCGCCTAGATCCTCAGTCGACATGTCGCCGCCCCCGAACTACTGGATCCAATATGGCATCCTGGAAGTCTCGCGAAACTTCCCGGACACCATATTGGATCCAGTCGTCCGGGGGCGGCGACATGTCGACTGAGGATCCAGGCGGCGGGGAAGACGCAGGGCCGGTGGTAAGTATAGCGGAGTATGTGTGTGTGTGTGTGTGTATGTGTATGTGCGTGCTGACCGATCTGCCCACAGCGCTGCGATGAGACCACCTGCTGGCACTCTGACGCTGCGCATGAGCACTCTGACCCACCGCACTCGCTGCGATGAGCACTCTGAGCCCACCGCACTCGCTGCGATGACACTGACCCACCGCACTCGCTGCTGACCCTGAGCCACCGCACTCGCTGCTGACCCCTGAGCCACCGCACTCGCTGCTGACCCCTGAGCCACCGCCTCGCTGCTGACCCGAGCCACCGCACTCGCTGCTGACCCCTGAGCCACCGCACTCGCTGCTGACCCCTGAGCCACCGCACTCGCTGCTGACCCTGAGCCACCGCGCAGTGCTAACCACTGAGCCACCGCGCAGTGCTAACCACTGAGCCACCGTATACTCTGCTACCCACTGAGCCACCTGTATACACACAATTCATTTCACTACACTCCCCTAACTATTAGTAAATAAACTATATATGGATTCTAGACTACCTGATTCTTTAGAATCGGGCCGCCATCTAGTATATATATAAATAAACATTGACCCACTGTGTAGTAATGTCACCCTTAGAAATAAGGCAGGTTACCCCGTTGTAGTCAAAGTGAAGGGATCCAATTTGGATGTTCACTTGGTAATAATAGCAGTGATGGATGGTCCCTGTTAGTTTTAGAGCCAGGCATAGAGTGATTACTCAGAAGGGGCTGTAAATGATAAGATGGTTAACTATAGAAGAATTATAACTAGAATGCTTTAAAGGTACTTAACTTTCTGAGGTCCAAGGAGGTCACCTACAGGAGCGGCCTGGTGGACAGTGTTTCCACTTCAGAGGTCCATGGGGTAATGACAGGATAAACAGCGCTCCCTCTTATTCACCTGGTAGATCAAGTGAATGGGAGTGACAAAGCGCTGTGTGCGCATGCCCAGTTCCGCCGCTTTCTAATGCGGCCGGAGCTTACAGTGTATGGGGAACGTTCCCCAGGTAACCGCGGTGTCACTTCCGGTTCAAAGACCGAAAGTGACGTTGCGCATCATCGCTTAATTCTGTTCTTTGTTGTAGCTGGAGAATGTTATTAGTTGATCTGTTGCCATGGCCGCCGCGCATGCTCAGTAGGAGTGAATCTGTATAATGCAGGCAGGGAAGGTGCTGGTTACAGCAGACTTCACCTTATGAGCGCACTAAGGACAGAGTAAACAAGTTACCCCTGGGAGAGAAATAAGGAGGGAGGACTGGAGCAAATAACTTAATTGTATTGAATGGGACCCTCTGTAGTGACACAAGGACAGGTGAAAGAGTGGATTTTTGGCAAGCGCACTCTTAGTGGGGTGGAAGGCCATATGTTGAATGTTGGTTTAGGTTACTCACATAGTGCAGTACATCTATATGTTTACACTCACTATATTAGTGATTATAATCTAGCGTTCACACCTTGCATGATCCTCCCTTTAACATATACACAGTACCCCCTGCACGTCCATGCATAGAAACATTGACTATATATAACCACCCATTACGTTCCCTTAGGAAACACCCTCAAAGTTTAATCCCAAAAAAATCATCCTTTAAGAAGTACACTTGGCAACGCATCTAATACTAGACTAGGTTTGTTCATACCATTAAATCAATCCTACACTAGTCACTACCCATACCCTGATGACTCACGCTAACTATGTAATTTCCATATCCTATTCCAATCTTGGTAATAACTGCTGCATGTATCCTATCATAGAGATTCTTAACATGGTTCTCTCTTTTAAACGTTTACTTGTATATATGACCTGTACATATATTGTAAATAAGTTAAAATAGTATCATATAACAAAGTTTCTGATTGTATATTTTTGTTTTTTTTCAGCGACTGTGTGATCAAGGCCCACATTGGGCCGAAACGCCATATGCTGTCATAGTATAAAACCCTATAAATAAACTCTCTCCTAGAAGCAAACATATCCTTTGTACGTGTGCAGTGATTTTGAAAATACCATCCGCAACTAAGATGTCAAGGCGACAGTGCATCATTAATGTAGAAGATGATGAAAAAGTAGAACCTCTGCACATGTGCTAATTCAGACCAAGAAGCTGAAGCATAACAGGCCTTGACGGACAGGGCCGGCTCACGCTGATTTAATAGATTTTCATTCTCCCTGAAAGGAAATAAAGTAGCAGAATACTTTTAACTTGCAGTAAACTGAGACCTTGTTCATCATCACTATGTGGATCTTGACCCAGTACAGGCAGAATTATTTCCTGATTGGCTTCGCTTTCAATTGAAATCTTTGGAAGAAAGTCAGGTAGAAGCCATCATGCTCACATGGTCTGTACCTATTTGTAGATATGGTTCTCTTGAAGACAATGCCTGGAACTCTTGTATTTGTTTAGCAGTTGTTATTGTCACTAAGGCTGGGTTCACATTTGCGGACCCCTCCGCAGCGTTCTGCGGAGGGGATCCGCAATGTGACCGCAGCCACCGCAAGCTCCTATCTTTATAATGGGAGCGCACGGTACTGCGCATGACCGTGCGCACCCATTCACTGCCATATGTGATCTGTGCGCAGGGAGTGAATGTGCGCACGGTCATGCGCAGTCAAGCGCAGCACCGTGCGCTCCCATTATAAAGATAGGAGCGACTTCCGGTTCCGGCGCCTCGATGTGCGGCAGCATCTAAGCCCCGCTCCGCCACCCCGCCTCGGCAATCCGCCACAATCTGCAGATAAGCGACCTCCGGCGCCGTAACCTGACCCAGCCACAGTGAAGAGGAGACCGCCGCGGTCACGGAGAGCCCCGAGATGTCCACAATGGACAAGTATGTAACGAGGGGCAGGGAGGGAGACAGAGGCGGGAAGCAGGGAGGCGATCACAACAATGGCGCCCATAGTAAACACAGCGCTCAGCACATGCAGAAGACGCTGCTGGAGGGAAACATGAAATCGATACCTGGGCACAAAGAGACAGAGGCTGTGGAGGAAGAGGTGACAGGATCAGTTGAAAATGCCACTGAAGGAGAGACAGATGGAGGGAGCGATGTGGGAGGTGGCTCCCAGGGCCTGATCGCTGGGGAGATCTGCCTGTTTGACAGCTCCCCAGCGATCAGGTAACGACACTCCAGCGATCCCGGCAGGTAGTTATCGCTGTCGGGATCGTTGGAGCGATCGTTATGTGTGACTGCACCCTAAGTCTCATCAGCGGCCACTGAGGATAAAGCCTGGCACCCACTTCAAGGGCCTCCTACTGCCAGGTCCTGACACTATGCCCTAGTGATATGGTGAACTGGTGGAATCTGTGTGGGCTTATATGTCTAAAGATGTAATTAAAAACAGGTGTGTGCTAGGACCTCACACTGGAGTCCATGAGTGGTTACCAGACTATGAAAAGAGGAAAGGGGAAAATTATATAATGGGAGCTCAGTCAAAAAGAGACAATATGTAAAATATATAAGACTGGCATCAACCATATGCGTAGGTGCTGGCAGAAAATAATTATACTTACAGCAATAGATATCTGCCGCGATACTACTATATATATGAAAAAATTCAAATTAATGAGTGGCACTGAAAAGAGAAGATCAAACTGCAATGTGCAAATGTGTAATGCAGTAAACTGCCCTGTGCTTAAGTTGAAAACAGAGGTCTTAGGGTGCTTTCACATCTGCGTTTTTTCGTAATTCGCGGCAGATGCGGTGAAAAAACCGCATCTGCCGCGTTTACCGCATAAACCGTTCCACTTGCGGCGCGGTTGCGGTTTTTTCTATGCAAAGTATAGGCATACTTGCGGCAGGTGCGGCAAGTGCGGTTTTGCACTTGCGGCAGGTGCGGCCGCGAAAAAAACCGCGGGTTACTGCGGTTTTTATCGCGGCCCGCACCTGCCGCAAGTGCAAAACCGCACTTGCCGCACCTGCCGCAAGTATGCCTATACTTTGCATAGAAAAAACCGCAACCGCGCCGCAAGTGGAACGGTTATGCGGTAAACGCGGCAGATGCGGTTTTTTTCACCGCATCTGCCGCGAATTACGAAAAACGCAGATGTGAAAGCACCCTTAGTCTCATCAGCGGCCACTGAGGATAAAGCCTGGCACCCACTTCAAGGGGCCTCCTACTGCCAGGTCCTGACACTATGCCCTAGTGATATGGTGAACTCCAGTGTGAGGTCCTAGCACACACCTGTTTTTAATTACATCTTTAGACATATAAGCCCACACAGATTCCACCAGTTCACCATATCACTAGGGCATAGTGTCAGGACCTGGCAGTAGGAGGCCCCTTGAAGTGGGTGCCAGGCTTTATCCTCAGTGGCCGCTGATGAGACTAAGACCTCTGTTTTCAACTTAAGCACAGGGCAGTTTACTGCATTACACATTTGCACATTGCAGTTTGATCTTCTCTTTTCAGTGCCACTCATTAATTTGAATTTTCTCAATAAACCTAGACATGCTATAGCGAAATTCCTTAACCACCGAGATAAGGAAGAGATTCTTCGGGCTTACAAGGCTAAAAGGCATCCTCTAGTGCTGCATGGACATAAAGTATTGATATTTGCGGATTACTCAGTGGAAGTCACACGTCGCAGACGGGCTCTCAGTGAAGCATGCTCAATGCTCTATAGGAAAAATGTCCGCTTCCAACTAAATTTTCCAGCAATACTTAAATTCAGATCCAAAGAGGGAGCCTTGCTGACCTTCTCAGATCCAAAAGAAGCTATGTCTGCCATCAGAGATAATACAGCATCACCTAGAAGAAATGAAACACCGCCCGGGTCTACAACTGAGACATCTGTTCATCTTACTTCTAATCAAGAACCAGAGACCGTGCCAGATAGAGAATCCACGAGCTACTATAGACTTGGATCACAATCCCAACTGGGAGAGGGGACGCCGATGAAAACAATCCAGGAAACTCCCAGACAACAGAGGCAGACAGGAGCGAGATGGCAGAAGAGAAAGTGAGAAAAAGTCTGGACTGGTGGACACCCACATTGCCTGAGATTGATGGACTTAGGTCATGAAGGAGGAAGAAAGGAAGAAAGGATACGTGAAAGCGGCTGTTTGCGGTTTTGATGTCTTTGTCCCCCCCCTTCTTTTAATTTAAATCTTCTCTCCACCCCCCCCCCCCCCCTTTTTATAAATTTTTTTTTTTTTTCTTCTCTCTCTCCTCCTTATTTTTATCATTGCTCACTCTCTCTTCTTATAGTCTTGTAAAATCTTGTCAAATTGCCAAATTGCTTGCATTTAGCAAAAATACTGTTGCTAAAGAGGAATGGGTATTGGGGGTATACTGTGACCAAGATGAGAGTCACTTGAGAAGCTAGTCTGAAGGGCTGATTTGGGATGGTGGGATGTTTACCTGATTGTTACATTGAGTTATGGCGCTGGAGATACAGCACATTGTTATTTCATTCTATGTGGGGTCGAGAGCCGAGGCGGGAAGGAGCTATTTATGCTGGTAGCACTTGAGGGAAGAAGAGAAGTCGCTTAATTTTGAAGGTAAAGAGGTATTGGAGTGTTAGGTTTGGCAAGAGGGGGAAAGTAAGTAAAAATGGATATTATCCTAGGAATTAAGTTTCTAAGACACTGTACTACCGTTGTTAGACATATACTATTGCTGAGCACACCAGACCACATCGTTTGTCCCTGGAGGTCTAGGAAGAAAAAACGTGAGACCCCTCGGGGAAGAGCTTCTGATGGTTAGGTGGGTCTCCTGGAATGTTAAGGGTATGCGCTCCCCAGCAAAGCGCATGATGGTTTTACCGCCATCTTAAGAGGTTACATACAGATATAGCTTTGCTCCAGGAGACTCACCTGACCGCGGAAGATTTCTTTCGCCTGAAAAAATTATGGGTGGGTCAAGTCTATGGGTCAGGTGCGGTGGAGAGGAAAGCGGGGGTCTTGATCTTGATTCACAAATCATTGGCCCATTCGATCCTATCTACCTCCACCGATAAAGAGGGTCGAATACTCCATATAACTATGCAAATTCAAAATGACACCTATTCTGTATACAACATATACGCCCCTAACGACAAGCAGAAACCCTTTTTCCAGCAATTACAAAATACGATACTTATGGATAATTTAACTAATAAAATAATAGGGGGAGATTTCAATTCAGTTATGAGGGTAGAGGAGGACAGACGCCCTATACCACACTCACAACAACAAGGGGGGGGGGGGTATAAGAACTGAGAGTGTTTTAGAATCTCTGGCTAGACAGCTGCTTTAACTGACGCATGGAGAACTGTGAATCCACTTGGCAGAGAGTATACCCATTTCTCGCACCCCCATGGGTCGTGGTCCAGATTGGACATGTTCTTCGTGTCATCTAAAATACTTCAGCAGATGACGGAAGTTAAAATTGAAGATATGCTGATCTCGGACCATAGCCCGTTGGTGCTGGAAACCAGAGACAAATTTGAAAAAGGCTCAGACTATCTGTGGAGATTCCCAGATACGTTTGTGAGGGAAGAAAATTTCCTGACATTACTCGGTGAGTGGTGGTCGCACTTCTCCATTGACAATATGGAACACAGATCAGATCCGGGTTTATATTGGGAAACAGCAAAGACAGTCATGAGGGGACACATAATGGCCTATAGTATGAAGATTAAAAGACAGATTAAAGAAAAATTTGTTAAGACCAGTATGAGAGTGAGAGAAGCGTATCTTAAGTACCAATCCACAATGGCGGATCCCGACAGAGAGACATGGATGCTAGCTAAGAAAGAATTTGATATTTGGGCGGGAAAAGAGAAGACATATATAAAAATAGGCTAGAATTGGAACTTCATTGTCACGTCCTACTGACGGACTCACACGTGGACCCACTGGACCGCGTAAAGCAGATGCTGATACCGGGTGATAGAGAGGCAGACACGTACCGTAGAGTCAACGGGTTTATTAAACAGAACTATAACACAGAACCACACGCCCCTGGAGAGGGCCACAAGGTCGCAACACCGGGAGCCCAGCGAGGGAGACCCCGGAGCGCTTGACCCCTATACAGGATACCGCCGGATCAGCCTCGAAGGGGCCAATGCTACGGACACAAGTGTTCAACCGACCCCAGGCGACGTGGTAATGAAACAGCACCCGGAATACAATACGAAACGAGAACCGTGAATACAGAGCACCAGGAACACGGGGAACCAGGAACACAGGAGAGATCCAGGAACACGGAGAGATCCAGGAACACAGGGAGATCCAGGAACACGGAGAATCCAGGACCACGGGGGATCCGGAGCCGGGCGAGAACCAGCGATCAGCTTGGAGGGAATCAGGAGACCATCCAGGAACACGGTGATCAGCCAGGAACCGGCAGGAACGAGATCTGGGGAGGTAACACAGAGCGATCAGGTAACAGACCAAACGGAGAGCGACCTGACAGACCAGAAGTGGCAACTTCACTCAGGGAAGGTGAAGGTCGAAGTTGCCCTGGCCCCGACTGATTGAAAACAGGAGGTTTAAATCAGAACAGGGCAGTCCTGATTGGCAGGACACAGAGACCTGGTGATTGGTTGAGGGGAGGAGCAAGCTCCCTGCAGTCCTCCCAGCAGAAACTGAATTGGAGACAATTTCATGTGCTGAAGCAGTGGTACCGGAAGTGAGAGGAGCAGTGTTGCTCCAGCAGAGGGAGTAAGGGCAGCAGGCCACGGGCACGGGCGGCAGACCCCCGAGGGGTAACATTCATAAATTTGGAGACAAAGCAGGGCGTCTACTGGCGCGATTGGCAGGGGGCAGACACAACCCCTCCCCAATCCAAGCCATAGCGGATCAGCATGGTAACATCTGGAATGATCCTAAGAATATTTCCCGTGTGCTGGGCAAATTTTATGCATCCCTTTATGCAGAGACGAATACGGAGGAACCAGAAGGCCTCGCCTGGTTAAACAAAATTGAATTACCAACCATTTCCCAGGAAGACATCCAATTTCTCAATGGCCCAGTTTCCACTGATGAGATTGAGATGGCTATAAAAAATTTGAACACGGGCAAAGCCCCTGGGCCGGATGGTTATAATGGTGCTTTCTTTAAAGCACTAAGGGAACAGATTTCACCGGTCCTCTGCGATCTGTATAATGGGATACTGCAGGGGGCTCCTATACGGAGAGAATGAACCTGGCCTATATCAAATTAATTCCCAAAACGGGAAAGTCACCTACTGACCCAGCGAGCTACAGACCGATTTCTTTAATAAATCAGGATCTGAAGCTCCTTTCTAAATTACTGGCCGATAGACTAGCAATAGTTCTACCTAAATTAATACCCACACACACCAGGCAGGCTTCATAAAGGGTAGATCGACTACCACAAATATACGAAAAACGATGCTTATGATGGATATCATGGGGAAAAAAACAAGAGGAGAGAGGGGAAACCCAGCCATGATTACTCTGGACGCCGAGAAAGCATTCGACAATGTCAGATGGTCATGGCTGGGTAGAGTGCTAGACTCTATGGGTTTGGAGGGTCCCTTTCGACAGTATATTTGTGCCCTTTATAATAACCCTAAAGCTTGTGTTAGCACACCTGGCTTTCTGTCTGATTCCTTCTTCCTTCAGAAGGGAACAAGACAGGGATGCCCGTTGTCACCCCTCCTATTCAATCTAGCCATAGAACCTCTGGCCTTATATCTGGAACGTCATAATGTATATGAAGGTTTTAGAGTGGGAACGGATGAGATTAAGCTCGCGCTTTTTGCAGATGATGTGATCTTATATGTCCAAAACCCAGAAAGAGACCTTCCGGATGTAATGTCAAATATAGAGGAATGCGGTAAATACTCAGGATTTTCGCTTAATAAAAAATAAATGTGAAATCCTTTTTATTGATCAGGAAGAAGGTTTAAGGAAGGGGAAATACTTCTATGGCCCGCCAATAGCAAAAAATAGCATCAAATATCTAGGGATACATATAGCTAGATCTAGCGGACTGACATATAGGCTTAATTTTTCGCCTATTATCGTTAAGATTGAACAAGAATTGGCGAGATGGAGGGGCTACCACTCTCTCTGATGGGACGCTGCCATTTACTTAAAATGGTTAGTTTTGCGAGATTGCTTTATCCTCTTCAGACTATCCCAATGTTGTTGAAACATGTCGATATAATGAAGTTAAATAAAGCCTTCTCTAGATTTTTGTGGGGGGTAAGAAACCCAGGCTGGCCTTTAGAGTCCGGATTCAACCCAAGCACGAAGGAGGCTTGCAACTTCCAGACATCAGGGGCTACAATCTAGCATGCATTCTGCGTAATGTTCTGGATTGGAATAAGGGCACAAGTAAATTCTCAGATATAAAATTGGAGGAGGTTGGGCCAGACCCTGGGACTTATCTGCCTTGCTACACTCCCCATTGTCTTGTCTTCCTGACTCCCTGAAAAATACAGTAATATATAGGGATACTATTATAACATGGAAAGAGATAAGAAAAAAGCTTAAACTATCGTGGAAGATCTCTAGAGGACTTAATCCATGGAGATGTCCGGCTTTCCCCGTTGGGACGTGAAAACTCCCTATTTAAGATTTGGAGAGATAAAGGGTCCATACATTGGAGAACCTCATGAATTTTGAAGAAAAAAGATGGTTTACTGAGAGGGAGGTATTATCTGTTTATAATCTACCCCAGCTACATGTCATGCAGTTTCGCCAATTGAACTACCATCTCCTTTCCCAATTGCGGGACCTCTCTGGAGAAATTGATAATAAATTATGGTCCGAAGTACTAAACATAACGGAATGTGATGTGTCCATCACCTCATTATATGCTAAACTACAACAGGTTCTAAGACCACAGAGAGGAGGAGGATTATTCAATAAATGGCGCAAACATATAAATGACCCAGAACTCTCTCGGAAAATTCTGGAAGGGTGGGGAGTAGTAAGACGCTACATAACCAATGAGAGATGGAGAGATTCTCAGTTCAGGATCATGCATGGTACTATTCAGGGCTTTAATATACCTCCTTCTCAGACAAACCAGGGAGATGGGTTCATTGCCCAAAATGCAAGGCACCCATGACGGACCTGGAACATGGCTGTGGTCCTGCCCTGACTCACAAAAGCTTTGGAAAGAGGTAGAAACCTGGGCCAGGGAACTATGTGGGGACATGGAAAGTCTAGACCCGATGCATTGGATTTTTCATTATCAAACAATCCCTGACACCAGCAGACACCCTCATGCCCTGTGGCATTACATTGCATTGATAGCCAAAAGGCTTCTCCTCCAACATTGGCTCAACGATAGACCCCCAGACTTGTCTCTGGTCAAAAACTTGATGCGTCACACATTGACACTCGAGTCTCTAGACACATTACGTAACCCAAATAAATTAGCAAAAAAATTCTTCAAGTGGAAAACGTTCATTGTAAAAGAATTCACAGATGGTGAAATTGACAATTTTATGAGACCTTTTCGTTCCTCAGAGTGGTATGCGTTGGAAGATTTAGGTGGAACATTGGGCAGACTGAGATGCGGAGTTTAGGTGATTACGGTGAGAATAGATGTCTTATACTACAGACTTAATAACTGTATATTATCTTATATTTCTGTTGAGTAAAATTGCCATAATTTAAAGGAGATATCCAGGGGAGGGGGGGAGGGATAATAAAAACTATTGTTCATTTTTGTAAATGGAGATATATCTTTGTATCTAACAGCTATGTTCAGCTTCTGCTTAATTTTCATTGGATATATATCTTGAGACTTTTCTAATGTTTGGAACTATGTTTATATGTAAAAACTAATAAAAAGATGGTTAAAAAAAAAATAAAGATAGGAGCTTGCGGTGGCTGCGGTCACATTGCGGATCCCCTCCGCAGAACGCTGCGGAGGGGTCCACAAATGTGAACCCAGCCTAAGAACAAGGTTTTTCCCAGAGGATGTTTGATTAATGCCTCTTCTGAAGGTTCAAAGGGAAATTTAAGTTCTTTTAGGATCAAGGAGAGATCCCGTGAGGGAAAACGGAGGTACTAAACAATGGTCTTAGGTTTCTAACTTCCTTAAAAACCCTGATGTTTAGCCAGTCTGGAAAATGTGCCATCTAGGTGAGCATTTATGACTGAAACCTGTGTCTTGAGTGTACTATCAGTCCCTTATCGAGATTAGTCTGTAGGAATTGTAACACTGAGGTTATAGATCTTATCGATTTCTTGCATGGAGCACCAACCGTTATGGTACCGTCGCATGCCGCAATCTTGCCTGGCGATATGTGGCGATCTAAACGTGTTTGTGTACGTTTTTCGTGGTCGCCTCAGATCGCCGATGGCATCACATGCCGCAATATCGCCCTGAAGGTAAGGCGATGTGTCGCTCGGAAATCGCCTCACCTACAGCGGAACCAATCAGGCCTCATTCCATCGCCGCTTCACACGCCGCAATTCCAAAGGCAATGTAGGCGTCCATGTTCAGCGCGGCGAGGAGATAGGCGTGCCACAGTGGTTTACAACCGCGCCCCATACACGCTCATTAGACAACACAACAGCGTTACGATTGGTCAGCCTACTCTGGAAGGCTGGCTAATACATGACGCCATTGTCTGAGTTTGGCACAAATACACGCTCAAATATGACACGCTGTCATCTGATAGCCAATGGGAACACAGTACCCAACACCAATCATCGCAGACGGGGCGAGGACTACAGAACACTTGAGGCACGCCTACGGGAAATCCTAGAAAGCGGTTTCCAGCCCTGTCACACACCACAACACTGAAATCTCGCCTTAACGATTGCGGCTGATGACTGAGCACTGTTCAAGAATCAGGCGACGTCCGAGGGGCGATTTATCGCCGTGAAATTCCCAAATCACACGCCGCAACAGTGAGGCAATTTCATGGCGATTGCTCTGGGCGACATATCGCCTTTATGATTCTCAACCGAGATTGCGGCGTGTGACGGTACCATTATAGATTTTCCATATCATTACATACTCTTAAGGTACCGTCACACGCCGCCATATGGCTTCCATATTGCCGGCAATTTGACGTGAGCGCGCACGTTTCGGGCACTTTTTTCACATAGCTACGTGTGACGGCTCCACAGCTATCTAGTGTGCGATCTTCAGCGATCCTGCATCACGGAAATTGCCCGCAGAAGGCCGGAAGCGAACTTCCCTTCACACATCGCCGCGTCACACGCCACAATAGCAGCAGCGATGTGGCCATACTGTTTCGATAGGGGTGTGCAAGAGTGTGTTTCACCGCGCCCCTATCACTGCGATTGGTGGACGGAACTGCGTTCCCATTGGTTAGCCTTTTGTGAACGCACGGGTCACCAAATAAGGCGCCTTGGACACGGCCAGCCAATCGGAACGCAGTATCACCCACCAATCGTTGCAGATGCGGTGCAAAAAAACCACATCCACGCCTACGGGATTGATTTCAGGATCGCTGTGTACATCGATATCTCTCTGTCACATGCCACAATGCGCTGAAATTGCCTGGTGGATATTGCCCGATTTCACTGCAGTGCAATCAGGCGACGCTCCACCACGATTTCTCGCGTAGAATCGCCCAGTCACACGCCACTACGCACATGCGATGTGGTTTCCACATCGTCAAATTCGGGAATTGCCAGCCATCTCGCCGGTGATATGGCGGCGTGTGACGGTACCTTTAAAGTTTCTAGTTTTCTGGCTATCAAGAAGGTGGATGACCTGTTCTTGCAATCTGTAAAATGCTAGAGTTGTCCTGAGAATCTCCATGCTAACAGATGCAACTTGCTTGGATCCTGTGGAGAACTTTCCCTTGAAATAGTTGATCTGGTACAAGTTGAAGCGTCCAGAAGCCCCTCTCAATAGCTGACACATGAGAGAAGACCAGTTTCCCAGAGGTCAGAAGGTAATAATTACTATAGCTTCTGCATGTTCTTCTCTGATCTTGTTCAGGGCTCTTAGAACCAGTGTCCAAGGATTGAAGGCATAGATCAGCAGACCTACCCTGGAAAGGGCTAGGTCGTCCATTACCCTCAGATGATTGTGTCTTTGAAGTGATGACACTTCCTTTTCTGACTTGTGGCCATCGCATTCAGACTGGGAACTTCCATGATGTTGGTATTCTGCAGGAAGATCTTTACGTTGAGGCTCCATTGTGAGGGAAAATATTTTGTTGCAACCCAACCAATCGGCCTCAACATTGTAGACCCTGGGTGTGTGAACTGCTGAGATATTGTGGAGGTTCGTCGCCCAGAGAAAGATCTTGTGACATTCTGCAGCTAATAGGGGACTCATTTGAGTATATAAACCACTGGTGCTAGATTGTCAGATTGGACTACTACCAATAGCTTTTAAAGAGGTTGACAGAAATGAAAAAGGGCCAGTCTTACTGCCCTCCACTTTGAGGTTGGATGATAGGCAGGGTACTTGCACTTGCAGGTCTCTGCACCGAAATCTCATCCACTTGGCCCTCCCATCACGCAAGCCCGGATGCATCTGTGGTGAGAGTCATAGAGCAGAGAGGAAGAGGGATCTTCCCTGATTCGGATGTGATGGGGACTAACCACAGGAGATCTTGCCTGGCAGCTTCTGGTACATACACCATGTTCCAAATTATGCAAATGTTCTTTTTCTCTGTCATTTGCATCTACCATTAAGCAAAATCAGTTAGTGTAATAAGTCATCACCCATTACATCGAATTTTATTGAAGAAACCTCCCCATGATAACAGTATAATCTTCAAAATTAAAAAAAAACTCTAAATGCACTGCTCCAAATTATTAGGCACAGTAGAGTTTCTAAACATTTGATATGTTTGAATGAACTGAAAATGCTCATTTGTTGAATTTGCAGCATTAGGAGGTCACATTCACTGAAATAAAAAGCTATTTCATTCCAAAATATCTTAACAGGCCAAGTTACATGTTAACATAGGAGCCCTTCTTTGATATTACCTTCACAATTCTTGCATCCATTGAACTTGTGAGTTTCTGGAGAGTTTCTGCTTCTATTTCTTTGCATGATGTCAGAACAGCCTCCCAGAGCTGCTGTTTTGATGTGAACTGCCTCCCACCCTCATAGATCTTTTGCTTGATTATACTCCAAAGGTTCTCTATAGGGTTGAGGTCAGGGGAAGATGGTGGCCACACCATGAGTTTATCTCCTTTTATGCCCATAGCAGCCAATGACACAGAGGTATTCTTTACAGCATGAGATGGTGCATTGTCATTCATGAAGATGATTTTGCTCCTGAAGGCACGTTTTTGCTTTTTGTACCATGGAAGAAAGTTCTCAGTCAGAAACTATATATACTTTGCAGAGGTCATTTTCACACCTTCAGGAACCTTAAAGGGGCCTTCCAGCTGTTTCCCAATGATTCCGGCCCAAAACATGACTCCTCCACCTCCTTGCTGACGTTGCAGCCTTGTTGGGACATGGTGGTCATCCACTACTCCATCCATCTGGACCATCCAGGGTTACTCGGCACTCATGAGTAAACAAGACTGTTTGAAAATTAGTCTTCATGTATGTCTGGGCCCACTGCAACCGTTTCTGCTTGCAGCCTTTGAAGGATCCTACAAATTGAGGTTTGAGGGACTCCAGAGGCACCAGCAGCTTCAAATATCTGTTTGCTGGTTTGTAAGGCCTTTTTAGCAGCTGCTCTCTTAATCCAATGAACTTGCCTGGCAGAAACCTTCCTCATTCTGCCTTTATCTGCACGAACTGTGCTTAGAATCAGCCACAACTCTCTTCACAGTGCTATGATCACGCTTACGTTTTCGTGCAATATTTAATATGTTCATCCCTTGTCCAAGGCATTGCACTATTTGTTGCTTTTCGGCAGCAGAGTTCCATTTTCTTTCCCATGTTAGTTGAAAACTGTGGCCTGCTTAATATTGTGGAACATCCAGTTTTCCTTTTATTGGGCTCACCTGCCAAACTAATTATCACAGGTATCCGAGATTGATTTCAGTGATCCAAAGAACCCGAGACACAATACCATCAATGGGTTTCATTAAAGAAAAGAAAAAAACCCTATGACACTTAAAACCAATTTGCATAATAATTTGGAACATGGTTTACACAGGGAATGATAGTGAAAGTCTAACACGGTCCAACACAAGATGTTTGCTCAGAGAGAGAGAGCAGGAGTGATGCTTAGCCCATGAAACTGCTTCTATGGATGAAGACAGTATCCCCAAGACTCATAGCTGCCCTGATCAAGACTAGAGCCGAGCACAGTTAATGAGGCAGACTGAGCTGAAGTTACTGAATTCTTTCACTGGTCAAAGTCAAACAGAAAGAGTGAGGGTAGATGGCAAACCCGAGGATCTTCTATCTCTTGTATGGAACTATCTGTGACTTGGGTCTGTTTATGAGGCATCTATGAGATGTTAGTTAACTCAGCCTTCTGATGATGGTCCACTAGCTGGGATTTAAAGAAGGCCTATAGTAACCATCGTCTAACTAGGGTTTCATGTAGCTCCCTGGGAGACTGAGAGCAGCCACATGTATCTCTGTTATTTGGAGAATACCTTTGGGACTACAGAGATCTTAAAGGGAAGATAGGTCAACAGGAAGTGGTGTAACTGGATTTCCTCCATAATGGCTGCCTGAAGGAACCTGCGATGTGCTAGGACATACAGATAGCATTCTGAAGATTTACAGTGCTGTGCAAATTAATTGGGACAAAGCAAGTTTTTCTTGCATTAATTTTACTGTTTCTGATAAGTGTTTTATCCGTTTTAGGTGTTGTTTTTCTTTTTCTTCCATATTTCCCTTTTTGTTTTGGAGAAAACGATCCAGTTTCATTGTGTGTGCAAATTATTCTTGAAACGGTAGATTTTCCAATACCAACAGTGGAAACGATTTCTCTTACAGTCAGACTTGTATGTTCATTAAGAGTAATAATTCTAGACCTCTTCCATGGAGTAACATCCATTTTTACAGGCACGAATCACACAGAGGAAAAGTACACTAAACCACTCCTCACAGAAACAAGCTCTCAACTGAAGCTGAGGGGGCAGCTAGCTGTTATTTTCTGACTAAAACCAGTCAAACCACATTTTTTACTCAAGGTTGTACACTCACCTGTTCAAAGCAGTTAAAACTGGTTTGAATCACTGACTGATAACCCCAGCTTATGATTTTACTTAAAAAATGCTTTCTCACAATTAATTTGCACAGCACTGTATAGTTGATAACCAGTTGTCCATCAGCACAATTTCAGAGGCAGAGTGCCCAAACTGCAACCTAAAACCAAATTATTTATGGCAAAGTGCCAATACGGTAATGTAACCTAAATTACAGCAGTGGTCATCACAAGCGCTGCACAGGGGGAGAGCCAGCAAATGCTAACTCTTTTCCCTGTGCAGTGGTTTAGTCCTGAAACACTGATGATCAATTCAATTATTTTAACAATTATTTCATTTTAAACTTACCTTTGCCGTCTTCTCTTCAGCAGTGGTCAGACAGCTCATGTGTACTGCACATTGAAGCTGAGCTGCTGCCACTGCCCTTTCTAGAAACAGCAGGTGGATTGATCTGTATGGAAAAAATGCAGAATATAAGACAGATAGGAGATAGATTTTATTATGTAATGCAAGCAGATTTCATACTGAAATCCTGGTCCCTTTCCTTGTAGTAATGTGCTCCATCCTGACCCTCTCCTTGTAGCTATGTGCTCCATCCTGACCCTCTCCTTGTAGCTATGTGCTCCATCCTGACCCTATCCTTGTAGTTACATGCTCCATCCTGACCCTCTCCTTCTAGCTATGTGCTCAATTCTGATCCTCGCCTTCTAGCTATGTGCTCCATTCTGATCCTCTCCTAGCTATATGATCCATCCTGACCATCTCCATGCATTTATGGCCCCATCCTAACCCTCTCCTTGCAGTTGTGCTCCATCCTGACATTCTCCTTGTCCACTTGCCATTAATATGCCCCATCTTTGTCTCGTTGCAGTAATATGCCCCATCCTGCAGTAATGTGCCTCATCCTTGCCCCATGCAATAATATGCCCCATCCAGCAGTAATATGCCCCATCCTTGTCCCCTGGTATTATTGCACCACCCTTGTCCCCATCACATAGTAATATGCCCCATTTTGCCCCCTGGTAGTATTGCCCTATCCTTGTCCCAATCACATAGTTATCTGCCCCATCCTGCCTCCATGACATAGTAATCTGCCCCATCACATATTAATATGCCTCATCCTTGTTCCCATCACATAGTAATCTGCCCCATCCTACCCCTTCACATAATATGCCCATTCTGCCCCCATCACGTAATAATGTGCCCCATCACATAATAATGTGCCCCATCAGCCCCCATCACATAATAATATGCCCCTTCAGGCCCCATCACATAATAATGTGCCCCATCAGCCCCCATCACATAATAATGTGCCCCATCAGCCTCCATCACATAATAATGTGCCCCATCACATAATAATGTGACCATTCTGCCCTATCACATAATAATATGCCCCATCACATAATATGCGCCATCCTGCCCCATCACATAATAATATGCCCCATCCTGCCCCATCACATATGTTCCATCGCATAATAATATGCCCCATTACATAATAATGTGCCCCATCAGCCCCCATCATATAATAATGGGCCCCATCACATAATAATGTTCCCCATCAGCTTCCATCACAAAATAATGTGCCCCATCAGCCCCCATCATATAATAATGTGCCCCATTACATAATAATGTTCCCCATCAGCTTCCATCACAAAATAATGTGCCCCATCAGCCCCCATCACATAATAATGTGCCCCATCAGCCCCCATCACATAATAATGTCCCCCATCAGCCCCCATCACATAACAATATGCCCTATCAGCCCCCATCACATATTAATGTCCCATCCTGCCCCCTGTAAATAGGTTAAAAGAAAAAAAAAAGTCATACTCACCTTCCTGCTTTCACCTCTGCTGCAGCTTTGGTCTCCTGGCATCTTCTGTCTTCTCTTCCCGACCCGCGCTGAGTGCGGTCACGTGACGCCGGGCGCGTCACAGGACCGCTGTCACATGACGCTAGCTGGGAGGGCGGGGCTAGGACAGAGTGTCTGAGAGAGGAGAAACGTCTCCTCTGATCCGACGCGGCTTTGAACTGCCTGCGCCAGGGCCGGCTCCAGGTTTCTGTGGGCCCCGGGCGAAAAGGTCTCAGTGGGCCCCCTTTGAGTACATATCGCGGACTATATATATATATATATATATATATATATATATTGCCGCACACTTACCGCAAGCCCCATAGACAATGCATGGGGCTTGCCGCAAACGTGCAGCAAGTGCAGCCGCTAGACGGAAAATGCGGCAAATGCGATTTTTTTTTTTACCGCAACTGCCACATTTTTAAAAAAACGCCTATGTGAAGGCAGCCTTACAGGAACAGTGACTGCTGAAACCAGCAAGAGCTGCTCCTGACAGTGAGTATATTACACGTTGTTAGGAGCGGGCTAAGGTGCGTTTGCATTCTCTTGCGCTTTTTAAAAATACCCTTCAAATGCAAAATGTTGCATTTTTGTGCGTCTGAGGATTCTTGGTATATACACAAGCATTCTCAAGCACACAAATAATGCAAGCAGCTCAATGGAGCCGCACTGCCATACCTCGTACGCACGCGGCTCTGCTCCGTACACCTCGTACGCACGCGGCTCTGCTCCGTACACCTCGTACGCACGCGGCTCTGCTCCGTACACCTCGTACGCACGCGGCTCTGCTCCGTACACCTCGTACGCACGCGGCTCTGCTCCGTACACCTCGTACGCACGCGGCTCTGCTCCGTACACCTCGTACGCACGCGGCTCGCTCCGTACACCCACGCTCTGCTCCGTACACCTCGTACGCATGCGGCTCTGCTCCGTACACCTCGTACGCACGCGGCTCTGCTCCGTACACCTCGTACGCACGCGGCTCTGCTCCGTACACCTAGTACCCACTACGGCTCCGCTCCATACACCTCGTACACACAAGGCTCCGCTCTGTAAACCTCATACACACACGGCTCTGCTCCCTACACCTCGTACACATTCGGCTCCGCTCCATACACCTAGTACACACTCACCTCTGCTACATACACACTGTAAATGCCTCCTGACCACACACAAACTTCACCTTATTTAAGCATCATTCATGGTGGCCAGCACAGTCCTGGATACACTGAGGAGCTGATCATGAGACCCGTTGACTCCTCCCCATCCATTGACATCATCACAGGTCCTGTCATCCTGAGCCCAGAGTATGCTGCTCTGTCGGCTCCCGTGGAGGGGGGAGAAGGGAGACCTCCGGTGCTGCAGGAGCCTGAAAATGACCCCCAGCTGCTCCCTGGATATGGCTCTGGCTGTGGGGGCAGTGCTCAGGGGCCCCTGAGGCTAGGGTCACACTTGTGTTGTGACCCTAGCCTTATGCAAGTATTGTATGTTGCAGCGCATAGCGTTTAAAGCTATGCGCTGGAGGCAGCCCATAGAAACCTGACGTTTACCTTGACAACCACTGGTTGTCAATGTAAACATCGGGTTTCTATGGGCTCAGTTGCTGGCAGCGCATAGCGTTAAACGCTCTGCGCTGCAGCAGACAATACTTGAGTCAGGCTAGGGTCACAACACAAGTGTGACCCTAGCCCTCAGGGGCCCGGTGGGCCCCCTCCAAGCAGTCGGGCCCCGGCACTTGCTCAGTACAGTAAAACCGCTCCAAACTGGGAGCGCAGGGGTTAAAAAAAAAAAAATTTATGCTCACCTCCCCCCGAGCCCCCGCCGTCTCCAGCTGTCTTCCTGCAGGCTCCCGGTGGCTCCTGCAGGCTCCCGGTGGCTGCAGAGGTCTTCTTCTGTTGTATAGGACCTGCGGTGATGTCACAGTCACGTGACCGCAGGTTACCATGGTGGAACCTGCTGTCACGTGACTGTGACATCACTGCAGGTCCTGTACACATGAAGAAGACCTCTGCAGCCACCGGGAGCCTGCGGGAGCCACCGGGAGCCTGCAGGAAGACGGCTGGAGACGGCAGGGGCTCGGAGGGAGGTGAGCATAAACTTTTTTTTTTTGCTTTTTTTCAGCCCGGAGGCTACGATTTAATGCCGGAATCGGATGCCTATTTGGCATCCGATTCCAGGCATCAGAAGGGAGCCGATGCTGTCCGAATTTTTCGGACAGCATCGGCTCCCTTCAAAATCGTAATGTGAAAGTAGCCTTACAGCAGACGCGCGGCCGCGGTGAGTGTGCAAACAGCCTCCCCCTGTCCCGGTCCGCAGATCCCTCTGCTACCACCCCCCCGGTCCGCAGATCCCTCTGCTAGCAACCCCCCCCCCTTGGTCCTCACATGGGGGCCTGGGTGCAGATCTTGCACCCGGGCACGGAGCAGGGTAGCTATGCCACTGAGGCAGACCTACATCCCACAGACATTCACCAGCGAACAGCTGATTGCAAGGGGAGCAAGGGCTCTGCCTGGATTAATTTTTCCTTTTCTGAGGTACAGTTATCTGAAAGTTAAGGAGATTATAACCATAATGTCCATTAGAGGCAATATGTCACAGGAGCGCACCAACACTTTAGTCTTCAATACGTTTTTTATTGAAAAATTGCAATTTACAAATCAGGGACAAATAAAACATTTAGTAAGGAAATCAACGAAGGGATCGGGCAGGGAAATAAAAGTGTGGACCGACCTGGGGGTGAGGGAGGGAGGGAAGGGGATAGGGGGGGAGGAGGGGAGAGAAGACCAGAATAATAGGGAGAGAGAGAAGGGTCGAAAAGTGAGTGGTGAGGGGAAAAGGGAGCTAGTATAAGAATAAAAGTGGGGGAGAAATGGAAAGTGAATGCTAGCGGGACCTCATCTGCCAGCCATGTTCTAAATTGGGACTCGGATCGCCAGGGGATGAGATGCCCAGCAGGCCCAAGCCTCTCGCACATATCGCCTAGTTGGAGCGTCCAAAGCCAAGAAGTACTCGTGGGTGAATATAGAGTTACGTTTGTTTGTGAGATCACAGATCGATGGGGGAGAGACGGCCTTCCAGTCAGCTGTAACGCAGAGTCTAGCTGCAGTTAGGACATACGTAATTAGGTGCCGAGGTATCGGGGGGGGGGGAATCCTCGACTATGAAAAATAGCCAGCCAGGTGAGCAGAATTTTGGTTTCAGTGAGGGTCCCCAGGAGGCTCCCCAACAGAAGCCAGAACTGCGCGATCTTGGAGCAAACATGGGCCAATGTACCCCTCTGACCACACAATCTCCAGCACAGGGACGAGGTCTCCATGTTAAATCTAGCAATTCTAACCGGAGGAGTGTACCACCTCAGATGGATTTTTTTCAGTAGTTCAACATGGTTTATGCATTTAGTCGCCCGAAGGGTACAACAAATCGCTCCCTCCCAGTCGTCCGACCCCACGGCAAAACCCAGGTCCCCCTCCCATTTCTCCCTGTATGGGAGTTTTGAGTTTGTGTTGTTCTCTACTAGTCCGTTGTAAATTGATGATAGGCCCTTAGCGACTTCTGGACCCGACAGGAGCAACGTTCACAGGGGAGAGGGCCTGGGAGGCCCCAACCCGAGCGAGGAATGCAAGGAAGTGGGAGACCTGGCACAACTAGAAAAAGGTGTGTTTGAGAGAAGGGTATTTAGCAAAGAATTCTCCATATGACAAAATTCGGTTATCCAGGGTTAAGTCGCCCAACGACTCCACACCATGGTCACTCTAAGCTGTCAAGCTGTCAAGTTCAACAAGGGGATATGGAGCTGGAGCGCAGCAAGAGGGACTCCTCCAAGCGTGTCCCTGTGGGCTCTCCCCGCCGGGATAACCCATCGGCATTGCCATGCTCACTGCCTTTTCGGTGCTGCACGGTAAAGTCGTACTGCTGGAGCGTGAGGCTCCAGCGTAGCAACCTCCCGTTGGTACCGGACAGGGAGTTCAGCCAGCTCAGGGGGTTGTGGTCGGTCACGACAGTGAAGGGGCGCCCGTACAGGTAGGGCTGTAAGCGTTGCAGAGCCCATACAATGGCCAGACACTCTTTCTCTATCGTGGAATAGGCCACTTCCCTCGGGAGGAGCTTTCGGCTGAGGTACAGCACCGGGTGCTCTTGGTTCCTTGAGTCGACCTGGCTGAGCACAGCTCCGAGGCCAAACTCACTGGCATCAGTCTGTACTAGGAATGGCTGCTTGCCGTCAATCGCCCTCAGCACAGGGGAACTGCTCAGGGCCGTCTTCAGAGCCTGGAAGGCGCCCTCGCAGGCCTCGGTCCAATCGACTGCCTGGGGTAGGTTTTTCTTGGTGAGGTCTGTGAGAGGCTTCGCAAGGCTACTATAGTTTGGCACAAAGAGCCTATAGTACCCTGCAGTGCCCAAGAAGGACAGCACCTGCTTTTTGGTCCTGGGGGTGGGCCAGGACACGATAGCGTCCACTTTCCCGGGCTCTGGTTTCAGCGTGCCCCCGCCTACCCGGTGCCCCAGGTAGTGGACCTCGTTCATGCCCATCTGGCACTTTCCTGGCTTAATGGTCAAGCCTGCCTGGCGGATGCGCCCGAGCACCTGCCGCAGATGCTTGAGGTGATCCCCCCAGGTGGGACTGAAGACGGCAATGTCATCCAGGTACGCCACCGCGTACCTCTCCAGTCCCAGGAGCAGGGAGTTAACCATTCTCTGGAAAGTGGCCGGGGCATTTTTCATGCCGAATGGCATGACCGTGGATTCGTACAATCCAAAGGGGGTGATAAAGGCTGACCTCTCCTGGGCCTCAGGGCTCAGGGAAATCTGCCAATATCCCCGACTCAGATCCATAATGGAGAGATAGCTGGCACTAGCTAACCGCTCCAGCAACTCCTCAATGCGTGGCATTGGTTGTGCATCGGAGGCCGTGATAGCGTTGAGCCCCCTGTAGTCCACACAGAATCGGGTGGTCCGGTCCTTCTTTGGCACCAGGACTACAGGTGAGGCCCACGCGCTCTTGGACTCGGTAATCACTCCCAACTTCAGCATCTCATCGATCTCCTGGCGCATGACGTGCTGCACCTCGTCGGAGATTCGATAGGCTGTCCGCCGGAGTGGGGCATGATTACCGGTGTCCACCTCATGGACCGCCACCGCCGTCCTTCCAGGCATGTTGGTGAACATGACTTGGAAGGATTCCAACACCGCTCGCATCTGAGACCGCTGGCTTGTGGATAGCAAGGTGCTTATCTCCACATCCTCTATGGACCCGCTGGCCTTCGCTTGGGCCAACATGTCCAGGAGGGGATCTTCCTCCCCATCCTCGGGCAGGTTGCAGACCGGTAGGACACAGGGCCCACGTTCTTGATGAGCCTTCATCATGTTGACGTGAAAGGCCTTCCGCCTACCCCGCTCGGGGTCGAGGGTGACCACGTAGGTGACTGAGTTGAGCTGTTGGTGAATGACTTAAGGGCCCTCCCAGGCTGCCTGAAGCTTGTCCTTTGGTACGGGGACCAGCACCCACACCATCTGACCCACCCGGTAGGTCCGATCGCGGGCGTTCTGGTCGTACCAATGCTTCTGGTCAGCCTGGGCTTGCGCCATGTTGACATGCACCAACTGCGTCAAGGTCTGCATTTTGTCACGGAAACGCATGACATACTCCACGATGGACACTCCTGGGGTGATCTGCTCCTCTTCCCAGGATTCTCTTACTAAACCAAGGGGTCCCCGGACCCGTCTGCCATACAGGAGCTCGAAGGGAAAGAACCCTGTCGAGGCCTGTGGAACCTCTCGGTAAGCAAATAGCAGGTGTGGGAGGTAACGTTCCCAGTCGCGTCCCTGGGACTCAACCAGCATTTTCAACATCTGTTTGAGGGTAGCATTGAAGCGTTCGCACAAACCATTGGTTTGAGGATGATATGCACTTGATACCAGATGCTGCACCTGCATTTTCTTACAGAGGGCCTTCATTATGCCAGACATGAACTGGGTCCCCTGGTCGGTAAGCATCTCCCTGGGAAATCCTACTCGGGAAAAGATGGCCAACAGGGCATCCGCCACCTTATCTGTCCTAATTGAATACAGAGCTACTGCCTCTGGATACCGGGTAGCAAAGTCTACCACATTAAGGATGTACTTCTTTCCAGAATTGCTGGGTATGGCCAGTGGTCCCACGATATCCACAGCAATCCGCTGGAAAGGCTCCTCTATCACGGGCAACGAGTTCAGGGGTGCTTTGGGAGCCGGCCCTGACTTTCCCACTCTTTGACACGTGATGCAGGAGCTGCAGTAGTTTTTCACATCTGTCCCCATCTTGGGCCAATAGAAGTGGTGAGACAACCGGGCCTTGGTTTTGCTAAGCCCCAAGTGTCCAGCGAGCGGAATCTCATGGGCAATCCGCAACAACTCCTCCCTGAATTGGTAGGGAACGACCAGCTGTCGTTCTCTAGGCCAATCCTGCTGGGGTGTACCGGGCACAGTCTCCCGATACAACCTTCCTTGGTCCCAGAATACCCTCTCCTTATCAGTCTCGGAGGGGGCTTACTGGCGAGGATCCTTAACGTCTCTAGGCTAGCATCTGTATGCAGAGCTGCCTGAAACTCCTGGCTGGAGGCAGCCAGAAGGGACTTTAAGGCCACCTCCTCTTCGGGACTCTCTGGGACCAGCTCTGGGTCCGGAACCGGTTCAGTTATTCCTCTGGCTGAGGAGGGTCCAGAAGGCAGGGGGTTCCTGGCGTTCTGGGCACTCTGACTGCGGGTGACGGCGGCTATGTAGGCCGTCTCCCCGGGGAATAACACCGTCCCATCAGCCTGCCTGGCTGTGGGTACTACTTCCCCATCATCCCCTGTTACCTCAGGAGCAGTGCTCATCATGGGGCAGCTACCATCAGCCCTGTCACCGTCTGTGGTGACACTGATCAGCTGCATGGCACTCCCTGCTTTATGGGCCCCGGGACTCTTCCCATCACCCTTAGCACTAACACTTGCTCCTGGTAGGGGATCCTCAGCAATGTCACCCCGCAGAGTGACATGGCTGAGTTCTCCTGTACCTCCTGATACATCATCATCATCGTCATCATCATCAACATCATTATCATCATCATCAACATCTTCAGTTAAAGCATTGACCTTACCAACCATATCAGATCGGGGAGGGGAGTCAGGGACATAATACGCGAACATTTTCCCCAAATCAGTCCCCAGTAAAACATTTGTGGGCACGTTTTCGGACACCCCCACTTCCTTCACCCCACTCCCCGCACCCCAATCAATAAAAACCCGGGCCATTGGCAGGGGACAGCGGACGCCCCCAATCCCGGTGACAGTCAGGGTTTTTCCTGGGATCAACTCTTCAGTGGACACCAGTTCAGGTCGGATGAGGGTTCGTTCGGCCCCAGTGTCCTTGAGGCCCACAGTGACAGTGTCCCCCACAGTGACAGACTGCAAATTTTCACAGGCCCTCCCAACCGACCCACCCACAAAAAAAACTGATGCCTTCTGCCCTGGAGCCTTGGGTGGTAGATTCTTCCTCTGCTTCTCTGGGCAAGTGGCACTGAGATGACCGGTCTGGTTGCAGAAGTAACACCTGCGGGGATCGGATACCGGCCGAGTGGTGTTGGGAGGGGAGCCAGGGCCTCCAGAAGGTCGGCTGGCTGGGGCAGGGGTGATGTTGGATGGCTTACCCCCCTTCCAGCTGGTGATGATCTGCTTCCGTCCCTCTGGTCTCCGGTTGGCCTCGTAGGTGTCTGCGATCTGCGCTGCTTTGTTGGCATCTGGTGGCTCCCAATCCATCACGAACTGTCGCACCTCAGTGGGGCAAAGATGCAGGAACTGGTCTTTCACCATCAGATCCTTTAGCTGGTCCAAGGTGGTCACTTCCAGTCCTTGGATCCACTGCTCGAAGTTGGTTCTGAGCCCGTGGACCCCATCACTGTAGCTGTCGTGTGGTCCACGCTGGAGGTTCCGGAACTTTCTGCGGTACACCTCCGGGGTCAGCTGGAACCTCTGGATTAGAGCCTTCTTGATGGCCGCATAGTTCCCATCTAGCTCTCGAGGAAGAGCCACAAACGCCGCTAGCGCTTTGTCTCTCAACGCTGCAATGAGGTACGGGGCATACTGGTCATTCGGCAGCTGGTACTGTAGGCAAGCCTTCTCAAACCCCCTCAGGAAAATGTCCAGGTCACCGTTGTCATCCAGCACAGGGAAATGCTTTGGATTCGGCTTGAAGGTGGTTGAACTGGTTGATTCAGAGTTCAATGGGGTAGATGACTGCCTTTCCAGCTGGGCCATCCGCAGGTCGTGCTCTCTCTGAGCTTGGGCCTCAGCCCGTCGCTCTGCAGCCTCTCGCTCGGCTCGCCGCTCGGCTCTCTCAGCCTCCTGGTATTGCTGAATGAGCTGCAGGCGCCCTTGGGAATCCTCAGCGGGATATTGCTGTAAGGCCAGTTGCAGATAGGGGTCCATGCTGACCTGGTCGCTGACGCGGCGTGCGTCTAAAGGTGGGACCTCTGCAGGAACACCTTCTAGGACTTGGCTTACATCCACAGGTAAGGGCTCAGCAGCAACACCGTCCATGCTCTGACTGACCTCTGCAGCCTGACGCTGTGCCTCAGCACTGACATGGCTTTGTCTGGCCTCTCCGTTCACTGGGCTCTGGTGACGGGCTTCCTCCACATCCAATTGCAGCAGTATCTGCTCCATCTGCTTCTTGGTTCTGCTGGAGGGGTCTATATTCCTGTATTTGCACAGGCAGGCGAGAGCCTCCTTGTTATAGTCTTTATACCAGCTTTTCACTGCTGTGGCCATGATTCCAAATCAAAAGATAGAATAGAAAAAAAAACAAAGAGGGGGAGGGGTAACTGCTACACACACAGTATTGTCTCAAATCTAATAACCACTGAGTTCGATCTTCAAAACTTTTGTGCAGAGTTCTTGTAAGAACTGTGCAAGTTTTTAGTGAGAGGAATGATTGCTCAAACCAGATCACTAATGTCCTACGATCCCACCGCTCTGCCACCAATTGTCACGATTAGCTTAGTCAGGACCTGCAGCTCTCTGGCGCCCCCTTAGCCTGCTGGCCAAATCCGGTACTGCCAGAGGATAAGAAAGGTGCCCAGCTGCCCTAATTTATGTTGTCTATTGCGGCACGTGATGTGACAGGATGTATATATACCACCAGTTCCTGCCAGGAACGTATATATACCTCGATCCAGTCACCCTCAGGCCCACAATATCACATAAATACAAAACGGTAGTCTGCCACCACCGATCTCTTTCAGGTGGATCGGGTACCTGTATGACAGCGTAAAAAATGAGCAGGGAGGTCGTGAGAGCTCGTTCATAGGACAAGGAGATCGAGACTAGTAAATTAGAATAGTTTACTCCGAAGATGGCAGTGATTATAAAAGATTTACAGAATATTATATATTATATAAGAGACAAATTACATGTATGAATAACAGTTATAAAAAATAAAAGGAATAACGTAAGAAAAGTTTCAGACCTAGTCAGGCTTGGTACTTAGTTTCTTGGAGGAGGCCCCTCTCCTGGATGGGTAGATTCTGTCGACAGTTAGCTGGTGTTGACTGTCAGACCTCGAGAGCAGAATGACCCAAAAATGTCCTCTTTGCTTTTATTAACCAGGAGAAATCTGTGACCCCCCCTTCTGCAGAGGAACATCCCAGCGGGGAGGGCTCACTCTGAGACCTCCTATCTCACCATGCTTAATAAATCCCCATTCTTCATATCTGAAGATGGGGTTTACTCACCGACATAATATATGGCTCATATTTCAGGTCAGGTGATTCTGAGAAGTTTGATACCAAATATGACTTGATTGTCATATTTACAATGGCAGCACTCCGTTCTCAGGTTCCAGAACGTTGTACAACTGTACAAAATACATCATTGAATACACAACACGGTAAGTAATCTAAAACCGTGAATTATGTATTTGTGGCATGATAAGACCTTCTTCAATTCGACTTTGAAAATACTAAGTTTAGACAAAGGATTTGGTGTCTTTAGTGAAGACGAACTGGTTTGGACTGGTGTCCAGCTCTGGCTCTCCTGAAAGTTGTTTACGACCCGTCGTAAATAGTTTGGTTGGGGGAGGCACGCAGTGTTTCTCTGTAAGCTACTTACAAACCAGCTAAAAGGGAGGAGGAGGGAGGGAGGAGGGAGTCAGATTTGCCTGACTCTCCAATACCTTAAAATCATGAGCAATATTCATTTTCATGACATGCAGTGTCTGCATGGCAAAAGTAAATTTACATTCACTTTGCTGGCAGACGTTGACGCACTTGCGCTTTTTTGAAAAGCGTGCGCACAAAAGCGGTGTGTGAAGGTAGCCTTACTGCGTTTTTGTGGTCAGGTTTGGCCTTGAGATTATGCCAATTCTTTCCTGTGTTTTTGATTTCTAGCAAAGACTATGTGATTCTAGGGTATGCGGTCCACACACATTGGATTTTGCCCTCTGCAAAAAGTGTCAACGCCACAGGTTTTGCTGCGTTTTTGAAAGAATGAGCATGTCAATTGTTTTCTGCAGTTTTGCTATAGTTTCTATGGTAAATCTGCAGTAAAAACACAGCAAACAAAACGCGGTAAAAATGCACCAAAAATGCAGCAAATCCACAGCATACCTCCTTCCAAGAAATCGCAACCCCTAGGATTTGCTGCAGATCTGTTTGCACCAAAAACCAACGTGTCTGCACATAGCCTAAAACATCACTAGTCCAGGAGGCCGTCCAGTCTGGAACAGTCACCCTGAACGTTGCGTACACATCTACTTATATAATCGGGAGTTTGGAATTCGGGCGACATAATTCGTCGAATCCCAGACTCCTTTGCGCGAGCCGCAGCCGCACTGCCGTCCCCGCCGCCCACCCGTCCGCCCCGCCGCCGCCTCCGCCCCGCCGCCGCCTCCCCAAGGTCACCGCTGCCCCTCGCTGCTCTAGCACCGCTGGGGCCTCGGTGACGCCATGCAGCTGGAGGAGCACTGTCCTTGCGGCGACATGTAATATCCAAGATGGCGACAAAATCTCGCGAGATTTTGCCGCCATCTTGGATATTACATGTCGCCCCAGAGACTCCGCTATCCCACCAACATAGCGCCGAGGTGACCGCCCAGCGCCCCTCGGGAGATCAGCCGCTCATGCGCATAAGCCGCTGATCTCCCGCCGCATATGCCGGTCAGTATCGCCGCTGCCGCCCGCTCTTCCCCGGCCGCTCCGCACTTACCCCTCCCCGCTCTGCTGACTGCACACATACTTTCTTTTTCGAGCCGGTCATGTGACAGGCCCTCTGTGATGTCACATTAGCCCGCCCTGTCACATGACCGGCTTCAATGCCGCTCCAAGGAATACAGAGAGCAGAGGACAGGGGGACACAGGACATGGGCACACAACTGGGGCAGAGGACAAGGGGACACAGGACATGGGTAGAAGACAGGGGCACACAGGACAGAGGGACACAACAGGGGCCGAGGACAAGGGGACACACAGGACAGGAGGACACAACAGGGCCAAAGGACAGGGGGACACAGAACAGGGGCAGAGGACAGGGACACACAGGACAGGAGGACACAACAGGGGCAAAGGACAAGGGGACACAGAACAGGGATAGAGGACAGGGACACACAGGACAGGAGGACACAACAGGGCCAAAGGACAGGCGGACACAGAACAGGGGCAGAGGACAGGGACACACAGGACACACGACACACAACAGGGGCAAAGGACAAGGGGACACAGAACAGGGGTAGAGGACAGGGACACACAGGACAGGATGACAACAGGGGCAGAGGACACGGACACACAGAACAGGGGTAGAGGACACGGACACACAGGACAGGAGGACACAACAAGGGCAGAGGACAGGGGGACACAGAACAGGGGCACAGGACAGGGACACACAGGAAAGGGGGACACAACAGGGCCAAAGGACAGGGGGACACAGAACAGGGGCAGAGGACAATGACACACAGGACAGGAGGACACAACAGGGGCAAAGGACAGGGGGACACAGAACAGGGGCACAGGACAGGGGGACACAGGACAGGGGGACACAACAAGGGCAGAGGACAAGGGGACACAGAACAGGGGTAGAGGACAGGGACACACAGGACAGAGGGACACAACACGGGCAAAGGACAGGGGGACACAGAACAGGGGCATAGGACAGGGACACACAGGACAGGAGGACACAACAAGGGCAGAGGACAAGGGGACACAGAACAGGGGTAGAGGACAGGGACACACAGGACAGAGGGACACAACACGGGCAAAGGACAGGGGGACACAGAACAGGGGTAGAGGACAGGGACACACAAGACAGGAGGACACAACAGGGGCAAAGGACAAGGGGACACAGAACAGGGGTAGAGGACAGGGACACACAGGACAGGAGGACACAACAGGGCCAAAGGACAGGGGGACACAGAACAGGGGCAGAGGACAGGGACACACAGGACACGACGACACAACAGGGGCAAAGGACAAGGGGACACAGAACAGGGGTAGAGGACAGGGACACACAGGACAGGATGACAACAGGGGCAGAGGACACGGACACACAGAACAGGGGTAGAGGACACGGACACACAGGACAGGAGGACACAACAGGGGCAGAGGACAGGGAGACACAGGGGCAGAGGACAGGGAGACACAGGGGCAGAGGACAGGGAGACACAGGGGCAGAGGACAGAGGAACATGGGCAGACGACAAGGGGACACAGGCACAGGACAGGGGGACACAGGGGCACAGGACAGCAGCACAAGACGGCGGGACACACTGGTAGAGGACAGGGCCAGAAAACAGGGGAAGACGCCGCACAGAACAGGGAAACACGGGGCAGAGAACAGGGGAAGACAACTAACCACTCAGCCACCATATACAGTGCTAACTACTGAGACATTGTATACACTCCTAACCACTGACCCACCATACAGTGCTAACCACTGACCCACCATATACTGGCCTAACCACAGAGCCATCATATACAGTGCTAACCACTCTGCCACCATACAGTGCTAACCACAGAGCCATCATATACAGTGCTAACCACTCTGCCACCATACAGTGCTAACCACTCAGCCACCATATAATGTCCTAACCACTGAGCCACCATATACAGTGCTAACCACTCAGCCACCATCCAGTGCTAACCACTCAGCCACCATCCAGTGCTTACCACTGAGCCACCATATACAGTGCTAACCACTCAGCCACCATATAATGTGCTAACCACTGAGACACCATATACACTGCTAACCACTGAGCCACCATATACAGTGCTAACCACTGAGCCACCATATACAGTGCTAACCACTGAGCCACCATATACAGTGCTAACCACTGAGCCACCATATACAGTGCTAACCACTGAGCCACCATATACAGTGCTAACCACTGAGCCACCATATACAGTGCTAACCACTGAGCCACCATACAGTGCTAACCACTGAGCCACCATACACAGTGCTAACCACTAAGCCACCATATACAGTGCTAACCAGTAAGCCACCATATATTCTGCTAACCACTAAGCCACCATATACAATGCTAACCACTGAGCCACCATATACAGTACTAACCACTGAGCCACCATATACAGTGCTAACCACTGAGCCACCATACAGTGCTAACCACTCAGCCACCATATAATGTGCTAACCACTGAGCCACCATATACAGTGCTAACCACTAAGCCACCATATACAGTGCTAACCAGTAAGCCACCATATATTCTGCTAACCACTAAGCCACCGTATACAGTGCTAACCACTGAGCCACCATATAGTGTTAACCAGTGAGTCACCATATAAATCCTGCAACAACACCGTCGTTTCTGGAGAGAGGACTGTACTATTCAGCGGCTATTTCTACGGTACCTGTTCATTTCTACGCACTCCCGATGCAATAGCATCGGGCCTATTTTCTAGTTTATTATATTTTTCAGTGTATTACCTCTCTATTTGCAAAGAAGAAATAAAACTCAATATAGTATACATATTCAGATCTTACATATGACAACAATAGACCTACAACAAGCACATGAATCCTCACACAAGATAACTACCGTAATGAGAATTCATTTTCCAGACATAAAGCTTTAGTAAGGGAATCCGTCAGCAGGTTTTTGCCAAGTAAACTGACAGTAGTGTGAAGGATAGAGACCCAGAATCCAGTGATGTGTCACTTAGTTTACTGTGTGCAACAGTTATGATAGTCACAGTTTTCTCTGCTGCAGATGTAGCATTGATCAAATGTTGAGCTGGGTATAACCTGCCCACACCACAGCTATCTGTTCACATTGTATAGTGACAGCGAGCTGCTAATCAGCAGGGGGGGGGGAAATTGTCCTGTAGTGATAACCTGCTGATGATAAAACACTGATTGTATTGAAGCAACAAAACAAAACACAGAAGTGACACATCACTGGAATCAGGGTCTCTGCTCCTACATTATGTGCTCCAATTTCAAAATCCTGCTGACAGATTGAAGATTGGTTGCCAGAAACAGCCAAATATAGTCCATAAGTCCTGAGATGTGCCAAAGTAATAAGCAATCAGTCCACAGCTATTTACATTCCCCTTATTCATATTCACCACAAGAACATACTATACCCATACTGTTATAGTATTGCCCCTGTCACCCCATGCTGGTATAGTATTACCTCTGTCACACTCACCCCATACTGGTATAGTATTGCCTCTGTCACACTCACCCCATACTGGTATAGTATTGCCTCTGTCACACTCATTCCATACTGGTATAGTATTGCCCCTGTCACACTCACTCCATACTGGTATAGTATTGCCTCTGTCACACTCACCCCATACTGGTATAGTATTGCTCCTGTCACCACATACTGGTATAGTATTGCCCCTGTCACACTCACCCCATACTGGTATAGTATTGCCTCTGTCACACTCACCCCATACTGGTATAGTATTGCCTCTGTCACACTCACCCCATACTGGTATAGTATTGCCTCTGTCACACTCACCCCATACTGGTATAGTATTGCCTCTGTCACACTCACCCCATACTGGTATAGTATTGCTCCTGTCACCACATACTGGTATAGTATTACCTCTGTCACACTCACCCCATACTGGTATAGTATTGCCTCTGTCACACTCATTCCATACTGGTATAGCATTGCCCCTGTCACACTCACTCCATACTGGTATAGTATTGCCTCTGTCACACTCACCCCATACTGGTATAGTATTGCCCCTGTCAACCCATACTAGTATAATATTGCCTCTGTCACACTCACCTCATACTGGTATAGTATTGCCCCTGTCACCCCACCCCATACTGGTATAGTACCGCCCCTGTCACCCCATACCGGTATAGTACCGCCTGTCACCCCATACCACTATAGTACCGCCCCTGTCACCCCATACTGCTATAATACCGCCTCTGTCACCACATACTGCTATAGTACCACCCCTGTCATCCCACACAGCTATAGTACCTCCCTTGTCACCCCATACTGCTATAGTACGGCTGTTAGCAGCGGGTTAATCAGCGTGATGTCCACAGCAAGCAACAGAGAATGTTCATTTATTGAGAATTAAGAACATCCAGCTTATAACATGAGAATAGGATCAATCTGGTTTCTGGGAGAGGGAGAGAGAAAATCTGCTGCGACCTTCAGCTTTCAGCTCCACACACTGGAATGTGCATGCAGGGAGCAGGAGGAGAAACATCCTGTCTCTGAAGACCCTCTTTTTTTTTTTTTTTTTTTTTAACTTTGTTGACATCTGAACAATATGCATGCAGACATAAAATCACATCATGTTAAACAAACAATAGTTGTTGCAATACATACAGATCAATATGCATTAGGCCAACAACGGCCCTTGTCACCCAATACTGGTATAGTGCTGCCCTTGTCGCTCCATACAGGTATAGTACTGCCCCTGTCACCCCATACCGATATAGTATTGCCCCTGTCACCCCATACCAGTATAGTGCTGCCTTGTCACCTTATACTGGTTTAATACTGTCCCTGTCACCCCATACAGCTATAGTACCGCCCCTGTCACCCCATACAGCTATAGTATCGCCCCTGTCACCCCATACAGCTATAGTACAGCCCCTGTCACCCCATACAGCTATAGTATCGCCCCTGTCACCCCATACAGCTATAGTATCGCCTGTCACCCCATACAGCTATAGTACAGCCCCTGTCACCCCATACAGCTATAGTACAGCCCTTGTCACCCCATACAGCTATAGTACCGCCCCTGTCACCCCATACAGCTATAGTATCGCCTGTCACCCCATACAGCTATAGTATCGCCCCTGTCACCCCATACAGCTATAGTATCGCCCCTGTCACCCCATACAGCTATAGTATCGCCTGTCACCCCATACAGCTATAGTATCGCCTGTCACCCCATACAGCTATAGTACCGCCCCTGTCACCCCATACAACTATAGTATCGCCTGTCACCCCATACAGCTATAGTATCGCCTGTCACCCCATACAGCTATAGTACTGCCCCTGTCACCCCATACAGCTATAGTATCGCCTGTCACCCCATACAGCTATAGTATCGCCCCTGTCACCCCATACAGCTATAGTACCGCCCCTGTCACCCCATACAGCTATAGTATCGCCTGTCACCCCATACAGCTATAGTATTGCCTGTCACCCCATACAGCTATAGTATCGCCCCTGTCACCCCATACAGCTATAGTATCGCCCCTGTCACCCCATGCAGCTATAGTACAGCCCTGTCACACCATACAGCTATAGTATTCGCCTGTCACCCCATACAGCTATAGTATCGCCCCTGTCACCCCATACAGCTATAGTACCGCCCCTGTCACCCCATACAGCTATAGTATCAGCCCCTGTCACCCCATACAGCTATAGTATCGCCCCTGTCACCCCATACAGCTATAGTATCGCCTGTCACCCCATACAGCTATAGTACTGCCCCTGTCACCCCATACAGCTATAGTACCCGCCCCTGTCACCCCATACAGCTATAGTATCGCCCTGTCACCCCATGCAGCTATAGTACACCCTGTCACCATACAGCTATAGTATCGCCCCTGTCACCCCATCAGCTATAGTATCGCCCCTGTCACCCCATACAGCTATAGTACCGCCCTGTCACCCCATACAGCTATAGTATCGCCCCTGTCACCCCATACAGCTATAGTACAGCCCCTGTCACCCCATACAGCTATAGTACAGCCCCTGTCACCCCATACAGCTATAGTATCGCCCCTGTCACCCCATACAGCTATAGTATCGCCCCTGTCACCCCATACAGCTATAGTATCGCCCTGTCACCCCATACAGCTATAGTATCCCCCTGTCACCCCATACAGCTATAGTACAGCCCCTGTCACCCCATACAGCTATAGTATCGCCCCTGTCACCCCATACAGCTATAGTATCGCCCCTGTCACCCCATACAGCTATAGTACGCCCCTGTCACCCCATACAGCTATAGTATCGCCCCTGTCACCCCATACAGCTATAGTACGCCCCTGTCACCCCATACAGCTATAGTACTGTCACTGACGCTTTATTTTAGCTATTGCACCGCACACTTCTGTCACCTTCGTTTCTGGGACAGAGAGGACGCCAGGCGGACTGTAACCCGCTCACCCCTAGGGAGCGCTGTATCCGCTCACGAGCCTCGGTACAGACGCTCGGAAGGCAGTTACCGCTTACAGCCCGGAAGTGATTGTGGAGAAACGTCATGAGAGGAGCCCGGATGGTCTCTGTCTCGCGGGAACTTTAAACTGCTGGTAATTGTGAGTCTTGCGGACCATGGCAGCGGAGTCACTGAGTCTGATGGAGAGGATCACAGGCCGCCTGGCGGGAACTCAACCCGTGAGTGACTGATGAGCGGACAACGGGGGTGCAGCCGCCTGCCCTCCCCCGTCATGGGGTCCCTGGGCGCCCCTGCCCTCCCCCATCATGGGGCTCCCTGGGCGCCCCTGCCCTCCCCCATCATGGGGCTCCCTGGGCGCCCCTGCCCTCCCCCGTCATGGGGTCCCTGGGCACCCCTGCCCTCCCCCCGTCATGGGGCTCCCTGGGCGCTAACCACTATATACAGGTCACCAATATAAATACGTAATCTGATGGTCACCAGTCAAACTGGCCATACAATGAATGTGCTGACTATGGCCACCCAATTACGCACTACTGTACACAGAAATCTGCATTATTAGAATGCAGTTACATAAATGGTGTATTGGTAAGAACACATGTTAAGTCTTAAGGCCCAGTTACACACAATATTTGATGTCACAGATCTCTGGCTGCAGTGAAATCATGGACACATGTTCTATTTGTATATAGCCACAAAATGGAACAATGTGTCCATGATTTCACTGCAGCCAGAGATCTGTGAAATGTTCAAGATATGTGTGTTAATTGGGCCTTTGTAAAACAAAAAAAATGGGGCGCAATGGGTAGGATCCTCCAGACTCTTATTAGTGGGGTGGGGCAGTGGCCACTCACCTGACCTGCACAACCCGGTTTGTAAGCCTCCGTTAGATGTCCCCTTCGATGCAACGACCGTTCGTTCCTTCCTCCTTCCTCTTTCTAGTAACGACAGGTCCTTTTTGCTCTGTGCCTCTATTATGCTGCTTCCCGCCGCTCACCCCCAGAAAAGGGATAGATATAGTTACAAGGATGAAAAGCGGTCTTTGTGGGAGCGCTCAAATGACAGGCATCTAAACGGATTTCATTTATTAAGGGGAAATAAAGTTGCCTGTTAATGAAATCTGTTTAGATGCCTGTCATTTGAGCGCTCCCACAAACACCACTTTTCATCCTTGTAACATGTAACTGGGCCTTGGCATAGTGAAGATTGAGCCTTTTCATCTGCAAAAAATCCATCCAGTGGGAAATCTATTTCTGTTTTTGTCTTCTAGTCATGGACAAGACAAAAGTTTGCTCCACAGCCCCTTAGTCCAGGAGGTGATGACAGTCCCCGGCTGCCGTCCTGTGCACAGGAGCTGCTCCTGACAGATAAAGAAGATAATACTCCCCCAAAGCAACTGTCCCAAGGAAACAATCGGGCAAAACTGCCAGGTACCTGTGCTATTGAGGGGGGAAATATCGTATGTTAATAAGTCACTAAAATCTGTCACTAATTAGAAATATTTGTTTTCAGATCTAAAATGTAGAGTAACAAGCAGTAGCTACAAATCTGTGTATGAGAAGCCAAGGTAACTTGTGTGCCTTTTTGTAAGGTAAATTGTGAGAGTCTAAACTGGTTGTCATTTCATGTTACGTCAACAGCTGCAAATGGATCCCCCAGCTCAGGGGTCTCAAACAAGCGGCCCGGGGCTTCAAAGTGCTCCCGCGGCACCGTGGACTACATAAGGACACAGAGATCCACTGTGCAGGGGACCGCCACAGTGCGCTGTGTGCTGGGGACTGCGGCTTTATCACTTCCTGTGGGCCGCTACAACAAGCTCTGAGCCTCCTTCCCTCAGCTACATCAATGGAAGCTGGCGGGCTAATCGTCTCACAGACTCGCAAGTGACGTCGGCTAACCAGAAACCTCAAGTGACGTTAAAAGTCGATGTCACTTGCGGGCTTGTGATCTGATTGGCCCGCCAGCTTCCATTGATGTAGCTGAGGGAACGAGGCTCGGAGCTTGTCGTAGCGGACGCAGGAAGTGATAATAAAGCCGCAGTCCCCAGCACTATGCACCATGGCGGTCCCCTGCACAGTGGATCCCGGAATCGTTAAGGTAGGTGTGTGAGAGAGTGAGTGTGTGCAAAAAGAATAGAGACCAGGATGGGGACATTAACCCCTTCATGACCCGGGAATTTTTCGTTTTCATTTTCGTTTTTTGCTTCCATGAGCCATAACTTTTTTTTATTTTTCTGTCAATATAGACATATGACGGCTTGTTTTTTGCGGGACGAGTTTTACTTTCATATGCAATAATTTATTTTACCATATAGTGTACAGGGAAATTGCAAAAAAAGTGCAATGACACGTTTGTTTTTTGGGTATTTTAGTCGCCATGTTCACTATGTGGTGAAACCGATGTGACAGGGTGATGCCTCGGGTCAGTACGAGTTCGTAGACACCCAACATGTATAGCTTTACTGGTATCTAGTGGTGAAAAAAAAAATTCACAAGTTTGAAAAAAAAATACAAAACAGACTTTTTGCGCCATGTTCTGCAACCCGTAGCGTTCTCATTTTTCGGGATCTGGGGCTGGGTGACGGCTTATTTTTTGCGTGTTGAGCGGACATTTCTAATGATACCATTTTTGGGGGGATCCGCAGTTTTGATCGCCCGTTATTGCATTTTATAGCAATAACGCGGCGACCAAAAAAAACGGAATTTTGGCGTTTGGACCATTTTTTCCGTTACAGAGTTTACGGCTTTCATTAACGGATTTAATAGGATGATAGATCGGGCGATTCTGAACGCGGCGATGCCAAACTTATTTTTTATTAGTTATTTACACTTTTATTGTGATTGGGGGAAAAGGGGGGTGATTTGAACTTTATATATTTTTTTTTTCTTTTTTTACAGGTTTTTAAAAACTTTGTTTAACAATTCATTCTTATTGTTACACTGCCTCTTAAAGAGGCACCTTGCTGCACAGTCCGATCGCTTCTGGGAGATACAGATGAGCTGCAGCAGAATCGCGGACCTGTTGTGGTTGGAAGCGCCTGCCAACCACAGCAGGAAACTGCGCTGTGACAGCATCCGGGGTCTAGCCAGGACCCCGGGCTGTCTTGTGAGCGCCGGAGATCCCGCGATACTATCACGGGATCTCCGGAGCAGGCGGGGAACAGCGCGTTCCCCGCCGTAGCCGCCTTGAATCCTGCTGTCAGTGATTGACAACGGGATCCAAGGGGTCAGCTGTTACCCTGACATCTTAGCTGATGAGATCAGCTGCGATGTCGGGGCTTTGATGTGAGCTCTGCGCCGGAGCTCACATCAGACACCCCTTACCAGCCCATGACGTCCTCCTACGTCATAGGTCGGGAAGGGATTAATATAGGATGGGGACCAGTATGAGGACATTATTACAAGATGGGGACATTACTACAAGGGAAGACCAGGATGAGAACATTACTACTAGAAGGGAACCACGATGGGGACATAACTAAAAGGAGATTAGGATTTGAACATTACTACATTGAGCGAAAAATTCTGGAATTACGAAAAATGTCACTTAGCTGGTTGGGGCCGCATTACTGAGTTTGAGACCCCTGCCCCAGCTAGTAAACCAAATGTGTAGCTTATCCGTGTGTCTTAAAGGGACTTGGCCAGCGCAGAATGACTGTTCTAGTCCAAGTACAGGCGCTTGATGCATATCATGCTGCAGTCTAATTATTTAGGTGCATCTGAAGGGGAAATAAGCAGGTGGGAATGTGCAGTTAAATGTTTGACCCCACCATGATGCACTAATCACCTGTACTTGGTTTGAAGATATTCTATGATGACAGTCCCTTTAAAGCTGATCAGACAACCCTCCTCACTGACATAGTATACCGTGTACCTCCTCAGCTTCATGACTAGGTACAGAGCCATCCAGGCCTTTTGCATAATCATACACCCAGATAATAACATATTTACAGGGATAGAGTTTTAGATAATAGATTACTTGTCATACACTTTATAAATGTTTCCTATTTTTCAAACATTTTTAATTTTATCACTTCTCTTTATCTAGGCCGTGTGTGGCAATTGATTCCAGTGATGAAGAATTTGAGAAATGTATGGTATTTATTCATTTTATGGATTCTACATCCATTTAGTCTGTTAACACCATTTACTATAGTTCTTATACCAGCTATACATTTTAATAGATTTAGTGAAGTGTAGAAATATGTATATTTTTTTCTGCACAACTTCAGATTTGTTTTGTGCCTTACCTATACTAGACTCCAGATACTCAGATCAGACCCTGGTCTTATTTTGCGGGTCCTGCCTACAGGATTCCCGCCATTAGTGGTTCCTCCAGGAGTTGAATACATGTTTAACGTGTAATGGTACCTTCACACGCCGCAATCTCGCCTGGGAATCCTAAAGGCGATATGTCGCCCTGGAACAGTCGCCGTGAAATTGCCTCATAGTTGCGGCGTGTGGGGAATTTTGCGGCGATAAATCGCCTGTCGCCTGATTCCTGAGCACTGCTCTGAAATCGGCCTCAATCATGAAGGCGATATTTCCGTGTTTTGGCGTGTGATAGGGCGATAGTGATGATGGAATCAGCGTCGCCTATGATTTCCCGTAGGCGTGCCACAGCGTGCTGGAGTCCGCGCCCCTTCTGCGATGATTGGTGTTGGCTACTGTGTTCCCATTGGCTGTCAGATGACAGGGCGCCATATTTAAAGAGCTCTCTGTTCAGCAACAGACATCTTCAATGGCGTCATGTATTAGCCAGCCTTCCAGAGCAGGCTGCCCAATCATAACACTATTAGTAACAAAATCTTTGTCAGCATATTAACAATATCAAGCCCTGGTGAGTAAATCACCCCTTAGGGCTGTATTTGCATAATCTCCAGATCAAACATTAATAACCAAGAGGAAAATTGGAGTATATTGCAGTAAAAGTGATATTTTTATTGAAATTTTTTTTTAAAATGCGTGATGCATAAAGTGGATACAAGAGGGTATGAGATGCAACTCGCCCCAAAGGTTTAAATGACTTTCAAAACTCCAAACAATGCAATTAGTAAAAAGATGCTGAACAAATACATATGGTAATTACATAAGTACAAAGTGCCAACACTGGTTGGTAAAGTGCCAAGTGCATCACAAATCTATGAGTCATATGAAGTACATAGTAAGAAACCAGTTCCATAGCCTAGGCTATGCAGCAAGTGACTAAATATTACACATATGGTGTTACAGCAATATAAGTAATAGTAAATGCAGGGAGATGAGAGACATAACTTAAGGCTGTTCAAGACATACCTATGTAAAAACCAAAGGGGGAGGGCAGAGCTCGAAGGATTAGCGTGGTCCAGTTTCAAAAAGCCCCTACATATGTTTCGCCAGATAGTAGCACGGCTTCTTCAGGGAGGTGGTGTGTGGATGTAGAAGACACCACGCCATAGCTACTGCCGTGCTTTTATAGCGCCAGGGAGCCAGGGTGCGATGTTCGGCACTTCCTGGTTCCGCTGACGTATCATAACACTGTAGCGTTGTCCAATGAGTGCGTATGGGGCGCGGTATAAACCACTGTGGCACGCCTATCTCTTCGCATCAGTGACCATGTACGCCCACATTGCCTTTAGAATTGCGGCGTGTGAAGCGGCGATGGTATGAGGCAGGATTGGTTCAGCTGTAGTTGAGGCGATTTCCAGAGCAACACATCGCCTTACTTTCAGGGCGAGTATGTGGCATGTAATGCCGCCATCGGCGATCTGAGGAGACCATGAAAGATGTGCACATTAGATCCCTCATATTGCCAGCCAATATTGCGGCGTGTGAAGGTACCATAAGATTGACCTGTTTTTTTTAGGACTTCATATTCAAGTGTTTTTTGTAATAAAGGCATTTCCTTTTTTGGGTAGAAACTGGATGTGAATGAAGCCTAATATACCTGTAAATATATGGGGTAACCTGTGCCTGGAAGGACTTATTCGATAAACTTCAAAATTTTGCTCATACAATTACCTGCCTAAGTGTAATGGTGGGTTTACACGCCGCGATATCGGCGTCCAACTCCGACCCAACTCCGACAAAAAGTCACGTGGGTCGCGAGTTGGAGCCGATATCGGGCGCGCCGTTGTACGGTTTCAGTGTACAACGCGATCCTGGAACGATGCCAAAAGGATATCGGAGTTGAATAGCTGAGCTATTCAACTCCCCGATATCGCATGGCCGTTGTAGCAGGATCGCTGCGTGTGACAGCCCAACTACGATGCGTACTCGCACCTCACCCATTAACTCCCATGTTAAATGGTCGTTACTGGGTTGGTGGGCGTACACATCGGAGGGACGTTGTTTCCCGATATCGCAGCGTGTAAACCGCCGATGCGATATCAGGAAAAGCGCTCAAAAAATGCGCGCTCCCGCGGCGTTGCCTCCGATATCGCGGCGATATCGGGACGTGTAACCCCACCATAAGAAGTAATCCTAGCGTCACTCGCGTGAGTGCAATGCAAGAAAATCTCTCATTGCTCTCGTGACCCATGCAAATCAATCCGGCAGCTCAGACCTGTGAGATTTTCCTCAGCCCTATAGGGACACGACATGTCGCGTTCAGGGTGCGGACGAGCACGTATGATTTGTACGCAAGCATCCGCATGCGTACAAATCACACATTGAAGTCCATCAGTGTGCACGCCCATCCACAGCTGAGTGCATCACCGTGCGCCCCCATGATAAACAGAGGAATGGGCGGTGCGTTCGCCCGCCACAAGACTCTGTGGAGGCGAACACAAGTCTGAAGCCAGCCTAAGGACAGGCTTTTAGTGCTGCCTATTGGATGTACCAATCCTAAAAGTCAATATCAGCCCTTTAACCCCTTTCATGCCATGACCAATTTTTGTTCTTGGGTCTGTGACGTAGCGATCACAGATCGGGTTGAGGTTCACTCACTTGGCAGCGATATTCAAAAACAGCAGCAGTCTCTCCATTTAAATAAGTTCATGTCGGTTTATTGTCTCAGCATAAACCGCCCTCCAGCATATAAACAGGAGCCTTTCTGCGGCTCCCAGAACATATTGCCCAGTATAGTCTGTCTTTACCTCACATACAGATGCACAGGTTTGGATATGCCTCTCCAGCCTCAGAGCACACTGCAGCCACAACATGTGCTCAGCCACCGCAGGATTTTCTAGCCTCCAGGACCTAAGCTGACATCACAGACATGTGACCAGGGAGTGGCTACCTGATAACAGCAACACACCCTTCCCTGGGAGGTATGTAGTTACCCAAACCCACCCATTGCTTCTGGTTAACTTTTACCTCCAGCCCACATCACATTATAGAAAGGTGTTGGACAACAAGTCTCAGCAGTCAACCTGGGTTAAGATCACTGCAGCCCTCTGTCTATTCGACACATACCTGTCCCTCCTGACACAGCTGGAGGACCCATCACAGGCCATTCCATGTCAAGTGAACCAATGATTATTATCTCTATTTTTAATTCTTTTGAGATTTTGTTATTTGATAATAGCATGTCAGACAATGCAAGATGTGAAGAAAAAGTGTGAATTTCGGCGTTGCCTGACTTTACATTTCAGATCATATCTCGGGCTAGAAAGAAGATGGAGAAACAAAATAAACACTGTTGTACTCAGAACTGTACAGGCTTTCACTAGATATGTCACAAGAGGATCTTTGTTAATGTTTTACCCATGCAAACACAAACGCAAAGTTTTTAAATTCATTTCTGAAAAAAGTATAATTTAAAAATTCCCAAAAATGCCCATATGTCTGCTCTGCTCTGTCACATCTGTACCAAAGTTCAAGTTGGGATCGCAATGAGATCAGATTTTAAAATATGTTCTAAATATAAATATTCTTTTTTTACCTTTTTTTTTTTTTTTTTTCTCTATATGAAGTACAACTTTAGTTAATTACAAATTAAACTTTTTTTTTTTTTTTTCCATCACTTAATTTTTTACAGATTTTTAAAATTTTGAAAGCGCAAATTTTGGCCTGGTATGGCTTCATATTCTTTATCATATCTCAGACTAGAATTAAGATAATGAGGTGGGAGAGGCGTCATCTTTCTCAGAACTGTGCGGGCTTTCATTTGATATGTCACAAGACTGTTTCTTAATATTTTGTTAATACTTTTGTTATATTTTGTTAATCTGCATATTTATAAAGGCTCATCAATATAATGAGCTGGTCTATGACTCACTTAATATCTATCACATACACAATTTGACAAGATAATAGGAATCTATAGAACTGTTACTAATGCTCCACAGCTCAGACCACTTTGTGCTGCAAAGTACAGTATACATATTATTAACACAATATTAAGAAACATAGTCTTGTGACATATCAAATGAAAGCCTGTACCGTTCTGAGAAAAATTATGCCTCTCCCACCTCATTATCTTAAAGGGATCCTGTCACCCCCAAAACACCTCTAAACCTATTAAAAGCTGTCCCTAGAGCAGTGATGGCGAACTCCAGGCCTCGAGTGCCACCAACAGTGCAGGTTTTCAGGATTTCCTTACATTGCACAGGTGATAATATAATCACCTACACTGGTGATGATTCCAACCTCTGTGCAATGCTGAGGGAATCCTGAAAACATGTACAGTTGGTGGCACTCGAGGCCTGGAGTTTGCCATCACTGCCCTAGAGCATATTAACACTTTCCCTACACTCCTTTTAGCTCCTAAATGCACATAGTCAAAGTGAATAAAAACGTTATTATAGTACCTCATTACTGATGATAATGAGTGACTATGGTATTCATAGTCACTCATCCAGGCTGCCCCTCTTCATCATATCACGCCTGAATAGGCGTGATCTACATCAGAGATTCAAATTCGCGCCTCCCTGCGCGCCTCCCCGCTCTCCTATTCCGGCCGGGCTTCAGTGTGGGGCTGTATGACGCGATCCGGGTCATTCCCGGCGCCGGGTGACGTATTTACACCCGCGCCGCGCTGTCAGCTTCAAAATGCGCACTGCGCATTTGTCTCCCGCCCGCCACACATGCGGCCCCCCTGCGGCTTTTTCTGCGGCAGTTTCCCAGGCAATGACAGGTCCTGCGAGCCGGCACACGGGTCAGTATGCTTGCATCCACCCTGCCCCACCCCCTGACACCACCAATCTGCCTCCCCCCGCTGGCTCCATCCTTCCCCCCCCCCCCCCCCCCCCCCCCCCCCCCGCTGGCTCCATCCTGCCCCCCTTCCCCCCACCCCACCTTGCTGGCTCCATCCTGCCCCCTCCCCCCTTCCCCCGCTGGCTCCATCCTGCCCCCTCCCCTCTTATCCCCTCCCCCCCCCTGCTGGCTCCATCGTGCCCCCCCCCCCCGCTGCCTCCATCCTGCCCCCTCCCCCCCCCTCCTGGCTCCATCCTGCCCCCTCCCCCCCGCTGACTCCATCCTGCCCGGTGCACATGCGCAGTGTCTCTGTGCTTTGACCCGAAAGTGGCGTCATAACCACTTCCGGGTTACCGGAGAGGTGTGCCCAAGGGAGGAGAGGTAAAAGGCGGCATGCAGGTGCTGTCTGGCGGCAAAACATGTCCTCTCCAGGGGCTTCAGAGGGGCGCCCTCTGGGAGAAGAGGTGCACACCAGCAAGCGCAAGTCCAGTGGTCGCTCCACGGATGAGAGCCACTCTGCCACTCAGGCTGGACCTCCACCTCCGGGATCAGTACATGGGTTTTCTGCTTTACTGGGTGAGTGCAGGCTCTGCCTGTTTTTCTGATATCCTCCTTATCTGTATCCCTCTCTTAGGCTAAGAAAGTTAAGAAGGTGAAACACCAGCAATGTGCTCTGTGTCCCCAGCTTCTCCCTGATAACTATTCAAAACGTCTGTGCCAAACCTGTATTGCCACAACCTTACAAGAAGAATCTCCCGTGACAGATATCTGTGCCATGATTACGGAAGAATTGCAGGCCTTCTCTCAGCAGACTCATTCTGAAGGCCACTTCACTCACACAGATATCTGAGTCCAATATCTGAACAGATCTCTGGTTGCAGTGAAATCATGGATACATTGCTCCATGTTGTACACAGCCACAAAATGGAGCAATGTATCCATGATTTCACTGCAACCAGAGATCTTTTCAGATATTGGACTCAGATATCTGTGTGTGAAGTGGCCTTAAGAGACATAGGAAGAAATCTAAACCAGACTTGTCCGTTATTGTGTCTGAGTCAGAAAGCGGTCAAGTTAGCACAGATTCTTCTGATTCTTCCTCATCTGAGGAGGAGGGCAGGTCCTGTTTTCCGTTGGATAGTATGGATAATTTAGTCAGATCTATCCGCAGTACTATGGGGATTTCTGACTAAGGAGGTTGTCGTCTCAAGACATTATGTTTGCTTGCCTTTCCCAGAAGAAGCGCCGTTCCTTTCCTGTTAGTTCTGCAATCTACGTCATTCAGCGGAAGTGGGACAAACCTGAGCGCCGAGGATCGCTTCATTCCTCGTCCAAGCGTCGTTAACCCTGTGAGGATGAGGAATTCTTGGCATGGTCGAAGATCCCTAAAGTTGACGCAGCGGTCGCTTCAGCTTCTAAACATTCGTCCCTTCCTGTGGATGATTCAGGATTGCTCTCGGATCCATTGGATTGTAAGGCAGTTATGCTCCTCAAGCGGTCTTGGGAGTCCTGCACGGGGGCCTTTAAACCTGCCGTCTCAGCCACATGTACGGCTCAGTCCATGCTAGTGTGGATTGATCAGTTGAAAGATCAACTCAAGGGAGGTGTTTCCAGAGGAAAATTGCTTTCATCTCTTCCGCTGATAAGTGGCGGCGCGGCTTATCTGGCAGATGCTTCCACAGATTCCTTACGGCTAGCGGCCAGGTCGGCTGGCCTTTCTAATTTGGCTCGTCGCGCCTTATGGCTTAAAGGCTGGAAAGGGGATGCACAGACCAAGTCCCGTTTGTGCATTGCCATGTCAGGGAGGGCGTTCAAACGCAGGTCTTTCGGTCAGAAGAAGCTCTATAAGGACCGGAACAGATGGGATAACAGGGCATCGAAGTCCAAAGGTGCCCTTTTTGGTTCCACTTCAAAGAGGGACAATAAGTTCTGTTAGTCCTGCTCCACCAGTTGGGGGCCGGTTGCGTGTTTTTTTCCACACAATGGCAGGCTATTACGTCTAGCTTTTTGGATCCTGAATATTGTATCTTCAGGTCTGAAGCTGGATTTCTCCTTTGCCTCATTGGGACACAGGACCGTGGGTGTTATGCTGCTGTCCACTAGGAGGTGACACTAAGCAGATCTGCAAAAGAGTAACAGTGGCTCCTCTGCAGTATACACCCCTGGAGCAGGCACTGCCTCCCCAGTTTTTTGCTTAGTGCCGTAGGAGGCACACGACCATTTTTACTTTTCGGTGATTTTTCAACATTAAATGAAGAAAAGTGCGACCGGCGTGGCTCCCGGTATGCTCCTTCCTCTGTCCACCCATTGTTGGGGCGATGGGTGGAAGCGAGAATCCATACATATGCCATACTCCTTTCTCGACCTCCCACTGTTGGGTTGTTGGGTTAAAGTAGAGACAGCCAAGCATATCACCCTCCTTCCTCCCTCCCTTCTGGTCCTGAGGCAAAGTCGAAGCTGGACTACCTGTCAGATGACGTCCCCCTAATCACCCCTGGGTGTTTTAGGCAGTGGCACCACAGGTATCAGCAGCACAGGCTGCATTTGGGCTGGAAACTACAAGCTGCCTGCAGAAGTGCAGGCTTGCAAGCTGCATCCCAGGATCAGCTTAGAATGGACAGTGGGGTACTGCTTATTGCTATACTGGGGGTTTTAACTGCCAGTGCAATGCTCACAGCTTCTGGGTCCCCTCCAGCAAGCTTCTGGGCCTCCTCCAGCTTTTTTCCACACCTCCGCGCCGGCCCCTCACTATTTCCGGGGACTTCAATTAATTGAGGCCCCGGCTTGGGCCAAGCGCGGAAGCCGCCTCCCCTGTGCCACCCCGTCCCGCCCCTCCGGATGACGCTGACGCGTGTCATGCTGCGGGCAGGGCTGACAAAGGGCGCGTTTTCTCTGCTGGAATCCTGTCCGTTAAGCTTCGCCTTTTCCTCCTTCACCGCCGCCATTAAGCATTCACGTGGAGCCCTGCGCCTCAGCCATCCAGGGGATACAGGATCCGGGCAGCCTCTCCTAGGTGTGTGCAAAGGCGCTGGTAAGACCTCTGCAGGGACCTTCTCTGCAGAGGTTTCTTCATCTCTTCTGCTACGCTCTCTCCTGCAGCAGGCACTATTCAGCATACAGTGCCCCTACTCAGCCCTCTTCACCAAGGGCCCAGGCACCTAGCTGGATAGTTAGTGCCTGCTTATACAGGGGACACCTGGGTTTAACTCCCAGTTCAACAGTAGCTCATACCACAATGTCTGGCAATCGGAGTAAGAAAAACTCCAATGCAGCCAGCACTTACTATGCTACCTGCACTGCTTGTAAGCCTGACCTTCCTGCAGGATGCACCTCGCCACATTGTCAGAGCTGCACACAGGCTGCAGATGCCGAGACCCCCACTACCCGGGCTTCTATTAGTGCTCTTGACACTACCCCTGCGTTGGCCACAGTTATGTCTCAGAATATGACGCAGTCCATTGACAGATTGTCTGCTACATTGCTGCAGTTTATGTAAGACCGTTCGCCACCTGAAACCGCCGTCTCAGACAGAAGTGTTGGACTCGCGACAGACTGCTGACCCTGCCCCGTCAGTTTTTGACTCTGGGCGTAAGAGACCACAGAGGTCTCCATTTCCATTCCCTGGGGGCCCTAGAGATTCTCCAGCCCGCAGACGTCAAGAAGACTCACAGGAGTCCGAAGGTCTCTATACTTCGGACTCAGAGGGTCACTTAGATGAGTCCCTAGACCTAGATGCGACCGATACGGTGGCACTGGTTGAGGATTTGATTACTTCCATTAACCAGGTTCTGGATGTGTCAGACCCTCCGGCTGATGTTTCAGAGCATAAGGTGTCCTTGAAGAGGGCCAAGAGGCCACATAAACATTTCTCAGACCATCCAGAGTTTCAGGAAATTCTCAAGAAACATAGGTCGCATTCTGACAAGACGTTTGGTAACCGTAAGCCCTCAAAACATGTTATCCATTCCTACCTAAGGTCACCCAAGATTGGACAGACCCGCCGCAGGTGGATCCTCCTTTATCTCGCCTCGCTACCAAGACGCTTCTGTCCTCGTCCATTAAAGATGCCACTGACCGTCAGGTAGAGCAGATGACGAATTCCGTCTTTGAGGCCTCAGGCACTTCTCTAGGTCCAGCCTTTGCTTCAGTTTGGGCCTCGAAGGCTATTATGACAAGAGCAGGTTCCATACACTCGTCTCTTCGGTCTTTACAGGCTGATCCAGCCCTGTTAGACCAGGTAGCTCAAATATCGGTTACCGCTGAATATTCAATGCATGCTGCTTTAGACCCAGCTAACTGTGCTGCGGCTGCAGCCTCCAATGCCATAACGATCAGACGAGCCCTCTGGCTGAGAGTGGAAGGCAGATGCAGCGTCTAAAAAGTCACTCACATGTCTTCCATACAATGGTGGGCGTTTATTTGGCGAAAAACTGGATCAATTGATTTCAGACACCACTGGGGGTAAAAGTACCTCCCTTCCGCAACGTCCGATTAAACGACCCTTCAATCGTCGTCAACAGACCCGGTTTCCGGTCCTTTCGGAATTCCTTTGGTTGGTCAGTCTCGAAATCCCCGCCGGCGGGCAACAGGCCCCCCGTAGGGAGCGCACCCAAACACGGAAAACTGGTGCAAGCTGGCAGTCCCATTCTCGCCAGTCCAGATCTAAGAGCTCAAAGCCCAGCAGGTTCTCTTCCTGACTTGCCTCTTTCGGAATACACTATTCAGGTTGGCGGCCGACTTTCACGCTTTCGTCAGGTCTGGGAAGACAGGTGTCAACATACCAGTACCGCCAACCGAACGCTTCCAGGGGTTCTACTCAAACCTCTTCGTGGTACCCAAAAAAGGGGGTGGGGTAGATCTAAAACTGTTTAACTCATTCGTAAAGGTTCGGCATTTCCGCATGGAGTCACTGCGCTCCATCATAATGTCCAAAGAACGAATTTCTCGCGTCCATCGACATACAGGATGCCTACCTCCACATCCCAATCGCGACAATCCACCAGCGTTTTCTTCGATTTGCGATCGACCAAAACCATTACCAGTTTGTGGCCCTCCCGTTCGGTCTAGCGACGGCTCCCAGGGTGTTTGCCAGGGTCATGGCGGCTGTCATGACCATTCTGCACACGAGAGGATTGGTAGTCCTGCCATACCTGAACGATTTGCTCGTCAAAGCCCCTTCCTTCAGGGAGTGTAAGCAGAGTGTCTCTCTCACGGTGGACCCCCTGCATCGGCTAGGCTGGTTGGTGAATCTTCAGAAGACATCACCAGTCCCATCACAATCTTGACGTTCCTCGGATGCGTTTCGACACCCCCAGGGGTCTGGTCCTTCTTCCTCAGGACAAGGCGAAGGCCCTACGTCAGGGAGTCCAGTCTCCTGCGCCCATTTCCTCAATCGCTTCGATTCGCCATGAGTATCTTGGGCAGCATGATTGCCTCTATGGAGGCGGTGCTGTTCTCCCAACTTCACCTCAGGCTTCTCCCAACTGGCAATTCTGACTTCGTGGAACAGGAACCCTTCCGCCCTGGACAGACTATTCCGACTGTTACCTGCAGCAAGGAGTTCCCTCCATTGGTGGCTCAAACCACGTTCCTTCACAAGGGGAAAGTCTTTTCTACCGGTTTGCTGGAAGGTAGTCACCTCCGACGCAAGTCTCAGTGGATGGGGAGCGGTATACTGTCATCACACGGCGCAGGGCACATGGTCCCCAGCGGAGTCGTCCAAGCCCATCAACCTCCTGGAAATCCGAGCCATATTTCTAGCTCTGAAGGCCTTCCATTCCTTGCTTGCAGGGACACAAGTCCGGATTCAATCGGACAATGCCACTGCCGTGACATAATTCAACCATCAAGGCGGAACCCGCAGTCTCCAGGCGATGCACGAAGTGCAACGCATTCTACACTGCGCAGAATTGACAAACTCAACGTTGTCAGCGGTTTATATCCCGGGGGTGGAGAACTGGGAAGCAGAATTTCTCAGTTGTCAGGGCATGGACTAGGGAGAGTGGTCCCTACATCCTGACGTGTTCCAGCAAATATGCCGTCGCTGGGGGACTCCGGACGTAGACCTGATGGCATCTCGATTCAACACGAAGGTTCCAATGTTTATAGCCAGATCTCGCAACCTGCGAGCTCTCGGGGCGGATGCCTTAGTTCAAAACTGGTCACAATTCCAGCTGCCTTACATCTTTCCCCCTCTGCTCCTCATACCCAGAGTTGTGCGGAAGATCAAGCAAGAGGGCATTCAAGTCATTCTCATAGCCCCAGACTGGCCCAGATGGGCATGGTACGCCGATCTCGTCCAGCTCACGGCGGACGTTCCTTGGCGCCTCCCATGTCGTCCCAATCTTCTGTCTCGTGGCCCATTTTACCACCAGAATTCAGACGCCCTGAATTTGATGGCGTGGCCCTTGAGACCTGGGTGCTATCCCAAGCAGGCTTCTCCTCTGCCGTTATTCAGACCATGATCAGAGCGCGAAAGTCTGCATCGGCCAAAATTTACCATCGCACCTGAAAAGCTTTCATCGCCTGGTGCTCTTCTCGAGATCATCCCCCCCCTTCCCTATTCCTTGCCATTCGTTCTAGGGTTCCTTCAGTTGTGGTTAGAATCTGGTCTCTCCCTAAGTTCCTTTTAAAGGTCAGGTCTCAGCCTTTTCAGTACTTTTTCAATGTCGCCTTGCTGTTAAACCGCAAGTTAAAACTTTTCTCCAAGGAGTTAACCGCGTTGTCCCTCCGTACAAACGACCTTTAGATGCGTGGGACCTTAACCTGGTCCTTAAGGTGCTGCAGGAACCTCCCTTTGAACCTCTTTGCTTCATCCCTCTCCACTTCCTGGCTCTGAAGGTGGTTGTTCTAGTAGCTATCACCTCTCTTCGCCGAGTGTCAGAACTCTCAGCGCTTTCTTGTAAACCTCCCTTTCTGGTATTTCATCAGGACACTGTTGTACTCCGTCTGGTGCCGTCATTCCTCCCTAAGGTTGTCTCCTCTTTTCACTTGAATGAGGAAATTTCATTGCCTTCTTTTTGTCCGGCTCTGGTTCACAGGTTCGAATGAGCCTTGCATACTCTGAACCTCGTCAGGGCTCTTCGCATTTATGAGTCCAGAACTGCTACTTTCCGTAAGTCAGACACTCTGTTCATCCTAACGGAAGGCCCTCGTAAGGGTATGGCAGCTTCCTAGGCTACACTGGCTAGGTGGATTAGATCGGCTATCCAAGAAGCCTACAGAATGAAAAATTCTCCACTTCCGGCGGGGATCAAAGTACATTCTACCCGAGCCATTCAGCACCAAGCCTCTGCTCTCCAAGTGTGTAAGGCAGCCACCTGGTCGAGTTTACACACTTATACCAAACACTATCGTGTTCATACCCAGTCCTCGGCGGACGCCAGTCTGGGTAGGTGCATCCTTCAGGTGGCAGTTGCCCACCTGTAGGTACTTAGTTGTTCACTGACTCGCTCAGTATGATTAGTTCCATTGTCTTTCCCGCCCAGGGACTGCTTTGGGACGTCCCACGGTCCTGTGTCCCCCAATGAGGCGAAGGAGAAAAGGAGAATTTTGTGTACTCACCGCAAATTCCTTTTCTCTTAGCCTCTAATTGGGGGACACACCACCCACCCTGTTGGCCGTACCGGCCTTGTTAGTTTAGTTTTTTGTTACTCTTACGTTGTTACATTGAGGCCTTGCCAGGCTTTGTTGGTATTGGTTAACTTTGTTAATTTCTCCTACTGCTTTAGCACAAAACTGGGGAGGCAGTGCCTGCTCCAGGGGTGTATACTACAGAGGAGGAGCCACTGTTACTCTTTTGCAGATCTGATTTGTGTCGCCTCCTAGTGGACAGCAGCATAACATCCACGGTCCTGTGTCCCCCAAATAGAGGCTAAGAAAAGGAATTTACGGTGAGTACACAATTCTCCTTTTTGAGGTTTTTCCTCCGGATTGTTTTGTGCAAACTTCCCCTCCGTCTCCTTTGCAGCAGCAGGCACTGGAGTTGGAGATTCGGAGTTTGTTAAACAGGTCTTGTTAAAGGTCCCTGAGGACCAGGAGGGACGGGGAGTTTACTCCCCTTTATTCCTGGCCCTAAACCTGATGGGTCCTTCCGCTCTATTATTAACTTGACGCACTTGAACACTTTTTTGCATTTCTCTAGTTTCAAGATAGTCAATTAAGTCTGCCATTAAGGTCTTATTTCCTAGGTGTTTTATGGTGGTTTTGGATTTGAAAGATGCGTATTACCATCTGGCGTTTCATCCCGATCATCAGAGGTCCCTCCGTGTGGCACTCATGTTCGAAGGTCGTCTCCGGCATTTTCAGTTTACAGCAATGCCGTTTGGCCTCGCCATGGCCCCGCGTATATTCACCAAAGTGATGTCAGAGGTGATGGCCTTTTTTGCGTCATCAAGATATTCTTACTGGGCTGTATCTTGATGATTTCTTAATTGTGGGGAATTCTGCTTCTCAGTGCAGAGATCGCTTGTCACTGACTTTTTTTTTATTTTTTTATTTTTTTTTTTGCAGAGTTTGGGCTGGTTGATCAATTGGGAAAACTCTAGGATGGTTCCTCTGACTTGTCAATCCTTCTTGGGTCTGCACCTGGATTCTGTCAGTCAGCTGTGCTTTTTGCCGGATGACAAACAGGTGATACTCGCCAAGGTAGGGTTTGCGGTTAGCGGTTAGCCATCCTCGTATGTCCTTGAGATCAGCTATGTCCTTGTTGGGGTCTTTGACGTCTTGTAGGAAGGGGCGAGAGTTATTCTCATTGCTCCTCTCTTGCCAAGGAGACCATAGTTTTCCTGGCTCCGAGCCATGTCGCTGTCGGATCCGTGGATTCTGCGATCAACCCCGACTGCTGTCTCAGGGTCCACTCAGTCACCCTCAAGTGCATTGTCTACACTTGATGGCGTGGAATTTGAGAGGCGGTTATTGAAATCAAGGGGGTTTTCGGATGGTCTGGTTTCCACCCTTCTCCTGAGTGGGAAGCCCTCTACTACTAATATCTACTGTAGAGTTTGGCGTAAGTTTTTGTCTTTTTACACTGCCTCGTTTTCTGCGGTGGTCCCTACCCCGGCTATCCTGGAATTTCTCCAACGGGGAAGGGAATTGGGGTTGTCAGTTAGTACTCTTTAGGTTCAGGTGTCTGTCTTGGGAGCCTTGTATGGGGCTAATGTTGCGGGGAATAGATGGATTGCTAGGTTTCTGCTTGTGAACGCAGCACTGCAGTTCACATTGCCAGTGTGCCTCATTGGGACCTGAACTTGGTTCTGGTGGCGCTTAATAGTTTTCAGTTTGAACCATTAGACTTCTCCTCTCTGAAGGTTCTTTCCCTTAAGACAGCCTTGTTAGTTGCCCTTACCTCTGCATGACGAGTAAGTGACATTCAGGCACTCTCCATAGACCCTCCGTTCTTCTCAGCCTTTCCTGATAGGTTAGTGGTGAAACCAGATCCCTCTTACCTGCCAAAGGTAGTTTCTAGGTTTCACCACAGTCAGGAGATTATTCTGCCCTCCTTTTATCCTGACCCAGTTACCCATGCCGAACAGAAGTTTCATACACTCAATGTTAAACGAGCTATCCTCTCCTTCATTGATAGGACTCTGGCAGGGAGGAAGTGAAGGGCTCTGTTTGTCTCCTTCCAGAGTCAAAAGAAAGGGTCTGGAGTCTCTAAGGGTACCTTTACACTCCACAACCAGCAGAGACATTTTTGTCGGCGATATTTCTCGCTGGAATGTTCGCCGCCAAATTGCCTCCTTATTGCGGCGTGTAAATCGTGAATTTGGCGGCGATAAAACCAATGTAGTCTGATTTCGATTTCAGAGCAGTGCTCTAAAATCGAAACCAGGTGACATTTGTGTTATCGCCTCCAAATTCCCGATTTACATGCTGCAATAAGGAGGCAATTTGGCAGCAATCATTCCAGCGAGAAATATCGCCGCCAAAAATGTCTCCTCTGGTTGTGGCGTGTAAAGGTACCCTAAGGGTACCTTGTCCCGATGGATCAGAGAAGCTGTATGCTTGGCGTATCAGGCTACGGGAGTACCTCCTCCGGACGGTGTTCGGGCCCATTCCACAAGGGCAATGGCTTCCTCCTAGGCTGAACAGGCTGACACGTCTATTGATTTCATATATAAGGCGGCAACCTGGTCCTCACCTTCTAATTTCTATGACCACTATAGGTTTAACCTATAATCTGCTTCTGATTTGGTGTTTGGGAGGTCTGTCCTCCACACGGTGGTCCCACCCTGAGCTTTTGATCTCTGTGAATCTCTGTGTGGGTGCCGTCGTGGCGATGAGAAAAGATCAGATTCCTTACCGGTAATCTTGTTTTATGGAGCCACGACAGCACCCACTGACTCACCCCCCCCTTCCTTGTTTTATGCACGGTTTTGAACTTCTGTTTATCACATGTGTGGTGGTGATGTTGTTGATGAAATTGTCTGATTTGAACTTGTATTAATTAGCGGTTTCTATCTGTCTCTGTAACACAACTGAGGAAGCGAGGTGGACCGCCCCTTTTTATCTGTAGGTTTCCCGTCCCTGGGGGCGGATCCCCTCTCTCTGTGGGTGCTGTCGTGGCTCCATAAAACAAGATTACCATTAAGTAATCTGGTCCTTTCTGTCTGCGGATAAATGCTGCGGTTTTGGCAGCTTTCTTCTACTGAGTTTTCACTATCTGCATTAGTTTTTTTTGATCCCTAGGGAAAACGATGGCAGTTTTTTTTTTTTGTTTTTTTTTTTTAATATTCTAAATAGTGATAAATGCTGCGTTTATTGCAGTGATCACAAACATACTGCAAGCAGTGATTTACTCACTCTGAGTGTTTCAAAAAACACTACATGTGTTTAACCCCGTTATTTCTAGCCCGAGATATCTATTTATATAATTGCGAATGGGTTTTTTTGCCCCTTCTGAGTCCACTCGCACTGCGAGTCGGCGTGGTCATGTGGATACGCCCGAAGCATTGGCCGCGCAGCGGCCATTGCGAGCAGTTCTAAGGCGACTCGCTATGCCCGCGCAGCGGGCATGGCGAGTCGCCTTGGCAGCGCGAAGCATTGGCCGCTTCGCGGCCTTAGCAGCGCGAAGCATTGGCCGCTTCGCGGCCTTAGCAGCGCGAAGCATTGGCCGCGAAGCGGCCATTGCGAGTCAGAGACTCGCTCTTCTAGAATCCCGATGCATGTGCATCGGGCACCCAGCTAGTGATAAATATAAAGCCATACCAGGCTAAAATGTGCACCTTTTTTAAAACTTTAAAACTGTTAATATTTTTTTTTTTTTTTTTCAACTGATGAAGAAAAAAATTCAAAACTTTTAATTTGTAATTAACTAAAGTTGCACTTCATATAGGAAAAAAAAATCTAAAGACGTCAGGGAAAAAAAATATTCATATTTAGATCACTTGATATGGAATGACCCATTGATGCTATGATAGTTAAATATTTTAAAATATGATCCCATTGCGATCCCAAGTTCAATTTTGGTACAGATGTGGCTAAGGCCCCTTTCACACTAGCGTTTTTTTTTTAAATCGCGGCAGATGCGGTGAAAAACCGTATCTGCTGCGATTACCGCATACCGGCTGCACTTGCGGCACAGTTGTGGCAAGCCCCATACAATGTATAGGCGGGCTTGCGGCAAGTGCGGTTCTGGCACTTGCGGCAGGTGCGGCCGCGAAAAAAACCGCGGTCAGCCACATCTGCCGCGATTTAAAAAAACCGCTAGTGTGAAAGTACCCTAAGAGCATAGCAGACACGTATATTTTGGGAATTTTTAAATTATGACGATTTTTCGGAAATGCGTTTTAAAATTTTGTGTTTGTTTGCATGGGTAAAATATTAACAAAAATCCTCTTGTGACCGATTTGGCCTGTACAGTCCTGAGTAGAATGGTGTTTATTTTGTTTCTCTCTCTTATTTCTAGCCCAAGATATAACAGAAAATGTAAAGGCATACCTACCCAAAATTTGTGCTTTTTTAAAACGCTAAAAGGCTGGCTTCACACTTGCGTTCGCCGCCGCTGCGTATTGCAGCGGGGAAGCGCAAGCCGAGTGCAGACACCGTGTTTCCCTATGTTTTACACATGTGTATACGCTCGGGTGCGCATGGCCGTGGGCACCCATTGCCCGCCATGTGTGATTTGTACGCACCCATCCGCAGCCGAGCGCATCACCGTGTGACCCCTTATTTAACATAGGGATGGGCGGTACTTGCGCTCTGCTTGCTTTCGCCGTCCGCAAGACACTGTGGAGGCGAATGCAAGTCTAAAGCCACCCAAAATCTGTAGTAAATTAACTGATGAAGAAAAAAATTCTAAACTTTTTATTTGTAATTAACTAAAGTTGTACTTCATATAGAAAAAGAAAAAGAAAATCTAAAGACGTCAGGGAAAAAAAATATTCTTATTTGGATCACTTGATAATGAATGACCCTCTTGCATTCTTGGTTTTTCCTTCCCTTTTTCCCAAAACCATAACTATTTTTGTATCCACATAGACATATGAGAGCTTGTTTTTTTTGTAGAATGAGTTGTATTTCTGTTACTCCTTTCATCCTTGTCATCTGGTGCGGTGGTCCCCAGCCTTTTTTGCGCCGGGGACCGGCTTCATGCAAGACCATTTTTCCATCCCCTGACGGTGGGTGGGGCTATTGAGAAGGGGAGGAGTTTAGTACCCTGTTTTCCTGAAAGATGTGTTATGTCTTATTTTCAGGGGAGGTCTTATTTTTCCATCCCCTTGCAGCCCCCAATATGGTATCCCAATCATCCCCTTGCAGCTCACAATATCCTCATCATCCCCTTGCCGCCCCCAATACCGTATCCCCATCCTCCTCCTCTTGCAGCCCGCCCATGCGCTCCTCTTGCCCTCCCTCGCTTCTTGCAGCCCCGCTCCACCGTCGTCCTCCTCTTGCAGCCCCGCTCCACCGTCGTCCTCCTCTTGCAGCCCCGCTCCACCGTCGTCCTCCTCTTGCAGCCCCGCTCCACCGTCGTCCTCCTCTTGCAGCCCCGCTCCACCGTCGTCCTCCTCTTGCAGCCCCGCTCCACCGTCGTCCTCCTCTTGCAGCCCCGCTCCACCGTCGTCCTCCTCTTGCAGCCCCGCTCCACCGTCGTCCTCCTCTTGCAGCCCCGCTCCACCGTCGTCCTCCTCTTGCAGCCCCGCTCCACCGTCGTCCTCCTCTTGCAGCCCCGCTCCACCGTCGTCCTCCTCTTGCAGGCCCCGCGTCCCTTCAGTCCCGTCCCTCCTCTTGCAGCCCCGCTCCACCGTCGTCGTCCTCTCGCAGCCCCGCTCCCTCGTCCTCTCGCAGCCCCGCTCCCCTCGTCCTCTCGCAGCCCCGCTCCCTCGTCCTCTCGCAGCCCCGCTCCCTCGTCCTCTCGCAGCCCCGCTCCCTCGTCCCTCTCGCAGCCCCGCTCCCTCGTCCTCTCGCAGCCCCGCTCCCTCGTCCTCTCGCAGCCCCGCTCCCTCGTCCTCTCGCAGCCCCGCTCCCTCGTCCTCTCTGCAGCCCCGCTCCCTCGTCCTCTCGCAGCCCCGCTCCCCGCTCCTCTCGCAGCCCCGCTCCCTCGTCCTCTCGCAGCCCCGCTCCCTCGCTCCTCCTCGCAGCCCCGCTCCCTCGTCCTCTCGCAGCCCCGCTCCCTCGTCCTCTCGCAGCCCGCTCCTCTCCTCTCGCCCGCTCCACCCGTCTCCTCCTCTCGCAGCCCCGCTCCCCTCGTCCTCTCTCGCAGCCCCGCTCCCTCGTCCTCCTCTGCAGCCCCGCTCCCTCGTCCCTCTCGCAGCCCCGCTCCCTCGTCCTCCTCGCAGCCCCGCTCCCTCGTCCTCCTCGCAGCCCCGCTCCCCTCGTCCTCCTCGCAGCCCCGCTCCCTCGTCCTCTCGCAGCCCCGCTCCCTCGTCCTCCTCTCGCAGCCCCGCTCCCTCGTCCTCCTCGCAGCCCCGCTCCCTCGTCCTCCTCGCAGCCCCGCTCCCCTCGTCCTCCTCTCGCAGCGCCCCGTCTCCTCGTCCTCTGCAGCCCCGCTCCCGTCGTCCCTCCTCGCAGCCCCGCTCCCGTCGTCCTCCTCCTCGCAGCCCCGCTCCCCTCGTCCTCTCCTCTTGCAGCCCCGCTCCCTCGTCCTCTCCTCGCAGCCCCGCTCCCTCGTCTCCTCTCGCAGCCCCGCTCCCTCGTCCTTCTCGCAGCCCCGCTCCCCCTCGTACCCTCTCTTGCAGCCCCGCTCCCTCGTCCTCCCTCGCAGCCCCGCTCCCTCGTCCTCTCGCAGCCCCGCTCCCTCGTCCTCCTCGCAGCCCCGCTCCCTCGTCCTCTCGCAGCCCCGCTCCCTCGTCCTCTCGCAGCCCCGCTCCCTCGTCCTCTCGCAGCCCCGCTCCCTCGTCCTCTCGCAGCCCCGCTCCCCTCGTCCTCCTCTCTGCAGCCCCGCTCCCTCGTCCTCCTCGCAGCCCCGCTCCCTCGTCCTCCTCTGCAGCCCCGCTCCACCTCGTCCTCTCCTCTGCAGCCCCGCTCCCTCGTCCTCTCGCAGCCCCGCTCCCTCGTCCTCTCTCGCAGCCCCGCTCCCTCGTCCTCCTCTCGCAGCCCCGCTCCCTCGTCCCTCCTCGCAGCCCCGCTCCCTCGTCCTCCTCCTCTGCAGCCCCGCTCCCCTCGTCCTCCTCCAGCAGCCCCGCTCCCTCGTCCCCTCTCGCAGCCCCGCTCCCCGTCGTCCTCCTCCTCTGCAGCCCCGCTCCCCGTCGTCCCCTCCTCTCTCGCAGCCCCGCTCCCTCGTCCTCCTTCGCAGCCCCGCTCCCTCGTCCTCTCGCAGCCCCGCTCCCCTCGTCCTCCTCGCAGCCCCGCTCCCTCGTCCTCCTCTCGCAGCCCCGCTCCCTCGTCCTCTCCTCGCAGCCCCGCTCCCCTCGTCCTCTCCTCTGCAGCCCCGCTCCCTCGTCCTCCCTCGCAGCCCCGCTCCCTCTCCTCTCTGCAGCCAGCCCCCTCCTCTCCTCCGTCCCTCCTCTCGCAGCCCCGCTCCCTCGTCCTCCTACACATACACAGACGTCACCGTGTGCATAGTACGTCAGAAGCAGTCAGCCAATCACAGTGCAGCAGCACTAGCCAATCAGGGCCCAGCTTCTGCATTGTGATTGGCCAAGCGCTTCTATGCACACAGCTAAGGAAAAAACACCGAGAGGACGTAATGGTGCGGTTGGCGGTGACCTCACACTGGAGGCGAGCAGCATCCACCACCCTGAGCCGACGCAGAGCTCAGCACACAGTGTGTTGTGCGGCGGCGCAGATCGGCACACAGACCCCTGCGGCCTGGTCCGCTGCCCGGTGGTTGGAGACCCCTGATCTAGTGTATTGGAAAACTGGAAACTGTTCAGAATGTTGAAAATTTATGTATTCCCCTCACCCCCCACCCACCCTCAATGCACACAATTCTGACGTGTTTTTTGGGAATTGTGTTTCTCTATTGCCTCATTGGGGGACACAGGATACCATGGGTGTATGCTTTCCTGCCACAAGAAGGTGTGACACTAGGCTAAATAAAAAAAATAAAAAAGTTAGCTCCTCCTTATCAGCATACAGCCCCACACTGGAGTGAGCTTGATCAGTTTTAGCTTAGTGTCTCTAGGAGGCAGATGGGTCTGACCAGACCACATCTAGAGTTAGTTAGACCTTTTTAAAATTATTTACTTTTCATGAAAAGACAAGATCATCAGAAGGGCAACGGGTTCCCTAAGGGCATCGATCTCCCGAAACCATCAACAGACGGGAACATGGAGCGTTGCCTCCACATACCCCTTCTGCACTGATGATTATTTCTTCCCCGAATGGACGTGGTTCATCAGAAGGGCGACGGTTCCCCAAAGGGCGCTGATTTCCCGACACAATCAACAGACTGGAACATGGAGTGTTACCTCCATGTACCCCCTTCTGCACCTGTGTTTACTTTATTATGCCAGACCCACTGCTCTGATCCTTGGGGTGTCACTACCTTGGATGCCCAGATGCCAGCTTATCCTGGTCCGTGCTGAGACTTCCACGGCATCACACCTGCTAGACAGAGGTGATACACAGTAGGCGGATGAATTCTTCTCTCTCTCTCCATCAAGGAGAGTTTGATTGTAGGATCAGTGCAATGACCCCCTCTCCCGGAGACGCAGCCCTCCACCTTCTACCTTGGTGGCTTCTGCTGGGACGCACAACAGTGGTAAGATGTTTCCATGTGTGTCCTGCCTGCAGCGGAGGGCTCCTACATCCAGCTTTATTCACCGGGCAGCACCACATGGCTTTCAGGACCAGGTATTCTCTAGATCCCAGGGCATTGGGGGGCTCCTAGTCCTACTATACTCGGCCTGTGTCGGTGCTGCACCTATTTTTCCTCTCTGGGCAGTCCCTGTGCTCATTTCCAGCCTTCTTCAGTAATTTTTCATCACTTCCTCAGCCTCCGCGCCACCCTAGTTCCCTCAGGCGACCTAGCCTGATAATTTAGTCCCAGGCTGCAATTATGGCCTAGGTCCGGCAGCAAGGCCCAGGCCATGCCCCCACTTTTTTTTTCATCCTATCAGCAGCGCCTGCTCACCTGTAGTACCGCCCACCCTCCACAGTCTAATGCTGTACCTCCCCCCTGCCTCTCGGCCAGCCTGGGAACAAGCCCTCGCTTTGAGGTTTTCAAACCTTTTTAACCCCTCGGGCCCTACAGCTGCAACAGCCACCATAGCTGTACTCAGAGCAGGCTCATGTCTGGCACCCCAGACAGCCACATTAAACTTGGAGCCCCCCACACCCTGCATCTTATATATGTCCCATCCTCATCCCTGCAAAATGAAGCATGTTCATCCTCCAGTGCACCCCTGTATGGACAGCATCTAACTGCCTGCCGAGATGGTTCATGGATTCTGACACTGCTCCAGTGAGCAGGAATCCTGGCTGCCAGGCATCCTATGCCACCAAAACCTAGTGCACATATACCTGCCTGCAGGAATGCATCATGAGATCTGCCACTGGATGATTTGCCCCTCATCCAGTGCACATTTCTGCTGGTATCACTACTGCCTGCAACATTAGTTTAGAGTATCTGCCACCTCATTGATGAGCAACAAATTGGCTACCATACGTCCTATGCCTGCCTGCAAGAGCAGGCTGCAGGATCTTCACTACCCGATGCAAATGACTGTCAGCAAGAACGATTCTGGACCTGCCACGTCTCCATAAGCAGAAACCCAGCTGCCATGCATCCTATGGCTGTGATACTGCAGGTTTCAGGATCTGCAGCTCTATCCAGTGCACATATTTGCTTGTGTCACATAGCCGCCTGCACGATTACTTCATGTTATCTGTCACCTTTTATAACAGCAATTTACCCTGCTGCCTTGTCTCTTATACTACAGCACGTTATAGGACCCGCTCTGCTACCCAGTGCACTTAACTGCATTCATCACGTAACTGCGGCAAAATTAGCCCATAGGATCTGTCGCCTTATCAGCCAGGGACAAATTCGGCTGCCATGCATCCTATACCTGTCTCTGGTTCCATCATGTAGCTCACAGAGGTAGTCTGCTCCTGTATCCATGTCTGTCTGTCGCCTCTTCACTCTTTCAGAGGATTGCCATACAGTTTAGCCTCCTCCACCAGGGATCAGGTCACCTACAGCCAGAATCAGACTCTTCAAGAAAGTTCTCTTGAAGGATGCAACATGGGTATGGTGGTAGCTCCATCGAAGTATCCGATGTCCACACATGAGGTAATCAAATTTGATCGACTTTTCTTTCTCCAGCTGAGCTTTTTTTTTTTTTAGACAGTCTGGTAAGTCAGACTTTCCTACTCACTCCTCTCTCTCCTCTCCAGAGAAGACTGAGCGCCCTGCCTGGCATCCGGCAGGACAGCCCTATAGCTATCGACACCTCTGCCCAAGATCAGATCTGGGACTTTGATCTCTACTTATCATAACCTAGAAGGTTGCTCTCATCCCGATCCGTGTGTTCGGGAATGTTGTCAGTCTCAGCCTTCTGCTTTTCAGTCGGTGCTTATCTTCCATCTCTTGCAGATCCTAGATCGCAACCTTTACGTCACTGACTACAATCAAGATATCGGAGCAAGTTCCCATCCAACAGGACTGGGGGTTATCTCCATCTGCAAGTATGTTTTTTTTTTTTTTTTTACTTCCGCAAATATCTGTAGGTGTTCCCAACCACGCAGCCTACACCGGCATAGGTTACTGCCTTACAGCATATATCAACACACAGGGCCACCTGGTGGGGCCACTTGTATTCATAGTCTTAGCCTTTATACTAGTTTTTTTTTGGCTGGGTGCACAAGTCCAGTATCCTGAAACTGAGATTCCTGGGTCTCCTTCCGCAAAAGGAATCCTCACACAAACTGATCCTCTCATGTGCAGTTGATCGTATGTTTTGGCTTCTTATAGTTACTCCCTAGCCAATCTTCTCCATCAGTCATTGCGCTGAGGACAATAAACTGTTCTTTTTGGGGGTTACCCGCCCGTTCTTTCTGACGGTCCGAGCGTCGTTTTTTTCTTTCGACTTAGATTCTTGCTCACCTCGGCAGTACATATACTATGTGTGACACGTTGCAGTGAGGATTAGCACGTCTCCCAGAGTTTCCGTGAAGACCTTGTCAGCTTCATGTTTAGTATAGTTTTCAGATCCTCAACAAAATCATTCAATACTCCCAGAGTTCCTCATTTTCCCTTGTCAGACAGTGCAGTTTGATCCTAGGACTCTCCTCTGCAGCATACAGCGAGAGTTCTCTGGTCCCTTTCGGATCTCTCCTTTACCTAGGCATGTCAATGGGCACTTGGTTCGTCCCTGGAGCAGAGAGCGCCACTCTCAGCCTCAGCTCAACCAACTTAGCACGTTCTTCTTTCTTTGCTGTCAGACTTACCGGCAGGTTCATTTACCGTATATACTCGCGTATAAGCCGAGTTTTTCAGCCCAAAAATTGGGCTGAAAAGTACCCCCTCAGCTTATACGCGAGTACACCAACGCAAGTACGCCCAAACCGCTCGCCCGCCACCATGAGTGTACATGTGCCCCCCCCCCCCCATCAATATCCATGGCCCCCCCTTGCAGGCCAAACCTGTAAAGAAAGATCATTATACTTACACCTGCGGCCGCCGCCGTTCCCGCTCTGCACCGCGCTCCTCCATCTTCTTCCGTCATTGCCTGTGCGAGTCATTGCCTGTGCGACCGAGGAGGAAGACGGAAGAAGATGGAGGAGCGCGGTGCAGAGCGGGGACGGCGGCGGCCACAGGTGTAAGTATAATGATCTTTCTTTACAGGTTTGGCCTGCAAGGGGGGGCCCTGGATATTGATGGGGGGGGGGGGGCACATGTATACTCATGATGGCGGGCTTCCTATATACCTGTGGGGCTGCTGCTGTATTTACCTGTGGGGCTGCTGCTGTATTTACCTGTGGGGCTGCTGTTGTATTTACCTGTGGGGCTGCTGCTGTATATACCTGTGGGGCTGCTGCTGTATATACCTGTGGGGCTGCTGCTGTATATACCTGTGGGGCTGCTGCTGTATATACCTGTGGGGCTGCTGCTGTATATACCTGTGGGGCTGCTGCTGTATATACCTCTGGGGAGGCCTGTATACCACACTGCTGGGGGCTGTATACCTGTGCTGAGGTCCACCCTCGGCTTATACACGAGTCAATAGGTTTTCCCAGGTTTTGGGGGCAAAAGTAGGGGGGTCGGCTTATACACGGGTCGGCTTATACACGAGTATATACGGTACCTGCCTCTTCTTGTGACCCTGATGGTTCGGCTTGTGTTTCTTCCCTCCGGTAGACTTGGTACCCCTTTGTCCACGGGGAACTGCCATCTGTCAGGCCAGGGCCAAGAGACGGTCCTATATTTTTGGCGAAACTCATGAGTACCCTGCTCAATTCAGTTCTGATGGAGTTTTTTCGACACATCAGACTCACCTGGGCTGAGAGGGCCTGCTGTTTTGTCTAAAGGTCTTCGGCTAGATCTGTTATGGGTAGGCTACTCAGTCAGGTGGAAACAAGGGGGCTCCTCAGGTTTCCTCAGTCTTTTTTTCCTGACCTCACAACGCTCAGGACTGTTCACGGGTTTCCTTCCTGCTCTCTTCTTCCGCAAAGAGTACATCCTTAAATTCACAAGGGATACATATGGTTTTCCTTTCTAGCCTTCCCCTCACTTAGGAAGTTTCTTCTCTCTGTTGGTTTCTTTGTCCCTTGTTTAGGTAGGATATTTTTCTTCCCATCTCGGTTCTGAAGACTGCCTTCGACACCATTCTGATCAGAATGGGTCTCCTAGGTTTTACTAACTATGGAACCTCAATGATTTTCAGATGAAGCTATACGATATGTATCACACCTTCTGGTCCTACCCTATTTCTTTTGTGTTTTCAACGTTTTTCCGTTACCCACCCCCGTCAGGTACAGGTCTCTCAATTATAAGATTCTTGTGATCAAAAGGAGAGTCTTTGCTTTTGGACCGGCTGGTCAAGATGACTTCTTGGAGGTCGCTCACAGGGGTTGCCTTCCAACTGGGTCCTGCCCTAGCTGTGTTGGGCCTTGGACTAGATGACTGGCCCTCACCACTAAGACCAATAGTGGCGAATGTGCTATTGGGAGCACGATTATGTATAGCTCGACATTGGAAATCTGCAACGCAACTAACCAAACAGGAATTATGTGCAACACTGAACCAACACCTCCAACATGAAATCATGCTAGCTCATGACGCCCCTCGTCGCTCCAGGGTGATCTCTTGGTGGGACCCTTGGGTAGCTTCCCAATACAACACGGTTCGGATCTTGCCTTGATTGGGTGTCCTTCCCTTTGGAGCTGTTTGTATAAATAAGCACAAACTGTCCACTTTGTATCTTCCCACATATACCTAATCCCTCATATCCAAACTACTTCTTGACTCTCTTCTCTTTAAATTTTTTTTTTTTTTTTATTTTCTTATCCTCCCTCCCCCTATAATCCGTCTACAACACGTTATCAATATTGTTATTTCTGAATGTTATATGTTTTTATAGAGCTAACGAATAGAATATACTGGGTATGATATAGACCAGGGGTCTCAAATACGCGGCCCCCGGGCCGCATGCGGCCCGCCAGGCTGATTGATGCGGCCCAGGGACACACTGTGCAGACCATGCTTGCCCCCTATTAGCGGCCGCCGGCCGCACTTTCACTTTGCTCCTGCCGGCGGCCGCACTTGTACACTGCCCCGCCTGCGGCCGCACTTTTGCACTGCCCCCACCGGCGGCCGCACGCACACCTTCACTTAGCCCCCGCCGCCTCCGGCCACAGTGCTTCGGCCGTATTTCCGCATTGGAGACTCCGCCTTTGATTGCTTCTCCCTGGCGGTGGTCAGGGAGAAGCAATCGATGGCTGCGTTCATCGCTAGCTCAGCAGCGGTGACGTCAGCTGCTTTGCCGGCAGGTGCAGCCGAGGGCACAAGACAGAGCATAGGCCAGGTCAGAACGTGTGTGTGTGTGTGTGTTTGTGTGTGTGTGTGTGTGTGTGTGTGTATGTGTGTATGTGTTTGATGATGGCTTTGTATGTGTGCGTGTGACTGAGGATGATCATGGCTGTGTATGCGTGCATGTGACTGTGGATGATCATGGCTGTGTGTGCGTGTGACTGTGGATGATCATGGCTGTGTGTGCGTGTGACTGTGGATGATCATGGCTGTGTGTGCGTGTGACTGTGGATGATCATGACTGTGTATGTGTGCGTGTGACTGTGGATGATCATGACTGTGTATGTGTGCGTGTGACTGTGGATGATCATGGCTGTGTATGTGTGCGTGTGACTGTGGATGGTCATGGCTGTGTATGTGTGCGTGTGACTGATGATGGTCATGGCTGTGTATGCGTGTGACTGTGGATGATCATGGCTGTGTATGCGTGCGTGTGACTGTGGATGATCATGACTGTGTATGTGTGCGTGTGACTGATGATGGTCATGGCTGTGTGTGTGTGCGTGTGTGTGTGTGTGCATGTGTGTGTGTGTTTTGATGGCTGTGTATGTGTGCGTGTGACTGTGGATGATCATGGCTGTATGTGTGCGTGTGACTGATGATGATCATGGCTGTGTATGTGTGCGTGTGACTGATGATGATCATGGCTGTGTGTGTGTGTGCTTGTGTGAATGATGATGATGATGATGGCTGTGTGTGTGTGACTGATGGCTGTGCATGTCTGTGACTGGTGATGGTGATGCCAGTGGTGGCTGTGTGTGAGTGATGATGATAATTGGCGGCGGTGATGGCTGTGTGTGACTGATGATGAAGATGGTGGTGGCAGCAGTGGTGGTTGTGTGTGACTGATGATAATGGCAGCAGTGGTGGCTGTGTGTGACTGGTGATGATGATGGTTGTAGTAGTGGTTGTGTGTGACTGATGATGGTTGCGGTAGTGGTTGTGTGTGACTGATGATGATGAAGGCAGCAGTGGTGGCTGTGTGTGACTGATGATTGTGGCGGTAGTGGTTGTGTGTGACTGATGATGATGATTGCGGCTGTGGTGATGATGGTGGTGGTTGTGTGGTGACTGATGATGATTGTGGTGGTGGCTGTGTGAGACTGATGGTAATGATAGCGGTGGTGGCTTTGTGTGACATGATGATGATGGTGGTGGCTGTGTGTTACTGATGATGATCGTGGTGGTGACTGTGTGTGACTGATTATGATGATGGCGGTGGTGACTGTGTGTGACTGATGATGACGGCGGTGGTAGCTGTGTGTGTATGATGATGGTGGTGGCTGTGTGTGTGTGTGTATGATTATGGTGGCTGTGTGTGCTTGTATGATGATGATGATGGTGCCTGTGTGTGTATGATGATGATGAACATGATTTTGATGATGATGATGGTGACTGAAAGACACACTTTCGCCCACCCACCTCAGCACCTTCCTCCCACCCACCTCAGCATCTCCCGCCCACCCACCTCAGTCTTCTGGCTGCTGCGGGTGGCCTGAGGGGGTCTCAGAATCCCGCCCTGTCACTGCTGTGGAGGGCAAGCGAGGCCCTGAGAGCAGTGAGGAGGAGTTGCTACCGGATGTCATCAGGGGAAGATCCCGCGGCGGAGGACCAGGCAGCTCATCGCTGGCGCCGGTATAGTACTGTAACTTAAGTGGCAATTACCGGGTCCGGCGGGGGCACAGCAGCACAGACGGTGAGGCAGGGTCCAGGCACTGAGGGTGTGCACTGGGCTCGTGGTGTGTGCACTGGGCTCTGTGTTGGTGCACTGGGCTCTGTGTGTGCACTGGGCTCTGTGTGTGCACTGGGCTCTGTGTGTGCACTGGGCTCTGTGTGTGCACTGGGCTCTGTGTGTGCACTGGGCTCTGTGTGTGCACTGGGCTCTGTGTGTGCACTGGGCTCTGTGTGTGCACTGGGCTCTGTGTGTGCACTGGGCTCTGTGTGTGCACTGGGCTCTGTGTGTGCACTGGGCTCTGTGTGTGCACTGGGCTCTGTGTGTGCACTGGGCTCTGTGTGTGCACTGGGCTCTGTGTGTGCACTGGGCTCTGTGTGTGCACTGGCTGTGTGCACTGGGCTCTGTGTGTGCACTGGGCTCTGTGTGTGCACTGGGCTCTGTGTGTGCACTGGGCTCTGTGTGTGCACTGGGCTCTGTGTGTGCACTGGGCTCTGTGTGTGCACTGGGCTCTGTGTGTGCACTGGGCTCTGTGTGTGCACTGGGCTCTGTGTGTGCACTGGGCTCTGTGTGTGCACTGGGCTCTGTGTGTGCACTGGGCTCTGTGTGTGCACTGGGCTCTGTGTGTGCACTGGGCTCTGTGTGTGCACTGGCTCTGTGTGTGCACTGGGCTCTGTGTGTGCACTGGGCTCTGTGTGTGCACTGGGCTCTGTGTGTGCACTGGGCTCTGTGTGTGCACTGGGCTCTGTGTGTGCACTGGGCTCTGTGTGTGCACTGGGCTCTGTGTGTGCACTGGGCTCTGTGTGTGCACTGGGCTCTGTGTGTGCACTGGGCTCTGTGTGTGCACTGGGCTCTGTGTGTGCACTGGGCTCTGTGTGTGCACTGGGCTCTGTGTGTGCACTGGGCTCTGTGTGTGCACTGGGCTCTGTGTGTGCACTGGGCTCTGTGTGTGCACTGGGCTCTGTGTGTGCACTGGGCTCTGTGTGTGCACTGGGCTCTGTGTGTGCACTGGGCTCTGTGTGTGCACTGGGCTCTGTGTGTGCACTGGGCTCTGTGTGTGCACTGGGCTCTGTGTGTGCACTGGGCTCTGTGTGTGCACTGGGCTCTGTGTGTGCACTGGGCTCTGTGTGTGCACTGGGCTCTGTGTGTGCACTGGGCTCTGTGTGTGCACTGGGCTCTGTGTGTGCACTGGGCTCTGTGTGTGCACTGGGCTCTGTGTGTGCACTGGGCTCTGTGTGTGCCCTGGGCTCTGTGTGTGCCCTGGGCTCTGTGTGTGCCCTGGGCTCTGTGTGTGCCCTGGGCTCTGTGTGTGCCCTGGGCTCTGTGTGTGCCCTGGGCTCTGTGTGTGCCCTGGGCTCTGTGTGTGCCCTGGGCTCTGTGTTCACAGTCCCATGGGCTCTGTTACCAGGATGGGGGCATTACTACAAGAAGAGGACCAGGATGGGGACGTTACTTCAAAAAAGGGACCAGGATGGGGACGTTACTACAAGATGAGGGTCAGAATGGTTGACCTTAATATACGATGGGGACCAGTATTGGGGACATTACTACAAGAAGAGGACCAGGATGGATGACATTAATATACCATGGGGACAGTCCTACAAGAAGGGGACCAGGATGGGGACATTCCTACATAAAGTATATTAGGGTGGGGACATTCCTACAAGAAGATCAGGATTTGGGCATTACTACATTGAACAAAAAATTCTGGTGTTGCTAAAATGTCACTTAGTCCTACAATGAATGTGGCCCGCCAATATAAATTTTTTTCTATGTTTGAGACCCCTGATATAGACATTGGATTTTTCAAGTCCACAGTAGCTCTTGCTGTTTATGTAATGTTAATACCTTTCTTAATTGTACCTGCTTTAATAATCTACAATAAAAATTATTGAAACAAAAAAAGATGACTTCTTGGCTATGGATACAAGTTATACATTTAGGAGCATTATCTATCTAGGATGATGCCTCCTCTGCCATTCTCCTTTGCTACATTGAGGCCTCTGTCTACACCCTTTTTTGGGTGTTAATGGGTCCTACGTTTCCTTCTTTCTTCTTTTTAGTTTTGGGCCCAGGTCATCATAAGTTTGCAATCTTCAGTGGCTACTGCAACCCTGAGGATCTGCTCCTAGTCTTCATTCTCTTCCCACCCTTAGGGACTGCTTTGGGACGCCTCATGGTATCCTGTGTCCCCCAATGAGGCGATAGAGTAAAGAAGATTTTTGTGCACTCACCGTAATATCTTTTTCTGAGCCGTCACTGGGGAACACAGCACCTGTTCTTCTTTCATATTATGTTTTGAGCCAGTGTATTGGGGTCTCAGATTACTTCTCCTACTGCTTTTTGCACAAACTGATCAAGCTCAATCCATTGTGGTGGTGTATGCTAATGAGGAGGTGCTAACTTTTTTTTATTTAGCCTAGTGTCTTGCCTCCTAGTGGCAGGAAAGCATTCACATATGGTATCCTGTGTCTACTAATGATGGCTCAGAGAAAGAGATTTTACGGTGAGTACACACAAATCTTCTTTTACCATGTACATTTTGTGGTAAAAATGACTTTGCAATATGATTCTCATCATAGGATTATGGCGATACCAAACATGTCTAGTTTTTTTTTCTTTACACCATTCAAATAAAAAGTTTGGCAAAAATAAAATTTTGAGGCCTGTAGTGAAATATATATCTCAGGGACTGGACACCAGAACAGTTAAGGGGTTAACTCTACAACACACACAGGTCACAATTTAAGCAAGTCATCTAGCTAACTTTCCAGTCTTGGTGACTGCAGGTCTCCCCAGGGGCCTATCTTGGAAAAAACATACAGTGAAACATTTCACACCTGTAGCTAGAAAGAGAAGGGATCAAATGCTCCACCAAATGGGGTTTAGTATAGCAGTTGTTACTTACTGTGGGAAAAGAATTGGTTTAGGCTGCCTTCACATTTGCGGACCCCTCCGCAGCGTTCTGCGGAGGGGATCCGCAAAGTGACCGCAGCACCACAAGCCCCTATCTTTATAATGGGAGCGCACGGTGCTGCGCTTGACTGCGTATGACTTTGCGCACCCATTCATTGCCATATGTGATCTGTATGCAGGCGGATGCCTGCGCACAGATCACCCAGTCTCGTCCGCACCACGAACGCGACATGTTGCATTTCTGGTGCGGACGAGACTGTGTGATTTGTGCGCAGGCATTCGCCTGCGTACAGATCACATATGGCAGTGAATGGGTTCGCATGGTCATGCGCAGCACCGTGCGCTCCCATTATAAAGATAGGGGCTTGCTGTGCTGCGTTCACATTGCGGATCCCTTCCGCAGAACGCTGCGGAGGGGTCCGCAAATGTGAAGGTAGCCTTAGACAAATGAGCATTTGAAAAATATATACATGGCTAAATTAGTGAGTGTCCAATCATAGACACAATTAGAATATTAAAATGGAAGGCTGGTCTAGAAATCTGACCCCCAGTCTGAGTCTATAACTGGACTCTCCCAGCTAGTGTTGTGTGTCAGGGATGGGGCAGCTTAACACTGCTGTGATCATCATTCCATATTTTCGCTCTCCCCATTGGGCTCAGAAGACAGTTAGTTTGTTTCTGGAAGTTTTCTCCTTTTATTTCATACTAGAGGGTGGCCTGATTCTAACGCCTCGGGTATTCTACCTTGTAGACAGGAGTGAAGTGAAGACCTAATAGACAAGAGTAAGGAGTGGGGATGGAGGAGGCTGTGGGGATGGAGGAGGCTGTGGGGATGGAGGAGGCTGTGGGGATGGAGGAGGCTGTGGGGATGGAGGAGGCTGTGGGGATGGAGGAGGCTGTGGGGAGCCTGCATGCTGCGGGGACACTCACCCGGGGCTCCATTCAGTCGTCTGCCTGGAGGGGATTGGAGGAGGCTGAGGGATTGGAGGAGTCTGAGGGAATGGAGGAGGCTGTGAGGATGAGGGAGGCTGAAGGGATGGAGGAGGCTACAAGGATGGGGTTTGCATTCAAACCGCGCGCCAAGCCGCAGTACTCTTCTGATTGGTCGCCGCGGCGACCAGAGAAGTAGCACAGTTTGAATTTCGCTCCTCTGATTGGTCGACCGTGGCGACCAATCAAAGACGCGGAATTCAAACCGCGCGCGCGGTTTGAATGCCGTGAAGGGCACCACCGCTGCGAGCAGCCGGGAGATGACCGGCTGGCTCGCCGCTGACTGGAGCTCCGCTGCGGCTACTGCTGAACAGAGGTCAGCAGCTCGCCGTGTACCTCTGTGCCGCAGGTAGCCGCGGCTAAGCTCCGGTCAGCGGCTCTCCAGCCGGGAGATGACCGGCTGCTGCCGGTCATCTCCCGGCTGCCTCACGCGCTGCAGCCACCGTCGGCCGGACCCGTGCATCCTGGTGACAGCGGCGCTAACGCGCCACTGTCGTCGGGCTTCAGCGACAGCAGCGCTAACGTGCCTGTCGCCGGGCTGCAAATTGGCGCAAAGTTCGAACTTTGAATTTGCGCGCCTATTTGCATAGTCTGCGCTCATTGGTGGCCGCCTCCGTCGGGCACCAATGAGCGGCCTCTGTCTGGCGCGCGATTTCTGTGACCGACAGACGCCTTAGACAATTATATAGTAGACTGTTTGCATATGTGTATGTCACTTTTGATTTTCTATTTTTAGCTTTTTATTGTAAGCACTGTACCTTTTATATTAAAGCTTAAAACTTAAAGTCTGAACCTTGTGTGCTCTAAAGAACTCATAACCTTAGAAAGGTGTGATTCTTTTGATTGTCAGATAGTCTTAGTCTTAGTTTAGGGGAACTAATCGGCCCCAAATCCGGTGGGTGGTGGCAGCGTGTGTGAAGCAGGGTGTGCGGTCTGAGTTGGGGTGTGATTGATGCTCCCTTTTGGTCATAGCACAGAAGTAGAGTGCTGGATTGAGTGATGGGAAATAGATTAACCCTTGGAGGCGCAACCCCAAGTCTCATGCTGAGAAATGGGTATGTGACAAGGCCTGTGCCGCCATTACTTTTATTTTTTGGTCGATGGAGCCTGTATGATGGCTGATATTTGCTGGGCAAAACAAGGTTTTTATTGACCTCATTTTGGGGTAGATATGACATTTTAATTGCCTGTTACAGCATTTTTTGTGCTGTTGCAGTGACTAAAAAAATCCGACGTTATTTTGGCATTCTTGAATTTGTTTTCAGTGTTTATTCATCGGGTTTAATTATTTTTTTACATTGTGAGAGATGAGACATTTCTGAACATGGTGATACCACATGTATATTTTTTTTAATTAATTTAAATCTGGCTGAAATGGGGTGATCTGAGCATTTTTTTTATTTAAATTTTTTCAGTGGTTTGTCATTTTTCTGATTGCTTGTGCTATATACAGCAGTGCCACAGCATTGCTGTGTATAGCAGTAATCAGTCTCCATGAAGCCAGGCCACAGTCATGTTTCAAAGGAGCTCTGCAATGACAAGCATAGAGGTCTTCAGCAGACTCCCTACTGTGATAGTGACCCATGATTGTGTCAAAGGTGCACCGATGGGAGCTGAAAATGGCGCGCCTCTATGCCAGCGAGTGTTTAAATCCCGCTGTAAGTTTGACAGCATGATATAACAGGTTAACAATCGCAGGCAAAGCTCCTTTCCACCCGCAATTGGTCCTGGCTGAAATACAGAGCCTTTACCTGCCGAGTATGGGTCTAAAGAGGTAAAGTTTCTCCTTGTGGGGAATGTAAAATATTTTGGCTAGAAAATATCTGTATTTATCTAGTCTTATATGGCCTTTGTATATTAGATGCTCATCTTCAGTTAAGTTATTTATTACATTAACACGTTATTATTTCTTTTATAGTTTTAACAGAATTGAAAACGCCAAAAACTTCATCTAATAAAGTTTTAGATAACATAAGCAACAGGTATGGTGAAAGCTTCATGTGATCCCTGGTTGAATTCACAGAATTGTTATATTACAGATGAAATTCATGGTTTGTGTTTTGTCTTAGTTTGTATAATGTTCTCTTTAAGTGGCTGGGGCTAGTTTTACACGGTCTCCGATTCATCTAGACCAGTGATTTTTACTCCATCTTGTTGAGGGAGCACTCTTGGGTCAGATGCTTCTGATTCATCAAAAGGTGCATATCTCATCATGAATCCGACACGTCTGGGAAGTGCCGTGTGCCTCGCGACAAACGTACGGCAGACAAGACTGGAGTCAAATTTGTATTATATTTTAGATCCCCTGACAAAAATTATGGAATCACCTGGCTCAGCGGATGTCCATTCAGTTGTTTAATTTTGTAGAAAAAAAAGCAGATCACAGACATGGCACAAAACTAATGTAATTTCAAATGGCAACTCTCTGTCTTGATGAAACACTAAGAGAAATCTTGGGAAAAAAAATGTGCTAGCCAGTAAGTTACTTTTGTAGACCAAGCGGGGGGGGCGGGGAATTATGGAATCACTCAATTCTGCATCAGATGAAGATCTCGTTAGTCTGCATCTAAAAAAGGATTGGAGAGCTGTTGCACTAAGTGGACTGACCCGAATCATGGCTCCAACACAAGAGATGTCAATTGAAACAAAGGAGAGGATTATGAAGCTCTTAAGAGGGTAAATCAACACGCAATGTTGCAAAATATGTTGGTTCAGTCAGCTGTGTCTAAAATCTGGTCCAAATACAAACAACTTGGGAAGGTCGTTAAAGGGAAACATACTGGTAGACCAAGGAAGACATCAAAGCGTCAAGACTGGAAACTTAAAGCAATATTTCTCCAAAGCAAGAAATGCACAACAAAACAAATGAGGAACGAATGGCATGAAACTGGAGTCTGTCTGTGGCCGAGCTGTAAAAAAACACCAAAAGGAAATTAGATTTACAAACAGAAAAGGTAAACAAAAGCCATCATTAACAGCTAAGCAGAAAAAAACAAGGTTAGAATGGGCTAAAGAAAAGCAATCGTGGACTGTGGATGACTGGATGAAAGTCATATTCAGTGATGAATCGCGAATCTGCATTGGGCAAGGTGATGATGCTCCAACTTGTGTTTGGTGTCATTCCAATGAGATTTATAAAGATGACTACCTGAAAAGAACATGCAAATATCCACAGTCATTGATATGGGAGCTGCATGTCGGGTAAAGGCACTGGGGAGATGGCTGTCATTACATCTTCAATAAATGCCCAAGTTTACATTGATATTTTGGACACTTTTCTTATCCCATCAGTTGAAAGGATGTTTGGGGATGATATAATTAGTCAAGATGATATTGCATCCTGCCATAGAGCAATAACTGTGAAAACATTCCTTGAAAGAAGACACAAGGTCAATGTCATGGCCTGCAAATAGTCAGGATCTCAATCCAATTGAAAATCTTTGGTGGAAGTTGAAGAAAATGGTCCATGATAAGGCTTCAACCTGCAAAGCTGATCTGGCAACAGCAATCCGAGAAAGTTGTAGCCAGATTGATGATGAGTACTGTTTGTCACTCAAGAAGTCCATGCCTCCGAGACTGCAAGCTGTTATTAAAGCCAGAGGTGGTGCAACAAAATACTAGTAATATATTTGAGTGTTGTTTTGTTTTTGTCATGATTCCATAATTTTTCCCCCTGCTTGGTCTACAAAAGTAACCTGCTGGGTAGCATTTTTTTTGTCGAAATTTCTTTGTGTTCCTTCAAGGCGTAGAGTTGCCATTTGAAATTACTTACTCCTTCGCCTCATTGGGGGACACAGGACCATGGGTGTTATGCTGCTGTCCACTAGGAGGCGACACTAAGCAGAATCTGCAAAAGAGTTACAGTGGCTCCTCCTCTGCAGTATACACCCCGGGAGCAGGCACTGCCTCACCAGTTTTTTGCTTAGTGTCGTAGGAGGCACACGACCCATTTTTGGTCTCTATTTTTGTCATCTTTATTTCTTCCAATAAAGAAAAGTGGGTCTGGCGTGACTCCCAACATGCTCCTTCCCCGGCCACCCACTGTTGGGGCGCTGGGTGGAAGTGAGAACCCATACATATGCCGTACTCCTTTCTCGGCCTCCCACTATTGGGTTGCTGGGTTAAAGTTGAGACAGCTCAGCATAACATCCTCCTTCCTCACTCCCTCCGGGTCCTGAGTTGAAGCCAGAGCTGGACTACCTGCCAGATGACGTCCCCCTAATCACCCTCTGGGTGTTTAGGCTGAGGCACCACAGGTGTCAGCAGCACATGCTGCATTCTGGGCTGGGATTCTGGATGGCTGCCTGCAGAAGCATAGGCTCACAAAGCTTCTGAAAGCAAGCAGCATGAGATGATCCCCTAATCACCCTATGGGTCATTAGGCTGTAGCACCACTTATCCAGCTGGTACCGGTACCGTATGCGGGGAAAACCCACCCCAGGATCCCGGTGGGGTCCGGGTCCATCCAGTCTACCTGTCTCCCTACTCCCTGCACTGCTCCCACAGCCCAAGGCAGGGGAAGAGGTAGGAGCAGACAGCCAGGTACCTGGGTCGCAGGGATCTGCCATGGCCCCCTCCTTGCGGCCAGCCCTGCGGTCTCTGGTAGAATTCTGGACCTCTGCGCCGACCCCCGCTATTTGTGGTACCGCAAATCACTCTAGGCCCCGGCTTCAGGCCTAGCGTGGAAGACGCCGCCTATTCCCGCCCACTGCCCGCCCTCTGGATAGCGTCAAATGACGCTGGGCACCACAAAGAGAGGCGGGAAGTTCCTCTGGCGCTTGTTTTGCGCGCCCATTCAGGATCCTGCCCCTCTTTCTCCTCCTGACAGCACCGAATGCAGCCTGGGTGCCCTTATAAACAACCTGTGGGCACAAAAACACTGTGAGGCAGGTTGGCCATATACAGTGTAGCAGGCTATGGGGACATATACAGGAGAGCCAGCAGGGATATATTCCCTGCTGCAGCTTCTCTCCTTGTACACCATGTGTGACAGGCTATGTAGGCATTTACAGGAAAGCCGGAAGGGATTTTCCCTGCTGATCTCTCTCCTCCCTCTGGATCCATTAGGATAGTATACAAAGGCCAGTACAGAAAGTGGGCAGACCAACATATTTCTGTCCTGAAATACTCTATGCTGCTGTGAATCCAGTTTTTTTTGTAAAATTTTCAACTTCATAAACTGCTGCAGCACGGCGCTGCCCTCACTAACATCACAATGAGTGTACCGTGCCCTACAAGATCTCTCCTGATATACTCTGTGGTGCTGTAAACCTTATTTTCAGCAGCTATACATAATGTCAGTGAAGAAAATAGGCGTCAGACTATTCTCATTACGCACTCTGGGGACGTAATCCACTGAATGCCCTATGGACGTAATGTGTTTATTCTGTGTCGTCACAGTGACACGGCTTCGCCTATGTTCATACCACATTTGAGGTTTTTACCTCTTATGACTCTCACCCAGCGAGCAGAGACCCTCTGCCTAGTGCAGATGACACAGTAATAGGCACGGCCTGGTTTTTCTGTCCACCGTGTCAGCCATTGATGGCAGTACCTGTCAGAGTACATAATGCTACATCTAAATAGACAGTCATTCCGTCTGCAGCTATGTCGCAGTTTATGGGACACTGGCATGCGGCAGGATTATGGCTCTGACGTCTGGTTTTCGCAATCCAAACCCAGACTCGGACCTTTATGCATCCTCTGGTAGAACTCTTAATCAACGTTCCATCTCAAAGGAAGCTAAATGTCATGAAAATATTTAGTGAAACACGATACTTTGAACATTAAACTGTGTCTCACAGGACGCAAGACCGTACCCATGGGACCCTCAAACTCGATCAACGCACATGTAGCGATCACAGACAACCCTCCAAACTCAAGTCAAGAGCCCCTTAATTCAGGGAGTCATTATGCCTGTGCTACACGCAGAGCGTGCTTAGAAGTCCTATTCCAATTTCCTTGTAGTCCCTTGTTAGGTTGACATTATCTGTCACAGCTGTTGCTAGTGATGACCAAATGAGTGGGTTTAACTGGTGATATCCCCTTCAATTTTCCCGCTTAATACAGAATCAGACCAGGCGCTGATTGTCACGCAAAAAGCTAGGAGTGCGCTCTCCAGAACTGAACTGGTTTATTATTTTGCAAATCTCAAGCTAATAATTACAAAAAAAGAGGAGGTGTCAGTTACGCCTAGTGATTCAACCAATCCGTACAATGTAAGGGTATGTGCGCACTGGTCGGGTTAGGGCCGGTTTAGCTGTGTAAACCGCCGGTCGGTTTACATAAATTTCATGCAAATTTATGTTAATCCAAACCGGCGTTTGGATTAACATAGAAACCTATGTAAACCGACACCCGCTGTGCACACAGCGGCGGTTTACACATGCTCATCCGTTGCTAACCCGCTGGGTTCCCAGCGGTTTAGCAAAGAATGAGCTTGCTCTATATTCCTGCCGGTTCTGCAGCGGCTGCAAGCAGAATCATGTACTGCTTCCAGCCGCTGCAGAATCGCCGGCGCTAACCCGCTGTGCACCGCCGCACACCCGCCCGACACCCGCAGCACGGACCCGACAGGAAGCCGGTGGACGGCTCCGGAGCTTCCTGTCGGGTCCCGCCCAGCCGCCGCCGCCACTAACCCGCCCCCGTGCGCACATACCCTAATAATCAGAGAAACAGTATTCCAAAGGTCTTTACAAAGAATGCACAGGAATTAACAAAAATAAGATACATGAATGTTGGGAAGATTTTATGTGCGCACGGGGGCGGGTTAGTGGCGGCGGCGGCTGGGCGGGACCCGACAGGAAGCTCCGGAGCCGTCCACCGGCTTCCTGTCGGGTCCGTGCTGCGGGTGTCGGGCGGGTGTGCGGCGGTGCACAGCGGGTTAGCGCCGGCGATTCTGCAGCGGCTGGAAGCAGTACATGATTCTGCTTGCAGCCGCTGCAGAACCGGCAGGAATATAGAGCAAGCTCATTCTTTGCTAAACCGCTGGGAACCCAGCGGGTTAGCAACGGATGAGCATGTGTAAACCGCCGCTGTGTGCACAGCGGGTGTCGGTTTACATAGGTTTCTATGTTAATCCAAACGCCGGTTTGGATTAACATAAATTTGCATGAAATTTATGTAAACCGACCGGCGGTTTACACAGCTAAACCGGCCCTAACCCGACCAGTGCGCACATACCCTTACTTTCTCACTGGGAGAGATGTAGACACTAGCAGATAAGATGTTACTGGCGTTTGGACCTGTTCCCAGAAATATAGATAAGGAATGGAGAATGAGCTATTATTTCAAACCACCTGCATATTTGAACAATACCAGTGTGTCTTACAATAATATACAGAGAACAGTTAGTATTTAGAACACATCAGAAACATACATAATCTAAGTTATTATTCAGTTCTGTGTTTAACGCTTTACAGTCCTCACACCCTAAACAAGTAGGTGCAGTACGTCCCGTGCTAGACTGAAACGGCTAAACAAACATGATTTTTCCACACGGATTCTCTCCGCTCCATAATAATTTTCCATGGAACACGGAGAATACCTTGCATCCTTAGATATACAGGACGACTACATGCATGTTCCACTTGCAGCCACTTATCATATTTACAATTTGCAAAGACCATTCCTAATTGTGGCGTTTCCGTGCACACTGGTTACAGTTCCCTAAGTGGTCACAAAGATTATGGCAGTCGTCTGGTTTTTCCTGCGTTCCAGGGACGTGGTCACTCTTCCATACCTGGACGATTTACTCATCATCGCGCGACCTTCAGGAGGTAAGAACAGAGTCTTTATTACGGTGAACACATTATTAAGACTTGGTTGGCTAGTCACCCTCCACAAGACTACGCCAGTTTCCCTACAGTCTCTAGTATTTTCGGAATGCAGTTCAATACATCCAAAACACTAGTCAGACTTTTTCCGAGACTAGGCATGGACACTTCAACTAGAAGTCCGCACTCTCCTTCAACGGTCACCTCAGCCTTTCAGAGCTCATCAATATAAGAGAATCCAAGCACTCATATGGTTTTTGCTTTGCTCAAAGTGAGTTTATTTACAGATTTTTTTTCAGTTGTATCAGGTGACATACAGGACAATGTTTCGGCCATCAATCTGGCCTTGTTCACACAGTCACTAAGGTTCAAAAAAATGAAAAAAAAAATACAGTACTTAAATTGTGTTACATATTAAGACAAGATACATACAATATTTACAATGACATCCAGTCTATAGTTTGTTCCAAAAGAATTTATGGTTCGGAGTCAGATAAGCTGGCTATCAAAGGTTGTAGTTGTTAGTGGAACCGTGATAGCATGTAACAGAGATGGTACCAAGGAAAAGAACGGATGGTATGTGGATTAAAGGGTTTTTTCTGGTCATCATAATGGGAGACCCAGACAATGGGGTTTAGGGCACTGCCCTCCGGAGGTCACACTAGGTACTACAAGTTTGTAGACACCGCCTCCTCCGCTTATAAACCCCTACCGCAGGGAACATCCTCAGTTTTAAACTTAGTGTGCTCGGAGGATCACGCTTTGCTTGCACTTCACTGCATTCTCACAGCTTACGTGATGGCGTCTGAAGACAAGGTAAAATGGTTCCGGTCGGGACCTGCGACAGCCTCCCCGCTCACCCTTGTGGAACACGCAGGTGGAGGTACCGGAGGGCCTTGGGCCTGGACACTTTGTGTCCTCCCGGTACGCTGTCGCGCTCCTCTCCATCCCTCTCCGGGGGGCTCTGGAGAGTGGGAGATGGGAGCCTTGCACAGCTCCGCTCCGTCCGAGGCCTCCCTAAATGGTGCTTACAGACCGGACTGGAGCCAGCCCAGTCCGAGGCCTCCCTAAATGGTGCTTACACTCCGGACTGGTGCTGAACCCCCGTCCGAGGCCTCCCTAAATGGTGCTTACAGACCGGACCGGCACTGAGGCACTCGGTGTCTCCTGTGTGCCTGGGGGTAGTGTCTGTCACTTTGTGTGGCATGACACTCAGACCGCGCGTTACCCTCGGGTCCGCGGATCTGCGGGTGTACCCTGTGCTGGGGTCACCCTGGCTGACCGCCCTGTGTGTCACAGGGGCTGAGGCCGTGGGCTGCGGATGTTTGTTTGTGCATGCAGTCTGTGTATAGTATTTTACACTATTTCCCGCGCTGCGGGCTCCGGCACCTTCATGCTGAGGCTGCTTGGAGGATGGGAAGCAGCCCGTGCGGTGACGTCATCGATGGGCGTGTGTGTGTGTTTCCCGCGTGTTTTCGGCGCCGCCCACAGTTTCACTGTCGGCGGCCATCTTTACCCTCACTTCCCGGTTGGGATCTGTATGCAGCGTGCGCCTGCACTCCAGGGGAGACCGGAAACCGTCGCGGAGGTCACACACACACACCGCTTCCTCATACCGCTTTACTGCGGTCGGTAAGCCACCGGGACTCCCGGTTTTTTGTCTGCACTTTGGCTTATTTTCCCCTACTGTGGCGATGTCCTCAGCTAGGAAGCGTGCTGCTAGGGCGGCAGAGACCACCATTACCTGTGCTACATGCAATGGAACACTGGTGGAGGGGTCCTGCAATAACTGCGGACGCCCAGAGGCCCGGACTGACACTGCTGAGTCAGCAGCTCCGGTGCTATACCCTGAGGTCCAGGTGATCTCAGGGCCATGGGAGACTCAGAATAAGATCAATGAATCTCTGTTGTCCCAGCTGTCCTCCATGTCGCAATCCCTGGAGGCACTTAATAGGAGGCTGGATAGCCCAGCTACTCCGTCCAGTTACCCCCGGGTGTCTCCATCTTCTGCTGTGAGACCCCTTAAGCGGGCTCGTCGTGAGGAGTCACCCGAGCTCCAGGCTCTCTCTGAGGAGGAGCGTTCCTCTGATGGTGAGGACGATGATGGGGGTTCAAATTTCGGGTCTGTGTCTGTATCTGAACCACCAGACGGGGTGGAGGATCTGGTGTCCTCTATCAACGAGACTTTACGTCTCGTGACACCCCCTGAGGAGGTGACGGTGCACCCGAAGGAGGTCTATCAATGGCTGCGGCCAGAGGCTAGACCAAGTGGCTCCTTCATGGACCACACGAATTTTGGAAGGGTGGTTAGAGCTCCCAGGTTACATCCTGGGCGGCGTTATGTCCGTAAACCCAAGGACAATCGCTTCCCCTTCCCCCAGGGGGTGCTTCAGGAGTGGTCGCAGTCCCCGAAGGTGGACGCTTCCATGACCAGGATTGCTGCACGCTCCCTTTTCTCTGCCTCTGATAGCTCCTCGCTGAAGGATGCGACGGATAGACAGGTTGAGCAACTCGCCAAGTCTTCCTATGAGGCTGTGGGGTCTTCCTTTGCCCCTAATTTTGCCACGGACTGGACCTTACAAGCGATTACTACATGCTTGGATGGTATCTCTGACCTGGCAAGATCTAGTCCAGAGGTCCTGGCACTTACCGAGAGGGCAAGGGCCTATGCGGACTACGCCAGGACGGCGACTCTGGAAACTGCCACTCGCTCAGCTGTGGCTTCGGCCAATGCTATAGCGATCCGCAGATTGTTGTGGCTACGTCTTTGGGACTCAGATGCCACATCTAAGAAGATTTTGCAGAATCTTCCGTTCGCTGGTGACAGGCTTTTTGGCACCGAACTGGACAAGCTGATAAAGGATTCTGCTGAGTCTAAGATACCGCAGAATAAGCCTAAGCCACGGTATACCGTTAAAAGGAACCCAAAACAGTGGTCCTTTCGTTCCAGCTCAGTCATCAGCACCGTCCGCTCGCACGGACCGAGGGGGAAAGCCCGCTTCTCAGTGGCGCTCTAAGAGTCGTCCAAAGAAGCCGGCGGGGGCGGCAGCTGCCACCCCCAAACCCGCCTCTGCATGACTCGCTCTCCCTTCCTACCTCCCCACAGGTGGGGGGCCGCTTGTCTCGTTTTCAGGACAAATGGCTACTTCACGTTCAAGATCAGTGGGTTCGAGACGTGGTCTCGCGAGGTTACAGGATAGAGCTGACGTCAAAACCGATATCCCGATTCCATCGGTCGGTCCCATCGCCAGAAAAGGCTCAGGCTTTTTACCTGGTGTTGGAGGGTCTCCGCAGAGACGGAGTGGTGATACCGGTGCCTTCCGGAGAGAGGTTCAGGGGTTTTTACTCCAACCTCTTTATCGTTCCGAAGAAGGACGGATCCTTCCGCCCGGTGCTGGACCTGAAGTTGTTCAACCATCACGTGTTGGTTCGGAAGTTCCGCATGGAATCACTGCGCTCCGTGATCGCGGCTGTATCACAGGGAGACTTCCTGGCGTCCATAGATATCAGAGATGCTTACCTTCACGTGCCCATTGCACCGGCTCATCAGCGCTGGTTGAGATTTGCAGTGGGGGACGAACACTTCCAATTTGTGGCGCTGCCGTTCGGGCTGGCCTCGGCACCGCGGGTGTTCACGAAGGTGATGGCTTCTATGATGGCTCTCCTGCACGTGCAGGGACATGCCGTCATTCCCTATTTAGACGACCTACTGGTCAGGGCGCCATCAGAACACCTTTGTCAAGAGAGCCTGGATGTGACCATGCGGTCTCTGGAACAGTTCGGTTGGCTCCTCAATATTCAGAAGTCAACGCTAGTTCCGACCCAGTCTTTGACGTATTTGGGCATGGACTTCAACACAGCCTCAGCCCTGGTGTCTCTGCCAAGAGTCAAACAGATGGCGATCCAATCAGGAGTGCAAGCAGTCCTCCTGTCACCACAATCATCCCTACAGGTGTTGATGATGCTGGTGGGGCGCATGGTGGCAGCAATAGAGGCGGTGCCTTTTGCACAATTTCGCCTCCGTCCTCTCCAGCTGGAGATCCTCCGCAGGTGGGACAAAAGGTCGATTTCTCTGAATCGGCTGGTGACCCTTTCCCAACCGACCAGAGATTCCCTGCAGTGGTGGTTACAGCCACACCACTTGTCTCGGGGCCGGTCCTTCATCAAACCGTCATGGTTAGTGGTGACCACCGACGCCAGTCTGAAGGGCTGGGGAGCGGTGTTCTTACACCACAGGGCCCAAGGCCTCTGGACTCGGTCGGAGTCGGCGTTACAGATCAACGTGCTGGAGATCAAGGCGGTCTATCTGGCACTCCTGGCGTTTCAGAGATTCCTCTCAGGACAACCCATTCGGGTTCAGTCCGACAATGCGACGGCCGTCGCTTATATAAATCATCAAGGAGGAACCAGGAGTGCAGAGGCTCTGGCCGAAGTCCACCGCATCCTATCCTGGGCGGAGGACAACAACTGCCTGATCTCCGCAGTTCACATCCCAGGGGTCGAAAACTGGGAGGCCGACTATCTGAGCCGGCAGGGGATGGACGCCGGAGAGTGGTCTCTTCATCCAGACGTCTTCCAGGACATATGCAGCAGATGGGGCACTCCGGACGTGGATCTGATGGCCTCACGGCTGAATCATCAGGTGCCGCAATACATGGCGAGGTCATGGGATCCCCAATCTCTGGGAGCGGATGCTCTGGTTCTGACTTGGTCCAGATTCCATCTGCCGTATGTGTTCCCGCCTCTGGCTCTGATTCCCAGAGTGCTGTGGAAAATCAGGTCGGAGTGCAGGGTCGCCATTCTAGTGGCTCCAGATTGGCCCAGGAGGTCCTGGTATCCGGACCTGTGGCAACTGTCAGGCGGACACAGGTGGGCTCTTCCAGACCGCGCAGATTTACTCGCGCAAGGCCCATTCTTCCACCTCAATTCCAAGGCCCTCAGATTGACTGCATGGCTCTTGAGGCCTGGCTGCTGACATCCAGGGGTTTTTCCCCTACGGTGGTTGCCACTATGAATCCGGCTAGGAAGCCAGTCTCCAGGAAGATGTACCACAGGACGTGGAAAATCTTTTTTACTTGGTGTGCCTCTGGTGGAAGGTCTCCGTGGCCCTTGTCCATCCCGACGTTGTTGGCTTTCCTACAGTCGGGTTTGGAATTAGGATTATCCCTTGGCTCCTTGAAAGGTCAAGTCTCAGCACTTTCAGTGCTGTTTGACAGGCGATTGGCGTTCCTCCCGAAGGTCCGTCAATTTCTGCAGGGGGTGTCACGGATGGTTCCGCCCTACAAGAGACCTCTGGACCCTTGGGACCTCAACATGGTCCTGGCGGCGTTACAGAGACCACCGTTTGAGCCGCTGAGAGATGTTTCTCTATCTCGCCTGTCTCAGAAAGTGGCCTTTCTGGTGGCAATCACGTCTCTGAGAATTGTCTGCACTTTCGTGCAAGTCGCCCTTTCTGGTGGTTCACCAAGACAAGGTGGTGTTGCGTCCTCGGCCAGAATTCTTGCCGAAGGTGGTTTCAACTTTTCACCTGAACCAGGAGATTGTTCTCCCATCATTTTGCCCTGCTCCCGTTCATCAGGTTGAACGCGACCTCCATACTCTGGATCTCGTGAGAGCGGTACGCATTTATGTGTCCAGGACCGCCTCCTTTAGGAGTTCGGATTCCTTATTTGTTCTTACGACAGGTCGCTGTAAGGGGTCCGCGGCATCAAAGTCGACATTGGCCAGATGGATTAAGGCTTCCATTCAAGAGGCTTACCGGGCTTCTGGTTTGCCTCTCCCGGTGGGATTGAAGGCTCACTCTACCAGAGCTGTAGGTGCCTCCTGGGCCTTGCGACATCGAGCGTCTGCTCTGCAGGTGTGTCAGGCGGCCACTTGGTCTAGCCTGCACACTTTCTCTAAGCACTATATGGTGCATGCCCATGCCTCTGCGGATGCAAGTTTGGGCAGGCGGGTTCTCCAGGCGGCGGTTGCCCACCTTTAAAGGGAACCATGTGTTATCCGTCTTGTTGAGGAACTCTTCCCGCCCTGGGGTATTGCTTTAGGACATCCCCATTGTCTGGGTCTCCCATTATGATGACCAGAAAAAAGAGAATTTTGTTTACGTACCGTAAATTCTTTTTTCTTTAATCATCAATGGGAGACCCAGCACCCACCCAGTTGTTCCGTTGCATGTTTTGCATTTGTTCTGTTCTCTGTTGAGACAGTGTTTGCCGGGTTGTTGAACCGTCTGTGCACGGCATTCGTCCCGATGTTTCGGGTGTGGTTTATTTCCTCCTCGCAGCTTATGGACCAAACTGAGGATGTTCCCTGCGGTAGGGGTTTATAAGCGGAGGAGGCGGTGTCTACAAACTTGTAGTACCTAGTGTGACCTCCGGAGGGCAGTGCCCTAAACCCCATTATCTGGGTCTCCCATTGATGATTAAAGAAAAAAGAATTTACGGTACGTAAACAAAATTCTCTTTTTTAGAGATATAGTGATCATATAGGGGTTTAGGGAGGCCTCTCCTTTTGCCCCTACACCTAGGTGGGATTCATTCCAACTCGAGGCAGATTTACAAAAGTTTTATCGGTTACTAAGATTAAAAACACACTTTGAACAACAAGTACCACCTCTAAACAACCAACTTGGCACGGTTACCAGACAGATTACACCACCACAGATTTCCATTTCAAGCCTTGGTTTGAGGAACATAAGCACTTTTAATCCCCCAAAAACTGACCATCCAGTAGAGACATACATTCAACTCTTAGAAAAGGATGGACAGGAAATTGTTCGTGACCAACAAATTGGCTTACTCCCAGTCCTCACGAATATAACTGCACACGAGAGACAGGCAATTACCGCACTCCAAAATAATAAAAACATAACCATCAAACCTGCGGACAAAGGAGGGGCCATTGTGGTCATCAACAAGGACCAATACATCTCGGAGATCCACAGACAACTCTCGGACACTAGAACATATACTAAAGTTCCAAATGACCCTGTCTTTAACATTCGAACAAAGATACGCAGGGTGGTGAACAAATACTACTACAACAATACCATTGATTCTAAAACTAGAACCTACCTTATTAATCACAATCCAGTGGCTCCGGTTCTTTTCACACTACCAAAAATACATAAGAATCTATACAATCCACCTGGTCGCCCAATAGTAGCAGGGACTGACTCAATACTAAACCCACTCTCCATTTTTCTAGAAAAAATTTTAACTCCATATACTAGACAGACTAAATAATTTATTTTGGACACAGGTGATTTTTCTGGGCAAATTAAATTCAATAGGACAGGTTCCAACCAATAGTCTACTCTGTACTTTGGATGTTAACTGTTTATATACCTCAATTACACATGAAGAAGGGATTAAGGCAGTCAAAACAACATTGCTACAACATAACGTAGGAACCAACACGATGGACCTTTGCATAGATTTTTTGGATTTGGTACTCAGCGAGAACTATTTTCTCTTTGGTGATCAATTCTATATACAGACGTGTGGGACGGCAATGGGCTCAAATGTAGCCCCGATTATGCTAATCTATATATGGATCAATTCGAGGAGCTTCACGTTTACCCCAATACTTTGTTCAAGGACCATGCCACTAACTGGTATAGATATATAGACGACATATTCTGTATGTGGACGGGCTCTGAAGCCAGTCTAGTAGCATTTGTTGAACTAATTAATTCAATACGTCCGGAGCTAAAATTCACCCTCAACTATCACAACAGTGAGATCCCATTCTTAGATACCATGGTCTTAAAAAGCTCGGATGGTACACGGAGCACAGATATTTACTCAAAACCAACGGATTGCAATGGTCTTCTCCTTTATGGGAGTTTCCATAGAAAATCGACAAAAACAGCCTACCCAGATCACAGTTTAAAAGGGTAACCAGAATAGTGACAGACCCTACAACTAGAGATGCTAGACTCCAGGAGATGGCCGACAAATTCTCCAAAACAAATTACCCACACACTTTATTAACCACTGAATTGGACAGTGCAATCAACATGGACAATTGACTGGACCGCCAACCTAATACGAACAGAATACCGTTTGTACACACCTACCACCCAATCATGCCTACAATACATAACCTAGTGAGAAAAAATTGGCCAATACTAGCCAAAGCTTACCCCAATATCCAAGCATTCCAGAATCCCCCACTCGTGCAGCAGGCGACCAAAGAACATAAGGGACCAAGTTGTAAGGGCTGATATTGGTTCCAATAAACACTCACTGACTAGAACTCTAACCCAGGAACCAAGGTTGGGAACTTTCCCCTGTTTTGGGTTGTGCTTGCTGTTCAAACGTCATAAAAGGTAGTGAAATTGTACACCCACGCACTGGCAAAACGTACAAAATCAAAGGATTCTATACCTGTAAATTAAGTACGTGGTCTATCTTGTCAAGTGCCCCTGCGACCTCTTATACGTAGGGGAAACGACCCAGGCTATAAAGGATAGAATCACGAGTCACAAATCCACTATACGTACTGGCAAAGTTTTTCTGCCACTTGCACACCATTTTCAGGAAGCCGAACACGGTGTGGCACAACTGAGTTTCCAAGTTATAGAACATGTGCCCAGACCCCGCCGTGGTGGGAACCATATAAAACTGTTAAAACAACGAGAGAGCTACTGGATCTTTACTCTAGGTACCCTTACCCCTAGGGGAATGAATAGGGAAATTGAATGGCTAACACAATAAACCTCTCTTCCAAATTCCGACTTGGCCTACTACTATCTATCCTTCTGGACGCTCCATCAAGGATAAGAGGGAGTCATTTTACACCCCACCTCCCCACCCCCTTTTTTTTCCCTGTCTCTTTTGATAAGTTTTATTTCTTCCGAGTACTCCATTCTTCCTCTGTACAGCATCTAGATTTGTTTGGACCCCTTTTATAAGCCTGGTTTTGAGTGATCCATGTTATTAATAATCATGATAAATTTGACTGTAATCACTGGCATCTATACAATAAACACTATACTGATACGATTATATAACTAGCAGAAACATGTCACATGATGTTTCTAATAGACTATATAAGATTTTGGTGTATACCTATAAGATAAATACTATGACTGTGATGCATGTATGATGTATTTTGAAACAAAAAATATATAACATGGCTTCTTCCAGCTTTTATCCAAGCAACCATTTGCCTGTACCTAATAATATAACTAACACTAATGACCTTGTACTTAAGTCTATAACCTTTTTAAACAATCATTGCCCATATATGTATGTTGTCAATAATACACAGTGACCAGACGCTCTGACAAAACTACCACTTCAAGCCACTGCCCCATCAATCTATTCATCCTTCCCTATCAGCTGAAGCTAATGCGTATGAGCGCATTCCACTATTGCCATTGGTTGCCAGTCACCACGGCAACCATAAACAGACACTTACTAGTGCCTGTTACCATTACCGCGCATGCGCGGCCGACGTCACATCCGGTGACTTGGTGACGTCAGTTCCGGTCATGTGACCCGCCTTCAGCATATAACGCGGCGGCGGGGAGCTGGAGCTCACACTCTGCCTAGGCACTGGAGGTGCTGGCAACCCACTGACACCAATGTGAGCAGGACCAACTGGTGGACAATACTATAAGATAAGTACACCGCCTCTAATGTTACTTACTGCTATACTATGCATATCCAGAGGATAGACTCAACACACTAAGAGGGGACCCACCCTGGGGAGTAACTAACACAATGAGAAGGTACTAGAACATATCCTATGTATAACGCACATTTATATATAAATATCTAAACATCACAATCTCAATCTATAGGTGGAACCTTGTAGTAACATACTACAAAGCACTACCTACTTCACGGTATATCTACATCACCAACGATTATACCTTGTAAACAACTACTACTGAGCCGGATGTTACTGATTCAATTAACATAATACCCTACAAGGTACTTTATGATAACAGTGTTAATATATAGACCAGTGTATTTATGTATATAAAAAAACTACCATTGTATTTTCAGGTTGCCTTCTCTGTCCATAAGACAGCTGTCTATATATCTTGCAAAAAAACCTCTCCCCACTGTTGTGGTAACCCTACTGAAATATCAGCAGGTAATGAGTGTGGCCCTTCAGCCTCCCTAAACCCCTATATGATCACTATATCCCTAAAAATAAAACCTTTAATCCACATACCATCCCTTCTTTTTCTTGGTACCATGTCTGTTACATGCTATCACGGTTCCACTAACAACTACAGCCTTTGATAGATAAGCTGGCTAACTCCGAACCATACATTCTTTTGGAACAAACTATAGACTGGATGTCATTGTAAATATTGTATATATCTTGTCTTAATATGTAACACAATTTTTACTGTATTTTTTTTCATTTTTTGAACCTTAGTGACTGTGTGAACAAGGCCAGATTCATGGCCGAAATGTTGTCCTGTATTGTCACCTGATACACCTGAAAAAATCTGTAAATAAACTCACTTTGAGCAAAGCAAAAACCATATGAGTGCTTGGATTCTCTTATATTGATGACTACGGATCCCTAGATCCTTTCCATATAGCACCATAGAAACTCAAATCCTGAGTGCTGGTCATTTACAATAAATTGACTATTGAGCCTTTCAGAGCTGACATGACAGTCCGAGGCAGGACGGTTGCAGCACTGGTAGCCATTCCTTTGATGCAGCTGCTCCTCAGGCCTCCCCAGTTATCCATGCTCACGTCATGAGACAAGACTGTACAATCACGTATCAGGAGATGTCATCTTCCAGTACCAGCCATGCAGTATCTCCTGTGGTGGCTCAGCCACTCACTAGTACGCAGGGGGAAGTATTTTCTTCCACCAAGTTGAAAGGTACTATTCACTGACGTGAGTCGGTGTACCTCCATCTCAACACTCGGAACAATTGGTCCTGATCGGAATCAACGATACCCATCATCCTTTGGGAGATTTGGGCGAGATTCCCAATGCTGAAGATTTTATCTCTTCTTCTGGCGGACCGCCATTTCAGAAGGCAGTCTGACAATGCCACGGCTGTGGCATATGTCGACTCACTAGAGCGAATCCCGCAGTTCCCAGGTAATGAAGGAAGTTTACCACATTCTTCACTAGGCAGAATTCACAAGCTCAGTACTATCGACTGTTATTCTACTGCTTGTAGATTATTAGGACAAACATTTCCTCCGTCGCCAAGAGATTACCTCAGAATAGGGTTCCTACATCCAGATGTCTTCAAACAAATCTGACATCACTGGAGAACTCCGGAAGTATCCGTAATGGTGTCACACCTCATTACCAAGGTTCCTAGCTTCATAGCCAGGTCCCACGACCCACAGTCATGGACCGCGGACAGACTGGTCCTGGACTGGACCCAATTACAACTCCACTACTTTTTCCCCAGGCTACCACTATCCCAAGGCAGGGAAGATAATCAAACTGGACTGTCAGCAAATCATCCTTGTGGCCACACACTGGCCCAGGTGCGCTTGGTATGCCGATCTCGTCCACTTCATAGCAGACGTGCCATGCCGCCTACTGGATCGTCCAGACCTACTCTCTCAAGGCCGTCTTGCCATCATAATTAATCGGCTCTAAATTCGACGACATGACCCTGGAGACCCGGGTGTTCATAATGTTGTTGCGACCTCAATCAGAGCGTCGGACACGGTTTCAGAAGAGATATCCCATCAACATGGAAGATCTTTTTCTTTTCTTCTCGTGGTCTTTCGCCTTTGTACTGTTCCCTCCCAAGGGTTCCCAGTTCCATCCAATCGGATCTACACCCACGCCTGTCCTTAGGTCCTCTCAAAGGACAAGTTTCAACCCTTTTCATTCCCTCTCAGCAACGTCTTGCTACCAGACCTCAAGTAACATCTTTTCTTCAAGGAGTTTGCCGACTTGTTCCTCCATATCAAAGTCTACTAGACCCGTGGGTCCTGACCCTCGTCCTCTCGACTTTATGCTAACCACATTTTAAGCCATGAGGGAAAATCCTCTTCGTCTTGTCACACAGGGAGTTGTTTTTTGGATGGCAATTACCTCTCTCCGCAGAGTCTTTAAATTTGCAGCGTCTTCATGTAAACCACCTTTTTTTTTTTGTGGTCTTCCACCCAGATAAGGTTGTCCTACGTCCAGTTAGTTTTTTCCTCAAGATGGTGGTGTCCTTTTTGTCCGCCTTCCTGAATATATATTTCTGATGGCGCTAAGCCCCGTTCAGTTCATCGGGTCAGAAAGCTCTAAGTTGCTAGACCATTGTCAGAGCCCTACGCATATACGCGCCCAGGACAGTTCCCTTTAGAAACCTCTTTTCCATCTTCCAGAAGGATAAACACAACAGGCAGGCCGGGCTATACCAATACTTTGATCAGATGGCTTAAATCCACCATCCAGGGTGCTTGTTGCATTATTACAAAAAAACAAACAAAAAAAAAAAACATAAATGAATACCGTATATCATTAATATTGTTATTATTTATTATTTATACAGCACCATTCATTCCATGGTGCTGTATCCTTTCCGGCTGCGGGCGCAGCACATTCTACTATGATCGCGGGGTTCTCCTGGGCTACAGAGCTATTAGGCACCAGGAGTTAGCACAACAAGTGTGTAAGGCAGCCACGCGGCCAACATGCACATGCATACCAAACGCTTTAGTGTTCTCACTCAGTCCTCGGCAAATGCAAGTCTGGGAAGCCGTACCTTCCAGGTGGCAGTAGCCCACCTGTAGGTGCATTGTTGGTTTTTATCAGTATTGATTTTCCATTGCTAGTCCCACCCAGGGACTGCTTTAGGACGTCCCACGGTCCTGTGTCCCCCAATGAGGCGAAAGAGAAAAGGAGAATTTTGTGTACTCACTGTAAATTCCTTTTCTCTTAGCCTCTAATTGGGGGACACAGCACCCACCCTGTTGCCCGTTTTGGGCTGTTGCTAGGTTCTCATCTTAATCCTGAGCTGTTATATAGTTGCCTTTTTATTTTACCGGCCTGCTTATACTGTTATTACGTGGTTGCCTGTTCGGTTACAGGTTTTACCTTACTGTTATTATGTGGCTGCCTGTTTACTTAACAGGCCTTATTTTACTGTGGTTCTTGTCATTCTTCTGTTAATTCTCCTACTGCTTTAGCACAAAACTGGTGAGGCAGTGCCTGCTCCAGGGGTGTGTATACTACAGAGGAGGAGCCACTTAACTCTTGCAGATTCTGCTTAGTATCGCCTCCTAGTGGACAGCAGCAGAACACCCACGGTCCTGTGTCCCCCAATTAGAGGCTAAGAGAAAAGGAATTTACAGTGAGTACACAAAATTCTCCTTTTAGTTTTGTGCCATGTCTGTGATCTGCTTTTTTTTTTTTTTTTTCTACAAAATTAAACAACTGAATGAACATCCTCCGAGCCAGTAGATTCGAAAATGTTTGCCAGAAGTTGTAATAGCAGCTTATTTTTGAAATCTGAAATATGTATATAAATCTATGAAAATCATACTACTATTTTTCACAGTGTGAAGGATTTCATTGTTGAAACAGATGATGAAGACGATGATGACTTTGATTCAATATTTTGTAAAAATGATACATCTAAAATTAAAAATGGTGGGTAGTGTTCAGTTATGTTTCCTAGCTGTATATTATTGGAACTTGACCATTGTATAGGTTTATTACTATTATATCTCTGGTTTATAGGAATCAAGATGTCTGGCACAGGGTTTGAAAAATCTCAGGAGAGCCTTGCTTCTCTACATTGGGATTCTCCGGTGTTTATCAGTGACAGCGATGATGAATCCATAGTTATTAAAAGTACATGGCGTGACCGACGCAGAACAAAACAGGACATAAAGGCTGGTAATGGGCATATGTCCAGGTCTGTGGGTACATATTTCAAAGAAAACACATCGAAGATAAACAACTTTGGTAGCCTGAAAGCAGAGGTATTCTCTGTTGGAAATCAGCCTAATTTCAATTCTCCCGTTGGCTCTGATGAGGAGTTTGAATGTCTAATGGATCGCATTAAACATCGTACGAAAACCCTGACGCCTGCTTCAACGGCAAATAGACTCAAGGCAAAGTCTGCTACAGGTCAGATACTGAAAATGGTGCATTGTAATAGTAGGGAACATATTAACCTGTATTCTCGGGACTTTGGTTACACGTGAATCTGTTGTCTGGCATCTGCAATGCCTGACTAATATAGTTCTTTCTTTCTATACACATGCTCTCATGTAGAGCACCATGGAAGTAATGGTGCTATATAAATAAATATAGATATAATACACATGTTATCTATAGGCAATTTAACAAAAAATCTGTGTGGTTGGTAAGAGAGGAAAAAGTTAAGCATACACATCAGAGGAAGGTTTACTGAGGTGAGCAGCTCTGCCCCTGGGACTGTTCCAGCATGGAAAGGCTGGTAATTATAAAGGCCCCTACTAGTTCATGGATTTAAAAAAATATTTTGCTTAGGCCTCCTTCAGACATGCACATAAAAAAAATGTGGCATGGTCTGTTTTTGTTGTACATGTGTTACACGTACTGAGTAAAAAATACATGACACTGACATTAATATAGCTTTTATGTGGTTTAAAGATGTGTATAGATAGATGATGGGTACTAGATGGATCATAGGTGCTACATGAATAGTTGGATAGCATGTATAGCTTTCTATTTAACTAAATGAAAGAAAAACATGCCATCCTCCCTATATTTGGTAACCTGCAAAGGTAAAGCAGACCGCTGTGAGCTGATATTATCAGGCCGGGAAGATCTATGGTTCTTGGGCCCTTACCAGATTAAAGGGAACCTGACCCCACAAACTGACCCCCCCCCCCATCCTTCTACCTGTCCCTGCACCCCCTATTATCATTTCTAGCCATCCCTTTTGCAGAAAAAAAAATCGATTTTGTAAAGTAGAGAAAAGTTTATATTCACCTCCGTCCTGTGTGGGTTCTCTGTTTCTGAATTAGTCTCAATGGTCTGCCAGTCTGCTGCTCCCTAGTAATTATGCATGCTCCTCTCATCTTGCGAAGAGCCTGGCTGCGTCATGAAAGGGAGCGGGGCTAACGGCATGACGCGATTTAGCCCCGCCCCTTTCATGACGCGGCTAGGCTCTTAGCAAGATGAGAGGGGCGTTCATAATTACTAGGGAGCAGCAGACTGGCAGACTATTGAGACTAATTTAGAAACGGAGAACCCACACAGGACGGAGGTGAATATAAACTTTTCTCTACCTTACAAAATCGATTTTTTTTCTGCAAAAGGGATGGCTAGAAATGATAATAGGGGGTGCAGGGACAGGTATACATATGCGGGGGGTCAGTTTGTGGGTTCAGGATCACTTTAAAAATATCAGCCAGAAGCCGCCCCAGAAATGGCGCCTCACATTAGATGCTCCAATTCTGGCACTGCGACTCAGCTCTTTCTGGTTGCCCTGGTGTAATGGTTTATGGGGTTGATGTCAACTGTGCAGTCTTAGGACAGGGTTTGATGCCAGCTATCAGTCACCCTCCTTACTATCCCAGTAATGAGAAGAAAAAAAAACTTTGTTGAAATAAACATTCCTCGACACTTTCTCTTTCCTCGTTCACCACTTTGTTTAAAAATAAAAAAAAAACACGGTCCTCTGTAGTCCAGCGAATCTATCACACAGTTTACAAATGTGAACCTTCATAACATAAAAACACAAAGAATTAAAATTGTAAAATGCTTTCTCATTTACCTCTTTAATAGAAAAAAATAAAGTCCCCCAGCAAGTCCAATGTAGTCCAACTATCGAAGTCTACGGAGCATTGTTCTGAAACTCCATATACTTTGCGAACAGGCATAAACGGGTCACGCTGCACCGCACAAAACCCGGCGCCTCTGGAGAGGAGAAATCGTTAACCTTACCACTCTTCAGTCGTTCCGGGTCATGCCTCTGTGTGCGTAATGTGGCAACTAAAGAGCGGTAATGTTACTGATTATAATGGGTACATGTGGTATATGTGAGAGGGGGAAAAAAAAACAGGTACTTCATGTACTTTAACCCCTTCACCCCCGGGCCTATTTTGACCTTAATGACCAGGCCATTTTTGTCAATTCTGACCAGTGTCCCTTAATGAGGTTATATCTCTGGAACGCTTCAACGGATCCTAGCGATTCTGAGATTGTTTTTTCGTGACATATTGGGCTTCATGTTAGTATTAAATTTAGGTCGATAATTTTTGCGATTATTTGTGAAAAAATCAAAAATATGGCAAAAATTTTGACAATTTTGCAATTTTCAAATTATGAATTTTTATTCTGCTAAACCAGAGAGGTATGTGACACAATATAGTTAATAAATAACATTTCCCACATGTCTACTTTACATCAGCACAATTTTGGAAAAAAAAAAAAATTTTGTTCGGACGTTATAAGGGTTCAAAGTTCATAAGCAATTTTTCATTTTTCCAGCAAAATTTACAAAACCATTTTTTTTGTCACCACATCACATTTGAAGTCCCTTTGAGGGCGTACATGACAGAAAACACCCAAAAGTGACACCATTCCAAAAACTGCACCCCTCAAGCTACTCAAAACTACATTCAAGAAGATTATTAACCCTTCAGGTGCTTCACGAGAACTAAAGCAAAGTGGAAGGAAAAAATGGTCATTTTAATTTTTCTAATAAAAATGTTCTTTTAGCCTCAATTCTTTCATTTTCACATGGGCAACAGGATAAAATGGATCCTAAAAATTGTTGGACAATTTCTCCTGAGTACAGCGATACCTCATATGTGGTCATAAACCACTGTTTGGGCGCACGGCAGGGCTCAGAAGGGAAGGAGCGCCATTTGACTTTTGGAGCTAATTTTCCATTCAAAAAGTCAAATGGCGCTCCTTCCCTTCTGAGCCCTGCCGTGCGCCCAAACAGTGGTTTATGACCACATATGAGGTATCGCTGTACTCAGGAGAAATTGCCCAACAAATTTTAGGATCCATTTTATCCTGTTCCCCATGTGAAAATGAAAAAATTTAGGCTAAAAGAAAATTTGTGTGGAAAAAAAAGTACTTTTTCATTTTTACGGATGAATTTGTGAAGCACGTGGGGGTTCAAAAAGCTCACCACCCATCTAGATATGTTCCCTGGGGGGACTAGTTTCTAAAATGGGGTCACTTGTGGGGGAGCTCCAATGTGTAGGCACACAGGGGCTCTCCAAATGCAACATGGTGTCGCTAAAAATTTGAGCTGATTTTTCAGTCAAATTGTTAGCGGACACCATGTTGCGTTTGGAGAGCCCCTGTGTGCCTAAACATTGGAGCTCCCCCACAAGTGACCCCATTTTGGAAACTAGACACCCCAGGGAACATATCTAGATGGGTGGTGAGCATTTTGAACACCCCAGTGCTTCACAAATTCATCTGTAAAAATGAAAAAAGAAAATTTTTATGGAAAAAAAAAGTACTTTTTAATTTTTACAGATTAATTTATGAAGCACCTGGGGGTTCAAAATGCTCACCACCCATCTAGATATGTTCCCTGGGGGTCTAGTTTCCAAAATGGGGTCACTTGTGGGGGAGCTCCAATGTATAGGCACACAGGGGCTCTCCATACCCAACATGGTGTCCGCTAACAATTGGAATTATTAGCTGACACCATGTCGCATATGGAGAGCCCATGTGTGCCTAAACATTGGAGCTCCCCCACAAGTGACCTCATTTTGGAAACTAGACCCCCCAAGGAATGCATCTAGATGCATAGTGAGCACTTTGAACCCCCATGGGCTTCACAAATTGATCCGTAAGAAGGAAAAAGTACTTTTTTTCACACAAATTTTCTTTTTTCGGATCATTTTGTGAAGCACCTGGGGGTTCAAAGTGTTCACTATGCATCTAAATATAGCGAAGCCCATTTTTATTTTTTTTCTAGGACTAATTCTAGAAAAAAAATGGCGTGAGGCTCCGCCATATTTTTGGTCCAGCCAGGTACAACTTGGCAGCTACGGACTGCCAGCAACCCCCAGCTGCCTCATTGTACCTGGCTGGCAACCAAAAATACAGCGAAGCCCATTTTTTTTTTTTTCTAGGACTAAATTCTAGAAAAAAAATGGCGTGGGGCTCCACCACATTTTTGGTCCAGCCAGGTACAACTTGGCAGCTACGGATTGCCACCAACCCCCAGCTGCCTCGTTGTACCTGGCTGGCTTCCAAAAATACAGCAAAGCCCTTTTTTTTTTTTTTCTAGAACTAATTCTAGAAAAAAAAATTACGTGGGGCTCCGCCATATTTTTGGTCCAGCCAGGTACAACTAGGCAGCTGGGGGCTGGAATCCGCAGCATGGAGAGGCCCAAGCGTTCTGGGCCCCCCAGGCTGCGAATTGCAGCCCGCAGCCGCTCCAGAAAATGGCGCATTCATTGAAGCGCCATTTTCTGGCGCTGTACCCAGACTCTTCCAGTTGCCCTGGTGCCGGTGGCAAACTGGGTAATAAAGGGGTTAATGCCAGCTTTTTATTGGCAGCTGGCACTAAGCCCGAGATTCATAATATAGGGCCAATGTTAGACCCGCCATTAGGAATCTCTGGTAAATAGTCAGAAAATACACACAGAGAAAAATCTTTTTATTTGAAAAAAAAACACAAACAAAATTCGGACTCCATCTTTATTATAAAGATCCGACGTAGTCCACAACGAAGGTCCCACGACGCTCGATCGCCTCCGACGTAGTCCACAACGAAGGTCCCACGACGCTCGATCGCCTGTGCTCAATCCAGAGACTGCAGCAAGGGATCAAGTGTCCTCTTCCTACAGCCTCTGGGGTCAGAGTTATGGTGCACTGTATGACAATGATCTGTCATACAGTGCACCATGACTATGATCCCAGAGACTACAACAAGAGGACCCTTGATCCCTTGTTGCACCCATCCATCCACCTATGCACCCATCATCCACGCACGCACACAACCACGCACGCACATCCACGCACGCACATCCACGCATGCACGCGGACATCCACGCACGCACGCACATCCACATCCACGCACATCCACACACACATCCACGCACGCACATCCATGCATGCACATCCACGCACGCACATCCACATCCACGCGCATCCACACACACATCCACGCACGCACATCCACGCAAGCACACATCCACGCACGCATGCTGACATTCACGCATGCTGACATCCACGCACGCATGCTGACATCCACGCACGCACATCCACGCACACATCCATCTATGCACACGTCCACGCACGCTCATGTACGCTCACGTCCACGCACACGCGTGCACCCCCCATCCATCTATCCATTCACCCATCCATCCATCCATCATCCATCCATCAATTCATTCATACATACATGCATACATGCATACATACATACATACATACATACATACATACATACATACAAACATACTTACCTCCCTCTCGATAGACCGATCAGCAGGAGGAGGCCGGGAGAGGAGGCGGGGAGAGGAGGCGGGGCCACCGACCGGCCGGCAGAGGAGCTGCACAGCCGGACGCAGCGGCGGGTGCACCGATGTGTGCAGCCCGCCGCAAGAGGTGAGGGGTGGGGGCTGCCTGGAGGGGGGCTGCCTAGGGGGGGGCTGCCTAGGGGGAAGCCGTAGGAGGGGACCAGGCACTGTGGTCGGCGGGCGCAGCCGCGGCTGCAGCCCGCCGGCATATACATAACAATAGAGGGGGGGCGGGCGGTTCTGGGGGGCCCCTGTAGGTCCTGGTGCTGGAGGGGGCTGTGGAGGGGTGGGCACTTGCCGATCCGCCCCTCCAGATCTGATTGGAGAGCTTCAATCAGATCTGGAGGGGTGAATCCCTATGATTCCCTCCGATCGGCAGTTTCACTTTTAAACTGCCGATCGGAGGGGTCCTGGGCCCGGGGGGGTTAATCCACCCCCTGTGGGGTCATCTGCAGGTTGTCACAGAGCAGCAGCATCTGTGACACCTGAGCGATCCCACTCACAGGAGCTGCAGTAGCTCAAATCTGCCAGGACGTTGTGCAACGTCCTGTGTCGGGAACGGGCAGAAACACAGGACGTTGCACAACGTCCTATGTCGTTAAGGGGTTAAAGCGAACCTGTCACCCCCTCCAGGCATCTAAAGATAACATAGCCACCTTCTGCAGCACTAAGGCTGCATTCTGACAAGGTGTCTATAGCATTTATGCTCCCTTGATTCACTGAAATAAAGACTTATATAAAATCTGTTTCAAACCAGACCCAAGACCGGAGGCGGGTTTTCAAGTGTCTATCTCCTTCCTCTGTGGTGTCAGTCATCCCTCTCTGCTTTCTGTGCACCGCCTCCAGGGCCATCTCCCCGCATTACAGAGCTTTGTCAGCTCTGCTACAACATAGAGCTGCTGTTATAGGAGACCCCATAGTAGTAAATCTAGCAGGAGGACCCTGAGCAGGCAAAGCACTGCCTGCTACATGGCAGCCTTGAGCTGAGCTGCCAGCAGTGCAGCAGAGTTGAGTTTGTGCTTTAGATCAGGGGCTGAGGAGCAATGCTGCTGGGTACAAGAAACTGAAAGTGAAAAATGCTCAGCTCAAGGGCTGCTACGTAGCAGGCAGTGCTTTGTCTGCTCCGGGTCCTCCTGCTAGATTTACTACTATGGGGTCTCCTATACCAGCAGCTCTATGTTGTAGCAGAGCTGACAAAGCTCTGTAATGCAGGGAGGTGGCCCTGGAGGCGGCACACAGAGAGCAGAGAGGGATGACTAACACCACAGAGGAGGGAGACAGACACATGAAAACCCGCCTCCCGCTCTTGGATCTGGTTTGAAACAGATCTTATAAAAGTCTTTATTTCAGTGAATGAAGGGAGCATAAATGCTATAGACACCTTGTCAGAATGCAGCCTTAGTGCTGCAGAAGGTGGCTATGTTATCTTTAGATGCCTGGAGGGGGTGACAGGTTCTCTTTAAGCAGTGGCATTTTTTTTTCTGGTAAAGTCCCTCCATCAGGCTGGTAATGAAAACTAAACCAAAAGTTATACTTTTTTTTTTGTTTTGTTTTTTGGCAATAACCAGCGCCCTTATCTTCCCTGCACTCCTCTGCTGCTAAGGTAAAGCTACCTGTCAGAATATGAGAGTGCAGTTTGGGGACAGCAGCTGCGCCATCCCACTGGCCCAAACTCAATCTTCAGGAATGTACAGTTCCATGGCATGATGGAACCTGAGAGGCAAGGAGAGGTGCTCATTTGAAGATGGGAACATGACACAACTCTTTAAAGATCAAAAGGCATCTCCAAGTATGTGTCTAATGGACATAATCTCAAAAACATTTGGTCATTCGTTATGGATTTGTGATTAAACAATATCAATTGTACTATCATAATGCTAAAAGTACGTCCATCACCATTTGTGGTCTGACAAGTATTTAAAGTTATATCTATGGAACAATCCCCTTAATTCTACAAAGTCTGTAGTCCTCAAAGTAATGGACACAAGTTGTCTCTGACTTGGCATGGCCAGCTTAGGATTTCAGAGCATTGCAGATGATGAGTAGACAACAAAAGGAATAAATGTTTGGGCTGCAAAACAAGTTTTATATCTCTTGGTTAACTACAGATTTAATGATGGCTGGCTTCTGCTCCAGACTTTGAGAGGCTGCTTTTTCAAATGATGGTGTTTACATAAGCCAGATAAGATTACAGTAATTGCTGTACTCATATTTCTGTATATCACCCTTGATAGATGTTCTAGTGCCATGCTTTGATCTAACAAACACTAAGGAAAGGAATCCAAGATTGGCCACAGACCTGCATTCAAGTTCATGTTTCTCCAAAGAGAAAGCTCTGAAAGAACTGGGTCATTGTGTGGACAGGACCCCTGCAGAGAAAATGTGAGTCTGTGTTAGAGACCCTATGGTGACATTATATAGAACACCACATGTAATCAGAGGCTGATCAGTGTTATACATGCTTCAAGTTTAGAGAAGAAACTTAATGTTTTAAAATGATCTGCTATTTTTTCCAGAAAGAATCCGTGTAAAGTAGAAGGCTGCTTCCTTCAAGATCTTTCCTGTTCAACATCTACATATGTGAAGAGTTTCAAGCAGAGAAAGCATGATCTGACAGTACGACTGTACAATCTTTACAACCAGACAATATTTGATCAGAAGGTATATTCTTGCAGAACCTTTGGTTATATATGCATTTGCCAAGGTGTCTCCAGTATATTTTGCAGGATTCTGCTTACTACAGAATCCCATCATTGGCCACAATGATGTCTGATTGTTCACTGCTGTGCCAAGTATTTGACTGCAGCTGTCATTTATCCAGCCTGTTGGAAATGAAAGTATAGAGACCTGGGAAACAATGGCATGAGACTAATCAACAATTCCTTTAATGTTGTATTTCCAAGTTGTCTCTTACGCAGCTCAGAGCTATGTAGTCTTCCTGATTGCTTGGGGGGCAGATGCTTCTCCATGAGTGGCCAATCTAGCAAGCAGCTTCATTCTACTACTACACTAAAGGTACCGTGACACGTAACGATATCATTGCCGATATCGTTCGAAAGTCACGTGTTTTGTGACGCTTGAACGATGTTGAAATGACATCGTTGCGTGTGACACTACAAACGATGAACGATCAGTAGGTCGGCGGGTGGACACGCAGCATCGCTGTGTGTGACACCGGCAGACGACTGATAAGCCAGCTCCCAGCGCCTCTCACAAGCGCTGGGAGCTGGTATCCAATGTAAATTGCGGGTATCTAGGCAGCGCTCGCTGCCTAGATACCCTCAATTTACCTTAGAGACCAGCCTGCTCCCGCTTTCTGCAGGCTGGCAGCAGGAGCAAGACATCGTGGAAACGATATTTAAATCGTTTCCACGATGTCTTTGGTCTATTGATCGCTGGTGAGTCTGCCTGTGTGACAGCTCACCAGCGATCTGAACGATATTGTTAGCGATCGCACGTGCATGTGATCGCTAACAATATCGTTCATAAAATTGACCCGTGTGACGGCACCCTTAGGCTGTCAGTGCTTGTTCTGAGTGTATACTGTTATTACTGTACTTGCATGTAGAGCTAATGGCACAGATCAGGAAAGTGAGGGCTGTGATTAGGTGAACTGGTACACATGCTAGTTACCATGCAATAGGCCAGGAGATTCTGATTCTACAAAACTGATAACAGCGGTGTCAGGAGCTGGTAGTCAGGAAGGTGAGGAGCTAACTACAGTATAGAAATAATAAGGATGGAGAGCTGACTGAGGATGTTAGGAGTTAACTCCTGTCCTGGAATATAAATTCTACACACTCACCCAGAGTTTGATAGCCAAGCTATATGAAAACTACCTGTACACTATAAAAGCCTTCATTATAGGAGAATCCTGGAAAAACTAGGGCAGATAACAAGCACAATAAGGTAAGTAAAGCGGTAACACAAAAAGTGAAGGGGTCTCCTCACCTGATGTGGTTGTGTGAGACGCAACCACTGAGGAATATGAGATTGGCTGCGGTAGACGCATGGGTGAAATGAGTGTAGAAGGAGTTTAAAGGGATCCTGCCACCTCCAAAACGCCTCCTAAGCTATCAAAACATGTCCCTGCACCATCCCATCACTAATCTCACACTCCTTTTGTCTCCTAAAAGCATCCTGTGAAAGTGGAGAAAAATGTTTTAATACTCACTCATTAGTGATTATAATTAGCCATATTCTTTAGTCACCAGGGGGTGTTCTTTTGCAGCCCTCTCTCTGTCTGTGCTGCTGTGAAACTGAAACTGAAGGCAGGAATAATGATTTGCATTCTGTGAATGATAGAGAGGGGGAGGGCAATGCCTGCACATCACAGCAGAACACACAGAGACAGGGTGGATCCTGGAGCTGCATAACAGCCCGCCTTGGTGACTAAAGAATATAGCACCTGCTAATTATAATCACTAATGAGTAAGTATTAAAACATTTTTATGCACTTTCACAGGATGCTTTTAGGAGACAAAAGGAGTGTGAGATTAGTGATGGGATGCTGCAGGGACATGTTTTGCTAGCTTAGGAGGTGTTTTGGAGGTGACAGGATCCCTTTAATCTGGTAACACGTTACGATATTTCCTTTCGTTAAAAGAAGCCATTATTTTGAAAAATTCTTTAAAACTTGATTAAATCGTACAGGTAAAAGGTGTGAACAGGCTTACGGGTTTCGGATCATAGATCTTAGTCGTAGCATAAGAAAATGGAGAAATAAAAATCTTTAAAAGTTGAACAAGGAAAAGTTAACTCCCATTTCTCCCAATCTTGTGGGAGTAGTTGGTTTAACTAGCCGCACTCTGAGAAAAAGATAGTCGAAACATATATATTTCTAATGTCACTATCCACACCTTATCAGGAGCCTCAAAACATTTCTTGCATGTACATTCTGGGGACATCAGCGGCTTGCGTGTTAGTGCATTAGAATATATTCCACCGATAATCTCCGGCAGAGATTGGGTTAAAACTCATGCAAAGCAAGGAAGCTCAGTTGATACTAATATTGAATACAAGAAATCCCACCGGCTTGAACATTAATGTAGCTATACTGAGCTTCACTGAGCCTCCTGTTTTTAACTGAGATAATCTCCATGCCCTGATTAAAGGACTTATCCGACCACAAAACTTATTATTTTTAAAAAGCTAATCTGTGCTGAATTGTATTAAAAAAGCCTCCCACAGTGTTTTTTTTTTTGTTTTCCTACCATCATTTCCTCAATTTCTGTGTTCAGTGCCTCCATGTTGGATGTTTACATGCAGCATTTCATGATTAGGTAGCTTCCTGTTTTGTTTTTTTTTCCCTTCTTGCAGCCTAAGCTGATCACACCCCCTGTACACCCCTCTCTGCCCCCTCCACACTCCTCTCTGCACGCCCACTGCACCCTGATTGGCCAGGACTCTGCCATTCTCTACTGTGTGTCAGCCTGCAGCAGTGAAGCCGTCCTGTGACATGTCCTATTGATCAGAACTGAATAAATCCCCTGCATTGTGCCCATTGCATTACTCGAGTATACATGGTAACTCTGAAATAACACTGTCAGTTTATCTGAGGCACTGACAGTTTATGTATTGTGTCAGCAAAAGAGCCTAATGATCATGATATCACAGATCATGAGCACTAAGGAGCCAATGACTGAATGTAAGCTTGCATTTAGGAGGAGCCCCACAAGTCCTCACAATTGCACAGCTAGCACTGCAATTCCTGCTTTTCTCCCAGTACCCAGTCACCAGCAGTCAGGGGGAGCTGGGTTAGCAGAGGGGAGTTGGCTGTCACTCACAGTGACTGGGCTGTGATGCTGTGTACAGGGCGGGGGATAAGCTAATGCTGTGTGGTCGGGACGTGACATCACAGGAAGCAGCAAAATCACTGCAGGAGAAGCCATGTGACCGCTCTAAGACAGGTGCTGACAGGAGAGAAGGGCTTACAGTAGATCAGGTAGGTAATTACCATCTATCTACTTGCATCTGTGTAGCCCAATACTGTAAAGGTTGATTTAAGCCGGATAAGTCCTTTAAGTTTCAGCAGCACTAAAATTGTGTTGCAAATGGTGACACAACTACTATTTGTCTTTTGTTTTTTCCGGTTTGACTAAGGATTATTTCATAATCTGAACTCTGTGAATGCCAATTGTAAAATGATAATAATCTGCAAAGGTATTTATGTAAAATAATCTCAAATATTCACTGCAGTGCAATAGTATTTTTTTTTATGAATGAGATCTTAAACACTGCCATTGTATTTTGTATAAGAAATATGACAAAACTACAGCACAGTTTATAAAGTGGCATTAACATGAAATAGGTGTTGTTTGTAATATGTAAAAATAGCTGTTGAAAATTTGGGATTTCCTCTCCCTTTTTTTTATTCACCCTCTGTGAGTGAAGTTGATGGTTTGCAATGGGTTAAAAATATTTCCTGAGCTCAGTTGATTGCACTTCTCACACAGATGAGAGAAATGGGAGTTACCTTTTCCTTGTTCAACTTTAAAAGCTTTTTAATTTCTCCATTTTCTTATGCTATGACTAAGGATCTAAATGTGGAAAGAATTAGATGGGGTGTCTGAACCATGCTCTCGTCCTGACTAATTCAATCCAATACAAGGATTTATGAATGTAATTTTATTTTTCTAGGAGTGTCGTGGGGAAGCCCCCTTCTTCAGGAAAAAATCAGATGTACCCTTTTTCCTGAAGAAGGGGGCTTCCCCCGAAACGCATAGAAAAATAACTTCACATTCATAAATCTTTGGTGTGTAAAAATGAAAAGGAGTTTCCACGTGCGCTGCCTCGGGTATTGATTGGACTTGAAAGATTGATCCAAGAATCTTTACTTGTAAAATCTCAACGTGTTTCGTGAGGTTCTCCTCACTTCATCAGGAGATACAAGCATTACATACATGTGTGAATACATCCTTTTATATTACCAGTGAAAGAAAAAAACCCGCAAACAGCTTTATTAATCACAAACAATCCCTGAACTCTGATATGCACTTAAATGATTAAAAATTCAATATACCCCACTTACACATATCTAAAACATCACATCTCGTTCTTGCTGAGAACTGCTAAAATTTACTAAAAACTCTCTATAGACATCATCTCTAAATCATCTATTAAAATATCTTTATCAGACATTCTAAAGGGATCCTCTGTTAATCCCCATTCCAAATTATCATTATTTTCTCTCATTTCCTATAGTTCATAAGAGGATATTACTCAACTCCTATCATTGAGCAACAGTTCAAATATTATTTAATTGTAAAACTGATTTTCCTGTCAGTGCAACTAAATACGGTTGTCCCATCCTCTATCATTTTACAGCATAGGCACCTTTTAGTATTACATCTATACGCTCCATTATGATCGAGACCTTGCTGTGAGTTTTACTCCTCTCTATATATTTGATTCTACTGGGGGCTACTATATTTTTGATGGTTGGTGCTCCCAATTTTTTCTGGAAGGTGCTTCCCTAAAATGGGGTCATTTTGTAAGATCCCCCAATATCTCATTAGAATAAGCCTGATGCTCGTATTTTGTTTGGTAAATGTGGTAATAAAATTAGAACTCATATCTTGCTGTTTCTCCACATTTATTTTTGGGATAAGGCAAGTTTCCTGATCCAAATCTATATTATCATTATAAGCTTTTACAATTCATTTTTTTAGGATAACTTTTATCTAAAAATCTATTCCTCAATATCTGTGATTGTTCAATAAAGTCTGTCTTGCGACTACAGTTTCTCCAAATACGCTTATATTGATTTCCAGGTATGTTGTTCATCCATTTTCTATAATGCCCGCTCCAATAGTCAATGTAGCTATTGGAGTCCACTTTTTTAAAGAAATTTTTTGTCAAGATCAAATGATCCACATGGAAGATGATTATATCTAAATAATCAATCTCTTTATCACTGATCATTGGGCTAAAAGTTAAACCCCATTTATTCTCCTGTATGGACTTTATGAACTGCTGCAGGTCGTTATCCGATTATCGTATATAACTATCAGATCGTCTATATAACGTTTATACAGAACAATTCGATCCGACCGTTCATTATTATAAATATGGATGGACATATCGAAGGTGGCCATGAACAAATTTGCATAAGTTGGTGCCACCTTCGAGCCCATCGCGTACCAAGCAGCTGGTGATATATGTTCTCTTCAAAAGTGAAGAAATTGTTCTGTAATATGAATTCCATACTATCAAGAATGAACTGTTTTTGTGTGTCTGGAAATTTATCATCCTTCTCTATAAAACTATGAAAGCACCTTAAACCGATTTTATGATCAATATTTGAATATAACGCTGCCACATCAATGGTGATAAACATATATGATTCAACCCAAGAGATATCTTTCAGCAGTTGGATGATCTGCATGGAATCTCTTAAATAATTTGACATTTTTAATACCCATGGAAACATTAATCTGTCTACATAAGTGCTAAATTAGCTGTCGGTGAACCTATGCCGGATATTATCGGCCGTCCTGGAGGATGTAACAGATCCTTATGGATTTTGGGAAGAAGGAAATAGAATGTATTGATGGATTTTTAGTCTTCAAAAAATCGGCTTCATTCTTATTTAGTACACCTATAAGGGTTCCTTTCGCTATATGTTTATTATATCTGCTTATTGCATCCTGATAGCATTCTATAGAGACCATTTCATATGTTGTTTCATCAGATCAAATCTTGTTAGCCTCCACTAAATAATCCTCCCGATCCTAGATAACTTCTCCACCTCCCTTATCCGCTTGTCTGATTATAATATCAGGGTTATCCAAACTTTTTATTGCTTTTCTCTCATCAATACTGAGATTTAGATTATCCTGCGTTCGGATTCATAAATCCTTGTATTGTATTGAATGTCATGACTGGAGCGTGGTTCAGACACCCCATCTAATTCTTTTCACTTTTCGTTCATTGTGCCCTCGGGTACGGCAGCATGCTGTCATCAGGATAATAACCATATGTCCATCAGTGTGGTTGTGACTTGCACAACCCATAAAAGGTGAGCATAACCTTGTTATTTATAGGCCACTGTACACACAGGTATACCCTATATGCGCCTTTTCTTTTCCAGATTTTACACATGACTAAGGATCTATGATCCAAAACGCGTACGTTTGTTCACACCTTTTTCACAATAAAGGCTTCTTTTAAAAAAAATTAATTATCGTAACATTTGTTGATGGATTAAACTCCTTCTACATTGCTATGTTGTCTCCCAGACGAGGATCTACCTCCTTCTGAGCACCGTAACTCATGAGAATTAGGACCAGGCAGTCTGAACCCAGGAGAGCTGAACCATTTTTTCATGTTTGTTACATCTGACCATGGGTGAAATGAATATTACAGTGCTGTGCAAATTAATTGGGAGAAAGCATTTTTTTAGTAAAATCGTAAGTTGGGGTTACCAGGCAGTAATTTAAACCAGTTTTAACTGCTTTGAACAGCTGTGAATGTACAACCTTGAGTAACAAAATGTAGTTTGACTGGTTTTAGTCAGAAAATAACAGCTAGCTGCCCCTTAGCTTCAATTGAGAGCTTGTTTCTGTGAGGAGTGATTTAGTGTACTTTTTTCCTCTGTGTGATTCATGCCTGTAAAAATGGATGTTACTCCATGGAAGAGGTCTAAAATTATTACTCTTAATGAACATATAAGTCTGACTGTAAGGGAAATCACTTCCACCGTTGGTATTGGAAAATCTACCGTTTCAAGAATAATTCACACACACAATGAAACTGGATCGATTTCTCCAAAGCGAAAAGGGAAATGTGGAAGAAAAAGGAAAACAACACCAAGAACTAATAAAACACTTATCAGAAATAGTAAAATTATTGCTAAAAAAACTTGCTTTGTCGCAATTAATTTGCACAGCACTGTATATGCCACCACTGACAAGTTTCTTTGTGAAGAGAAATGGGGATTTACCCAGCCACACCATGTCACCAGAGTTCAGCACTAACCAGAGTGTGGGGGGAAAACAAGCAGAAGAGTGCCCCCCATTCATCGTATTGTTCAATCTAGCCCATCTACTGGACTGTCCTGACTGTTATGAAATGGAAACTTTGCTGGACTGCCACAATCTCTTTCTCCATGACAGGGGACATATTTCTTATATATGGGCTGCTGCCAATATATCCAACAACATGCCCAACAATCAATATGTGGTCCTTAGTGGCTCACCACGACAAATAATCAGACTAATATATAGAAAGGGAGAAGCTCACCACAACCCCTGCAGCATGTTTATGCCATTGGACATGATTGTAAATGGTGTGCGCCAATTACATCTGGTGAAGCTCGGCAATGATACCTTGAAGAAATGATAAAGGCCCCTTTACACACTACAATATCGTTCACGATATCGTAACGTCACCGGTTTGGTGACGTTGCATCAATGTCGAAACGTCAATGTTGCGTATGACACGTATCAACGACCAACGATAAGTTTGTTGATCGTGGAAGTATGGACTGGACCATAAATTTATCGTTGGTGTCCCGCTGGGCGGCCAGCATTGGTGTGGGAAACCAACGATGAACGACCTCCCAGCGCCGCACAGCAAGCGCTGGGATCTGGTAACCAGGGTAAACGTTGGGTAACTAAGCGCTGCGCTTAGTTACCCGATATTAACCCTTGTTACCAGTGTTCTTGCTGGTCCTGATCGCTGATGAGTCTGTCTGTTTGACATCTTACCAGCGATCATCTAATGATGTCCCAGCGACCCCCCCCATCGTTGGTCGGATCGCTGGGACATCGTACTGTGTAACGGGGCCTTTAAACAGCACATCCATCCATAAACTGGAATAATTAAAAATTATTCTTTATTGAAAATCCATTAAAACAAGTATGCATAGACATCCATAGCAAACAGGTAAAATCAATGTCTGACACGTTTCTGGTGCAATGCGCCCTTAGTCATATAAGGAATTTTTTTTAGTCTGTTTTCTCTTAACTCGTCTTTATATAATTTTAATAATGAATAATTTTACTTAGATTTTGAATTCATTTTTTTTCCACATTGTAACGACGGCACCACCCGAGAGAGGTTCCGCCTATCCAGGGCAGGAAACTCCTGAAATAAGGCAGTACCTCTCCTTTGCTTCAGTTTTGGTTTCCTGTCCTGGAGGTAGGAGACCTCTTAAATCTCAAGCAGTTCCCTGGCCTTACTCAGTGGTTGGAAGAAGGGGTTTACCTGGCTGTGGCCCCAGACTCAGGTGCAGATGCACTTCCCCAGGGTGTCCCCTTCGTGGTGGCGGGTGCGGGGTCTTGAAGGCAGCCAGAAGCAATCTTGCCTCAGCCCTTTGTGTTGCCTGGGCAGTGCGCGTGCATGGCTTCTGGCTCTGTGACGCTGTGCTTCTGGGTGAAGATCTAAAAAATACACCACCGCAATACTTCTGGGAGCGGTACTGAGAATCTAGAAGTGATTTGCACTGACATCAAAGATGGTGGCGCCCAGCGCGGGACGCTCGGTTCTGCAGAGAGCTCCCCCTGCATTCCGCATACATTTTAGGGGTGAGGTGGAGACGGGAAAGGTGTCTTGCACTTCCAGGTATGGACAAGCAGGACCCATTATTCTTGTTTCAGATGAATAAAGTGGACTTGGAAAACCCTTTCCACTGGGGATGGATATTGCTTCACTCTGAGGTCTTTTAGGATACCAAAAAGAAGCTCTCAAAGAAAAAGCACAGTGTGCTTTATGTAAAGAACCACTAGCTGACGATGCAAAGGATCTTTGCCCCTTTTGTATAGATAGGACAGTGCAGGGGGAGGTAACTAGTGTCAAGTCTAAGGAACCTTGTCAGGAAAGAGTTTAGGTCCCTAAAAAAAGAATGAGAAAAAGAGGAAAAGGCCCCGTTATTCCTCTTCGGATTCAGAGGAGGAACCGGTCAGACATCACAGGTCGTCTCAGAAAACTAGCTTCTCATCCTCTTCCTCCTCGGATTCTTCATCAGATGATAGTTCAGAGGGTAGGCCGCACTTCCTTAAAAGCGAGACTAATCGCTTAGTGAAGACACTGAGATCCACGATGGGGCTAGTGGACTCTAGGGACATGTCTTCAGTGGGGGGACTTGCACATGAAAAAAAGGCGTACTTTTAAAATCAACGATAAGAGTGTTTGGGGGGCCTTGCACAGGAAAAAAAGGCGTACTTTTCAAATCAACGATAAGAATCAGAAGCTGTTTAGGGATCCGTGGAAAAGACCGGACAAGAAGGGTTCTCTCCCCTCTGCAATTAAGAGAAAATATCCCTTTGACCAGGGTGCAGCTGTTTCCTGGGACAAATGCCCCAAGATAGACGTTGCAGGGGCTAAAGCTTCAAAGAAATCTACCCTGCTATTTGAAGATCTGCAGAATCTAAAAGACTAATTGGATAGGAAAGGAGATGGCTATCTTAGGGATTTCTGGGAAACGAAAGCTGGTATTTTTAGACTGTGTATTTCAGGAACTTGTGTGGCCCGGTCTCATTATATGGCTACAGCAGCTAGAGCTGCAGATAAGGGACAATGTCCCTAAGGAAGATGTTTTTATTTTTTATATTTTTATTTTTTTCGCCTTATCCCCCGGTGCAAGGGGCTGTTAAATCTGCGGACTTCTTGAAATTGGCAGCTAAGGCCACCTCTCTTTCTAACTCTGCTAGAAGAATTGGCATGGGGATGCGCAATCCAAAGCAAAGTTGTGTGCAGTTCCCTGCAAGGGGAACTTCCTGTTTAAGCCCTTGAATGACATTTTGGAAAAGGCCAGTGACAAGAAAAATAATTTTCCGGCCCTCCTAACTTCCAGCTCAGGAGTCGTTCCTTTCGGAATACTAAATTTTCCAGAAGGAAGTCTCCCAAGAGGTTGCAAGACTCCTGGTCTGATAAGAGAAATAGAAAATTTGGGTTTCTATTCAAAAGTTCTTCCTTCGATAATAAAAAATCCTCGAAATGAGGTATCACCCCAGGAAGGGTCCCCTCCTTTCTCCCAGCCTGGTCTCACAGCAGCACCTGCAAATGGGTTCTGAATATCATCCGGGATGGTTAAAGGCTGGAATTTGTTTTGATCTCCATAGGGTCCCTTATAATGACATCCGTCGTCAGACTGGTTAAGCATGTAGTCCTAACAGAAGAGAAGAAATCCTTACTGCAGAAGAACATTCTGTACCGATGGAAGAGCGGGGCAGAGGGTTCTACTCCCCTCTTTTTCTTGTCACGAAGCCAGATAGGACTTAGAACCATTATCAGTTTAAGAAGACTAAACAGCTTCCTGATTCAGAGGTACTCAAGATGGAAACTATGAAATCTGTTATAAAGCTTTATTCGCAGGTTGTTTCATGATAGTACTGAATCTAAAAGATGCGTACTACAATGTCCCAATTTATCAGGGTCATTAAAAATACCTGCATGTTGCTATTTACGTGAATGGTATTCTCAAACATTACCAGTTTCGGCCTCTCCCATTTTGGCTACCATTGGAACCAAGAATATTCACAAAGATCATCGCATAGGTGATGGCCCATTTTCGTTAAATCTGTTTTTATTTAGCAAAAACGAAACAGTTAAAATACATTACAAAGTGTTATTTGTAGGCAACGCAGGCCTCATAATCGGATCAATACAAACAATTCTATAGATGACTGGAAGGCGAAGGCAATTGACGGTGGGTGTCGAGCCCTACCTCGGTCAAGATGTTACATGAATATAGGGGACAAATCAAACATCAAGGCCTGACTGTGGCTAGAATTGTACAAATAGTAAATCACTTTGTGGAAATAAACTAGACTAAACTTGTTTCTGAATATTAAGGTAATACTATAATCAAACCAACACATATCTTTCTAAGAGAAGGGAGGGTAAGATGTGGGAAAAGCGTAGAAGAGAAAGAAAGGGAGAGAAAAGGTCAGCTAGAGGAGTGGGGGGAAAATGCGGTATAGAGGGAGGAACTAGGAGCAGGGGAAGGGAGAGGGGTGTTTGTTTCCCTGGTTTTCCTGGCCTGCTTCTGGGCTTTTGCCTCTTGGCTTTTGTGGCTGGGAGAATAATTTTGGGAAGTCGGGGGAGTTCCAGAACATGATCCTTTCTGTCCATATGACGTTGAATTTACCCATGGATCCCGCATTCTCGGCCGCCAGTTCCTCCATCCGGAAAATGTCTACCATCTCCTTGTACTATTCAGCTATAGGAGGTTGTTCTGTGGATTTCCAGTACCTTGGTATGACGGACCTGGCTGCCGAGAAGCAGAAGCGGAGGATGTCCCGTTTGGTGGCTTTAATCGATCCGGGGTATATAGATAGTAGTGCCATCTCGGGGCTGCCAATTATTTGTTTGCCTGTGATGAGGTTGTAGTTCTGAAATACTCCTTCCCAGAAGCTTTTGATTTGAGGGCATTCCCACCAAATGTGGAGCATATTTCTCACTTCTGAATTGCACCGCCAGCATAGCTCTGAGGTCAAAGGGAAGATCACGTGTAGCCGGTCGGGCCAGCGGTACCACCTGAGTATTTTATGGTTTCTCTCTTGGGCTGCACATGTGTTTGCCATCTTGTGTGTAAAGAGAAAGCGCTTTTTCCAGTCAGCTAAAGTGATTTCTTTGCCCAGTTCTTTCTCCCATGCGAGCTGAAAGAGGCGCTTCCCAGTAGTCTTTTCCTCTGCAATGGCGCGGTGTATTGCAGAGACTGCGTGGGAGGGGGGATTCGTTTTGGAACAGTTCCTCTATGGGGGAGGGGATAGATCTGACCTTCCCCGATTGAAATGCCGAAGAGTGGAACGAGCGCAATTGAAGGTATTCGTAACATTTTAGGGGTGTTGTTGGCGAGATTCTTTGTAGTGAGTCGAAGGAGGGGAACTCGCCGTTGTGGAAAATTTGCCCCGTGTGGATATCCTCCGCTCTCGTCCAGCCCAAGAAAGTCGTCTTGTGTAACCCTGGTAGGAAGGCGGGGTTTGAGAAAAGGGGGGTAAGTGGGCTCATTGTCCCTCTCGTGGGAGAGTGGGTTATGTAGGATTGCCAGATTTTTAGGGTCTCTGCTGTGAGGTCGAACATGGGGCCAATTCGTTGTAGGTATAAGGGGTGTGTCCAGGGGAGGTAGTGTAGGGGAATCTGCAATCCTTCTTGTTCCAGCGCTACCCATCGTTTGGTGTGGTGTCTATGTCCCCAATCTATTAACCTGGCCAACAATGCGGCCACGAAATAGCTGTGGAAGTCAGGTAGGCCCACTCCTCAGAGTTGGGCGGGGGCTGACAGGCTCCTCAAGTTTGTCCTGGGTTTCATTGATCCCCATACGAACTTCCCTATGCGGGAGCGAAGCTTTGAGAAAAAGACTCTGTGGGGTGAGATGGGGACGGTTTGGAAGATGTATAGGGTTCGAGAGAGGATGTCCATCCTAACTACGTTTATCCTTCCCATCCAGGATAGTTTGAGCAGTCTATAGGAGGATAGCTGCGTGTCTAGTTGGGGAAAATAGAGGCTTGTAGTTTAGTGAGTAGAGTTTCGATAGGTCGGAGGGAATATGTATTCCCATGTATTTGATGGCGTCTGTTTTCCATTTGAAGGGGAAATTTGTTTTCAGGGAGGAGACCTCTTTTGGGGGGAGGAATATATTCAACGCCTCCGACTTAGTGAAGTTGATCTTGAAGTTGCTTAGGGATCCGAATGCTTCAAGTTCCTTCAAGATAGATGGGATTGAGATCCTCGGTTGGGATATGTAAAGGAGGAGGTCATCGGCAAACAGGGCTGTTTTATGGTGGCCCTCTTTCGTCTGTATACCATGGGTACTGTTGTTACTCCTGATGGCATTAGCCAGGTGTTCCATGACCACCACATAGAGGAGGGGTGGCAGCGGGCAGCCTTGTCTGGTCCCATTCCTGACGGCAAAGGGTGTCAATAGGATGCCGTTGACCCTGACCTTGGCCGTTGGTGTAGAGTATAGTGAGAGTACTCTGTGTAGGAACTTGGGGCCTAGGCCGATTTGGGTGAGTGCTTCCATCATGAAACCCCAGTAGACTCTGTCAAAGGCCTTCTCAGCATCTACGGAAAGTAGGTTAAAAAGGGAGGTTATGAGTTTGAGCCTTGTTAATCAGGAGCAAGGTCCTAATGGTGTTATCTCTGGCCTCGCGGCCTTTGACAAAGCCCAACTGGTCCATGTTAATTATAGAGGGGAGTAGGGGCGCTGGGCGTTCGGTTAGGATCTTTAAATATAGCTTTGTCGATGTTTAGTAGGGAAATGGGTCCTATAGTTGGCGGCCAGGGCAGGGTCTCTCCCAGGCTTGGGTAAAATGCTTGTGGGCTTCTAGTTATTGTGGGGCGAGGTCGGTGCTGTCAAATATAGTTAAATGTGGCAAACATTTGGGGCAGTAGTTGGCCCTGGAATGTTTTGTAAAAGATTGGGGTGAACCCGTCTGGTCCAGGGCATTTGGATGTCGGGGTGGCTTTGATGGCGTTTAGGATCTCGTGCTCTGTAAATTTGGCTTCGAGGGTCTCTGTCTTGTTTCTTTAGGGGAGGGAGCGCTGTGGATTTGATATATTCCTGGGCCTTCTTGAGTAGGTTGTCTGGTGCCATGTCTGAGTATTTCCCTTTAAGGTTGTATACAGTTGTGGCCAAAAGTATTGACACCCCTGCAATTCTGTCAGATACTACCACTCCGTTTCTTGCTGAAAATGATTGCAATCACAAATTCTTTGGTATTATCTTCATTTAATTTGTCTTAAATGAAAAAACACAAAAGAGAATGAAGCAAAAAGCAAAACATTGATCATTTCACACAACTCAAAAATGGGCCAGACAAAAGTAATTGCACCCTCAGCCTAATACTTGGTTGTACAACCTTTAGCCAAAATAACTGCGATCAACCGCTTCCAGTAACCATCAATGAGTTTCTTACAATGCTTTGCTGGAATTTTAGACCATTCTTCTTCGGCAAACTGCTCCGGGTCCCTGATATTTGAAGGGTGCCTTCTCCAAACTGACATTTTTAGATCTCTCCACAGGTGTTCTATGGGATTCAGGTCTGGACATATTGCTGGCCACCTTAGAAGTCTCCAGTGCTTTCTCTCAAACCATTTTCTAGTGCTTTTTGAAGTGTGTTTTGGGTCATTGTCCTGCTGGAAGACCCATGACCTCTGAGGGAGACCCAGCTTTCTCACACTGGGCCCTACATTATGCTGCAAAATTTGTTGGTAGTCTTCAGACTTCATAATGCCATGCACACTGTCAGCAGTCCAGTGCCAGAGGCAGCAAAGCAACCCCAAAACATCAGGGAACCTCCGCCATGTTTGACTGTATGAACCGTGTTCTTTTCTTTGAATGCCTTTTTTTTTTTTTTTTCCCCTGTAAACTCTGTTTATGCCTTTGCCCAAAAAGCTCTACTTTTGTCTCATCGGACCAGAGAACATTCTTCCAAAATGTTTTGGGCTTTCTCAGGTAAGTTTTGGCAAACTCCAGCCTGGATTTTTTTTTGTCTTGAGTAAGAAGTGGGGTCTTCCTGGGTCTTCTACCATACAGTCCCTTTTCATTCAGGGCCGACGGATAGTACGGGTTGACACTGTTGTACCCTTGGACTGCAGGGCAGCTTGAACTTGTTTGGATGTTAGTCGAGGTTCTTTATCCACCATCCGCACAATCTTGCGTTGAAATCTCTCGGCAATTTTTCTTTTCCGTCCACATCTAGGGAGGTTAGCCACAGTGCCATGGGCTTTAAACTTCTTGATGACACTGCGCACGGTAGACACAGGAACATTCAGGTCTTTGGAGATGGACTTGTAGCCTTGAGATTGCTCATGCTTCCTCACAATTTGGTATCTCAAGTCCTCAGACAGTTCTTTGGTCTTCTTTCTTTGCTCCTTCTCAATGTGGTACACACAAGGACACAGGACAGAGGTTGAGTCAACTTTTAATCCATGCCAACTGGCTGTAAGTGTGATTTAGTTATTGCCAACACCTACAGCTGTTAGATGCCACAGGTAAGTTACAGGTGTTGTTAATTACACAAATTAGAGAAGCATCACATGATTTTTCTAACAGTGCCAATACTTTTGTCCACCCCCTTTTTTATGTTTGGTGTGGAATTATATCCAATTTGGCCTTAGTACAATTCTTTGTGTTTTTTCATTGAAGACAAATTAAATGAAGATCATACCAAAGAATTTGTGATTGCAATCATTTTCAGTAGGCGCAGAATACCTCTAAGATTTTGGAGGGGTTATAGATATTCTTTCCATTGCGGACCTGATCTTGGGGATATAGGTGTAGTTTGCTCTGGGGAGGAGCATGCGTGCTAGGGGGCGCCGGCACTTGTTACAGACTCTGTAGTAGTAGTTTTTGGTTCTTTCCATCTGTCGTTTGAATTTCTGGTCTAATAACCCTCTGAGTTCCTGTCTTTTGAGGATTAGGTCTCTTAGTGTCGATTAGGGTTCGTGTCCGTTTTGTGTGATGTCTCTCAGGCGCGTATCTAGGAGATTAGTTTTTCGATTGATTAGAGTCTAAGCTTTTTAAGTCTGGCTCTGTTCTTTATCAGCGTTCCCCTCAGACAGCACTTCAAAGCTTCCCATTTGAAGGGCTGTGGAGTTGGGTCAAGCTCGTGGATCTGGATGAATGCTTCAATGTCACGTTTCAGCTCTGGTAGGCAAGTGTTGTCCTTCAAGAGGTTACTGTTCAGCCTCCAGGACCTGCGGGAGGTGTCTGGTAATGTTAAGCTCAAGAATGTTGGGGCATGGTCTGATAGGAGGAGATCTCAGATACTGGCAGTTGGGGCCCATGAGAGGGTACAGTGGCTCACCAAGAATAGGTCAATGCGGCTATAGATGTTGTGTACGTGGGAGTAGTAAGTGTAAACTCTACCTTGGGGGTTAAGTATCCGCCAGATATCGACAAGCTGAAGAGTGTGGAGGAGTTTCTTGAGCACGTCAATCGTTTGGTTGGGATTGCGCCTTTCCCTGAGGTGGAGTCGCCCCGGATAATTGTTGTCCCTTTGGCGAATTCAGCTAGTCTGGTCTGGAGGGACCTGCAAACGTTAGTTTGGTCCCTGTTGGGCAGGTACCAGTTAACAACAGTCAGAATGGAATTAGCTACGCGTACTTTGAGAAAGATGTATCTCCCCCCCCCCCCCCCCCCCCCGTATCGAGTCTAGAGTCTAGTACCTCATGGGCTAAGTTTTTGTGGAGTTCTATTGATACTCCCTTTGACCTAGAGTCGGTATTGGTGCTGTGGAACCATACGGGTAGAATTTGCTCTTGAATTCGGGCAAGGACCCAGTTTTGAAATGCGTTTCCTGGAGTAGTAAAATTTGGACATTTCGTTTACGCATGTCTGAGAGGATTTGGGAGCGTTTTTTGGGGGTATTGAAACCTCTCACATTAAGAGTTCCAATTTTTAGGTCGGCCATTTTACGGGGGAATCTAGTGGGATACCTTAAAGAGGGGCAGTAAGGGTACAGGACTGTTATTGTGGGTGAGCAGTCTGATGTTTGGGTCTGGGGGGATGGGGTGGAAGTATCCCAGGTGGGCTGGGTAGGGTGGGAGGGGTTGAGAGGGGGGATAGGGCTGAGCTTAGTGGTGGGGCGAGGTGTAAGAGGTAGACTTAGTGAGAGGGGTAGGGTAGTGAGGAGAGGTTTTTGGGGAGATTAAGGTAACTGTTCCCAGTTTCCAGGGTCAGTGGTGAGGTGGGGGTTGTTGCAGTAAATTCCGCACCTGCCTGTAGTGTGCGGATCCCCCTTGGGGTGAGGCCTTTCCAGGTAGAGCAGGGCCTCCCCACGCCAATGGCTTTTAGTACATAGGCATATAAATCAACATAACAGCAGTAGTAATTAAAGTAGTAGCGGAGTATAGGTACAAATAGAAATATTCAATTCACAATATCGGAGAGATGCAAGCAGGAGCTTACGGTGTGGTGTCGTGTGTAGGGCGCCCATGCGGCCTAATGCTTAGCCATGACTGGGGGGGTTGGGGCCCACTTTTCTGATTCCCTATGACACAGCTCCTCCCCCCCTTCTTGTACGCTACCGTGGTCTTTGTTCCCTCGGGGCCCCGAGTCCACCTCCTCCTCAGGGCGAACCGGCCACTCCGTGATGTTGGGGATGGGGCCCTGGATCCCAAGGCTCTCCAGGAAGGCTGGGATATCTCTTGGGTGGCTTACAAAGCCCTCCCTGCATACCTGGAGGCAGAAGGGGAAGCCCCAGGTGTTATAGGGTTTTGTTGCTGCGCAGGACCTCCAGTATGGGACGGAGGGCCCTGTGCTTTTGCAACGTGCGGCGGGACAGGTTGGGCATCAGTTGGACAGGGTGGCCTTGGTATGATAGGGGGTTGCAGGTTCAGGCCCCTACAAAGATGTCTTCCTTAGATCTGAAGTTGTGCACCCTGCAGACATCCCTGGACCTGGCTCCTTCAGGTGGGGGGGGCCCAAGGATCTTTGTGCTCGGGCTTATTGCGGACGAAGTCAAGGAATCAGCGGAGGGTAGCATCCAGATCCCTTGCCGGGATGGATTCTGGCAGGCCTCGGACCCTAACGTTGTTCCCCCTGTCACGGTTCTCTAGGTCCTCCATTAGGTCAAGCAGGCGCTCAAACTCAGATGTTTGGCTATGGACTTGCCTCTTGAGGGCCTCTATATGCCTAATCAAGTCATTTGTAATGGATTCAGTGACACAGACTCTATTAGTAAGCTGGCGAACTTCGCCTCTGAGTGCAGCAGCCTCGGCCTTACAGGAGGACTCCATTCTATGGAGAACGCCCCCATCTCTTGCCTGGTGGGTATAGCTTGTATGCGGGCTCTAAGGTCATCCCAGACTCCCCCCGTTTGGTGTCTGGGGGGCATGGGGGACCTCTGGGGTTGTGTGAGGTCTCCCATATTCTGTGGCCGGGTCCCTAGGGCATGTAGTTGGGGGCAGCTCGGTATCTTTTAGGGACCTGTTTAGATTCCCCCCGGGGCTGCCCCATGCTGCCTTTTTCCTCTGCGGTCCTTGGGGTTGCTTAGCTCCCAGGGGTGTACTGTTGTGTGCCCCTCTTAGCCCCTCTGAATTTGCCAGGGCCGTGTACATTATGCAGCCCTGTGTTACCTCCTGCAGCCAGAGTACTCCTGTGTGTGTTGGGCCTTCAGGGGGAGCGAGGTGTGCAGGGCCTCTCCTCCTTTCTGTGTGCGGTCGGTGGTGCAGAGGATGGAGCAGGCCCGGGATGCAGCCTCACGTGGGCTGGTGGGCGACTGCGGATCTGTTGGCCGCCGGTCTGCGCTGTCTCCTCCGGAGTTCGCCGGGGTGAGGGGGCCTCTCTCTGCTGCTACTGCTTGTGGCCTCCTCTGGTCCTGCCTCGCTGTTCCTACTCTGTCCGGTGCCGATTGGTGGTGAGTTGCGGTCTGTGGGCCGCTGATCTGCGCGGTCTCCTCTGGGGTTCGGTGGGCTTAGGGGCCTCTCTCTGCCTCTTGTGGTGTCCTCCGTTCATGCCGCGCTGTTCCTCCTCTGTCCGGCGGGGTCCACCATTTTGTGGGCCACTCGGCCTGTGCCTCTTCGGCCCGCACTTCTCAAATACCAAGTAATTCCTGCGGCGTGGGACCCGGGCGGGTGCTGGGCCGGGTGCTCCTCTTTCTGGCCGGCATATGCAGCCGACGTAAGGGGTGAATGCTGCTGTATTCGTTTAGTTATTGGCGTGGGGAGCAGGAGCTAGGATTTTAGTGTCCTCTCCTCTCCATGGCCAGAACACGCCCCCCTGTGATGGCCCATTTTCAACAACATTAGATCCTGATTGTGCCTTACTTGGTTGTGGGGGACTCCCTGGAGCATTGCAGGGCTCAGCTACAAATAGTCCGATCCACTCTGTCAGACCTCGGCTAGATAATGATTCTGGAGAAGTCGAGGCTAATACCTTCAATGCATCAGACATTCTTGGGGGTCATATTGGACTCAAGGACTCAGCATGGTCTCCTTCCACAAAAGAAACAACTGAATTATTGCCTTAGTGTCTGCAGCAGTATGCAATCCTACATGGCATTGAGGAGGCCAATGTCATGTCTAGGATCCCTAACATCTTGTATCTTTGTGGTTCCCTGGGCTCAATACATTTAAAGCAGCTCCAGTGGAAAGTTTTAAGGGAACAGGTTCGCTTAGGTTCCCTTCTAGAAAGGAAGGTTCATATGTTCTTAAAGACCATAGACTCCCTAAATTGGTGGCTTTATCAAGAAGATTTATCAGCGGGGGTTCCCTGGGTTCTCCCAGTATCAATGTTATAACTACGGATGCAAGCTCCTGAGGGTGGGTGCTCCCTTATGGGATCGTGCTCTAGGGGGTTGGAGGTACACCAATCTCTAAAGTATTCAAACCTAGGGGAACTGTGGGCAGTGAGACAGGCCGTAGAAGGGTTTCTTCCCATCCTATCAGGTCACCATTTACGAAAACAGGCAGACAACAGGGTGTTAGTTGCTTACTTAAATCGCCTGTGGGTCACAAAGTCTCTTGCTTTAATGAACCTTACTCTGGAAATCTACCAACCTTTGCAGGAACATTACATCTCACTTTCAGCCCTATACATCAGAGGGGATCTAAATTGAAGGGTGGACTTCCTGAGCCGGTTCCAGTTGATACAGGGGGAATGGGCTCTAGATGCAGTAGTATTTTTCTCAAATAGCGACCAGATGGGGAGTTCCCGAATTAGCTCATTTCGCCACTCTGAAGGACAGGCAGATGCAGAGATTTTGTTATCAAAATCCCAGGGACAGGCCTTATGCAGTAGATTCATTTCCGATTCCCTGGACCTTTGGCCTTGTCTGTGCATTTCCTTTCATGATGATTCCAACTGTCTTGAAGATTTTGGAGGACCAAGCCAGGGTCATAATAATGGCTCCCTTCTGCCCCAGGAGGGCCTGGTTCTTTTGTCTATGCCACATGTCCATATCAGACCACTGGACTCTTGTCAGTATCCCAGACGTTACTCTCTTAGGGGCTGGAACATTATTCTAAGGTCTTGGGTCTTCAGCTGATGGCATGGAACTTGAGAGGAGGCTACTTATGCATAGAGGTTTTTCTGTGAATTTTATTCATGCGCTGATTAAGAGCAGGAAGCCAGTCACCACCAGAATTTATGGTAAGTTGTGGATTCCGCAAAAGGGGCAGGACCTAGGGTTGAGAGTTAATACCTTGAGGTGTTAAAGATTTTGCCCTTGGAGCCCTTTACAACTGTAACCTTTCAGGTTCTACCTGGGTGTTAAGATTTATTAGGTCATGTAAAAGAACTACTCCAGTACCCTGCTCTAAAATACCTCCCTGGGATCTTAATCTAGCTTTAGATGCCCTGACTAAACCTCCATTTGAACCTATTTCTGAAGCCTCATCTAAGGTTCTCGCCCTAAAGGTGGTCTTACTGGTGGCATTAACTTCTGCAAGACGAAATTGTGACTTGCAGGCTCTGACGGTAGTGGGACCAAATACTGATTTTAGAAGACATGGTTTTTCTTAATTAGATCCTTCTTACCTTCCTAAAATAGCAAAACATTTTCAGAGTTCAGAACATTGTGTTGCCTTCTTTCTGCAATAATCCAATTAATTCAAAAAAAGGTGTTACACACCTTAGAAGTGACAAGAGCCTTGATTCGCTATTTAGAGTTTTCTAAACAGTCGAGGTTCCCAGACCCTTTGTCTGTTTCCAAGGGTAAAGAGGTGTCTGAAGGTACCTTGGCTAGGTGGTTTAGGGAAGCTATAGCGCTAACTTTATACATCTAGTGTTCTAGAGGGGATCTGTGACCATTCTGCCGGGGCAGAGAGGTCAGATGTTCCACTAGAACTCATTTGTAGGGCAGCCAGCTGGTCTTCTCCTAACACTTTAAAGTATTATAGACTTGATTTATCTTCCAGTGCAGAGGTGAACTTTGGTAGAAGGGTTCTTCAAGCAGTGGTCCCTTCCTAATTTTCTGCTTTTCTGAAATCTCTTAGGTGGTGCTGTCTTGGTGATGAGGGAAAAATCTAAATTATTACCGGTAATGAGTTTTTCAGGAGACACGACAGCACCACCGCATCCCTCCCTTCTTACATGGTTGTAGTACAGGTTTTGGGCATTTTTTATTGCATGTTTGTTATCTTTGGTGGTATTCTTATTTACTGATATTATTTATTTATAGAGCACCATTAATTCCATGGTGCAGTACATGACAAGGGGTTACATGCAAAATTATAGATATAGTTCACAGTAAACAAATTAACAATGACAGACTGGTACAGAGGGGAGAGGACCCCGTCCTTGCAGACTTACAGAATAATGGGGAGGAGATGGAATGTTAGGGGTGCGGCAGCTCTGATGGTGGTGGTGAGGCGGCAAAACATCTCTCCCATGTACACTCAAAAGAAACCTGCCATGTAACAAAACACTATTAACCTGCAGATATTGGGGTTAATATGCAGGGTTTTATTGTTCCAAAGCTGCTCATCTACTGCACCATAAGCCCAGCTACTGGGAGGAAATTAACTTTATTCCTCTTGTCCGGCCTTCAGTCGTAGGGGCGCGACCTGCCTGTTATTTTTTTTTCACCACTAAGTATACTCCGTGACCCACCCTCGTGTCATCTGTGAGTCACAGGACGTAACTGTTTTTTAGTTTGGGTCCTAGAAATTGCTTGGCATGTTTGATGTGGTAGCTTCATGAATATGACAGTGACTTCCATCAAATTGCTTGAACCACGCAGCCAGTAAGAGCAAGTCAGCAATTTACAATACATTTCTAACGCTGCATCTGAAAGTATAAGCAAAGCGATCACACTACAACCACAAGTGGGCACGCTTCAGCCTTGCACCCATCGCTCCAGGGGCCCCACATAGTGCCAAAGAGGCACTCCATCGACCCATCACTAACCCTCGTAACCTCAACAACCTTAGAACCATTTCTCCAGCCCCTGCTCCACCAATCCCTCTATCTGGTGCACTCTGGAACGCCCGCTCAGTCTGCAACAAACTCCCATTCATCCATGACCTCTTTATCTCTAACAAACCCTAATTCCTTGGCATCAGAGACCTGGCTCATCCCCTCCAACACAACCTCCCCTTCTGCCCTCTCCTACGGCGGTCTCATGCTCTATCCCCCACCCCCCGCCCCAACAACACCCGCGGTGGAGGTGTTGGCCTACTCCTGGCCAACAGCTTCTCCTTCACCCTAATTACGCCGCTCCCCCCCCTCCCCTTCTTCGAGGCACACTCAGTGCTTATCTTCTCCCCCTGCAACCTCCAACTGGCTGTTGTCTACTACCCCCAGGATCCTCCTCCATCTTCGATCACTTCACAACCTGGCTCCTCCACCTCTTCTCCTCTGAAATCCCCACCATCATCATTGGTGACTTCAACATCCCCATCGACACCCCCCACCGCTGCCTCTAGACTCCTATCTCCAACCTTCTCCTTCGGCCTCTCTCAATGGACCTTATCCGCTACACACAACGATGGCCACACACTAGACCTAGTGTTCACCCGCCTCTGCTCCCTCACCGACCTCACAAACTCACCCCTCCCCCTATCCGACCACAACCTGCTGAACTTCTCCCTCCTACTTCAAATTTTAGAATCTCTTGGCATCACGGACCTAGCCCTAACTTGGATCTCCTCTTACCTAATTCAGTGTCACCCACTCCCACACCTCCTCCTCGCCCTACACCCTCTCTGTTGGAGTTACCCAAAGTTCGGTCTTGGGACCATTACTTTTCTTCATTTACACCCTCGGCCTAGGCCAACTCATTAAGTACCACGGCCACCAATGCCACCTCTACGCCGACAACACCCAGCTCTACCTGTCCTGCCCCGACATCTCCTCTCTACTATCCAAAATTCTGCAATGCCTGTCCGCCATCTCATCTTTCTTTTCCACTCGCTTCCTCAAGCTCAACATGGACAAGACGGAGTTTGTCTTTCCCCTTAGGTCGGGAGGGGGGTGGAAGCGACTGTCACTGTCATTGACTGCACACTCTCACTTGTCCCCCAAGCCAAGTGCTTTGGGTAATCCTCGACTTTTCCCTCTCCTTCAAGCCCCACATCCAAGCCCTCGCCACTGCCTGCCGAATAAAATAGTGTCTGCTTACTGTGGTAGGAATCTGTCCAGTCTGCTGATCTGTGTAGACTACTTGTGGCATCTGAGTACTGGATTCAGTCACTTTATAGTAGCAATACTCACAGACTAAATTATTTTGGAGGTCCTTTTAAATTACTATTTGTTTTCTATTTATATTTTTTCTGTACCATTATGGTGGTATTATCCAATTTGTGGTTTTAATTTACAGTATATTTGTTTTATTTAATAAGAGGATTTGATGGTGGTATCTAGTCATGGTAGGACCTGTCTGTATGCGGGGCTGCACTGCCAAGTCAATCTCCATTCATCTATGTCATGAACAATTATTACAGGAAGCCAGCTACGTTCACACATTGCGTATTTTGCTGCTTCTCTGCGGTTTTTGCTGCGTTTTCTGTATTTACCCGCGTTTTTTGCTGCGTCTTTTTACGCACGCTTTTTGCAGTGAAAACGTAATTCTGGATAAGCAGCCCAGCCAAACCTATGGGTTTTGACACAATCCATTCACACACTGCGTATTTGTGCTTTTTTTTTACGCGCGCGTTTTCACTGCAAAAACGCGCGCATAAAAAGAATCACCATGTCAATTCTTTCTGCAGTTTTTCTCTGCGTTTTTCCATTGCCCACATGATAAATGGGCTCTGAAAAAGCACAGAGAAAAATGCAGAAAGAAACGCAGTGTGTGAAAGGAGCTGCGTATTTCACAAAATACGCACGTAAAAAAGCGCAGCTGCGTAAAAATACGCAGTGTGTGAATGTAGCCTTATATCTTATGATTGCATAAAAAATCCTGCTCCAGTCCAATCTGTGTGTAGTGTCTATAACAGTTGGGAGCTGACAAAAGAAGAGAAGCTGGAAGAATAAAAAGGCAAAGTAAAAACTTGTAAAATTTAAAAACTCAAGTTTTTAAAGCAGGCCAGAAATGGTGTTATTCAACCTATACGTACATAACTTCTTGTCATAGAGCTGCCTGGAGGTCACTAATATCGGCTGATGTGGTGATTCTGCTCCGCCTTCCTGCAGTTCATCTCTATACATAATCAGCAGTTTAGCGCTTCCGGCTACTGTGCCGCTATGAAGCAAGGGCGCGTGCGCAAAACTGCTGATTATGCCTACCCCGGAAGCACCGCCATATTACCACACCCATGCCGCTGGCTTGTGGCGGCTCCCTGCAGGCTCCAGTCACCACACACCCCCGCACGCTGCTGCCTCCCCCGCTCTGATGCCGCTGGCGGCGCACTCTGTTTCCAGCCTCCAGGCCCACCGCCCGCTGCAGCCAGGGTAAGCGCCATTACAGAAGGGGCCGCCGCCACCATCTGCGGCCCCCTTCACCACACACACCGCACTCTCATTCAGCCTCCAGGCCCGCCGCAGCCAGGGGGAGCGCTATTACTGAAGGGGCCGCCGCCAGCATCTGCGACCCCCTTAATCACAAACGCTGCCCGCCGCTGCGGCCCTCGCTCTGATGCCGCCGGCGGCGCACTCTCATTGCAGCCTGCAGGCCCGCCGGCCTGCAGTCTGCTACCACCTCCCCCCCTCCTCAACTAACGTTACAGGGGCAGCGGGGCTAACATCTGCAACCACACTGCCCCTCAGTACCCCCCAATCACCCACACTGCCCCTGCTCACCCACACTCACCCTCCATAGCCCTCCCAACTCACCCCCACTGCCCCTGCTCACTCCTCTTCCACCCTATGCCCTCACTCACTCCTCACACTGCCCCTGATTACCCCCTACTCACCCACACTGCCCACACTCACCTACACTGCCCCCACTCACCCACACTGCTCCAGCTTACCCCCCCCCACTCACCCATACACCCTGCTTACCCCTCTCACCCCCCCCCCAAACTGCCCACAATCACCCACACTGCCCCTCATTACCCCCCACTCACTCACACTGCCCCTGCTCACTCCTCTTACCCCCTGTATCTCATCACTCCTTACCCTCTCTCACCCCCCCCAACTGCCCACAATCACCCACACTGCCCCTGATTACCCCCCACTCACCCACACTGCCCATGCTCACTCCTCTTACCCCCCGCATCTCATCACTCCTTACCCCTCTCACCCCCCCCAACTGCCCACAATCACCTACACTGCCCCTGCTTACCCCCCCCCAATCACCCACACTGCTCATGCCCCCACTCACCCCACACTGCCGCTGTTTATCCCTTTCACCTCCCCACACTGCCCCTGCTCACCCCTTACCCCCCCACATGCCCTCACTCCCCACACTGCCCCTGCTGATACCCCACAGGGTCAAGTCACAGCTGCTGGCCCCAATGCCAAACAGCCCGTCCCCCATCTTCATGTCACCCCACTCCCGAAGCGACAGCATCGGGCCTTTTTACTAGTCTACTATATAAAAGCCCTATCCAATCTGTGTGTGTCTGTAAGTTTGTCCCGAAAACCGCGCCACCTCTAGGAAATTGTGTAAATTACAATTAAACTGGAATGTGGCGAAGCTCATAAGTTTGGTTGATCAGTCAAAGTAAACAGCACCACCTATAGGACATCTGTGACATGGGGGCACACGCCATCCAGGACACTGGCCACAGCGCGGGCATTCGTTATCGCCTGCGCCTGGGTCCGCTCCATCATACCCTTGGGATGGACCTATCCTGCTGCCATACTTCCATTTGCATTCCACCCTAGAATGCAGGCTGGCGCCACAGCTCCTCAGCGTATAGGTGGACAGACGTTGCACACAGGGGGAGAGAAATGGCACAAGAGGGTGCGCACAGGATGGAGAGACAGCATAAGGGGAGAGACTTTAAGGATTAGAGACTGCACGGGGAAGGGGGGGGGGGGGAGAGTGCACAAGAAGTGAGGGTTTACTTTCTAGAATATCCCGATGCTTTTCCCCATGTAGTTAGGTGTAATCCGCCTATCCCATGATTTTGTTACATTTTTTTCTTATTTTTGGATGCCTTTTAAAGTATTAAATCTTGCTCTTTTAGCTTCCGGAGAATTTGGAAATAACTTGGAATAAAAAGATGAGAAAGACAGCTGGTTACTGCGTTACAGGGCAGAAACGGCAGACGTTGGATCGATATGCCAGAATAGAGTTATCTGAGAAAGTTTGTGACTCTGCGGGTATGTCTCCATATTGTGTATATTATAGCTTTTCCTAGATGATGTCAGTATATACAAGTGTTTCTCAATAAATTAGAATATCATCAAAAAGATAATTTCAGTAATTCCGTACCTAAAGTGAAACAAATATATAGAGGCATTACAAACAGAGTGATGTATTTCAAGTGTTTAATTGTATTAATGTTGATGATTATGGTTTACAGAGAATGAAAGCCCAAAAGCCATTCTCAGAAAATGTGAATATTATAGAAGACCAACTGCAACAATGATTAATTTATAGATTTTGGCCTAATGAGTATGTACAATAAATGCACTCAATACTTGGTCAGGGCTAGTTTTGCATGGATTACTGCATCAATGCAGCGTGGCATGGAGGCGATCAGTCTGGAACTGCTGAGGTGTTAGGCTGGCTTCACACTTGCGGACCCCTCCGCAGCGTCCTGCGGAGGGGATCCGCAAGCTGACCGCAGCCACCGCTAGCCCCTATGTTTATAATGAGAACGCACGGGGCTGCGCATGACCGTGCGCTCCCATTCACTGAAATACGTGATCTGTCCGCAGGCGGATGCCTGCACACTCGTCTGCACCAGGAATGCGGACAAATCACATATTGCAGTGAATGGGAGCGCACGGACATGCGCAGCCCCGTGCGTTCTCATTATAAACAATAGGGGCTTGCGGGTGGCTGCGGTCAGCTTGCAGATCCCCTCCGCAGGATGCTGCAGAGGGGTCCGCAAGTGTGAAGCCAGCCTTATTGCAGCCCAGGTTGCTTTAATAGTTGCCTTCAGCTCATCTGCATTGTTGGGTCTGGTATCTCTCTCCTCTTGACAATACCCCATACATTCTCTATGGGGTTTTGGTCAGGCGAATTTGCTGACCAATCAAGCACAGTGATAATGTGGTTATTAAATCAGGTATTGGTACTTTTGGCAGTGTGAACAGGTGCCACGTCCTGCTGGAAAATGAAATTTCCAGAAAGCTTGTTGGCAGAGAAAAGCATAAAGGGCTGTAAAATTTCAGATGGCAGCGCTGATTTTGGTTTTGATAAAACACAGTGGACCTACACCAGCTGATGACATGGCTCCTCAAACCATCACTGATTGTAGAAACTTCACACTAACCTCAAGTACCTTGGATTGTGGCTTCACTCTTCCTCCAGACTCTGGGACCTTGATTTACAAATGAAATGCAAAATTTACTTTCATCTGAAATTATCTTGGACCACTGAGCAACAGTCCAGTTCTTTTTCTCCTTGGCCCAGGTAAGACACTTCTTGCATTATCTATTGGTCATGAGTGTCTTGACACAAGGAATTCAACAGTAGTAGCCCATGTCCTGGATACATCTGTGTGTGGTGGTTCTTGAAGTACTGACTCCAGCAGTAATCCACTGTTTGTTATTCTCCCCCCAAATTTTTGAGTGGCTTTTTCTTAACAATCCTTTCATGGCTTCGGTTATCCCGGTTGCTTGTGCACCTTTTTCTACCGCACTTTTTTTTTTCCACTTAACTTTCCACTAATATGCTTGGATACAGCACTGTGTGAACAGCAGGCTTCCTTAGCAATGACCTTTTGTGCTTACCCTCCTTATGGAGTGAGTTAATGACTGCCTTATGGATATCTGTCAAGTCAGCAGTCTTCCCCATGATTGTGTAGCCTACAGAACCAGACTAAGGGACCATTTTAAATGCTTAGTAAGCCTTTGCTGGTGGTTTGTGTTAATTATTCTAATTTTGTGAGATAATGACTTTTAGGTTTTCATTGGCTGTAAGCCAATAATCAACATTAACAGAAATAAACAATTAAAATCACTCTGTGATGACTTGATATCATGTGTTACAGTAATTCACGTGCTCCACTGTGCAGGCGCGAGTGCTGCTGTCACTCAAACGCCGATCACAGGAGGGGCGGGAATTTTAAAAAGTGCAGGGCAAGTTTTGCAGCCAGGGGGGCGTCGAGGACATAATCCATCAGGACCATATAGCTGCCTCCTGTACCTTTTTTTAGGAGGCCAGAGCTGGACACAATGTTATTTTCAGAGATATGTGGGGGACGTCTGGACACAGAGGGGTTCCAAGAACCATATTTACATAATTTGTACGCTGGTGGGTACAGTTTAAAATGCCCAAAGGGGGTGACAGGTTCCCTTTAACTTTTTGATAGCCTAATTTATTGAGAAGCACTTGTAGTAGTTTTATACTTTCTTTAGGTTTTATTAGATTTTTCTTTTGTCTTTAGATAGACTCAGAGATACCTTAATCCATGAAGTTTGTCACGCTGCCTCTTGGCTCATTAACGGAATAAGAGATGGGCATGGGCAGTACTGGAAATTTTATGCGCGAAAAGCCTCACTTATACACCCTGAGTTACCAATGGTGAGCCGATGTCACTCATATGAAATCAATTACAAGTTCACCTACGAATGTTCACGCTGCAAAAATACGTAAGTGCCAGTTCATGTGAATTTATGTGTGCAGACTTACCATGGTCTTGTCTTTCTGAATTCTATGTGCATATAATATCAGTTTGCCTGCTAAATCTATCTATTTCTTATCTTAGATCGATATTTAAAGAATAAGGAGACAAGTTATTTTTGTTGCTTACCTCTTTCCCAACATCCACCATTTATTGATGTAGCACAAGGTCAGGCAGACTGTGGTACATGTACGATGTGGTGATGGATCAGGCAAGGCAGGCACCATCATCGGCAGGTTTTAGCTATTTTTTATTTTCTCTAATAGCTGACCTCTTGTTGCAATTCAGTCTAGCAGGAGACAAGGCTGTTTAACCCTTCACATGCCGCACTTGATAGCAGTTGTGACACGTAGATTGTTGTGAGGGTGAAGGACCATTCTTTTACTCAGTGTGCCGACTAGCTGATCAGCAGGCAATTGTCACTTCTGCAGGGTAATTCTATTACACAGCGACCATATAGTACACTGAAACTACCTATGAAATGGCTTGTCTGGGCTTGGGGCTGAAGTCTGCATTCACTATTTCCTCTGCGAGCGGGCACTCACAAGACCACATTTTGCTGTCACATGCTGAGTAGACTCACCATTCTTCTCTAAAATCTCTTCCAATGGGAAAAGCTGAACAAGTCTACTCAGCACATGAATGCAAGATTGAAAATCGCATACATGTCAAGTACCGCTCCTATCTGGGAATATTCACAGCATGCACGCCGCACACTCATGGCTTGGCATATAGTATGACTGCAGACTTTTGACCCAAGTCTTGAGGACCTCTCTAAGACATATGGAAAGGGGTTGACCAGTCATCTTATTTTCTTTTCATTACCTGTTTACCTGGCTATGTGATAACCGCTGTTGGGGATTTTTTTGAGGGTCAAGATCAAGAATTTTTTTCGAAGGGAATTCTAAGTTTAGAAAAGAGATGGACTAAATGTATAGACTTGTTAGGAGACTATGTAGAAAGATAAAAAAAATTTTTTAACTATATTCATTGTGTTTATTATTGATTATCATTACTTCTGGATCACCCCTCGTAGTCGCCTGCTTTATTAGGAACAAATACAAAAAGGGTTCAGATCCCAATGAATTCAATATCCGCAATGAGACTTAAGATGTGCACTGTACATTTACAGTCTAGGTTTTACAATGACAGGTGTCTGGCTGCTGTGAAAATAAATAATTCTGTTGACGTTACTAGTTTGTACCTGCTAACCAACGATCTCCGTCTCCTCATAGGATCGGACGTCACTCAAAGTCTCTAGACACAGAGAAGTTTGTCTGTGCTTTATGTAAGGGAAAACTCGTCCTACAGACCACCACCCGCAAGGATGGAACCTCCTCTGTTAATCATCTTACTCCATTTGCCAAATTTGTTAAAGAGCGTTATGGGTCTACAAAGAAAGAACATACTGGAATGAGCCATGCAGAAGTGATGCGAAAACTCAGTGCTGATTTTTCCATCAAAGCGAAGATTTCCTTTTAAATTTATGGTGACTGAAACTGTTCACATGTGAAATTCTGTCTTAATGACAATGTGTCAATCTACTTGGATTAATTTAACTGCATTATGTGAGATATTGGGTAAATGAGCTTTTTAAGAGATCTTAGTCTTTAGCCTCATGTTTGCTCCTTTTTATGTCTATTGTTTTATACATTTAATAAAAATATATTTTTTTTGTAAGCATTTTATGCTGATAAATTTGTCTAACATGGTGGGCCTCAATTTTGTAAGTATAGTCTATATGGCATTATTGCAGTGTAGAACTCATGTATTCAATATCTGCATGTATCTTGGTGCCCAGTGTGCTGCTGTATTCTTTGGCAAAACTGTGGATAGACGGGACACTAGAGGAAATTTCACTGAACACATCTTGTCAAAAATGTATATATAAAAATATTGGTTTATTGTTTGGATAAGAAGCGCTGTTGTGTGAGACATCAAAGGAGAGTAAAAGTAAAGGGGATCCCAGTATTCCCTGTGTCAGCCCCAGCTTTCCAATCTATAAAGTCAGCTTGAGGTCTAACAAATGACAGGATGCAAAGAAATCCTCTGATCTCTATAATGAACGTCTCTGCCTCTATCAACATTTTTTTGTTTTGATTTTTTTCTTTAACCTATAATTGATTAATATATATATATATATTTTTTTTTTTTTACAACATTTAGGACTGCTCTAACAATAATTTCACTATCTGGTCACACAAAACTTCATCTTATTTTTTGGCTACAAAGTTTCTTTATAGGGACGTCACAATTTATATATAGTTTTGCCCCACACCATCACATGTATACTTTTGCAGCTTTGTTTGTATTTTTCATTGGAACACGTTTAGCTTCTTGAACCTAAAACAATTCTAAAATATCTTATTACTAATATATATACATATACAGTTAGGGCCAGAAATATTTGGACAGTGACACAAGTTTTGTTATTTTAGCTGTTTACAAAAACATGTTCAGAAATACAATTATATATATAATATATGGGCTGAAAGTGCACACTCCCAGCTGCAATATGAGAGTTTCCACATCCAAATCGGAGAAAGGGTTTAGGAATCATAGCTCTGTAATGCATAGCCTCCTCTTTTTAAAGGGACCAAAAGTAATTGGACAATGGACTCTAAGGGCTGCAATTAACTCTGAAGGCGTCTCCCTCGTTAACCTGTAATCAATGAAGTAGTTAAAAGGTCAGGGGTGGATTCCAGGTGTGTGGTTTTGCATTTGGAAGCTGTTGCTGTGACCAGACAACATGCGGTCAAAGGAACTCTCAATTGAGGTGAAGCAGAACATCCTGAGGCTGAAAAAATCCATCAGAGAGATAGCAGACATGCTTGGAGTAGCAAAATCAACAGTTGGGTACATTCTGAGAAAAAAGGAATTGACTGGTGAGCTTGGGAACTCTAAAAGGCCTGGGCGTCCACGGATGACAACAGTGGTGGATGATCACCGCATACTTTATTTGGTGAAGAAGAACCCGTTCACAACATCAACTGAAGTCCAGAACACTCTCAGTGAAGTAGGTGTATCTGTCTCTAAGTCAACAGTAAAGAGAAGACTCCATGACAGTAAATACAAAGGGTTCACATCTAGATGCAAACCATTCATCAATTCCAAAAATAGACAGGCCAGAGTTAAATTTGCTGAAAAACACCTCAAGAAGCCAGCTCAGTTCTGGAAAAGTATTCTATGGACAGATGAGACAAAGATCAACCTGTACCAGAATGATGGGAAGAAAAAAGTTTGGAGAAGAAAGGGAACGGCACATGATCCAAGGCACACCACATCCTCTGTAAAACATGGTGGAGGCAACGTGATGGCATGGGCATGCATGGCTTTCAATGGCACGAGGTCACTTGTGTTTATTGATGACATAACAGCAGACAAGAGTAGCCAGATGAATTCTGAAGTGTACCGGGATATACTTTCAGCCCAGATTCAGCCAAATGCTGCAAAGTTGATTGGATGGCGCTTCATAGTACAGATGGACAATGACCCCAAGCATACAGCCAAAGCTACCCAGGAGTTCATGAGTGCAAAAAAGTGGAACATTCTGCAATGGCCAAGTCAATCACCAGATCTTAACCCAATTGAGCATGCATTTCACTTGCTGAAATCCAGACTTAAGACGGAAAGACCCACAAACAAGCAAGACCTGAAGGCTGAGGCTGTAAAGGCCTGGCAAAGCATTAAGAAGGAGGAAACCCAGCATTTGGTGATGTCCATGGGTTCCAGACTTAAGGCAGTGATTGCCTCCAAAGGATTCGCAACAAAATATTGAAAATAAAAATATTTTGTTTGGGTTATGTTTATTTGTCCAATTACTTTTGACCTCCTAAAATGTGGAGTGTTTGTAAAGAAATGTGTACAATTCCTACATTTTCTATCAGATATTTTTGTTCAACCCTTCAAATTAAACGTTACAATCTGCACTTGAATTCTGTTGTAGAGGTTTCATTTCAAATCCAATGTGGTGGCATGCAGAGCCCAACTCGCGAAAATTGTGTCAATGTCCAAATATTTCTGGCCCTAACTGTATATATATATTTTTTTTTTGCAATTATGCCTTCGGGAACTTGCCTTTACAACAGATGTGACTACTAATTCTATTTAGTACTTTTTATTCAAGTTTACAGAAATAAAGGAAACACATTTTTGACCGTAATCCACTTATAGGGAATCTGTCAGGTCAAAAATCCATATGTAACTGATATAATTTTCTAATTCCTTTCTCTAAGCGCTCTCTATTCATGTATTTCTATCATTTATGCTTCCCTCCTATCCTGTGTAATTGTCAACATAAAAGATAATTCCATCTGTCAATCACAGTGCGTTCTCTGCTGCCCACTCCCCAAGGAATGAATATTCATGCATCACTACACAGCCCTGCCTTTTGTTGATCTGTTATGTTGTGTGACTCATTGCAGACAGAGGAGAACGGAGGGGGAAGGATGTGTGTGCTCTCTGCATATGCAGGTTTAAGATCTTCGTTCATTGTGTTTATCTGAGGCATTTGTGTATTGGGTGCTCTGAGATACTTTTTTTTTTTTTTTTCTCCAAATATCTTTATTAAATTTTCATAGATATCATATAAATCACGTTATAAACAGTAAATGAGTCTGTTACATCCAACAATCTCTCTCCAAAAGAATAAGGTCCCAACAATAGACCATCCAAAACTATATAACCCCTCCCACCACCCCTTTAGCACCGCTTCACCTCATTCCATCAGATATCCCTGCAAAGCCTAGCATTCCGTCCCACCTGGCTGTGTGGCGATCAACCTTACTGCAATTCCAGACGACCCAATGATCCCCGCAATTGTTCCGTCAAGTACCATTCTGAATTTTTGAAAGGTGTGACCACTATCTTAATCTCAGTATCCGTAAGACTATGCGTAATAAAATTCCTCCACTTTTTGAAAAACTTAGTCGGCAACTTATCTTTGTTTGACTCCGCCTCTATTCTTTCTAGTGTCATTGCCTTCTTTTTGTCTGATATTACTCCCCCTCGAGACGGCGGCGTAGCCTCCAGCCATGCCCCGAGTATCGCCCTTTTAATAAGGATCGCTATGGTATGCAGTAATTTCTGAACGTCTCTGGGTCCGTGAGAACTTGTAATGCAATGGAACAGCCATCCCTCCCTCCCCAATGTCATCCCCATGCCCGTCACCGACCTAGCCAAGCTCTCTACGAACTCCCACAGTGGGCGAATTTTAGTACATTCCCACAACCCATGTAGCAAATCTGTATTATCCGTTCCACACCTCGGGCATGATTGCCGTCTGTCAGTATCAGGGTTTTGTGTGTATGTCCTGAACCCATAAATTGCTGAGTGCATGATCCTAAATTGAGTGTCTCGCCATTGCTCATTAACCACGTTGTCTCTTAGGGCTCTCCACCCCCTTAATATCATGTCTCCCGTACCATCTGGTCCCAAACGTCGTTTCCACCCCTTGAAGAGCCCCCCGCGTTGGGTAGGTAAGAGCAGTCCCCTCAAGTCCCTGTAAAGCGACGATACACTGGTGTTGTTTGTTCCTTTCTTTACCAAATCGTCCCAGGCATTCACCACGCATTCTGTGTGTACCCTATCTAACTTTCTCATGATGTGATATTCAAGCTGGTTATATTGCAGTATGTGAAAATCTGATAGACCCAGAGCAGATACTAATTCTCTCCCCCCTAACCATCTAGCTTCCGACGGGCACAGAAGATCTCCAGCTAACTCCACCCCCTTCTCTTTCCATTGCCTAAATAGAACATTCTCTCTTCCCAATGGGAACTCTGGATGTGTCCACAGATTCACATATTTAGACATGCGCCTGGAAAGACCCATTTTTTTGCGAATTAATTTCCACACTGCCAGTGTATCTCTGAGCACCACCGACTGTTTGATCCCACTAGGGAGTTTTGCTCTTGGGGTGTGAAGAACCGAAGCCAAACCCCAGGGTCGGCATAATGCCGATTCCATCTCGAAATCGGAGAATTTACTGGTCTTCCCCAGCCAGTCCAACACATGTCTAAGCAAGCACACCACGTTGTATCCCTTGACATCCGGAATTGCCAGCTCACCCTCTTCTCGAGATAACATAAGTGTGCTTAGCCCAATCCTAGGGCGTCTTCCCTGCCACATGAATCTGGTGAAGGCCCTATTTAGCCGTGCCACATCCCCACTACGGAGCATCAGAGGAACCACCTGCAACGGGTACAAGAGCCTGGGAAAACACATCATTTTAAGGAGGTGACCCCTACCCAGCAATGAGAGAGGCAGTTTCTCCCATCTCCGGAGGTCACGTTCTATTGCCTGTATGATCGGCAGGAAATTTAATTTGTAAACCAGATCTGCAGTTCTAGCTATGCGTATTCCCAGGTATTTGACCGAATCTTTCGCCATCGGGATTCCCAGGATATTTGGTGCCCTTCTCCTAGCCTCCCCCTTATTCCCTTTACTGCCTGACAGAAAATTTCACATTTAGATTCATTCAGTTTAAAGCCCGAGAAAGAGCCAAATGACGTGATCTGAGGAAGGATTCGTGGCAGCTCCTCTCTCGGGTCATTCAAATAGAGTACTATGTCATCGGCAAACATGTTGGCCCTCAACCATACACCACCCACCGATATGCCCTGGAAACTCTCCCCACTTGTTAGGAATGCCGCCAATGGCTCGATAGCTAAGTCAAACAACAGAGGCGACAGGGGGCAGCCCTGGCGCGTCCCTCTACACAACGGAAAGACCCCAGATAGGAAACCCGGTAATTTGACCCTAGCCTTTGGTGCCCCATATAGTGATCTGATATAGTTTCTGAATTGGCCCGTCAGACCCACCGCATCTAGTACTTTCTCCAGCCATGGCCACCTGACGTTATCAAATGCCTTCTCCGCGTCCAAGGTGACCATGGCTGGATCCCCTCCTAGTAGGCCTTTCTCCCTCTGTGCTACCGCGTCCACAGCTAGCATTGCCCTCCTAACATTCCCAACTGCCGAACGGCCCTTGACAAAGCCCGCCTGGTGGCGTCCAACCAGCTTGGGAAGGAAGTGAGCCAATCTGTTCGCCATAATTTTGGATAAAATATTTAAATCAACATTAATGAGGGAAATTGGTCTATAATTAGCTGGGTTCTCCAGATCTTTGTTCCCCTTGGGGATCAGCGTGATATGTGCCGTATTCATCAGTTCAGGTATGGCTCCTCCTCTCATTGTGTTGTAAAGTTTAGTTAGCGTGGGCACCACCAGTGGACCTATTGCTTTATAAAATCCTCCCCCGAATCCGTCCGGGCCTGGCGCCTTATGGGCCCCTAATTCTTTTATCACTCCCAGCACCTCAGCTTCTGACACATCTCTATTTAATTCCAGCAGGTCTAGTTGGTCTAGGCGAGGCAGAGGAAATCTTTTCAGCCAGTCCTCCTCCCCGCCCTCTAATTCTACGGGTTTGCTATAAAGTTTAGCATAATATTACCCAATGCGTCCACTATGCTACTAGGGTTCTTCACCAAGTCTCCCCGTCTGTCCCTAATGGCCATAATAGATGTATATTGTCTCTTTCCTCTGGCTAGGTTAGCCAACAATTTCCCCGCCTTGTTCCCATAGTGGTAGAGTGTAGACTCCCAGTGCTGTCTCGAGATTTTTTCTTTCTGCTGAGCCCATCCATTGAAATCCAACCTCTGTCTCTGCCATGCTTGTTTGTTATCAGTCGTGGGGTTCGCTATAAAAAGACGGTATGCCTCCCTCACCCCCTCACTGCTGTTTTTGAAGTATGCTTCTATCTGACGTTTCTTCGTTCTAGTAAAGGCCAATATTCTGCCCCGCAGCACTGCCTTGGCAGCCTCCCAGAATAGAGCCGGGTTAGAGGAATGCTCTTCATTATCCCATGAGTATTCTCTCCACCACTCTTCTAATTGTCTTTTAAAGTCAGGATCCTCCTGTATTGCAGTGGGAAACCGCCACAGGAAGTCACTACCCCTTGGGAATGTGTCAGCCACCCACAAGCATATCGGGCTGTGGTCTGAAATCACTAGGTTCTCAATTGTCGCCTCCACTATTCTAGGTAGGAGAGCATCCCTTACCAATAGAAGGTCAATTCTTGACCAAGTGTCATGTCTGTGTGAAAAATGTGTGTATTCTCTGTCCTGAGGGTGACTTAATCTCCAAGCATCACACAAACCCAAATCTCCTGCAAAAGAGGTCAGCGCTGTATTTCCTCTGTCAGGCGGTTGTCTAGCGTTAGCGACCAATGTACTACGTCTTTCCCTATTCATTGATCTATCTTCATCCACATTCATTACCAGATTAAAATCTCCCCCTACCACCAAGTTTTGTCTAACATCGCGTGATATGTGACTTTGTAAAGATTCCAGAAAACCCTCCTGTCCCGCGTTCGGCGCATAGACGTTATGTATACTGAATATGTCCCCACCGCATTCAATCAGCAAATGGAAATGTCTGCCCTCAGCCTGACTGTCGTGTGATATCACTTTATATGCCAGATTCTTGTGTATCAAAATGAGTACTTCAGCTTTTCGTCCTACCGCCCCAGAGCCCAGGACCTCACCCACCCACATTTTTTTCATTCTGAAAAGTTCTTCATGTTTCAGGTGGGTTTCTTGGAGAAGAACAATATCTCCTCTTAATTTTTTCAAGTGTTTGAGGACCATGGAGCGCTTAGTCGGGGACCTCAGTCCCTTAACATTCCATGACAATATCTGGACCATGTCTGAACGTCAGAGTTGGATCTGATCCCCTCCAAGTCCGCGGTGCTAAATTCCCCGAGTTAAACTTTAACAACAGACCTATATACAACAGGTCTTTTCTTATGTAGTAAACCCCTCCTAATTTTGCAACATAGCAACAAATTCCCTGTCACCCCAACCCCCGCCCCCACCCTCCCCCCTGATCCCCTCAGATTGTGTTTTAGGAGCTCCCATATTCCTGAGTAGTAGTTCCTTACACCTTGCTCCCGCCCACTCGCCATTTGAATAGCTTTCCCGAACTGCAGCAAACCCACCGCTATGGCCTGTGGCATATGTAACTGTTCCCAGCCAACCCCGCTTTGTTAGTCCAATTAGTTCAGATCAGCTCCCAAGTCATTGATTCCCGTGATGCCAATTCTGGCTATAGGGACTGAAGTAACTGACACAACCCCCCCTTCCCCCCGTTGTCCACATTGATCAGAGACACGCGGAGGCTCGCGACCGTCCCACGCCTTCTCTTCGGCCAAAGTGTTAACATGTCCCATCAGTCAATTAGTCCAAAACGTCATTTCTTGAATCTTGCTGGGTCTGAGGATCCCTGGGTTCCCTCGAGGCACTCTTACGGTTATGTGACGGGCTAATTTCGCCACTCACAGAAGACCTCATGTGGCTTCGCCGGTCTCTTTGCTCCCTGGGTGATCGTCTCTCGTTGTCATTTAACGTGAGCGAGCGCAATGCCCCACGCTGCGTCCGTGAAGAAACGTGGTGCACCATTCCTCCCGCCAACTTTCAATGTTGCTGGATACAAAAGCTGGAAGGGAGTGTTTCTTTTGTATAGCATGGAGCACACCTCATTGAACTGTTTGCGTCTGCGTGATACCTCCGGTGAATAGTCACTAAACAGAAGGACTCTGGTTCCTTGCAGTGTTATTGGTTGACGTCTCCGCTTGAATGCTTGTAAGATCTTCATTTTATCTTTATAGTCCAGGTATCTCATGATCACCTGTCTTGACTTCTGTTGATTCTGGTAACTATTCTGTAGCTGGGGGCTGTTTCCCCCTCTCTCCCTCACATTAGCGGCACGTGTCAACTGCGGAGGGGGTGGTGGGCCAGTTCTATGTGCTCTCTCCACTCTGCACAAAGCTCTTATTCCCAGCGCCTGGGGCAGCTCTTTCTCGCAGATGTCATCCAATAACTCATAAGGCACTGTTTCAGGGAGGCCCACAATCCTCAAATTATTTCTGCGTGATCTGTTTTCTAGATCATCTAATTTAGCACCCATTCTGACAGACTCCTTGCACATCGATTCCAGCTTTAACTCAAGAGCTTGCACTCTATTTTCTGCCTCCATGAGTCTCTGCTCTGCCTCAGTAATCCTAGTCTCTTGTTGTTGGACTGTAGTTTGCAGGGCTGCTAGGCTAGATTGCACAGTGTCTCTTAAGGCTAGGTCTCACATAACGATATCGGTAACGATATCGTCCTATTTGTGACGTAGGAACGATATCCTTACCGATATCGTTGCGTGTGACTGATAGCAGCGATCAGGCCCCTGCTGTGAGGTCGCTGATCGTTGCACAGGGCTCCTGACCATTTTTTGGTCGTTGGCCCCCCCGCTGGTCACCACACATCGGTGTGTGTGACCGGCGGGGGCAGCGATCAGCGACCTGTCAGGATCCCCCGCCATGTCACAGCGCTGCACAGCAGCGCTGTAACATGACATCCAGGGTGACAAGCGGGCTTAGAGACCCGCTTGTTTACCATGGTTACCGGCACCCGCCCGCTTCCGAGTTGCGGGGAGCGAGCGGGTGCCGACCTCTCCTATCCTGTCCCTCACTATTCTCATCTCTCCCTGCTATTTCCCTGTTCCCTACTCTATCCCCTATCCTAAACCCTAATCCTATCCCTCTCCTTGTTCTAAATAAAGAAATCCCCCCCGAGGCTCACCGGCATCAGAGGCTCCCATACCGGCATCTCTGTAATGGAGATCTCAGGGGTAAAGGACCTGTGATGAGGTCACAGTCATGTGACCCGCCTATACTATACAGTATACAGTATAGGCGGGTCACATGACTGTGACCTCATCACAGGTCCTTTACCCCTGAGATCTCCATTACAGAGATGCCGGTATGGGAGCCTCTGATGCCGGTGAGCCTCGGGGGGGGATTTCTTTATTTAGAACAAGGAGAGGGATAGGATTAGGGTTTAGGATAGGGGATAGAGTAGGGAACAGGGAAATAGCAGGGAGAGATGAGAATAGTGAGGGACAGGATAGGAGAGGTCGGCACCCGCTCGCTCCCCGCAACTCGGAAGCGGGCGGGTGCCGGTAACCATGGTAAACAAGCGGGTCTCTAAGTGCAGGAGAGACCCGCTGTTACCATGGTTACCAGCGTCCGTCCGCTCTCAGGATGCAGGGAACGAGCGGACGCTGGGTACCAACGATCTGGCTGCCCAGAGGTCGCTGGTGAAGTCTGTCAGTGTGACAGCTCACCAGCGACCTGATAACGATGTGTCAACGATGCATCAACGATGCTGATCGTTGTCGGCATCGCTGACACATCGTTATGTGAGACCGGGGCTTTATCGTTTTATTTAGTTCTTCTGCTAAGTATGCTTTAAGCTCACTTATCAGTTTAGGAGATAAGGAGCCCTGGTCTGTTCCTCTCTCTTCTTCAGCCCTGGCACTCTTCTCTACAGAGCTCTTCTGTTGTTGTGTGCCATGTGCAGCTGTCTCTGGGCACTGTGTCCCGCTGCTTTTTCTAATCTCCTCCTGGCCCTTATCTTTCCTCTTGCCGGCCGCGGCTGCCGCCGCCATCTTTCCTCCTTCTCTGCTGGGGCCCCCGCGTCTCTCACCTCCAATGCTGCCCGCACTGCGCAGCCACGGCTCCATGTAGCACCGCTCCGTTCCTAGTGTCGTCCCGCACCTCACTCTCTTGTGCGATCCCGGCGGGTCGCGGGTGTATTTTAGCGATATTGCAGCGGTGGGCGTCCGGAGCTGTGTCTCCTGCGTCCTCTACATCAGGAGCCGGAACCGGAAGTTCTGAGATACTTTTGTGCTTTTATACAAACATTTGTTCAGGAATAGACACATTACATGTATGCAGGAAAATCAATGTTAATATAAACATAAATCTTTTACAGACTGTACTGATGTTACCCAGCAGCCTGCAAAAACCTGATAAATTCAGTGTAACTTCAGCAGAGGGGAGGGACAGAATACCAGCTTGGATAAGTGTGGTTATTTAAATAACCACTGCATGCTATGATTCTCAGATTACTCAGGAGTCATGTCAATTACTTTTACAGGGTATAAAGGTGCTTTTAGCAACATAACTACACATGATGATTTTTACATATTCTGAAAGGACTACACAAGTATTATTCAAGGGTTCTATTAGTATTCTAATGGAAAATTACCTCACAGAGTCCCATTAAGTTCTGTGGCCAATATTGACATCAGAGGGCAATAATCATTCTAACCTATGAATAGGAATAGGTGATCCATACACTGCACTATGTTTTATTAGCTTTTACACTGGGGAAGGGAGGTAAAAGACCATGATCCTTTTTTTTTCCTTCAAATTTAACTATGGGCATTATGGCCCAGCAGTTCACTCTGTTTTGTCAGAATGCAGGACTTGTCTCCAAAAACTTAGGTCTTTGTTCATGTGTGCATTTGTAAAAATTAATTGGTCTTTTTATATTTCTTTCGGAGTAATGGCTCCTTCCTTGCAGAGTGGCCTTTCAGCCCATGTTGATACAGTACTTGTTTCACTGTGGATAATGACACAATCTTACCAGCATCTACCATCATCTTCACAAGGTCTTTTACTTTTAGGTTGATATGCACATGTAGGACTAAAGCACATTCATTGCTGGGACATAGAACCCGTCTCTTTCCTGAGCGGTATGATAGCTGGACATTCCAATCTTGTTTGTACTTGTGTATAATTGTTTGTACAGATAATGAGACACCTTTAGGTATCTGGAAATGGCAACCAAGGATAAACCAGACTTTTGCAAGTCCACAATTCTCTTATTGATCCCTTGACTGATTTCATTAAACTTAAGGCCACTTCACACGCTAGGATATAGGTGAACGAGATTGTTAGTTATGTCACGTGACCGTGATCCTTTCGACATAATTAGTGCGTTGTCACACGCAAGGATATTGTTAACTATCTTAAATTTGGCAACGCACCAGCTATTTTGAGAAGAACGGTTGAACGATGTTAAATAGCGGTAGGAATAGGAGAATTATGAACGACATCATTAAAAAAGGTGTCACACTGAACGATGTTGCTGCTTGCCAGAACGTTAATTGGACAACTAACGATGGATTTGAGGTCAGGATCTCAAATTTTTGATGAACGTTCCGATTTTTCCTTCCTACATCGTTCGTTTACACGCAACGACGCAAAAACGATATAGTTTGAACGATCACAAATCCGTGACGTTTCAACGATATCGTGTGAAGCGTGTGAAGTGGCCTTTACCCATGACTGTACTTAAAGCAGTTTGTTTTTAGGTGTGCATTAAAATACATCCACAGGTATGTCTCTAATTAACTGAGATTTTGCCAAGAAACCTATTGGAAGCTTCCAGCCACATGACTTCATCATATGGGCTGTTCTAAATTGTTTAAAGGCGGAGTAATCTTAGTGTATGTAAATATTTGACATTGTTTTAAGGCATTTTTATTCCTTATTGCATTCTTTCTCATTATAATGGCAATTGGCAAATATAATTATGGAAATGCTAATTGACGTAAAATGTGAGGCTTATTCTGATTACATGTCAGAAAAACATGCATGTGTCTTTTTATATAGTATCTAAACTTCTGGTTTCAACTGTAAGGGAGTCCCAACCCCCCCTTATGCACAGAAAGAAAACCTCAAGGCTCTCAGCAATGGGGCCTTTTTGCATATGGAGTAGTGAGTAGATATGGAGACAGGAGAAAACCTTGGTGTACAGACGGCTTAACATGCACTGACCTGGAGTTGGGAGTTCTGTAGGTGGAGTTGGGTAGTGTAACACATTCTTTGCCTGAGCATCTTTTAACCTGTCAGCCACTGATGCAGATCATTTGCATGTACTTAGTGTACCTATCACCAAACTGAGGTTCTTTTTATTTAATAAAATAGTGGGTTGCCCCAGTATTAGTATAATTAGTATTTTGTTGGTTGTTCATGACAGCACCCAGAACGAGAGAAGGATCCGCCCACCAAGGACAGGGAGCCATCAGGCTTTAAAAGGGGGGCGGTTCCTCTCCCCATGTCAGTTGGTTCCTTGCCCTTGAATGGGGAGTCTTGGGAACGGCGGTTCCAGATGACTAGGACCCTAAGGGGTTTTACCTGTGGGCTGCACGGAGGACCGTGTGGCTGATCCATGGAAGGTGCGGCGCAGGGTGGCCGGATCAGGCCCCGTAGTTCCTGACACCTGACTGAGGCTCCGGCGGGTACCCTGGGGCCTTCAGGTCCGGCGGTGCAATGTTGGATATGGTGTCTCTGGGAATCCAGGACTGCGCACGGTCCTGGCCTGCCGGAATGGGCGGGCTGCTTGCTGAGTGCGCTGGACTTCCGGGGGTGGCCCATAATGTCAAGCGAGGTGGCTCCTGCTGATTGGCGGCCGGCGCTGACGTCAAGGGGCGGTCCCGATGATGCGGCCAGTCGCGCAACACAACCGGACTTCCGAGTTTGAGCTGGAAGCGGCGGCATGCGGTGACTGCACATATTAGGCGGGAAGTTTGAATGGAGCAGTGCCTTAGTGCTCCTTTCGCTTCCTGCCTGCATAATTAATGTCCAGAAGGCGTCCAGCAGCCAGGATGAGTGGGACTGAGGTTTCTCCACTGGAAACCGCTTCAGAAGAAGAAGTCACACCGCAGCAGCAAGTCACTCTTCCCATGAAGGCCACCAAAGGAGAGTTGTCACAGGACAAGGGTCCTTCCCAGCCTCCGTTACCTCTTCACACCTGATGGGTGACAGAACTCTGAGAATGTCATGTTACTGAATGTCTTTCTATTGTGTTTTTATCTTGTTTCAGACCTAGCAAAGGTCCAGGAAGTTGACTACTGAAACCAAACACATGCAGTGTAGGCTCTGTGAGTGTGCACTCCCAGTTGCTTGGGCTAAAAAACTGTAGGGCATGTATAGAGCAGACCATCACGGAAGAGAGTTTTTCTTCCAATCTGCAGCCCTTCATCACGACCCAGGTGGAGAATGCCTTTAGGTCCTTGTCTGAGGAACAGCAGCGGTCATCTTCCTCTAACATATCGTCTCAGCCCACAGTTGATTCTGATAGATCAGAAGGAGAGTGTGAATCCTCAAAAGCATCCTCTGCTTCCTCTCCTGATGATGAAACTTGTAGACGCCATTGTTTTTCGGTCGAGGATGTGGGCGGTTTAGTTAAAGCAATCCGAGCTACCATGGGATTGAGGAAGAGAAATCACAGCCATCTAAGTTAGACCTAATGTTCGGGGTCTTAGGTTAAAAGAAGCGCCATTCTTTTCCTTTGGATGAACGGCTCCAGGATCTGATTTCTAGAGAATGGAAAAAACTAGATAAAAAAAAGCGACCGTACTGCATTTCTAAAACGTAAATACCCCTTTGAAGAGGCGTCCTGCTTGTCGTGGGATAAAGAACCAAAACTAGACGTAGCGGTCACTAAAGCATCGAAAAAAAAATTACCGTTAATTTGGTTTCTAGGAACCTTCCACGAGAGCATAGGAGGTTGCCTCTCCACGCCCTAATAGGGACAATAAGCACAAGAGAGGTTAAAAGGATCCTCCCACCTCCCACTAGCCAGGGTCTTCGAAAGAACCATAGCATAAACAGTAATAGGAACACATTTCAGGAAATAATCGAGGAATATAGGGAGGGAAATAAGAGCTGTCGTGGAAGGTTCCTAGAAACCGAATTAATGGTAAGAATAATTCTTTTTTCTATAGTCACCTTCCACGACAGCATAGGAGGAATACCAAGGATTTGATACCTAGGGAGGACCACGGCCTGCAGGACCTTCCTGCCAAAAGCGAAATCCCTGTTGAAAACCAGGTCCAGACGATAGTGCTTAGTGAAAGTGTGTAACGAGGACCATGTAGCAGCCTTGCAGATCTGCTCCGGAGAAGCCCCTGCCTTTTCTGCCCGGGAGACCGAGGTGGATCTGGTGGAATGAGCAGTAAACCCAGCTGGTGCTGGTAGTTGTTGGGCAAAGTAGGATTCAGTAATGGCCTTTTTGATCCAGTTGGCTATAGTACTTTTAGCCACTTTCTTGCCCTTAGGGTACCTTCTCATGCCGCAACCAGAGGACACCTTTTTGGCAGCGATATTTCTCGCTGGAATTATCGCCGCCACATTGCCTCCTTATTGCGGCGTGTATTTCCTGAATTTGGCGGCGATAAAACCAATGTCGCCTGGTTTCGATTTCACAGCAGTGAAATGTGGCGATAATTCCAGCGAGAAATATCGCCGCCAAAAATGTCTCCTCTGGTTGTGGCGTGAGAAGGTACCCTATGTTGACCAAAGGGTTGAATAAAGAGGTTGTGATCCACATACCAGGATAATGTAGCACTTTCCTACGAACATCTAACAAATGGAATTCTACCTCCTTTGGAGTGCGAGGATGTGGACAAAAGGAAGGAAGAACTATTGATTGGGAACGATGAAAATTCGAGACCATCTTGGGAAGGAACAAAGGGTCCAGCTGAAGGACAATGCTGTCATGTTGTATCGTTAAGTACGGTTCCCGGATGGAGAAAGCCTTAAGCTCCCCAACCCGTCGAGCCAAAGTAATTGCCACAACAAATGCCTTGAGATAATAACTGGACACCACAGTATGACAGTGGTTCAAAGGGAGAGCAAGACAATCCAAAGAGGATGACATTTGAGGTCCCAGGAGGGAGTAAGGATCTTAGTGGACAAATTCTGCAAGCAGAGACCATAAAGCGGTGAATCCAGTGATGATTCGCCAAATCGGTGTCAAACAAGTAACTGCGAACCGAAACCTGCACCTTCAATGTGTTGGGTTTAACCCCTTCCCGACCCGTGACACAGCATATGCGTTATCAAAACAAGTTCGTTCCCGACCTTGGACGCATATGCTGCGTCATCTCGGGTTTCCCTTCCTGTGGCTCTATTAACCGGGGTCGGTGAAGGGTTAATAGAGACGCAGGAACGTGAGGACCTGTAGATGACCTCACGGGGGGTGCTTTTGCCCCCCCCCCCCCGTTGCTAGGAGCCCTCCGATTGGGCAGTTAAAAGACAGATGCCCAATAGTAATGATTGAAATATTTCATCAATAGAGTGGTGAAATATTTACAATCAGGGCATGGCCTGATGCTCAAAGCAGCAGGCATTGACTGGGGGAGTGTGACCTATGTGTCCCCCGCCCGCCAGATCTGATTGGGGCTAGCGTCCATGTGATGCTAGCCCTCCAATCAGATGTGCAGGGGGCTGTTTACAATGGCCGACCACGCTCTTCAGCTTCATCCCATCCGAGGAAGGTGAAGAGCGAGGTCCCTGCCACTGCTGCCACCGCGATCCGCCACTACTGCAGAACTTCACCCGCAGCCGGTAACCTCTCCTCCCTCTTCTGTCCTCCTCTCCCCTCTGCTGTTCTCCGGTCATCCCGCGCTTTCCCACACCGATCTCTGCTCCCTCCCCCCGATCTCTGCTCCCTCCCGACGATCTCCGCTCACCCCCCCGATCTCCACTCACCCTCCCGTCTGCTGCTCTATTGCTGTGTCAGCTCCCTCCAGCTGCTGTCCTGCTTCTAGCCGCATCCACCTTCTGCCAGCCAGTGTGAGGCCCCCTGCTGATTGCAGGCAGCAGGGCAGCCTCATAGTTAGTGATCCAAAGTACCTATGATCACCCATCCCAGTGATTCCCCCCCCCCTGTGCCTAACATCTCCCTTCTGCCCCAGTGATCCACCAACCACCCATTGATCCCCTGCCCCAGTGATCACCCCCTCCCCTGCTGCTGCTGACGGCTCCTGCCCCAGTGATCCCCCCTGCGCATAATAGCTCCATTCTGCCCCAGTGATCCCCCAACCCCCCGGCTCCTGCCCCAGTGATCCCCCCCCTGCGCCTAATAGCTCCATTCTGCCCTAGTGATCCCCCAACCCCCCCAGTGATCCCCATGTGCCTAATAGCTCCATTCTGCCCCAGTGGTCCCCCAACCCCACAGTGATCCCCTGCCCTAGTGATCACCCCCTCCCCCTGCTGCCGGCTCCTGCCCCAGTGATCCCCCAACCTCCCCCCAGTGATTCCCACCCTGTGCCTAACAGCCCCATTCTTCCCCAGTGATCCCCAACCTCCCCAGTGATCCACCCTGCGCCTAATAGCTCCATTCTGCCCCAGTGATCCCCTGCCCCAGTGATCACCCCCTCCCCCTGCTGCCAGCTCGTGCCCCAGTGATCCCCCCCCCTGCGCCTAACAGCCCCATTCTGCCCCAGTGATCACCCCCTCCCCCTGCTGCTACTGCCGGCTCCTGCCCCAGTGATCCCCCAACCCTCCAGTTATCCCCCGACCCTGCTGTTGCTGCTGGATCCTGCCCCAGTGATCCCCCAACACCCCCAGTGAGCCCCTGCTGCTGGCTCCTGCACCATTTTGCCCCAGTGATCCCCGTGCCTCAGTGATCACCTCCCCCTGCTGTCGGCTCCTGCCTCAGTAATTTCCCAAACCCCCTAGTGATCCCCCCTGCTGCTGGCTTCTGCCCCCCCAACCCAGTGATCAACCTCCTGCTGGTGCTGCTGCTGCCAGCTCCTGCCCACCCCCGTACCTGACAGCCCTTTGCTGCCCCCCCCCCGCACCTGACAGCCCCCTTATGCCCCAGTGTTCACCCCCCGTGCTGCTACCGCTGGCTCCTGCGTCTCCACAGCCCCCTCGTGCGCCTGACTGCCCCCTCGTGCGCCTGACTGCCCCCTCGTGCGCCTGACTGCCCCCTCGTGCGCCTGACTGCCCCCTCGTGCGCCTGACTGCCCCCTCGTGCGCCTGACTGTCCCCTCGTAGCTTCTGACTGCCCCCTCGTAATGCCTAATTGCTCCCCTCACGGCCAACCGTCCCCCCGAACGTGACCACCCCCTTTGCCTGACCGCCCCCACACATGACTGCAGTAAAGTTACATCAAACACTCACACATTCACACGTACACTCACACAATAATAAAGTTTACATTTTTTTTACACACGCACACAGCACACAAAATGTCCCCAAGTAACCCCATTTTGATCTAGATACTTCCTTGAGGGGGGGGTCTAGTTCTAAAATGTGATCACTTGTGGGGGAGCTCCAATGTTTAGGCACACAGGGGCTCTCCATACGCAACATGGTGTCCTCTAACAATTGGAATTGTTAGCGGACACCATGTCGCGTATGGAGGGCCCCTGTGTGCCTAAACATTGGAGCTCCCCCACAATTGACCCCATTTTGTAAACTAGACCCCCCAGGGAACTTATGTAGATGGGTGGTGAGCATTTTGAACCCCCAGGTGCTTCACAAATTGATCCGTAATAAGGAAAAACTACTTTTTTTTTTCACACAAATTTCCTTTTTTCATTTTTACTGATCAATTTGTGAAGCACCTGGGGGTTCAAAGTGCTCACTATGCATCTCGATACGTTCCTTGGGGGGTCTAGTTTCCAAAATGGGGTCACTTGTGGGGGAGCTCCAATGTTTACGCACACAGGAGCTCTGCAAACGCGACATGGTGTCCGCTAGCAATTTGAATGGAAAATTGGCTCATTGTTAGTGGACACCATGTTGCTTTTGGAGAGCTCCTGTGTGCCTAAACATTGGGGCTCCCTCACAAGTGACCCCATTTTGGAAACTAGCCCCCCCAAGGGAACATATCTAGATGGGTGGTGAGCACTTTGAACCCCCAGATGTTTCACAAATTGATCCGTAAAAATGAAAAAGTACTTTTGTTTTCAGAAAAAGTTTCTTTTAGCCTAATTTTTTTCATTTTCACATGGGCAACAGTATAAAATGCATCCTAAAATTTGTTGGTCAATTTCTCCTGAGTACACCGATACCTCATATGTGGTCATAAACCACTGTTTGGGCACACGGCAGGGCTCAGGAATTAAGGAGCGCCATTTCTTTTTTTGAATGGAAAATTAACTCCAAAAGTCAACTTGCGCTCCTTCCATTCTGAGCCCTGCCGTGCGTCCAAACAGTGGTTTATGACCGCATGTGAGGTATCGGTGTACTTAGGAGAAATTGACCAACAATTTTTAGGATCCATTTTATCCTGTTGCCCATGTGAAAATGAAAGAATTGAGGCTAAAAGAACATTTTTGTTAGAAAAATTAAAATGTCCATTTTTTCCTTCCACGTTGCTTTAGTTCCTGAGAAGCACCTGAAGGGTTAATAATCTTCTTGAATGTAGGTTTGAGTAGCTTGAGGGGTGCAGTTTTTGGAATGGTGTCACTTTTGGGTGTTTTCTGTCATGTAGACCCCTCAAAGGGACTTCAAATGTGATGTGATCACTAAAAAAAATGGTTTTGTAAATTTTGCTGGAAAAATGAAAAATTGCTGATAAACTTTGAACCCTCATAGCTTCCTAACAAAAATTTTTTTTTTTCCAAAAATTGTGCTGATGTAAAGTAGACATGTGGGAAATGTTATTTATTAACTATTTTGTGTCACATAACTCTGGTTTAGCAGAATAAAAATTAGAAAATTGCGAAATTTTCACAATTTTTGCCAAATTTTTGATTTTTCACAAATAAATGCAAAAATTATCAACCTAAATTTAACACTAACATGAAGCCCAATATGTCACGAAAAAACAATCTCAGAATCGCTAGGATCCGTTGAAGCGTTCCAGAGTTATACCCTCATAAAGGGACACTGGTCAGAATTGACAAAAATGCCAAGGTCTTTAGGGTCAAAATAGGCTGGGTCATGAAGGGGCTAAGGCCTATTTCCAAACCAGTCTGGAGAATATCCAGAATTTGTGATATATTTGGTTGGAGTGGGTCCGGTGGATGAGAACCACACCAGGAGGAAAATCGCTTCCAAATTTTATTATAGATTGTATTAGTGACTGGCTTACGATTCTTTTGTAAGGTAGCCACTACTTTCTCAGATAGGCCCTGAGCCCTCAAAACCCGGGCCTCAGAAACCAAGCAGCTAAACTGAGCTTCTGCGTATCAGGATGGAACAGTGGACCCTGGGACAGTAAGCTGGGGTCTGGCCTCAAGACGATCAGTCCATTGACTTTGAGTGCCACAATCAGATTGTACCAACTCCTCGGCCATAGAGGAGCGACCAGGATAGTAGGAACTCCCTCTTCCCTGATCTTCCTCAGTGTGCAAGCTAGAAGAATGATAGGAAAGAAGGTATACGTGAGACAAAAGTCCTATTTCTGGAAGAAGGCGTCCACCCCTATCGCTTCGTCTCGCGGGTTCATGGAGAAAAATGTTGCGACCTTTCAATTTGTGTTGGAGGCAAACAGGTCGATGTCCGGGGCACCCCATCTTCCCACCAGCGAGCAGAACACCGCTGGGTCCAGGCTCCACTCTCCCGGGTAAATATCTGGCCGACTTAAAAAGTCTGCCTGAAGGTTTAATGACCCCTTCAGGTGGACCGCTGAGAGGGACAGCAGAAATTGTTCAGCCCATAGGAAGATCTGCGAGGATACTGACGTCAGGGTGCTGGATCTTTTACTGCCCTGGTGACGGAGGTGAGCCACCATGGTGACATTGTCTGAATACATCATGACGTGAGACCCCTTGACTTGATCCTGAGCAGCAAGGAGGGCTTCTTCGACCACCCTCAGTTCCCGGTAATTGGATAACCGAGAACCTATGCCTCGACTCCAGACCCCCTGAATCGGGGTGTGGGTCACCATGTCCCCCCAAACCCTCTGGCTGGCATTTGTAGTCAGAGTGATGAGAGGCGCCTGATCCCAGGCAACCCCTCTCAGCAGGTTGTTGAGATTCAACCACCAAAGGAGGGATGAGGCGACACTTCACGGCAGGCGAAACCGCCGGTTCAGAGAGGAGGGCAGCCTGTCCCAATGTGACAGGACATGATCCGGAAGAACTCGGGTGTGAGCCTGAGCCCACATGACAGATGGAATGCAGGACGTTATTGACCCTAGAGCTGACATAGCCACCCGAAGGGTCGAAATCTTGGAAAGAAGGGTCAACCGGTGGTCTTCTGGCAGAAAAGATGCTTGCCTGTCAGAGTCCAACAATACCCAGAGAAACCTTCTTGTGGAAGACTGTTATAGGTGGGATTTTTGGAGATTGGGGATCCAGACAGAGATTGAAGAACTGTCAGAGACTCCTCCACATCGCTCTTGAGGGCTTGTGCAGAGGGAGCAATGAGAAGGAAGTCATCTAGATATGGCACCAGACAGATGCCCGGACCCCGAAGGAAGGCAACTACCTCTGCCATAATCTTCAAGGAGACTCTGGGCGCTGAAGAGATCCAGAAGGGGAGTACATTGAACTGAAAGTGGAGGACTTCCCCTTTGTGCAGTATGGCAAATTTGAGGAATTTCCTGTGGCGGGGATGAATGAGCACAAGAAAGTATACATCTTTCAAGTCAATTGTCGCCATGTGGTGGTGCAGCCCTATCAGCGGAATCGACTATTTGATTGACTCCAACTTGAAACGACGGTAACGGGCATGTGGGTTGAAGCGTTTCAAGTTGATGATAACACAGGAGTCCCCAGACGGCTTTCTGACCAAGAAGAGGCAGGAGTGGTGACCTATCCCCTCTTCCCAGCTGGGTGTAATACTATTGTATAGGTTTGAGGATTCTGATCGCTTAAGGGCAATGAAGAGCAGAGACGGGTACTTGGGTGCAAAGTATTCATACACACACAGCAAACAATGTGAACTTAGTACACAGCAAATAAACATACAAAATTAACACGACCCCAAAATATATTGCCAAGCACAGTCCTTACGAAAACAGTCCGATAAACAAATAGTCCAAAATATGTAGATCCGGATGAATGTAGTCCATAGCACAAGTCCTTGTACCGGAACGACCGGATAAATATAGTCTGTGGCAAAAAGGTCCCCACACCCGGATGACCGGGTGAGGAGTTCAAAACACAGTCTCGAGAAGGAAATGTAAACACAAGTTCCAGAGAGCAAACAGTAATAACCGGGAATTTGCTTACACACACTTAAGACGTCCGAGCCTGATGATAGCAGCGGCACTACAGGGAGCACACTGCAGGAAGCTGTAGGAAGACAAAGATCTCACAGAGCTCCAGGGAAGTAAGTGGACCAAGGAGAGCAGCTGAGCAGGAGCAGACCAGAAACCAGTATACTCAAGCAATTAATGATCACCTGAGCCAGGTCTTTATGCAAACGAGACAGGAAGAAGGGCAAACAAAACAATGATCTCCATGTTGACTGAGAGCAATATTGTCAAACGGCAGGCTGGAAAACCTGGAATACTGATACTGGGAATAGACGAGATGACTTTCGTCCGAAGAAATTCCTGCACTTTTTCATACAAGTTATCCTGAGCACCCCTGCGAGGGCAAGGCAGTGACCCGGAGGCCTGGCGGAGGATGTGACTCGAACTCGATGAAGAGACCCGCCGAAATGATGTCTAGCACCCACTGGCAATTGGTGATATGCTGCCACTGTGGGAGAAGGCCAAGAGTTACCCCCCCACCAGGACCGAGTCAGTTTGTCAGGGTGTTGCTGCTGCTGAGAAGGTATGAGGATATTCTTTCCTCTACCCTTTTGGTAACCCCATCGGCCCGATTTCCCCTTGCCTTTGGGCTGGGAGGCCTGAGGCACTGAGGGATGAAAGGTCCGCTTTCTGGGGGGGTTTGCTCTGGAAGAGCCTTGCTGTCAGTGGCCTTTTCCAAAATTTCATTAAGGGCAGGCCCAAAGACCAAATCTCCCTTAAATTGGAGAGAGCAGAGCCTCATCTTGGACATGGAATCCCCACTCCACATTTTCAGCCATAAAGCCCGTCTGGCAGAGTCAGACAAGACGGAAGTTCTGGCTGCCAGACGGACTGATTCAGCGGATGCATCCGCCAGAAAACTGGTTACTTTTCTGACCAAGGGAAGGGAATCAAGCAATTCCTCCCTAGGGGTTCCCTGTGAAATATGAGATTGCAACTGGTCAAGCCATTTGAGCAGGGACCTGGATACACAGGTGGAGGCTATGTTCGCCAGAATGGTAGACGAGGAAGCCTCCCCAAGATCTCTTCATAAAGCTCTCAATCTTTCGGTCCATCTGGTCCCTAAGTTGGGAGGTATCCCCAAAGGGAAATGCAGTCTTTTTAGCCATGCGGGCTACCTGCACATCCACCTTTTGATGTCCCAGTGAATCTCATTTTCCTCTAGAGGAAATTCCCATTCCTGAGAAATTAGATTCAGGATAGTGGAATGGACTGGAAAGCCAACTGTTTGGCAGATCTAAGGCCAGCAAACATCTCGTCTTGAACCGAAGGGAGGACCTGCTCCTCTTCCAATCCCATAGTGCTCCGAATGGCCCCAATCAGCTCCCCATGTCCTCTGAGGAGAATAGGAATCCTCTCAGTTCAGACTCTCTTGAGGATGGGGCCTCGTCAGGTCTATCAGAATCTGAATCCGGGACGTTTTCAGAGTCTGAAGGGGCTGCCTGGAGCTTCCTCTTCTTAGGTGAGGGAGGTCCAGCTGCCAGAACTGCCTGTGATAGCAAGGCAAGGGAAGCCTGAATCTCCTGTTTAACCATGTGAAGGGATCTGACAGCCCTGGCACAGTGAGCCATTATGTGATCACTGTGCCAGGACTATGAGATCCCTTCTCTGCAGCCCCGATCTCTATGCAGGGAGATCTAGCAGCCCTGGCACAGTGATCCATTATGTGATCACTGTGCCAGGGCTCTCAGATCCCTTCTCTGCAGCCCCGATCTCCATGCAGGGGGATCATGCTGCAGTAAAGGGATCTGACAGCACTGGCGCAGTGATCCATTATGTGATCACTACGCCAGTGCTGTCTGATCCCTTCACTGCAACGTCGGGTCACCTGACCCAAGTCTCAGAGATCATGTGATCTCTGAGACTTGGGTTTGCACAGTGATGCTGCACTGTATGGCAATGATGAGACTGCAACAAGAGGACACTTGATCCCTTGCTGCAGTCTCTGGATGTAGCAGAGGCGATCGAGCGTCGTGGGACCTTTGTTGTGGACTACGTCGGAGGCGATCAAGCATCCTGGGACCATCGTTTTGGACTACGTCGGATTTTTATAATAAAGATGGAGCCCGAATTTTGTTTTTTTTTTTTTTCTTTTTCAAATAAAAAGATTTTTTTCTGTGTGGTGTATTTTTTTTTTTTTATTATTTACTAGAGATTCCTAATGGCTAGGTCTAACATTTGCCTGACATTATGAATCTCGGCCTTAGTGCCAGCTGCCAATAAAGAAGCTGGCCTTAACCCCTTTATTACCCAGTTTGCCACCGGCACCAAGGCAACTGTAAGAGTCTGGGTACAGTGCCAGAAAATGCGCTATTTTCTGGAGCGGCTGTGGGCTGCAATTCGCAGCATGGGGGGCCCAGAATGCTGTAATTTTTTTTTATTATTTCTAGAAATAAAACTAAATGGAGCTTTGCCATATTTCTTTGCCATATTTTTGGTTGCCAGCCAGGTACAACTTGGCAGCTGGGGGGCTGGAATTCTCGGTGTGGAGAGACCCAAACATTGTAGCCCCCCCAAGGCTGCAAATTGCAACCCACAGCCACCCCAGAAAATAGCGCATTCATTAGAGGCGGCATTTTCTGGTGCTGTACCCCAACTCATCCAGTTGCCCTTGTGCTCATGGCACACAGGGACTCTCCATATGTGACATGGTGTCCACTAACAATTTAAATGGAAAATTAGCTCCAATTGTTTGCGTACACCATGTCTCTTATGGAGAGCCCCTGTGTGCCTGAACATTGCAGCTCCCCCACAAGTGACCCCATTTTGGAACCTAGACCCCCCAAGGAACTTATCTAGATGCACAAGTTCCTTGGGGGGTCTAGGTTCCAAAATGGGCTCACTTGTGGGGGAGCTCCAATGTTTAGGCACACAGGGGCTCTCCATATGTGACATAGTGTCCGCTAACAATTGGAGCTAATTTTCCATTGAAATTGTTAGCGGACACCATGTCACATATGGAGAGTCCCTGTGTGCTTAAACATTGGAGCTCCTTCACAAGTGACCCCATTTTGTAATCTAGACCCCCCACCCCAAGGAACTTATCTAGATGGGTGATGAGCACTTTGAACCCCCAGGTGCTTCACAAATTGATCAGTAAAAATCCTTTTTTTCACAAAACGTTTATTTTTTTATTTTTACGGATCAATTTTTGAAGCACCTGGGAGTTCAAAGTGCTCACTATGCATTTAGATAAGTTCCTTGGGGGGGGGGGTCTAGTTTCCAAAATGGGGTCACTTGTGGGGGAGCTCCTATGTTTAGGCACACAGGGGCTCTCTATACGCGACAGAGTGTCCGCTAGCAATTGGAGCGAATTTTCCATTAAAATAGTTAAATGGCGCTTCTTCCCTTCCAAGCATTGTCGTGCGCCAAAACAGTGGTTTATGACCACATATGATGTATCGGTGTACTCGGGAGAAATTGCTCAACAAATTTTAGGATCCATTTTATCCTGTTGCCAATGTGAAAATGAAAAAATTGAGGCTAAAAGAACATTTTTGTTGGAAAAATTAAAATGTGCATTTGTTTTCCTTCCACGTTGGTTTAGTTCCTGTGAAGCACTTGAAAGGTTAATAATCTTCTTGAATGTAGTTTTGAGTAGCTTGAGGGGTGCAGTTTTTGGAATGGTGTCACTTTTGGGTGTTTCTGTATGCCCCTCAAAGGGACTTCAAATGTAATGTGGTCACTAAAACATGACTTTGTAAATTTAGCTGGAAAAATGAAAAATTGCTGATGAACTTTTAACCCTTTTAACTTCCTAACAAAAAAATTTTTTTTTCCAAAATTGTGCTGATGTGAAATAGGCATGTGGGAAATGTTATTTTGTGTCACATGACTCTCTGGTTTAACATAATAAAAATTCAAAATTTGTATAGTGCGAAATTTTCAAAATTTTCACAAAATTTTAGATTTGTTTTCACAAATAAATACAAAAATTATCAACCTAAATCTACAACTATCATGAAACCCAATATGTCACGAAAAGAAATTCTCAAAATCGCTAGGATCTGTTGAAGCGTTCCAGAGTTATTACCTCATAAAGGGGCACTGGTCAGAATTGCAAAAAATGGCAAGGTCAGTAAGACCAAAAATAGGCTGTCATGAAGGGGTTAAACATCCCTTTCAGAATCGGCATTATTCCAGAAAATATTCCCCGAAAAAAGACCAGCCTAGTTGGTCTGACTGGAGGAAGGGTGGAAAGGGGTTCATCTTTAGTGGGGTCCTTCTGTGACTCCAAGAAGTCCTCCAAGCTCTTCCCGAGGTGGGAGGTCGACTCTCTTACTTCCTTCCATCCTGGGCCCTGCATATCATCAAGCACTTGAATTTTGGATGTCATAAAAGCCGGTCTATGACTCTGGTGTCCCCATTTTCCTCCATTCAGATTCCTGTTCACTCCTTCCAGATCATCGCAGGTCAAGCGATGGGCTCTGGAAAGCAAGATCTTCGGTCTCATGGAGAAGTCGGTCCTGGTTCGGGTTCCTACCCAGGAAGAGTGGACAGGGTATTACTCTCCCTTCTTTCTGGTAAAAAACATGACGGTTCTTTCAGAACGATTCTAAACTTACGAAGCCTGAACAATTACCTGGAGGTGCCCACTTTCAAGATGGAGTCCATTGGGTCTGCAATCTGTATGCTTTTTCCAGGTTGCCACATGGCAGTCCTGGAGTTAAAGGATGCATATTATCATGTTCCTATATGTTTTCAGTCCCAACAATACCTTCAGGTGGCAGTTCAGGTGAACTCCCATATCTTTCATTTCCAGTACCGAGCCCTGCCGTTCGGCATAGCAATCGCTCCTAGGGTTTTCACCAAGATTATGTCAGAGGTTTCGGCTCACCTCAGGGAGCAGAATGTCTTAATTGTGCCATACCTGGATGATTTTTTGATCATTGGGAAATCAGCTCAACATTATGCAGACCAAGTTCATCGGGTTCTCCAAATGTTGACCAATATGGGGTGGCTCATCAACATGGACAAATCCAAATTGACTCCGTTAACATCCCAGACTTTGTAGGGTGTCCTATTGGACTCCACCATACAAGAATGTCGTCTTCCACCGGACAAAATAAGGACCATTCAAACACTTGTTCAAAATGCCATAGATTTTCCAACCATGACTCTGAGACGGGCCATGTCATTACTGGGCCCTCACAGCCTGCATTCCGGGAGTGCGGTGGGCCCAGACTTATACTGGGCTCATACAGGACTCTGCAGTGGGACATTCTCAAACCTCAAGAAGTCCTGGGTCAGAATCTAGAGGGCAAACTGACTCTACAACCAGCTAACCTACGATCTCTCCGCTGGTGGTTGGACGATTCGGTACTGTCCACAGGGGTTCTCCTGTGGTTCCCTGCTACCAGGGTAGTTACAACCGATGTCAGTCTCTTGGAGTGGGGAGCCTAGTTAGATCAGGAGATACTTCAGGAGGATTGGTCAGGTGCTCTGAAAGTCAGTTCCTCCAACATGAGAGAATTGGTAGCAGTGGAACATGCCTTAGCAGATTTTCTGCCAGCATTTGAGGGTCATCATGTCAAAGTCCTGTCTGACAATCAGGTGACAGTTGCCTAAATATCAACCACCAAGGGGGGACAAAGTCGAAAGCACTGATGGGAGTAGCAGACCTAATCCTCTTATTGGCAGAAACACATTTAGCCTCCATATCGGCAGTGCATATCAGAGGGAAAGACAACGACAAAGCGGATTTCCTCAGCCGGGTTTACCTTCACCAGGGTGGGTGGGTTCTAAATCAGGCAATCTTTCGCCAGATCACGGACATGTTGGGAGTCCCCACTATAGATTTGTTTGCAACCCGGGCCAACCGACATGTGAATCGGTTTTGCTCCCTGGATCCCAGGGATCATCCAGTAGTGCTAGATGCACTCCTGATCCCCTCTGATTTCAGACTAGACTATGCCTTTCCCCCTCTGATCTTAATACCGACAGTCCTATGATAGCTCCCTTCTGGCTGAGGAGGCCGTGGTTCTTCTGGCTCCAACAAATGTCGGTAACTGATCCTTGGGTCCTTCCAGACCTCCTCTCCCAGGGACCAGTTCATCACCCACAGGCAGACAGGTTACACCTAACTGCCTGGAACTTGAAAGGCGGATTTTGAGTAATAAGGGGTGCTCAACTGCTGTTTCTGAGACTCTCCTTAAGTCTAGGAAACCTGTGACTTCCCATATTTACCACAGAACGTGGGCAAAATTCTTGTCAGTCATGGGAGCAGATCCTCAAAGGGCAGCTCCTATTAACCTAGTATTCAGTAATACGGGAAAAAACGGTGTCCTATGGTCCGCGCTGCCAAATCCACTTGTTCCAAGGAAAATACACGAGTAGATGAAGTATATCCAAAAACCTTTATTATATCCTATGCGTTTCGGTGCCTTCCTGGCACCTTCCTCAGGGATAACCTCACCCCAAAAAAAACCCATATATATAGCAAACCCCAAACAGATGATTAATGGGAGTTCCCACCCGTGATGACGTCAAAAACGTCAGCATCAGGGGAAGGATTAGTAGTTTTGGCGCATTTTTCATTAAAAAACAACATTAATCACATGAACAACTGTACAGCATCATAAAAATATAGTAAAAAGTCCGACTAGACCAGACATACAAAAAACTAGCAAAAATTCTAAACGGAAAAGTCTGTAAAAACGTCTGGGAAATCCTGGTGTAACAAAAATAAAAATACAGAATAAAATCTTCCCCAGGGAGTAGAACCCGTGAAGTTCGGGACAGCAGAGATGTCTGCAGCATTCATGCATCAAGCCACACAATTTGTGGTGTCAAAAGGGTCACCAAATTAGTTTAGCACTTTCAAATATTTCCATGTGTGTCTGTGTATTTCCTCTATAAAAATCAACACATAGGAGAAGATCAATAAACTGGGAAACATAAATAAATAAATAAAATATGTGTGAATGGTGTTATCTTGAGAATGCAGAGAAAAGGGGTTGTTATCTTAAAAATGCAGAGAATACAAAGAGATTTAATTAGCTCAATTAAAAAAGGAATAAAAAGGAGGAAAAGGGGACTTGTATAAAGTATTTTATGTGGTTTATGAGATACAAAAAAGAAGAATATATGGATCAATCAATGATGGAAACAAATAATGCCACAAGGATATGATCCAGTCCAAATTTATCCCAAACTATAGCTATTCGTGTGTGGAACAACAGAGAAGGAAGGAGTGTTATTAACCAAACCTCCTGGGTTCTATTCCTCCAAGAAGACATGTCAGAAATTTTCATAAGTGTTATCTACTCTATAATTGCCGTAGGCATTTTCGTGTCGGCCCCCGAAATCGCCGTGGCTTTGTCACGCTGTGACGTCACCACGCGCGAGCAATGGCCGCGAAGCGGCCATTGCGAGTCGCTGGCCGAAAATAGAACCAGAGGGTCGGCTACAAAGTCAGCGATTTACCGCTGAGGTAGCGCGAGCAATGGCCGCGAGGCCATTGCGAGTCGCTACCTCAGCTGCCGCACGTCCCACTATACTTTCAATGGGGATTCATTGCGACTCGCTGTGTAGCGCGAGCAATGGCCGCGAGGCCATTGCGAGTCGCTACGTCAGCCGCCGCAAGTCCCCTTATACGTTGCATGGGGATTCATGCGAGTCGCTGGGTAGTGCAAGCATTGCGAGTCATAGTATCATCATCATCATCATCATCATCATCATCATCATCATCATCATCATCATCCTACAAAGTTAGCGATTTACCGCTGAGGTAGCGCGAGCAATGGCCGCGAGGCCATTGCGAGTCGCTACCTCAGCTGCCGCAACTCCCCCTATACTTTCAATGGGGATCTATTGCGAGTCGCTGGGTAGTGCAAACATTGCGAGTCGCTATCACAGATCATCATCAATCATACTACTACTACTGGCCGCACAGACCCCCCCCCTCAATGGCCGCACAGACCCCCCCCCCCCAATGGCCGCACAGACCCCCCCCCCAATGGCCGCACAGCCCGCCCAATGGCCGCACAGACCCCCCCCTCAATGTCCCAAAGTCAGCTGTGACCGCCTGGCCCTGGGACACTGGCTGCCAAGCACACATCAGCTGGTAGGCTCCCATCACTTACCCACTGAGGACGGATCACTTCCAGCACCTCTTCACATGCCAGTGCTCTGAACTTCTGAATCATCCTCTCCTCACTCAGACACCTGGCAGGTTCCAGCCTACTCACTCCCAGCTGCAACCCAGTGAGTCAATCAGCACATCTTCACTCATGTGATTAACCCCCTGTGCACCATTCAGGTTTAGCCCAGCAAAGCACTCCAAAAAGTATTGAACGCGCCCCAAAAAGTATTGAACGCACCCCAATAAGTATTGAAGGCGCCCCAAAAAGTATTGAACGCGCCCCAAAAAGTATTGAACACACCCCAATAAGTATTGAACGCGTCACAATAAGTATTGAACGTGCCCCAAAAAGTATTGAACACACCCCAATAACTATTGAACGCGCCCCAAAAAGTATTGAACGCGCCCCAAAAAGTATTGAACGCACCCCAATAAGTATTGAACGCACCCCAATAAGTATTGAACGCACCCCAATAAGTATTGAACGCGCCCCAAAAAGTATTGAACGCACCCCAATAAGTATTGAACGCGCCCCAAAAAGTATTGAACGTGCCACAAAAAGTATTGAACGCGTCCCAATAAGTATTGAACACACCCAATAAGTATTGAACACACCCCAATAAGTATTGAACGCGCCACAAAAAGTATTGAACGCACCCCAATAAGTATTGAACGCGCCCCAAAAAGTATTGAACGCGCCACAAAAAGTATTGAACGCGTCCCAATAAGTATTGAACACACCCCAATAAGTATTGAACGCGCCCAAAAAAGTATTGAACGCGCCCAATAAGTATTGAACGCGCCCAAAAAGTATTGAACGCGCCCCAAAAAGTATTGAACACACCCCAATAAGTATTGAACGCCCCCCAAAAAGTATTGAACAGGCCCAAAAAGCATTGAACGCGCCCCAAAAAGCATTGAACGCGCCCCAATAAGTATTGAACGCACCCCAAAAAGCATTGAACGCGCCCCAATAAGTATTGCGCCCCCCAAAAAGTATTGGACCCCCCAAAAAAGTATTGGACTCCCCCAAAAAGTAGCTATCTACTATATAATTGCGTAGGCATTTTTGTGTCGGACCCCAAAACGCCGTGGCTATGTCACGCTGTGACGTCACCACGCGCGAGCAATGGCCACGCCGCATTGCGAGTCGCTGGCTGAGTGCGGACCACTTGCGGCGCGGTTGCGGTAATCCCCTTAGAAAGTATAGGGGGACTTGCGGCAGGTGTGGCAAGTGCGGTTTTGCCGCACCTGCCGCAAGTCCCCCTATACTTTCTATGGGGATTACCGCAACCGCGCCGCAGATGTGGTTTTTAAATAAAATAAAATAATTTTAATACAAATAAATTTTCATAAAATAACAAATAATAAATACATTTAATATTAAAAATAGTAAAAAAACAAAACAAAATAAATAATAAAATAAAAAATTCCTATCTACTATATTGGATTATTATTTGAAAATCTAAAAAAAAAAAAAAATATTCTAGACACCCGATGCATTTGCATCGGGCTCACAGCTAGTATAAAGATAATCAACATGAGGAACGATAGTTCACCTAACATGTAATAATCACATATATTTATTACTGCGGTGTCTTACTCCCATTCAGCCACATGATGGCGTCCGTAAGGAGGATGTTGTCAAGGCAACGTTAACGAACTTGGTACCAGGTGGCTATATGCATGAAATTCTACCGATAGGGGCATACAACATGAATTCTGTGTAGTCAAAAAGAGAAGTCGAATTTATATGATAATGGACACCATACAACAGAGATATATAGAATTTGTGAACAAAACAGAGGTCAGTCCATGCAGAGTGTTGAAATAGTTCTCAAGGAAATAAGGTGAATTCTATCAGTGCAGTGTTGATCTGTTTAAACAGTGAGAGAGAAAAGAAAAAGCGCTCATGAATCTTAAAGGACGAGGGTGTAAGCAGCTGTGACATTGCAGATCCAGGAAATAAGGTGAATTCTATCAGTGCAGTGTTAATCTGATTAAACAGTGAGAGATAAAAGAAAAAGTGCTCATGAATCTCAAAGAACGAGGGTGTAAGCAGCTGTGACATTGCAGTTCGACATGGTAGTATGTCATTCTTAAATTTAACTCCAAACGAGGGTGTGAGTGATTGTGACATTGCTGTTCAATATAGTCCAGAGAATATAAGTGACTGTGACATTCCAGTTCAACATAGTAGTATGACATTCTTAAATTTAACTCCAAACAAGGGTGTGAGTGATTGTGACATTGCTGTTCAATATAGTCCAAACGAGAATATAAGTGACTGTGACATTCCAGTTCAACATAGTAGTATGACATTCTTAGATTTAACTCCAAACGAGGGTGTGAGTGACTGTGACATTGCAGTTTAACCTAGTAGTATGCCGTTCTTAAATTTAACTCCGAACAGGGGATGCACTGAAGAATATGTGCATACTAAAATTGTTCAGCAACCCAGGTACGGAATGTTTGTAGAAGAACACTGACATTCATTATTACGAAGTCTTACATATCAGCCACAAGGTGGCATTAGATAGGAGGATGTTACCAAGGAAACGTGCAAGAACCATGTACCAATCAGTTGTGAGTGCGCTCCTCTACTAGTAAGTGTATGTCATTCATATTCTGTATAAAAAACAGGGGGAGCATATCGCTTAAATAGCTATTAGTGCTGATAAGACATGTGCAGAACATAAGAAGTAAAATGTAAATGTGATTTTCTCGTGGATACTAGACAAATCTGTTATATACAGTGTTGACCTATCTTGTATATACAGTGTTTACAAAAACCATAAAAAATGGAGTATACAATATCTAAAAGAAGGTATATAGACATATAAAATAATTGTACAAAAAAGGAAGACTGATATAACATTTTTATATTAGCTCAGACACCAAGTTCAAACCTCTAGGTTTCAATGTTCCGAGTTTGAACATCCAAAATTTTTCTCTCCTTTTCAGCATCTCAAATCTATTGGGGATATGTGTGGGTATATGGTCTATGGGGGTAATCCTAACATGTATAGGGTCTCTGTTATGATGTATATCGAAGTGGCTGGATACTCCATGAGCTCTGTAACCATTTTTTATATTCGAACGGTGCTTATTAAGCCTTTCATGTAATGCCCTGATGGTTCTTCCTACATATTGTAGGTTGCAAGGACATTCTAACAAGTATATCACATACTTGGTAGTGCAGTTCATCTCATGTTTTATCTGAAAAGTATCTCCATTATTCATTGATGTGAATTGGGTTCTCTGTTGTATACTTTTACAGCAGAGGCATCTGCTTTTCCTACACCCTGTAGACCCTCTATGCACTATCTCTTCATTTTGTGTAGTTACATCCTGCTTAAGTCGGCTTGGTGCTAATTTCCCTTTCAAGTTGGGAGCCCTCCTAAATACTAGCCCTGGTTTTTTTGGTATCACTTTATTTAATATCGGATCACTTTGTAACAAGTGCCAATGTCTCTCAACGCATTCTCTGATTTTTTTATGATGTTTGTTGTATGTCGTAATGAAGTTCCATTTATGTTTGTCACCTGTTGTAGCTATTACACTTGGTTGTAATAATTCTTCTTGGGATATTTTCTTATAGAATTCCTGCGCTCCATTTATCAAGTCTTTAGGGTAACCCCTCTCTACGAATCTGTTCGTCAATATTTCAGATTGTACAATATAATCTTGGTGTGAAGAAGCGTTCTTCTTTATTCTCCTGAACTGGCTGGCAGGGATATTCTTTAACCATCTTTTATGGTGTCCACTTTTATAATTGATATATGAATTGCGGTCAGTAGGTTTGAAGAATGTTTTTGTAAGTATCTTGTCCTGTTCAACATATACAGATAAATCTAAGAAATTGATATGTTGTTCATTGATGGTGAACTCAAAACTAAAACCCCAACTATTGTTCTCTATTTCCTCTAAGAAATTGCACAGATCTCCTTTATCTTTATCCCATATTAAAAATAGATCGTCTATATATCTCTTGTATGTCACTAGCCCACTACAGTATGTATTCTCATAGATATATATTTTTTCAAACAGACCCATCACCAAATTAGCATATGAGCATGCAGTCTTCGAACCCATCGCGGTTCCGAATTTTTGATGGTACATAATTCCATTGAAAGTGAAGAAATTGTTGGTTAATATAAATTCCAAATTTTTTAGTATGAAATTACTCGTGTCAACTTCCATACTTTTGTCCTGTTTCAGAAAGTACTCAATGCATAACAAGCCCAATTTATGCTCAATGTTGGTATACAAAGAGGCTACATCCATAGTCACTACACTAAGGTGTAAGATTTTTTCCATTTAATTTCTTTCAGGATCTTTATCATCTCAGTGGAATCTTTAGTGTAACTTTCCATCTCAAACACATATTTTTGCAACTTTGTATCGACAAATTCCGCCACATTGCTAGTGAGGGAATCAATACCCGATATGATGGGTTGTCCAGGGGGATTTTTAAGATTCTTGTGAATCTTGGGCAGGTGATAAAAAAAGGGAATTGGTGGTTGTTTTTTAATTAGAATTTTTTTTAGAACTGTCGTTATGGTCCCTCTTTCATGTGCCTCAATGATGCTATTATTATAGGTTTTAACCAAAGCAGGGTATAGATCTTGTTCTGTTATTTCGTAGTATTTATGATCTGAGAGTAATCTCAATGCTTCCTTTACATAGTCTGTTCTATTTTGTATGACTATGGCCCCTCCTTTGTCCGCAGCTCGTATCGTAATAGTTTTATTATCTCTCAATTTTTTCAGTGCCATTTCTTCCTTCTTTGTCAAATTGTTTTTGCTGTTGGAGTTTCCCCCTTTTTTTAGTACAAGTTTATCTTTCTTCAAATCACTCAGTAGGAGGTCCTGAAAGGTTTCCAAAACATGCCCTCTGCTTTCCAAGGGGTAAAAATAAGATTTAGCTCTCAGTGAATGGTTCTTCTGAGAATCACCTTCACTGTCATTAGTGTGGTTTTCTTCAGGTTTTAATAGAAAATGTCTTTTAAGCGTAAGCTTTCTTATAAAGTGATGGACATCCATGAAAAGATCAAAATCCTTCGGCTCATTTGTGGGACAAAAAAGGAGTCCCTTATTCAGAAGTTTATTTTCTTCTACTGTTAATGTGTAATCTGACAGATTAATCACATTATTGGTGATGGTTTTATTCCTCTTCAATCCCCGAAGCTTATCCTTACTTTTTTTCTGTCCCTGACCTCTGTTTCCTCTTTTTTTCGTTTTCCAGTGATGGGACTGAAAAATTTTGTGATCTCTTGTGCCAGTGGTTTGGCTGCGGCTAAAAAAGGAACTATTCCATTGTTGTTGTTCTTAGAATTGTCAAGTATCACTCTTTTTTAAGTGACATCCTCTTCTATTTCTATTAAGTCAGTTTGTATGTCAGCTGTGTCCATGGCTATAGTTGTACTGTGCCTAATGTCATTCTGTCTCTCTGTATTACCGACATGTAATTTAATAGGACTGAGAGGCTTCTCCCTGTTGATATTATTAATCAATTCTTTTATATTCTTCAAATGTTCTTCATCACTTGTTTTTGTGATTTTTACTTGTTCCACAGTATCAGGTGCACTGTGGATTTGAGCTACTGTTATGGTTGCATTCTTATTTATTGACTCATTCTTTCTTTCATTTGCTTTCATATTCGTGATTTTGTCAACATCTTGGGGAGTTTCATGTATTATTGGGTAACCCTCTTCATCAAAAAAATCCTCATCAAAAATACTGTCAATATCTTCCTCTCCTTCATTCATAGACACTATGTCCTCATTGATCACAGATCCCTCTTCTCCTATGTGTTGATTTTTATAGAGGAAATACACAGACACACATGGAAATATTTGAAAGTGCTAAACTAATTTGTCATAGGTGATCCTTTTGACACCACAAATTGTGTGGCTTGATGCATTAATGTTGCAGACATCTCTGCTCTCCCGAACTTCACGGGTTCTACTCCCTGGGGAAGATTTTATTCTGTATTTTTATTTTTGTTACACCAGGATTTCCCAGACGTTTTTACAGACTTTTCCGTTTAGAATTTTTGCTAGTTTTTTATATGTCTGGTCTAGTCGGACTTTTTACTATATTTTTATGATGCTGTACAGTTGTTCATGTGATTAATGTTGTTTTTTAATGAAAAATGCGCCAAAACTACTAATCCTTCCCCTGATGCTGACGTTTTTGACGTCATCACGGGTGGGAACTCCCATTAATCATCTGTTTGGGGTTTGCTATATATATGGGGTTTTTTTGGGGTGAGGTTATCCCTGAGGAAGGTGCCAGGAAGGCACCGAAACGCGTAGGATGTAATAAAGGTTTTTGGATATACTTCATCTACTCGTGTATTTTCCTTGGAACAAGTGGATTTGGCAGCGCGGACCATAGGACACCGTTTTTTCCCGTATTACTGTGTGATTCCACGTGCTAGTGGTCGGTGAGAGTCCAGCAGCAGCCAGCAGGATATAACACTATATGCCTTCATACCAGTTGTGGGTGTCACAACTGAAATAGGTGAGTGGTTCCCTTTATACCACCTACATTTGAAGTGTCTATGTGATAGGGCACTATTGCGCCTCTTGTGCCCCTTCCCTTTCTTTTATTTGATTAACCTAGTATTGGCCTTTCTACAAAAAAAAGGGGTGGAGATGGGACTCTCAGTGAGCACTTTTAAGGTCCAGGTGTCGTCCCTTGGAGCATTGTATCATTTCAACCTAGCAGCGGACCCTTGAGTTTCATGCTCCATCAAAGACTCCACTAAACACCCAGCGGCACAGCAGCATACCAGAGCCCGGAGCTGCCACCAAGGAGCGAAGCCTGCAATAGGCTCGAGCTGCCTGCCATATGGGTAGAGACTAACATGCAGGAAGAGGGCTGCAGCATAGCTATAGGCAGCGAGGTCCAAACAGTACAGCGCAGAAGGAAGGCCTCTAAAACCCAGGTGGTTCCTCGATTGCTTCCAGGCCATCCGGATCTCCATTATCACCTGTTACCAATGCTTCGGTCTACACCATCGACTACCAAGTAAAAAGGTAAAGGAAACTCCAATCCCTGTGTTGTCTGGTAATTACTCGCGCCCTGAGTCCTCCATCTCAATGATTACTATCAACTCAATAGATTACATAGGTTGCCTTGGGACCCCGCTCTACCTGTGGGGGTGATACCATCCAGGCTGCATCACCATCTGCCCCAGAGGTCCCACAGCAGCGCTGGTCACCCTGACCAGATTAACCACAGGTGGCATCACCAACTTATCCCTTGTACATATTCCTCTTTATTGCACATCCAGGGTCATGGAGCTGGGTTACTGCCACCATGAACAATCCACCAAACTGACCGACCCAGTTACCAAGTACCCCTGGCCCTGGTGGGTATCGCAACCTATCATCATGAACAGGATTTCGTAGCCCGGTATCACCGGGTTTTGTGTGCAATAGACGGTGTTGAACTGTGTAATTGCTACCATTACTACGTGGCGCGCAGGAAGCAAAAGGGGTGTGTTGTAATGGGTGGACCAATAGAAAGAGCGCAAAGGGAAGCCCTGCCCCGTGCTCTGATGTCAAGCAAGAGGCGGGAAGCAGGAGGCCCTGACCTGGAAGCCCAGCTCGCTCGATTCATCCTGCTTGCGGAGCAACCCACTGATAAGCAAACTGAAACACTGAACCTGGCTAAGGTTCATTAGGGAGGAGGACAGAGGCCAGCCTAGATGAGGATTCCATGGCAGGCGCCACTGCAGCCCCATAATGTTATTATCGATGCCGTATGTCCCGAGGGTGACCTGGCTGCCTCAGTACTCGAGGGAGTCACACACCTTGAGCAACTTCAAGGACAGACTGCATAGTTTATTTCAGGTGTACCACATGACAGACAATCAAAACGTCAGCATCCTTATTGGCCAGCTAACCGGTGCAGCCCAGAGGGAAGTAAAGTCCTGTCCGGACTCTGACAGAAGAACTGTGAGACAAATCCTGGCCAGGCTGAAGAACACCTTTGACACCCGTACTGCAGCAGAGATTAAAATGAGATTTTTCAGGTGTAAACAAAGGGTGCAGGACAGTGTACGGGACTATGCTTTATACCTTCAAAAGGCACTGTGGGCCATTAAGCAGGTAGACCCCGATAGTGTGCGAGACGAGTACAGACTGTTGACCGAGCAGTTTATTGAGGGGCTTCTGTCTGACGCTCACCGGACACAACTTCACATTATGGCCCTACAAAACCCAGACTTGGACTTTGCTCAATTTAAAGACAGGGCCATTCGGGTGCTGCGGGAATCAACCCCAAGCGCCACGGTACCCCTTCGTTGCCAAGCTATCACCTACCACCAAGAGGCAGAGCCCTTGCCACAAGTAATCATGGGGGCAGATGCACAGTCCCTAGAGAATGACCCTTCTGCAGATCTACGACTCCAGGTCCAGGAGTTGACTAAAAGTATGGCTGCACTGACATAAACCATGCATTCCATGCAAGTGTCCCCAAAGGAAAAGATTCAGCTGGCCTCCAGTCCAGATAATCCTGTGATGATGGCAAAGGAGAACCCCACCACTCAGGGGAAGAGAGCGCGACCGCTATGATGCAACTGGACAACCCATCTGCCGCCGCTGCAGTAAGGCGGGGCACTTTGCAAGAGGATGTCCTTTAAACGGGCAACCCCTGGGGCAGAGTGCCGACCCCCAGGAATAAGGCGACCAGGCCCACATAGTTGGCGAGATAAGTACATCTGAGGATGACCGATCCTCCCAGTAGTGATTGATGGAATCCCAATAAACCCACTACTGGACACTGGCTCCCAGGTGATGACGATGCATATATATCCTTTATAAACAGTACTGGGATGACTCTGACCTAACCCACAGGCCAGATGATGACTTGACAATAATCACCAGCAATGATCAACCTCTACCACAAGTGGAGTACAAAGAGATGACCATAAAGGTTGTCCGAGTAGACTTAAAATCTCAAGGTTTAATTGTTGTAGACATTTATAGTCGAGAATGCAATCCAATGATGACCTTAGATACCAATGTGATGGAAAATTGTCTTGCAGACATTATTGTTCTATTGCAACAGGCAACAGGTAGCCAAAACTGCCAGTTCCAGTGAGCAGTGAGTCCGGCAGGAGATCAAAGCCCTAATGCAGAGGGAAGTCGGCAGTGCAAAGGTGAGTGATCCATTCCCCACTGCAATAACCCCAAGGAGTGAAATGTTAATCTGGTGTCAGGCAGCAATAGGCCACAGGGGTCAAGATTACCAGGCCTTGGTAGAATCCATGTACTCTGATAGTAGGCTGACCATCCCGGCAGCCAGGGTAGTAATTGATGTCTGCAAGGGGAGGGTCCATGTATGCATCTTGAACTGTGGAGACAAAGAGGTCAAACTACCCCGGTATGCTACCATTGCTAAGCTGTACACTGTCAATAACAATGCTATAAAGGCCGTGGAACCCTTGATTCCATCCAACCAGGCGGAACACAATGGTTCTGAGGGCAGCTGGAGGACTGGTGTCAGAAGCTACACGTAGGCACTGACTCCACCCCTTTGCACTAAAAGCATGGAGTTTAACGGGTAGTCAAAGAGTATGATCGGGTCTTTAGCAAACACCCTCTAGATTTTGGGCAGGTAAAAGGGGTCCCGCACCAGATTCCCACTGGAGACATCCGACCATTACAGAGAGGTACCAGCCTGTACCCTCAGCTCACTATCAATGTGCTAAGGGTATGTTACGGGACATGAAGGTGGCTGGGGCGATGCAAGATAGTTGTAGCCCCTGGGCAGCTCCGTTAGTCCTCGTCAAGAAATGAGACGGTACAATGAGGATGTGTGTTGACTACAGGTAGATTAAACGCATTACACATAAGGACACATACCTGTTACCCAGAATTGAGGAATCATTAGCCGCCCTAAGATCCGCTAACTATTTCTCCACTTTAGATCTCACCAGTGGTTATTGGCAGGTCCCCATGGCAAAGGCGGACAAGGAAAAGACCGCATTTACGATACCAATGGGCCTCTGCGAGTTCAACTGTATACCATTCGGGTTCTGCAATGCACCGGGAACAGTCCTGTGGTTAATGGAATGCTGCCTAGGGCATAAAAAACTTTGAAACCATCCTTTTGTATCTGGATGATGTCATTGTCTACTCAAAGACTTTTGAGGATCTCCTGAAGCACCTGGTCGAGGTGTTCAAGGCTTTATTCAGCTTTGGTCTGAAAGTAAAGCCGCCCAAATGCCACCTGTTAAAGTCAAAAGTGCAGTACCTAGGTCACGTGGTAAGCACCTAAGGTGTAGCACCAGACCCTGAAAAAATAACCATCATCAAGGATTGGCCAATACCCACCACCATCAAAGAAGTACGACAATTCCTCAGGCTGGTGGGCTACTATCGGAGGTTCATTAAGGGCTTCACCAAAATGGCGGCACCCATGCAGGACCTCTTAGTGACCAATCCAAGTAAGCCAAGAACTCGAGTCCATCATTTGAATGGAATAAAAGAGAAGAGAAATCCTTAATCCGGTTGAAGATGGCCCTTACAGGAGATGAGGTCCTGGCCCACCCTGACTATGGCCAACGTTTCATACTTTACACAGACGCCAGCAAGTTGGGATTGGGAGCCGTGTTATCCCAGGTGCAAAAAGGCAGGGAAAGAGTGATTGCCTACACAAGCAGGAAGCTTTGTCCCACAGAAAGGAATCCCGAAAACTACAGTTCCTTTAAGCTGGAGTTTCTCGCCATAGTCTGGGCTGTCACAGAAACATTCAAGCATTACCTGACTTTGGCGAGGTTTTCCATCTTTACGGATAATAATCCACTGACTCATCTAGAAACTACGAAGTTAGGCACACTGGAACAGTGATGGATGGCCCGGCTGTCCAACTAAAGTTTACTATCAAGTACCAAGCGGGGCATAAGAACTATAATGCCGATGCACTGTCTAGGATGCCCAATTTACCAGATGGGGGAGAAGACAAAGAAGAGTTAGAAGAAATAGAGCTACCAGCCTTCCACTGCCACAGGGTGGCCCAGTACTCCCAATGCATGAGGGTCAAGTGGTCAGCCATCCAAGAGGTTTCTTTCAATCTGTTGCCCCACCATGGATGGGCAGAGACGCAGGATAGTGACCCAGCAGTCCGCCTGGTAAAGGAGCTGCTGACGCAACCTGATTTACACCTGGTCCGGATGCTCCACAGGAAACCCAACAGTTGTGAAAGAAGAAGGGCAGGCTGTTTATCTATGAGGGGAAGCTGTGTTGGAGTAGTGTCAATTCCCGAACCCATGCACTTTTTTGGCAAATAGTGGTCCTGAGAAGTGATTCCTCGATGGTCTTAGAAGCGTACCACGATGGAGCAGGGCACTTCGGGTGGCATGAGGAAAGAGATTGAGTGGTGGTGTCGCAAGTGTGGTCCATGCAACCTAAGGCGGAAAGAGTGTGAAAGCCAGTGGGCTCCCCTACAGTCCATAGTAACCAAACAACCACTTGAATTGGTAGCCTTGGACCACATGAATCTAGCCCGAAGCCGGTCAGGCTATGTCTACCATTGTTGATCATTACTCAAGGTTTCTGGTAGTAGTGCCAGTTAAAGACCAAATGGCAAAGACAGCAGCCAAGGCATTTCAAGAACACTTTTGTCGACCGCATGGTTACCCTGAGCAGGTGCTCACCGACCAAGGCCCAGCCTTTGAAGCAGAAGTGTTTCAGGAGTTCTGTAACCTGTAAGGCTGCAAGAAAATCAGGATGACACCATATCATCCTCAGAACAATGGGTTATGTGAGAAGAGAAACCAGGTGGTAATAGACCTGTTGAAGACTCTTGAAGAGTGTAGCCTATTGCCAGAGAAGTTACCAGATCTAGTAGACTTATGGGATGTCACACGCGTCAATATCACGTGCAATATCGCTGCTGCACATGACGTTGCAGTGATATTGAAGCGTGTGACAGGGCACATCAACCAGTGATAAGTCGCTGGTTGATGGTCGTCAGATTTTAGAACCTGTTCTAAAACCTGATTATGGTCGCCCGGTGGACATACAGCAGCATCGCTGCATGTACACCGGGAGATGAGCGATAAGCCAGCTCCCAGCGCCTCTCAGCAAGCGCTGGGAGCTGGTAACCAAGGTATACATCGGGTATCTAGGCAGAGCGCGCTGCCTAGATACCCGCTGTTTACCTTGGAGACCAGCCTGCTTCCGCTTACCGCAGCCTGGCAGCGGGAGCAAGATATCGTGGAAACGATATTTAAATCATTTTCACGATGTCGCTGGTCCACTGATCACTGGTGAGTCTGCCTGTGTGACAGCTCACCAGCGATCAGCCTTCAATGTCGCCAGCGAAGAGATCGCTGATGACATTGACGCATGTGACGGCCCCATTACACAACCACATTCCGGTGAACTCCACCAATTGTACACCATTCATCAAAAGGAGAATACATGTGGAGTCAAAAATTGCTTTAACAATCATATAAATCATTTTATTAGAGACACATATAAACATAAGTATGCAGGAAATACAGGTGCAATATAAAATCACATCTTATATATAAAACCCGAAGGCCACTTCCGGTCAATCTGGCCAACTTCCGTGATGGCCTCCGACCTGTGGAAAAGACCGGAACCAGAAGTTCCAGACCCACGAGCGGTGAGCGCATAGCGCTCACCGCGAGCCACTGTCAAAACTGCATAGCGGCTCGCAGTGGGCGCTAAAGCGCCACCACTCGCCGCTATCCCGCCACCGGCCCCGCAAAGAGCCCTGTGTGCTCCCACCCACATCCGGGAACTGGCCCGCCCCGGCCCGGCCCACACTCCGGTGTGCGGCCTCCGCCGGCACCGCCCACAGCCCTGCCGCTCACCGCCCACTCTCCTCCTCCATCAGGGACCACCATTAAGCCACCGGCCCCGCACACAGCCCGCCGTGTGCGCCCACCCACATCCGGGAACTGGCCCGGCCCACCCTCCGATGTGCGGCCTTCGCCGGCACCGCTCCCAGTCCTGCCGCTCACCGCACACACCCGGTGACACTCCTCCTCCAACCGGGAGCTAGCCCCGCCCACACTCCGGTAGGCGGCCTCCGGTACCGTTGTCAGCACTGCCGCTGACCGCCGACAGCCCAGTGAGTGTTCTGCCCCCCAGCCTCCCCTCTCCTGTGCCTCCCAGCCTCCCCTCTCCTGTGCCCCCCAGCCTCCCCTTTCCGGTGCCCCAGCCTCCCCTTTCCTGTGCCCCCCAGCCTCCCCTCTCCTGTGCCCCCCCAGCCTCCCCTCTCCTGTGCCCCCCCCAGCCTCCCCTCTCCTGTGCCCCCCAGCCTCCCCTCTCCTGTGCCCCCCCAGCCTCCCCTCTCCTGTGCCCCCCAACCTCCCCTCTCCTGTGCCCCGCCAGCCTCCCCTCTCCTGTGCCTCCGCTCTCCCCTAGCCTCCTCTCTCCCCTGCCTCCGCTCTCCCCTGCCTCCGCTCTCCCCTGTCTCCGCTCTGCTCTGCCCTCCAGCCTCCGCTCTCCTCTGCCCTCCAGCCTCCGCTCTCCTCTGCCCTCCAGCCTCCACTCTCCTCTGCCTCCGCTCTTCTCCAGCCTCCGCTCTCCTCTGCCTCCGCTCTTCTCCAGCCTCCGCTCTCCTCTGCCCTCCAGCCTCCGCTCTCCTCTGCCTCTGCTCTCCCCTGCCTCCGCTCTCCCTGCCTCCGCTCTCCCCTGCCTCCGCTCTCCCCTGCCCCCCAGCCTCCCTTCTCTTGTGCCCCCCCAGCCTCCCCTCTCCTGTGCCCCCCAGCCTCCCCTCTCCTGTGCCCCCCAGCCTCCCCTCTCCTGTGCCCCCCCAGCCTCCCCTCTCCTGTGCCCCCCAGCCTCCGCTCTCCTGTGCCCCCCAGCCTCCGCTCTCCTCTGGCCTCCAGCCTCCGCTCTCCTCTGCCTCCGCTCTTCTCCAGCCTCCGCTCTCCTCTGCCTTCGCTCTCTCCTGCCTCCGCTCTCCCCTGCCTCCGCTCTTCCCTGCCCTCCAGCCTCCGCTCTCCACTGCCCTCCAGCCTTCGCTCTCCTCTGCCCTCCAGCCTCCGCTCTCCTCTGCCCTCCAGCCTCCGCTCTCCTCTGCCCTCCAGCCTCCGCTCTCCTCTGCCTCCGCTCTCCTCTGCCTCCGCTCTTCTCCAGCCTCCGCTCTCCTCTGCTCTCCCCTGCCTCTGCTCTCCCCTGCCTCCGCTCTCCCCTGCCTCCGCTCTTTCCTGCCTCTGCTCTCCCCTGCCTCTGCTCTCCCCTGCCTCCCCTCTCCTGTGCACCCCAGCCTCCCCTCTCCTGTGCCCCCCCAGCCTCCCCTCTCCTATGCCCTCCAGCCTCCCCTCTCCTGTGCCCCCCAGCCTCCCCTCTCCTCTGCCCCCCAGCCTCCCCTCTCCTGTGCCCCCCCAGCCTCCCCTCTCCTGTGCCCCCCAGCCTCCGCTCTCCTCTGCCCCCCAGCCTCCGCTCTCCTCTGCCTCTGCTCTCCCCTGCCTTCGCTCTCCCCTGCCTCCGCTCTCCCCTGCCTCCACTCTCCTCTGCCTCCGCTCTCCTCTGCCCTCCAGCCTCCGCTCTCCTCTGCCCTCCAGCCTCCGCTCTCCTCTGCCCTCCAGCCTCCGCTCTCCTCTGCCCTCCAGCCTCCGCTCTCCTCTGCCCTCCAGCCTCCACTCTCCTCTGCCTCCGCTCTCCTCTGCCTCCGCTCTTCTCCAGCCTCCGCGCTCCTCTGCCTCCGCTCTTCTCCAGCCTCCACTCTCTTCTGCCCTCCAGCCTCCGCTCTCCTCTGCCTCTGCTCTCTCCTGCCTCCGCTCTCCCCTGCCTCCGCTCTCCCCTGCCTCCGCTGTCCCCTGCCTCCGCTCTCCCCTGCCTCCGCTCTCCTCTGCCCTCCAGCCTCCACTCTCCTCTGCCTCCACTCTCCTCTGCCTCCGCTCTTCTCCAGCCTCCGCTCTCCTCTGCCTCCGCTCTTCTCCAGCCTCCGCTCTCCTCTGCCCTCCAGCCTCCGCTCTCCTCTGCCTCTGCTCTCCACTGCCTCCGCTCTCCCCTGCCTCCCGCTCTCCCCTGCCTCCGCTCTCCTCTGCCTCCGCTCTCCTCTGCCCTCCAGCCTCCGCTCTCCTCTGCCCTCCAGCCTCCGCTCTCCTCTGCCTCTGCTCTCCCCAGCCTCCGCTCTCCCCTGCCTCCGCTCTCCCCTGCCTCCGCTCTCCCCTGCCTCCGCTCTCCCCTGCCTCTGCTCTCCCCTGCCTCCGCTCTCCCCTGCCTCTGCTCTCCCCTGCCTCCGCTCTCCCCTGCCTCTGCTCTCCCCTGCCTCCGCTCTCCCCTGCCTCCGCTCTCCTCTTCCTCCGCTCTCCTCTGCCTCCGCTCTCCTCTGCCCTCCAGCCTCCGCTCTCCTCTGCCCTCCAGCCTCCGCTCTCCTCTGCCTCTGCTCTCCCCAGCCTCCGCTCTCCTCTGCCTCTGCTCTCCCCTGCCTCTGCTCTCCCCTGCCTCCGCTCTCCCCTGGATCCGCTCTCCCCTGCCTCCGCTCTCCTCTGCCCTCCAGCCTCCACTCTCCTCTGCCCTCCAGCCTCCACTCTCCTCTGCCTCTGCTCTCCCCTGCCTCCGCTCTTCCCTGCCTCCGCTCTCCCCTGCCTCCGCTCTCCTCTGCCTCCGCTCTCCTCTGCCTCCGCTCTCCTCTGCCCTCCAGCCTCCGCTCTCCTCTGCCCTCCAGCCTCCGCTCTCCTCTGCCTCTGCTCTCCCCTGCCTCTGCTCTCCTCTGCCTCTGCTCTCCCCTGCCTCCGCTCTCCCCTGCCTCCGCTCTCCCCTGCCTCCGCTCTCCTCTGCCCTCCAGACTCCACTCTCCCCTGCCTCCGCTCTCCCCTGCCTCCGCTCTCCCCTGCCTCCGCTCTCCTCTGCCCTCCAGCCTCTGCTCTCCTCTGCCCTCCAGCCTCCGCTCTCCTCTGCCCTCCAGCCTCCGCTCTCCTCTGCCTCTGCTCTCACCTGCCTCCCCTGCCTCCGCTCTCCCCTGCCTCCGCTCTCCCCTGCCTCCGCTCTCCCCTGCCTCCGCTCTTCACTGCCTCCGCTCTCCTCTGCCTCCGCTCTCCTCTTCCTCCGCTCTCCTCTGCCTCCGCTCTCCCCTGCCTCCGCTCTCCTCTACCCTCCAGCCTCCGCTCTCCTCTGCCCTCCAGCCTCCGCTCTCCTCTGCCTCCAGCCTCCTCTCTCCTCTGCCCTCCAGCCTCCACTCTCCTCATATATATATGTTTGTATATAATATACATGTGTGTATATGCAACTAATGTGTGTATATACCTCTACATCTATATAGATTTGTGTGTGTATGTGCCTTTGTCTATATGCAATGTACAGTATGTGTATATACCTCTACATCTATATAGATTTGTGTGTGTATGTGTATAGCGGAGTGTGTGTATGTGTGTGCTGACCACTCTGTCCACGCCGCTGCGCTGACCACTTTTACCGCACTCACTGCTAACCACTGAGCTACCGCGCAGTGCTAACCACTGAGCCACCGCGCAGTGCTAACCACTGAGCCACCGCGCAGTGCTAACCACCGAGCCACCGCATACTGTGCTAACCACTGAGCCACCGCATACTGCGCTACCCACAGAGCCGCCTGTATACACACAATTCATTTCACCGCACTCCCGTAACTATTAGTAAATAAACTATATATGGATTCTAGACTACCCGATTCTTTAGAATCGGGCCGCCATCTAGTAGTACATAATCCATAAACAAAAGACAAGAGCGCACTATATGTTACACAATTGCACATTCATAGAACAAATCAGCATTGGTTCACTAATAATCAATTTTATAGATCTCTGGTGAGACAGCCAAAGTAATCAAAGTATAGACTGGCAGCTCACAGATAGCCTATTACAACGTCTCATAAAGTGCATGCAGTAAAATTATCTCATACAAAAGTGCACAACAAGTCCAATGAATAAGGTGCTAGTGCAGGATAAAAGGTAGAAACCTCCATATCAGACTCCAGAAGCTCCTGATTTGTCCTATGAATGTGCAATTGTGTAACATATAGTGCGCTCTTGTCTTTTGTTTATCAAAGAAATGATGGGAGTGCTGGTGTCTCACGGTCCGCGCTGCTTCAGGGTTAAATAAACTCACCAAAGAGTCAAATCGATTTCCATCCTTTTATTCCTCCTCTCTCCTACGCGTTTCGGCGCCTATCCTGGCACCTTCATCAGGGATATCACCTGGTAGCTGTATATTAAATAAAACCATATGGAATATGGATGTTTTACCAATTGTACACCAGCCTATCTAATGAGGGCGAGACCTGGCAAGCTTCCTATTCACCTGGATATGGGAGTTGAAAAGCTGGAGGCTGTCTCACCAGATGTAGACTGGGATACAGAGCAGCAGCAAAAATACCACAAAGTGCAAGAGTGCGTGGAAAGAAGTCTATCCCAGGCCAGAAAAGAGGAACAACCAACAAGCGCCAGCTACTCCTTTAGTGCCTGGAGAGCAGGTTCTCAAGAGTAACAGGAGAGTGCACAAACTGGACAACCAGTGGGAGGCAGAGCCATACACCGTCTTGACTTCGAACTTTGACAACCACAAGGTCTGTCTCATCAGCAAAGATGAAGAGGAGACCTCAGTGGCCATCTCAAGAGACCATTTAAAGTTGTGCCCCGAACAATTGAGAAACAAAGGAGAAAACCAAGATATCTCGCAACAAGAAGAAGATAGAAGGAAAGATCCGTACTGTCCTTGGAGAATTTGCCCAATCATTGACGCAGGTGAATGGCGCAATAGTTGTACCTGTACTTACCTTTCCCCAAATGGTAGCACCTGAAGCAGCAGAGACTCAAGAACAACCTTAAGACCTATTGGCTCAGGAAACAGATGCCACACCTGCAGTGGATGATGAGAATCTACCCCCTGCTAGCGGAAAACCTGTCGTGCCCATGTGAGTCTAAGGAGTCACAGAAAGCTGCCCAGCTTACTCATGAGACATAGGTCTACTTGTAGCACAAACACGAATGGGTCCACAATGTTAACAGCAGACACATTAGATAGGTCAATTAAAAGACCCGTGCTGCGAAGATCTCAGTGTAGTACACAAGGTCAGATCCCAGTGAGGTATCAAGACTAGAAGTAAATAAGTTAAAAATGTAAAAATGTTTGTTTCATGCAACCGCTAAGCATAAGTGCTTACAGAGACTTGCTGTAAGAACTTTTTAAATATTCATATATTTAAACATGGAAAAATGGACCACAGGACTAGGTGTGGTCAGGACAATATTGTACATAAGTTAATTGTTGGCCTAGAAAATAAGCCACCGGCGTGGCCAAAAACCAGAGCGCCCTGTAGCCACCCCCAGGGACGAACTACACGAAGTGGGTTTGGGAGGTTTCCACCAACTAAACTCTTGGTACCCAGAAAAAGACAATTCCTCTATTGCGGCGTAAGGACTAAGCACCACAGACACTACTTTCCTATTTTGTTGGTTTTTGTAATTTTTAACATTTTTTTCAGACTTTACAAAATTTTAGTTGTTGTTGTTGATGTTATAACCTTGCTGTTGTTCTTTAAAATGTTTCCTCAGTCTTGGAGTACTGAATTTAACTAGGGGGGAATGTGGCACCCCAGGAGTCCGGTTGCCACAGTGGCATTGCCTCCCTCACAGGGGATGATGTCATGACTGAAAGCAAGAAGGGGTCAGGTAGCACCAGTATCCAACACTTTTCCTGACTCCAGACCAGAAGGGGAGCTCCGAACCTGGTTTAGGAGAGCTTCCCTATAAATTCTGGCCTGGGGGAGCGGTTGGTCAGTTCAGTGCGGAGCAGTACTGAAGAAGACCAGTCTGACGTCCTGGGGACTGGAGCCGGAGGAGCTCATCCCAGGACAGTGGAAAACTAGTGAGACAGAGGAATCAAGAAGAACCTGGGGAGTGGAGCTGTGACCAAGCTCACCTCAGAGGAAAGCACTAGAAACCGGACGCTGGAGTCCGTGGTTGTTCAGGTACTAAAGTCCCGGCAACTAAATCCAGAGGGGAGGGGATTGCAAGTCCCCTGGCCCCACTAAAAACCGGGCAGCACAGAAGCATACCAGAGCCCGGAGTCGCTATTGAGGACCCATGCCTGCAATAGGTTCGGGCTGCCTGCCATACGGGTAGAGACTAACATGCAGGAAGAGGGCCGCAGCATAGCTATAGGCAGTGAGGTCCAAACAGCACAGAAGGAAGGCCTCTAAAACCCATCTGACTAGGTTGCTTCCCGGCTGTCCGGATCTCCATTACCAGTGCTTCCGTCTATACTCACTACCAAGTAAAAAGGTAAAGTAAATGACTCGCCCAGGGTATGGGGACTCGGTATCTGGGTCCTCTGCTTCGGTAGGGATGTCACTGGTGGTCTGCCCAGACCCGTGGTCCTGGGGTCTTACTTAAAAAAGGGGTAAAATGTGTTGGAATGGAGATAAAAGTTTATAAAGTTTGTCGTGACGCCACCCGCAGATTCTGGTGATTGAGCACCAGCGCCGCCTCAGACCTCCGGAGGGCGGTGGAATGGCGGCCAAGGTGGTACAGCTCCCTGCAGGTGGAGCTGACCCTCCGAGGCACTGATGCACCGTTGGTGATGGAGGTGCTGGCGAGGGATGGAGCAGGGATTCGACCAGGGTATTGGACAACGGGACAGTCTCTGAGGATGGCAGGGGGTGCGGGGAAGGAACTGACGCTCACACCGCTGGTCGTTCTTTTACCTTTTACTGAAGTTGTTGCAGGTAAACTGTCCAGGGCACTGCCAAGTGTTCGGGTGCACTTCTGGGTCTCTACAGCGAGTGGTTATAAGGCCTCCTTATTATTTTCCCCTTTGTATATGAAGCCCCCACCTGTGTAGAACTTGGCTGGCCTCCTCTGCTCTCTTTCTCCACCTGTGCTGTCGTCGGGATACCCTCTCTTGACTACTGCTGTATCTCTCCCTGCGGCACCTGGCTCCCTGGTGTGTGACTGCGCAGATGCCCGGGGAGACTAGAGTAGACGCGGACTCCGGTGTCCGGTGTGTTGCGCAGGGGCGAACCTATCGCTGGCTCCTTGGTCCCCTCTGTCCTTTCTATTCTCCTTGCCTTCCGCACCCACTCTTGGGCCTTGCAGGACTACTCGAAGGCTGTTCAGGGTAACTGGCTCGGGCCTAACGCAGCACCGAACACCAGTACGTCTTCGCAGCTCTTGTAGCGTCTGCACACCCGAACTATCTCCGCCCCCAGCACCAGTATTTATAGGAGATCTTGCCTAAAGTCAGCAAGTGAAGCTCGCCCTACTGTGCCAGGGTGAAAGGTGTTGTCTGTGTTTGTGTACCCGCTGTGGAAACCCATCCATGCTGTAGGTGAGTCTGTGGTTACCTGTGTTAGCAAGGCGCCACATTCCCCCCTAGGTAAGGTCAGTACTCCTGGACTGAAACATTTTAAATTAACATTCATATAACAATAACAGGTAAGATATTTACAATGTCTCAAAATTAAAAATTTACAAAAACCACTGAAAAATGGCAAAACAGGTACAGTCCATACGGTGCTAGTCCATCCACTGCAGGCTATAAAAAAAATTTATTTGTCAAAACCAGTCCTGTGACTATGGTCCTTTTAATTGTAGAATAAGGGAAAAGTTAAGGGTGGTTGGCCACGTGTGCTACGACTGGATCTACGCACTACAGGTGTGGCTACCTCAGGTGATGTGTCTGGAGAATGTAACTGGGGTAAATCAGGTAAATGTCTGCGTAGCCTTAGTGTCACTACAGGATTAGCAGGTGTACCGATTGCAGGATCCTCTGATTCTCTGGCAACGAGTGTTTCTTCCTGATTCCTTTGAATTTCTTGTAGTTGATAGAAATTGATGACTGGTTCGATGATTGCTCCTTCATGTTGGGGCCAATCTTCTGGAAAGTCTCCAAGTATAGTGGATATGACTTTTTCTATTGTTTTTTTTTTTTACATGGATTTGGGGGTTCAAGTAACTCTGTTTCTTCCTTTGGAGAAACTTGGGTTTTCCATTCTTCTGTGCATTTCTTTAAATGATGCCGGGTCATTTTTCCTCTGTTTTTGCTCATGAGGCAAACCTTGGTGTTGTCAAAGTTAGACTTCAAAACGGTGTAGGGTTCTCTTTCCCATTGGTCATCAAGTTTGTGTCTTCTTCTTTTCCTTTTTAACACTATACTTCCAGGTAGTATTAGTTCTGCTGGTGCACTCTTGTTGAAGTTTCTATCTTGTCTTTCCTGGACTTTTTCAAATTTTCTTCAACACAAGCTTGGACTTGTCTATACTGGTCTAGACTGTTGGTGTTCCAGTCAGAATTGGAAGTATCTGCTTTGGGCTCGAGAATTCCGAGTTCCAGATCTACAGGTAGTCTTCCTGTACGGGTCCTCATAAGATAGGCAGGTGTACAGTTTGTAGAGTTCACCAGACTGTGATTATACATATCTACCAGATCAGGCAGTTTTTCTGGCCATTGATTTCTCTCTTCAAGAGGCAGTATCTTGAGCATGTCTATCACGATGTTATTCATCTTTCCACATAACCCATTGGATTGGGGATAATATGGCGTTGTTATGATTTTCTTACAACCATAAAGATGACAAAACTCTTGAAAGATCTTGTCTTCGAACGCTGAACCTCTATCAGTTAGAACTTGTTCTGGATAGCCTAGTGGTCTACAGAAGACATTCTGGAAAGTTCTGGTGGCTGTTGCAGCTTTAAGGTCTTTCACGGGTGCAACCATCAGGAACCTCGAGTAGTGATCCACCATTGTCAAGGCATAAGTGTAGCCTGTCCTGCTTGGAGTCAGTGTGGTTACGATAGGCTGGAGTGGGGCTCGTTGACTCTGCTGGTCCATTTCTGCGTAGGTTATAAGGTCCACAGTCTTTACACCACCTTTCTATGGATCCTCGCATGCCAACCCAGTAGAATCTGTCTTTGAACAGCATTTCCAACTTCTTCCACACAAAGTGTCTAGTTTGGTTGTGGTAGGCATTCAGTACCATTTGGTACCATGTGCGGGGTACTATGATCTGCCAGACCATCTCATGAGTTCTGGGGTTGATGTACCTTCTGCAGAGCTTTTTCTGGTAAATGAACAGTTTGCTTCTTTCGTTCCACAGGTATTTAGCTTCTGGTGGAGGATTTGAAGGTAGTTTTGCGGACTCCTGAGTTATCAGTCCTTTTACTAAACTGATAGCCGGGTCACTGTCTTGAGAGTCCTTCCAACCAAAGTGTGGTAACGGGTTCGCTATTTTCTCAGGAAGTTCTGTATAGGCTTGTTGACACTGGGATATCCTTAACTGATGGAAGGCAGGTAGCTCTATCTCTTCAAGCTCATCCTCATCTACTCCCATATCTGCTAAGTGAGGCATCCTGAATAAGGCATCTGCATTGCCGTTGTTATTCCCAGCCCGGTACTTGATGGTGAACTGGTAATTGGATTATCTCGCCATCCATGGCTCCGAATTTTGCAGTTTCCAGATGGGTCAAGGGATTATTATCCCTAAAGGCAGTAAACTTGATCGATGCCAAGTAATGCTTAAATCTTTCTGTGATGGCCCAGACCAAGGCCAGGAACTCCAACTTAAACAAGCTGTAGTTTTCAGGGTTCCTTTCCGTAGGGCGAAGCTTCCTGCTAGCATAGGCAATCACTCTTTCCTTGCCTTCTTGCTTCTGGGAGAGTACAGCTCCTAACCCCACGTTACTGGCATCGGTGTATAACAGGAATGGTACGTTGTAGTCGGGGTAAGCCAGGATCTCTTCACCTGTTAGGGCCTCTTTCATCTGTTGGAACGACTCTTCTTGTTCCTTGCCCCACTCCAACGGAGGATCTCCGGACTTGCCTTTCTGAGGTTGGCCTACTAAGAGGTTTTGCAGGGGAGCAGCCTTCTTCGTCTACTCCTTGATGAATCTCCTGTAGTATCCCACCAATCCCAGGAACTGACGTACTTCCATGAGGGTTTTAGATTTTGGCCATTCCTTGATGACAGTGACCTTGTCTGGATCTGGGGCCACTCCTTCGGAACTGATGATGTGTCCCAGGTACTGGACTTTCGGCTTTAACAGGTGGCATTTGGATGGTTTTAACTTCATCCCGTATTTGGACAAGGCTTCAAATACCTCTGCTAGATGGGTTAGGTGGTGTTCATAGGATTTTGAATACATGATAACATCATCCACGTAAAGCAGTACCGTTTCAAAGTTCTTATGCCCCAGACAACACTCCATCAGCCTCTGGAACGTTCTGCGTGTGTTACATAGTCCGAAGGGCATGCTGTTGAATTCACATAGGCCCATGGGTGTGGTGAATGCCGTCTTCTCACCATCTTTTTCTGCAATGGAGACCTGACTATACCCACTAGTGAGATCTAGGGTTGAAAAGTAATTGTCAGACTTCAATGCAACTAGTGATTCTTCAATGCGAGGTAACGGGTAAGCATTTTTGTGTGATATGCGATTTATTTGCCTGTAATCTACACACATTCTCATGCTGCCATCTTTCTTTCTGACTAGGACTAGTGGAGCTTCCCAGGGACTACAACTATCTCTTATGACCCCTGCGTCCTTCATGTCCTGTAACATCTCTTTGGCTTTCTGATAGTGTGCAGGTGGAATAGGCCTGTATCGCTCTTTGAATGGTGGATGTGTACCTGTGGGAATATGATGGTGTACCCCTTTAATCCTACCAAAATCAAGTGGATGCTTACTAAATATCTGCTCAAATTCTTGGACTATCCGGTAGACACCTTGCTTTTTATACATGGGAGTGGAATCAGTTCCTACATGGAGCTGTTGACACCAGTCCTCTAGCTGCCCCTTATCGTTGTTATCCTCTGCCTCTTTGGGTAGAGGTAATGGTCCCACTGCTTGTATCTCATTGTTATTTACAGTGTACAGCTTAGCAACGGTGGAATACCTGGGTAGTTTGACCTCTTCACTGCCACAATTTAAGATGCAAACTGGTACTCTTCCCTTGTGTAGATCCACTATCCCTCTGGCTGTCAAGAGTGTAGGCCTGTGTTCTGAGCTGATGGACTCCACTACCGCCTGATAGTCCTGCCCTCTCAGACCTATGGCTGCTCGACACTAAATCATCATTTCACTCATTGGAGGTATTACAATGAGAAGCGGGTCTGTTACTCGTACGGTACCAATTTCACCACCTTTAAGTTTTACCTGTTGCTGATGCAGGAGTGCTCTTATCTCTCTCTGAAGAACCTTGTTCTCCCCAGGTTTGGCAGCGTCTGCAATCTGTTGAAGCAAAAACAACAGTTCCTCGATGCAATTGCTAGCAACATTTGTACTGAGAATAATGTAAGGGTCATGGTTATTGGGATTTTTTCCTACCACAATAACCCCTTGGTCTTGTAACTCCATTATCCCCACTTTTATGGGTACTTCTCTAACCCCCACTATAGTAAGTGATTCACCATTAGAAGCATAAATATTAAGGTTCATATTGGGTGATTTAAGTTCATTACATGACTAAAATTGTTTGTAAAGGATATCACGGATCGTGGTCACTTGTGACCCGGTGTCCAATAAAACAGGTTGTCGAGATGCCATCTAGTATGATAGACAGGAAAGGTTGCTGTCCGATGTAGGTATCATACCAGTTGGCTGGGCCCTGTTGAGTTATTCTTGGGGTTTGGCCCCAGCCCCCAGGGTCTGCTCATTTAAAGGACAGTATCTTGCGATGTGGCCGGTCTTGCTGCAGCATCGGCAGATGCGTTCTCCTGTGGAGCTGTAGCGGTCAGTGGTCTTCTCTCTGGGCGACGGGGTCTTCCTCCCTCTCATCCACGGGACGTCCTCAGGCCTGTCAGAAAGTTGGATTAGAGGCTGGGGTTTAAGCAATGGCTTTGGCTTTGGCCCCTGCTGCAGCTGTAGGGCTTCCATGACAGCGGCTAGGTTTGTACCCAGCTGGCGCACTACGGAATACAAAGAGTCAATTTTATCCGAGTTAGTGGACTGAACACGACTTTCAGCTGCAGGCACGGGTACTGGTGTTGTTGTAGCCGGAGCCTTGCCACTGCACCACCGCTGGATGGCAGCTTCAGGAGTCTCCACCGGCTGTAACCCTTTGATGGCCATGTCTTTTAAAGTGTTATAGTTGGCATCCGGGTGATTTAGGGACCACCAGCACAGGGTTTTGTTGTCCTCTGGTGATCGGAGCCCCCGGGTAAACTGCTGCTCAATGAATATTAAACATAATAATTCCATACGATCTGTAAATGGATAAAAGTGATGTAAAATCACCTAATCCGACAGTCTCCAATTACATATATCAAATAGAAGAACAGCAGAGAGAAAGAGTGCGTTTTAAACAAGATTGTATTTTTACTCGCAGTGCCAATCAAACTTGGAGTGCAACCTGCTCAATCAATAGTTTATTCTCATCATGGATACTAGCAGGGTTAACTTGCTTTAAGGCTCACAGCGCCTCCTGTAAGCGCCATGCATAGGTCCGGATGTCATCCTCCGGCTTCTGAGAACAGTGGTAGAACCGCATTCTTATGTCAGCCTCATTACAGTCCTCAAAAGCAACTTTTAATTTTTCAAAGATTACAGCTACTGATCCCTGTTCAGCAGTGGACCAGGATTTAGCCTCTCTTTCTGCTGCACCAGTTAACTGTCCCAGCACAACAGCTGCATGCTGCTGACCGGTTATGGCGTACATGTCCAGCACGCTGCAGATTTTTCTTTTGAAAGAGGGCAAAGTATCAGGGCGGCCATCATACTGGGGCAACCACTTAGCACCGGGGACATACGGTAGCTAGATCGGCATGATTGGGGCTACTGCGCCCATTGGGTCGGCGGTTCTACTAGATGCAGCCATGGTCTCTTGGGGGTGATTCACGGGGTCTGCGAAGGTATTTTCATTGTCGCTGGATTTAACAGACATTTTTGGGGCCCCCCCTAGTGAATCACGGCCTGTTTTTAAACAGTTAAACAGTGTCACGCCCTACGGACGGCACCCACTGGACTGCAAATATGGCGGCTGCTGATACCAGATAGGGAGAGCAAGACCAGGAAATCAGATTCAAAAAGCTTTATTGCAAGGTACAGCAATATATATGAAAGGCGCCCCTATGGAAGGCCATGGAACCACAACACCAGGGTACCTCCCAGGAGCCCAAGGATGGATTGACCCCCTAACTAGGATTTCCCCTTGAACAGCTGTGAAGGGGCCGATGAGGCGGACACCCGTGTTGAACCGACCCTAGGGGTACGACAGGGAACAGGCTTAATCGGGGAGAACTCAGTGGGTAGAAGCTGACCGGTGACAGCAGGAAACAGCACAGGAGCCAGGGCACGAAGTACAGAAAAACTGCCAGACCTGACCTAGGACAAAAGGAACACAGGTTAAGTACAGCGAACCAGACTGCAGAGCCCTAACTGAGAGAGACCTGGGGATGCAACTTCAGTAAAATAGAAGTTGCCCTGGCAAAGTCCTGGAATGTCTGAGACCTTTTTATACCCAAAGCCTGTTGGTGATAGGCCGGGAGGAAGGGGCGGGAGTAAGGGTGAGCTGTCTCATAAATGCCTGTAAGCATGCGGGCCCGCCCCCTATGTGTGCCCTGGGAAGGAAGATGAAGGAGGAAGTGCAGCAGGCCTGGGAGTGTGGACCCGGGCGGCATTTCTGCGGGGAGGGGACCTGGACCTCAGGGAGCGACGGAGGATGAACGGAGCATGGGCCCCTGCCCCTGGACAGGACGTGAGGAGGTAAGGGAGAGCAGAGGAGAGGAGGCAGGCTGCAGGGCAAGTGCACCGGGCCGTAAGGTGGTGACAGTTTGGGAGTTTCCGGATTAGGCCGTTGCTCTTTGGAAGTGATCGGCAGAAAGAGGGCGGGGTTTGGTTTTCGCGCTCTGCAAGAAGTTATGCCCCTTCCTTCCCACTCCGCGGCGCAGTAATGGCGGCTTCGTTTAACAGTCACAAATTTACAGTCTTAAACACGGCACACAATACCCGGTAGCATAGGGCATGGATCCTGTTCGTGACGCCAGAAAGTAAATGACTCGCCCAGGGTATGGGGACTCGGTATCTGGGCCCTCTGCTTCGGTAAGGATGTCACTGGTGGCCTGCCCAGACCCGTGGCCCTGGGGTCTTACTTAAAAAAGGGGTAAAAAGGTGTTGGAATGGAAATAAAAGTTTATAAAGTTTGTGGTGACGCCACCCGCAGATTCTGGTGTTTGAGCACCAGTGCCGCTTCAGACCTGCGGAGGGTGGTGGAATGGCAGCCAAGGTGGTACAGCTTCCTGCAGATGAAGCTGAACCTCCAGGGCAGTGATGCACCATTGGTGATGGAGGTGCTGGCGAGGCATGGAGCAGGGATTCAGCCGGGGTACTGGACAACGGGACAGTCTCTGAGGATGGCAGGCGGTGCGGGGAAGGAAGTGACACACACACTGCTGGTCATTGTTTTACTTTACCTTTTACTGAAGTTGTTGCAGGTAAACTGTCCAGAGCACTGCCAGGTGTTCAGGGTGCACTTCTCGGTCTCCACAGCGAGTTGGTATGAGGCCTCCTTATTGTTTTCCCCTTTGTATATGAAGCCCCTACCTGTGTAGAACTTGGCTGGCCTCCTCTGCTCTCTTTCTCCACCTGTGCTGTCGTCGGGATACCCTCTCTTGATTACCGCTGTATCTCTCCCTGCAGTGCCTGGCTCCCTGGTGTGTGACTGCGAAGATGCCCAGGGAGACTGGAGTCTGTGTTTTCTACTGGGCCTGGTGCTCTCCAGTAGATGCGGACTCTGGTGTCCAGTGTGTTGCGCAGGGGTCAACCTATCGCTGGCTCCTTGGTCCCCTCTGTCCTTTCTCTTCTCCTTGCCTTCCGCACCCACTCTTGGGCTTTGCAGGACTACTCGAAGGCTGTTCAGGGTAACTGGCTCGGGCCTAACGCAGCACCGAACACCAGTACGTCTTCGCAGCTCTTGTAGCTTCTGCACACTCCAACTAACTCCGCCGCCAGCACCAGTATTTACAGGGGATCTTGCCTAAAGGCAGCAAGTAAAGCTTCCCTCTACTGTGTCGGGGTGGAAGGTGTTGTCTGTGTTTGTGTACCCGCTGTGGAAACCCATCCATGCTGTAGGTGAGTCTGTGGTTACCTGTGTTAGCAGGGCACCACAGAAACTCCAATCCCTGTGTTGTCTGGTCATTACTTGTGCCCTCAGTTCTGCACCCCAACGATTACTATCTCCTCGATAGATTACATCAGTTGCCCTGGGGCCCCGCTCCCTACACGTAGAGCGGGGCCCTGGGGCCCCGATCTACGTGTAGGGAGCGATACCATCCAGGCTGCATCACCATCTGCCCCAGAGGTCCCACAGCAGCGCTGGTCACTAGTGATGGGCGAATCGTAAATTACTCGGAATCGCTTGACTCTAGCGAGTCCGAGCACAGGACTCGCTACTCGTTGCGAGTCTAGCGAGTCCAATGTTAATGAATGGGGAAGCGAGTAATAGCGAGTAGTGTGAGATTTACAAATCGCAGATGTGTCTCGGAAGCTTCAGCCTGAAGCAATCCTAGTTTTGTCATTTATTTGCATTGCTCGTTTACTTTGTAAGTAATCGCTGGGAAACTCGCACAGATAAGAGTCCTGCTTTCTCCTCTGTGCTGGCTGCCAGCTCCAGGGTCCTAGAGCCTGCCTGCTGCCTGATGTAGCAGTGCTGAGATTGTTCTCAGTCTGCTCATTCCCTGTGTACAGACATGAATGTCTGTGCACAGAGATGATGTAGCAGAGCTGAGATTGTTCTCAGTCTGCTCATTCCCTGTGCATAGAGATCTATATCTATGCACAGGGGATGTAGCAGAGAGGACATCGCGTTTTGGACTGCGTCAGACGGAAGAGGATTTTTTTAATTAAAGATGGAGTCCCTAATGGCTTTTTTTTTTATTTCTAATAAAATTTTTTCTTTGTGTTGTGTTTTTTTTAAAACAATTTAATAGAAATTCATGGCGGTCATGTCTAATATTGGCGTGACCGCCATAAATTTCGGGCTTAGGGCCAGCTGATAATACAAAGCTGGCCCTAACCTCTTTATTACCCAGCGTGCCACCGCTACCAGGGCCGCTGGAAGAGCGGGGTTCAGCGCCAGAGGATGGCGCTTCAATGAACGCGCCATCTTCTGGGGCGGCTGCGGGCTGCAATTTGCAGCGGGGGGTGCCCAGAAAGCTTGGGCATCCCTGCGCTGCGGATTCCAGCCCCAGCTGCTTAACTGTACCTGGCTAGACATAGAAATTGCGCGGAGCCCCACGCATTTTTTTTAAATTATTTCATGAAATTCTGAGATTCTGACTCTGACTCTGAGACTCTGACTCTGAAATTCATGAAATAATAAAAAAAAAATGCGTGGGGCTCCGCGCAATTTCTATGTCTAGCCAGGTACAGCTAAGCAGCTGGGGGCTGGAATCCGCAGCGCAGGGATGCCCAAGCTTTCTGGGCACCCCCCGCTGCAAATTGCAGCCCGCAGCCACCCCAGAAGATGGCACGTTCATTGAAGCGCCATCCTCTGGCGCTGAACCCCGCTCTTCCAGCGGCCCTGGTGGCGGTAGCACGCTGGGTAATAAAGGGGTTAATACCAGCTTTGTTATACAAGCTGGTATTAAGCCTGAGATTCTTAATGTCAGGCCACGTTTGACCCAGCCACTAAGAATCATATATATAAAACCCGAAGGCCACTTCCTGTGGAATCTGGCCAACTTCCGTGACGGCCTGCGCCCTGTGTCACAGACCGGAACTGGAAGTTCCAGACCCACGAGCGGTGAGCGCTTAGCGCTCACCGCGAGCCGCTGTCAAACCTGCATAGCGGCTCGCAGTGGGCGCTAAAGCGCCACCGCCACCCCCACACAGAACCGTGTGCTCCCACCCAGGGCCGCACCGTCCACTGGACAGTGTGAGCCCTGAGTCCAGAGCGCCGGCAGCCAGGGGGAGCGGCATCACATAAGGGGGCGGCGCCACCTACATCAGCGGCGGCCTCAGCAGAGACGGACGCTGTAAGAGGGCGCGCGCCCTGTGGCACTGTAGGCTGCAGGGCGCCGGCGCGAGCGGACGCTGCAGGGCCGGCGGGGCTGACACCGGCCTCCGATCGGCTCAGGCGGCAGGGTGGCTACATGCACCCTCCCACCAACATCCGGGAACCGGCCCGGCCCGCCCCACACTCCGGTGTGCGGCCTCCGCCGGCACTGCCCACTCTCCTCCTCCATCAGGGACCACACAGCCCCGCCGACAGCCCGGTGCGTGTTCTGCCTCCCCTCTCCTGTGCCCCCCCAGCCTCCCCTCTCCTGTGCCCCCCCGCCTCCCCCTCTCCTGTGCCCCCCCAGCCTCCCCTCTCCTGTGCCCCCCCAGCCTCCCCCTCTCCTGTGCCCCCCCAGCCTCCCCTCTCCTGTGCCCCCCCAGCCTCCCCTCCCCTCTGCCCCCCCAGCCTTCCCTCTCCTGTGCCCCCCCAGCCTCCCCTCTCCTGTGCCCCCCAGCCTCCCCTCTCCTGTGCCCCCCCAGCCTCCCCTCTCCTGTGCCCCCCCATCCTCCCCTTTCCTGTGCCCCCCAGCCTCCCCTTTCCTGTGCCCCCCAGCCTCCCCTCTCCTGTGCCCCAAGCCTCCCCTCTCCTGTGCCCCCCCAGCCTCCCCTTTCCTGTGCCCCCCAGCCTCCACTTTCCTGTGCCCCCCAGCCTCCACTTTCCTGTGCCCCAGCCTCCCCTCTCCTGTGCCCCCCCAGCCTCCCCTCTCCTGTGCCCCCCAGCCTCCCCTCTTCTGTGCCCCCAGCCTCTCCTCTGCCTCCGCTCTTCTCCAGCCTCCTCTCTCCTCTGCCTCCGCTCTTCTCCAGCCTCCGCTCTTCTCCAGCCTCCGCTCTTCTCCAGCCTCTGCTCTTCTCCAGCCTCCGCTCTTCTCTAGCCTCCGCTCTTCTCCAGCCTCCGCTCTCCTCTGCCCTCCAGCCTCCGCTCTCCTCTGCCTCCGCTCTCCCCTTCCCTCCAGCCTCCGCTCTCCCCTGCCTCCGCTCTTCTCCAGCCTCCGCTCTTCTCCAGCCTCCGCTCTTCTCCAGCCTCCCCTCTTCTCCAGCCTCCCCTCTTCTCCAGCCTCCGCTCTCCTCTGCCCTCCAGCCTCCGCTCTTCTCCAGCCTCCGCTCTTCTCCAGCCTCCGCTCTTCTCCAGCCTCCGCTCTCCTCTGCCCTCCAGCCTCCGCTCTCCCCTGCCTCCGCTCTCCCCTGCCTCCGCTCTCCCCCTGCCTCCGCTCTCCCCCTGCCTCCGCTCTCCCCCAGCCTCCGCTCTCCTCCAGCCTCCCCTCTTCTCTGCCCTCCAGCCTCCGCTCTCCCCTGCCTCCGCTCTCCCCTGCCTCCGCTCTTCCCCTGCCTCCGCTCTTCCCCTGCCTCCGCTCTCCCCTGCCTCCGCTCTTCTCCCAGCCTCCGCTCTCCCCTGCCTCCGCTCTCCCTGCCTCCGCTCTCCCCCAGCCTCCGCTCCTCCTCCAGCCTCCGCTCTCCCCTGCCTCTCTCCCAGCCTCCGCTCTCCCCTGCCTCCGCTCTCCCCTGCCTCCGCTCTCCCTGCCTCGCTCTCCTCTCTCGCTCTCCCCCTCTGCCCTCCGCTCTCCCCCTGCCTCCGCTCTCCCCTTGCCTCCGCTCTCCCCAGCCTCCGCTCTCCTCTCAGCCTCCCTCTTCTCTGCCCTCCAGCCTCCGCTCTCCCCTGCCTCCGCTCTCCCCTGCCTCCGCTCTTCCCTGCCTCCGCTCTCCCCTGCCTCCGCTCTCCCAGCCTCCGCTCTCCCTGCCTCCGCTCTTCTCCAGCCTCCGCTCTCCCCTGCCTCCGCTCTCCCCTGCCTCCGCTCTCCCTGCCTCCGCTCTCCCCCTGCCTCCGCTCTCCCCTGCCTCCGCTCTCTCCCTGCCCTCCGCTCTCCCCTGCCTCCGCTCTCCCCCAGCCTCCGCTCTCCCCCAGCCTCCGCTCTCCTCCAGCCTCCCCTCTTCTCTGCCTCCAGCCTCCGCTCTTTCCTGCCTCCGCTCTCCCCTGCCTCCGCTCTCCCCTGCCTCCGCTCTCCCCTGCCTCCGCTCTTCTCCAGCCTCCCTCTTCTTCAGCCTCGCTCTTCTCCAGCCTCCCTCTCTTCTCCAGCCTCCCTCTTCTCCAGCCTCCCCTCTTCTCCAGCCTCCGCTCTCCTCTGCCCTCACCTCCGCTCTCCCCTGCCTCCGCTCTCCCCCTGCCTCCGCTCTTCTCCAGCCTCCGCTCTTCTCCAGCCTCCGCTCTCTCTCCAGCCTCCGCTCTAATCCAGCCTCCGCTCTTCTCCAGCCTCCGCTCTTCTCCAGCCTCTCCGCCTCTTCTCCAGCCTCCGCTCTCCTCTGCCGTCCAGCCTCCGCTCTCCCCTGTCTCCGCTCTCCCCTGTCTCCGCTCTCCCCTGCCTCCGCTCTCCCCTCCTCCGCTCTCTCCGCCTCCCCTCTTTCTCCAGCCTCCCCTCTTCTCTGCCCTCCAGCCTCCGCTCTTCTCCAGCCTCCGCTCTTCTCCAGCCTCCGCTCTTCTCCAGCCTCCGCTCTCCCCTGCCTCCGCTCTCCCCTGCCTCCGCTCTCCCCTGCCTCCGCTCTCCCCTGCCTCCGCTCTCCTCTGCCCTCCAGCCTCCGCTCTCCCTGCCTCCGCTCTCCACCTCGCCCTCCAGCCTCCGCTCTCCCCTGCCTCCGCTCTCCCCTGCCTCCGCTCTCCCCTGCCTCCGCTCTCCCTGTCTCCGCTCTCCCCTCTCCCCTGTCTCCGCTCTCCCCTCTCCCTGCCTCCGCTCTCCCTGCCTCCGCTCTCCTCTGCCCTCCGCCTCTGCTCTCCCCTGCCTCTGCTCTCCCTGCCTCTGCTCTCCCCTGCCTCCGCTCTCCCCTGCCTCCGCTCTCCCCCTGCCTCCGCTCTCCCCTGCCTCCGCTCTCCTCTGCCTCCGCTCTCCCCTCCTCCACTCCTCCTACTGCCCTCCAGCCTCCGCTCTCCTCTGCCCTCCAGCCTCCGCTCTCCTCTGCCCTCCAGCCTCCGCTCTCCCCTGCCTCCGCTCTCCCTGCCTCCGCTCTCCCCTGCCTCCGCTCTCCTCTGCCCTCCAGCCTCCACTCTCCTCTGCCTCTCTGCCTCCGCTCTCCTCTCCCCTCCAGCCTCCGCTCTCCTCTGCCCTCCAGCCTCCGCTCTCCTCTGCCCTCCAGCCTCCGCTCTTTTCTGCCCTCCAGCCTCCGCTCTCCTCTGCCCTCCAGCCTCCGCTCTCCTCTGCCCTCCAGCCTCCGCTCTCCTCCAGCCTCGCTCTCCTCCAGCCTCCGCTCTTCTCCAGCCTCCCGCTCTCCTCCGCCTCCGCTTTCCTCCAGCCTCCGCTCTCCTCCAGCCTCCGCTCTTCTCCAGCCTCCGCTCTCCTCTGCCTCCGCTCTCCCCTGCCCTCCAGCCTCCGCTCTTCTCCAGCCTCCGCTCTCCTCTGCCTCTGCTCTCCTCTGCCTCCGCTCTCCTCTGCCTCTGCTCTCCTCTGCCTCCGCTCTCCTCTGCCTCCGCTCTCCTCCTGCCTCCGCTCTCCCTGCCTCCGCTCTCCCCTGCCTCTGCTCTCCCTGCCTCCGCTCTCCTCTGCCTCCGCTCTCCCCTGCCTCCATCTCCTCTGCCCTCCAGCCTACGTTTTCCTCTGCCCTCCAGCCTCCGCTCTCTCTGCCCTCCAGCCTCCGCTCTCCTCTGCCCTCCATCCTCGCCTCTCCCTGCCTCCGCTCTCCCTGCCTCCGCTCTCCCCTGCCTCCGCTCTCCTCTGCCTCCGCTCTCCTCTGCCCTCCTAGCCTCCGCTCTCCTCTGCCCTCCAGCCTCCGCTCTCCTCTGCCCTCCAGCCTCCGCTCTCCTCCAGCCTCCGCTCTCCCCTGCCTCCGCTCTCCCCTGCCTCCGCTCTCCTCTGCCTCCGCTCTCCCCTGCCTCCACTCTCCTCTGCCCTCCAGCCTCCGTTCTCCTCTGCCCTCCAGCCTCCCCTCTCCTCTGCCCTCCAGCCTCCGCTCTCCTCTGCCCTCCAGCCTCCGCTCTCCCCTGCCTCCGCTCTCCCCTGCCTCCGCTCTCCTCTGCCTCCGCTCTCCTCTGCCCTCCAGCCTCCGCTCTCCTCTGCCCTCCAGCCTCCGCTCTCCTCTGCCCTCCATCCTCCGCTCTCTTCTGCCTCCAGCCTCCGCTCTCCTCTGCCCTCCAGCCTCCGCTCTCCTCTGCCCTCCAGCCTCCGCTCTCCTCTGCCCTCCAGCCTCCGCTCTCTTCTGCCCTCCAGCCTCCGCTCTCCTCTGCCCTCCAGCCTCCGCTCTCCTCTGCCCTCCAGCCTCCGCTCTCCTCCAGCCTCCGCTCTCCTCCAGCCTCCGCTCTCCTCCAGCCTCTGCTCTTCTCCAGCCCCGCTCTCCTCTGCCCTCCAGCCTCCGATCTTCTCCAGCCTCTGCTCTCCTCTGCCTCCGCTCTCCCCTGCCCTCCAGCCTCCGTTCTCCCTGCCTCCGCTCTCCCCTGCCTCCGCTCTCCCCTGCCTCCGCTCTCCTCTGCCCTCCAGCCTCCGCTCTCCCCTGCCTCCGCTCTCTCCCTGCCTCCGCTCTCCCTGCCTTTGCTCTCCCTGCCCTCCAGCCTCCGCTCTCCCCTGCCCTCCAGCCTCCGCTCTCCCTGCCTCCGCTCTCCCCTGCCTCCGCTCTCCTCTTCCCTCCAGCCTCCGCTCTCCCTGCCTCCGCTCTCCCCCTGCCTCCGCTCTCCCCCTGCCTCCGCTCTTCCCCCTGCCTCCGCTCTCCCCTTGCCTCCGCTCTCCCCCAGCCTCCGCTCTCCTCCAGCCTCCCTCTTCTCTGCCCTCCTGCCTCCGCTCTCCCTGCCTCCGCTCTCCCCTGCCTCCGCTCTTCCCCTGCCTCCGCTCTCCCCTGCCTCCGCTCTCCCCAGCCTCCGCTCTCCCCTGCATCCGCTCTTCTCCAGCCTCCGCTCTCCCCTGCCTCCGCTCTCTCCCCTGCCTCCGCTCTCCCCCAGCCTCCGCTCTCCCCCAGCCTCCGCTCTCCCCCAGCCTCCGCTCTCCTCCAGCCTCCCCTCTTCTCTGCCCTCCAGCCTCCGCTCTTTCCTGCCTCCGCTCTCCCCTGCCTCCGCTCTCCCCTGCCTCCGCTCTCCCCTGCCTCCGCTCTTCTCCAGCCTCCCCTCTTCTTCAGCCTCCGCTCTTCTCCAGCCTCCCTCTTCTCCAGCCTCCCCTCTTCTCCAACCTCCCCTCTTCTCCAGCCTCCCCTCTTCTCCAGCCTCCGCTCTCCTCTGCCCTCCAGCCTCCGCTCTCCCCTGCCTCCGCTCTCCCCTGCCTCCGCTCTTCTCCAGCCTCCGCTCTTCTCCAGCCTCCGCTCTTCTCCAGCCTCCGCTCTTCTCCAGCCTCCGCTCTCCTCTGCCGTCCAGCCTCCGCCTCTCCCTGTCTCCGCTCTCCCCTGTCTCCGCTCTCCCCTGCCTCCGCTCTCCCCTACCTCCGCTCTTCTCCAGCCTCCCCTCTTCTCCAGCCTCCCCTCTTCTCCAGCCTCCCCTCTTCTCCAGCCTCCCCTCTCCTCTGCCCTCCAGCCTCCGCTCTTCTCCAGCCTCCGCTCTCCCCTGCCTCCGCTCTCCCCTGCCTCCGCTCTCCCCTGCCTCCGCTCTCGCTGCCTCCGCTCTCCCTGCCTCCGCTCTCCTCTGCCCTCCAGCCTCCGCTCTCCCCTGCCTCCGCTCTCCCCTGCCCTCCAGCCTCCGCTCTCCCCTGCCTCCGCTCTCCCCTGCCTCCGCTCTCCCCTGTCTCCGCTCTCCCCTCTCCCCTGTCTCCGCTCTCCCCTCTCCCCTGCCTCCGCTCTCCCCTGCCTCCGCTCTCCTCTGCCCTCCAGCCTCTGCTCTCCCCTGCCTCTGCTCTCCCCTGCCTCTGCTCTCCCCTGCCTCCGCTCTCCCTGCCTCCGCTCTCCCCTGCCTCCGCTCTCCTCTGCCTCCGCTCTCCCTGCCTCCACTCTCCTCTGCCCTCCAGCCTCCGCTCTCCTCTGCCCTCCAGCCTCCGCTCTCCTCTGCCCTCCAGCCTCCGCTCTCCTCTGCCTCCAGCCTCCGCTCTCCCCTGCCTCCGCTCTCCCCTGCCTCCGCTCTCCTCTGCCCTCCAGCCTCCACTCTCCTCTGCCCTCCTGCCTCCGCTGTCCTCTCCCCTCCAGCCTCCGCTCTCCTCTGCCCTCCAGCCTCCGCTCTCCTCTGCCCTCCAGCCTCCGCTCTTTTTTGCCCTCCAGCCTCCGCTCTCCTCTGCCCTCCAGCCTCCGCTCTCCTCTGCCCTCCAGCCTCCGCTCTCCTCCAGCCTCCGCTCTCCTCCAGCCTCCGCTCTTCTCCAGCCTCTGCTCTCCTCCAGCCTCCGCTTTCCTCCAGCCTCCGCTCTCCTCCAGCCTCCGCTCTTCTCCAGCCTCCGCTCTCCTCTGCCTCCGCTCTCCCCTGCCCTCCAGCCTCCGCTCTTCTCCAGCCTCCGCTCTCCTCTGCCTCCGCTCTCCTCTGCCTCCGCTCTCCTCTGCCTCCGCTCTCCTCTGCCTCCGCTCTCTTCCTGCCTCTCGCTCTCCCCTGCCTCCGCTCTCCCCTGCCTCTGCTCTCCCCTGCCTCCGCTCTCCTCTGCCTCCGCTCTCCCCTGCCTCCACTCTCCTCTGCCCTCCAGCCTACGTTCTCCTCTGCCCTCCAGCCTCCGCTCTCCTCTGCCCTCCAGCCTCCGCTCTCCTCTGCCCTCCAGCCTCCGCTCTCCCCTGCCTCCGCTCTCCTCTGCCTCCGCTCTCCCCTGCCTCCGCTCTCCTCTGCCTCCGCTCTCCTCTGCCCTCCAGCCTCCGCTCTCCTCTGCCCTCCAGCCTCCGCTCTCCTCTGCCCTCCAGCCTCCGCTCTCTTCTGCCCTCCAGCCTCTGCTCTCCTCTGCCCTCCAGCCTCCGCTCTCCTCTGCCCTCCAGCCTCCGCTCTCCTCTGCCCTCCAGCCTCTGCTCTCCTCCAGCCTCCGCTCTCCCCTGCCTCCGCTCCCCCTGCCTCCGCTCTCCTCTGCCTCCGCTCTCCCCTGCCTCCACTCTCCTCTGCCCTCCAGCCTCCGTTCTCCTCTGCCCTCCAGCCTCCGCTCTCCTCTGCCCTCCAGCCTCCGCTCTCCTCTGCCCTCCAGCCTCCGCTCTCCTCTGCCCTCCAGCCTCCGCTCTCCCCTGCCTCCGCTCTCCCCTGCCTCCGCTCTCCCCTGCCTCCGCTCTCCTCTGCCTCCGCTCTCCTCTGCCCTCCAGCCTCCGCTCTCCTCTGCCCTCCAGCCTCCGCTCTCCTCTGCCCTCCATCCTCCGCTCTCTTCTGCCCTCCAGCCTCCGCTCTCCTCTGCCCTCCAGCCTCCGCTCTCCTCTGCCCTCCAGCCTCCGCTCTCCTCTGCCCTCCAGCCTCCGCTCTCCTCTGCCCTCCAGCCTCCGCTCTCCTCCAGCCTCCGCTCTCCTCCAGCCTCTGCTCTCCTCCAGCCTCTGCTCTTCTCCAGCCTCCGCTCTCCTCTGCCCTCCAGCCTCCGCTCTTCTCCAGCCTCTACTCTCCTCTGCCTCCGCTCTCCCCTGCCCTCCAGCCTCCGCTCTCCCCTGCCTCCGCTCTCCCCTGCCTCCGCTCTCCCCTGCCTCCGCTCTCCTCTGCCCTCCAGCCTCCGCTCTCCCCTGCCTCCGCTCTCCCCTGCCTCCGCTCTCCCCTGCCTCCGCTCTCCCCTGCCCTCCAGCCTCCGCTCTCCCCTGCCCTCCAGCCTCCGCTCTCCCCTGCCTCCGCTCGCCCCTGCCTCCGCTCTCCTCTGCCTCCGCTCTCCCTTGCCTCCGCTCTCCCCTAGCCTCCGCTCTTCTCCAGCCTCCGCTCTTCTCCAGCCTCCGCTCTTCTCCAGCCTCCGCTCTTCTCCAGCCTCTGCTCTTCTCCAGCCCCGCTCTCCCCTAGCCTCCGCTCTCCCCTGCCTGCTCCGCTCTCCCCTGCCTCCGCTCTCCCCTGCCTCCGCTCTTCTCCAGCCTCCGCTCTCCTCTGCCTCCGCTCTCCTCTGCCTCCGCTCTCCTCTGCTTCCGCTCTCCTCTGCCTCCGCTCTTCTCCTGCCTCCGCTCTCCCCTGCCTCCGCTCTCCCCTGCCTCCACTCTCCTCTGCCTCCGCTCTCCCCTGCCTCCACTCTCCTCTGCCCTCCAGCCTCCGTTCTCCTCTGCCCTCCAGCCTCCGCTCTCCTCTGCCCTCCAGCCTCCGCTCTCCCCTGCCTCCGCTCTCCCTTGCCTCCGCTCTCCCCTAGCCTCCGCTCTTCTCCAGCCTCCGCTCTTCTCCAGCCTCCGCTCTTCTCCTGCCTCCGCTCTTCTCCAGCCTCCGCTCTTCTCCAGCCTCTGCTCTTCTCCAGCCTCCGCTCTTCTCCAGCCTCCGCTCTCCCCTAGCCTCCGCTCTCCCTGCCTCTGCTCTCCCCTGCCTTCGCTCTCCTCTGCCTCTGCTCTTCTCTGCCCTCCAGCCTCCGCTCTCCTCTGCCCTCCAGCCTCCGCTCTCCTCTGCCCTCCAGCCTCCGCTCTCCTCTGCCCTCCAGCCTCCGCTCTCTGCCCTCCAGCCTCCGCGCTCCTCTGCCCTCCAGCCTCCGCGCTCCTCTGCCCTCCAGCCTCCGCTCTTTTCTGCCCTCCAGCCTCCGCTCTTTTCTGCCCTCTAGCCTCTGCTCTTTTCTGCCCTCCAGCCTCCGCTCTCCTCTGCCTCCGCTCTCCTCCAGCCTCCGCTCTTCTCCCGCCTCCGCTCTTCTCCAGCCTCCGCTCTCCTCCAGCCTCCGCTCTCCTCCAGCCTCCGCTCTCCTCTGCCTCCGCTCTCCCCTGCCCTCCAGCCTCCGCTCTTCTCCAGCCTCCGCTCTCCTCTGCCTCCGCTCTCCCTGCCCTCCAGCCTCCGCTCTCCCCTGCCTCCGCTCTTCTCCAGCCTCCGCTCTTCTCCAGCCTCCGCTCTTCTCCAGCCTCCGCTCTTCTCCAGCCTCCGCTCTTCTCCAGCCTCCGCTCTCCCCTGCCCTCCAGCCTCCGCTCTCCCCTGCCCTCAGCCTCCGCTCTCCCCTGCCTCCGCTCTCCCCTGACCCCTTCCTCCTCTAACCCCTCCAGTTTCTGCCTCCTCAGTCCTCTGCCTCCTCCAGCCTCTGCCCCTCCAGCCTCTGCTGCACTCACTGCTGACCACTGAGCCACCGCACTCACTGCTGACCACTGAGCCACCGCACTCACTGCTGACCACTGAGCCGCCTGTATACACACAATTAATTTCACAGCACTCCCCTATTACTAAATAAACTATATATAGATTCTAGACTACCCGATTCTTTAGAATCGGGCCACCATCTAGTCTCCAATAAAGGGTTAAAAAAACACAGAGAAAATTTTTTATTTGAAATAAAAAAAAAAGCCATTAGGGACTCCATCTTTAATTAAAAAAATCCTCTTCCGTCCGACGTAGTCCAAAACGCGATGTCCTCTCTGCTACATCCCCTGTGCATAGATATAGATCTCTATGCACAGGGAATGAGCAGACTGAGAACAATCTCAGCACTGCTACATCATGTCTGTGAGCAGGAGGGCTCTAGGACCCTGGAGCTGCACAGAGAAGACAGCTGGACTCCGCTCGCAAAGAAACAGCAGTTACTTTGCGAGTTTCCCTGCTATCACTGGCACAGTAGCCGAGTCTAATGCAAACAATGGCAATCCTAGTTTTGTCAGCGTTTCTGACAAAACTAGGATTGATATTGATTTGCATTGGACTCGTGCGAGTAATCACTGGGAAACTCGCAGAGTACCGAGTCCTGCGAGTCCCTTACTACTCGCCGAGTAACGAGTCCTAGTGAGTAGATTCGCCCATCCCTACTGGTCACCCTGACCAGATAACTATAGGTGGCGTGACAAACTTATCCCTTGTACATATTTCCCTTTATTGAAAGCCCAGGTTCATGGAGCCGGGTCACTGTCACCATGAACAACCCACTGAACTGACCGGCCTGGTTACTGAGTACCCCCGGCCCTGGTGGGCTTCGAACATCACTGAGGCCCCTGACTGTTAGCTTCCTACACTAGTGGTCAAAATTAGAGAACAAAACATAATTTTCTTAATGTTAAGGTCATTGTGTTGTCCTATGTGAAAATATCCTAACAGTAAAATAGCAGTATTTTTAAGCTAATTTCATAAAATGAATATATTCTAAAGCAGTGGTCCCCAACCTTTTTTGTGACAGGGACCAACTCCATGCAAGACTATTTTTCCATGGCCTTGCAGGGCAGGGTGGCACAGGGGCAGGAATTTGGTCATATGGGGCGGGGCTATGGAGAGGGTTGGAGTTTAGTCTCCGAAAATAAAAAAAGTGTTGTATATTAATTTTTGCTCCCAAAGATGTGCTACATCTTATTTCCAGAGGATGTCTTATTTTTCTATCCCTTTGCATCTCTTAATACGGTATCCCCAGCATCCCCTTGCAGCCCATAACATCCCAATCATCCCCTTGCAACCCCAATACGGTATCCCGATCATCTAAATCATCCCGTTGCAGCCCCCAATATCCCCCATCATCCCCTTGCAGCCCCCAATTATGGTACCTGTCAATAAAAACCACATACACACACTCACTTTTCTCACCGATCCTCCAGCGCCGCATGCATTCGATGACGTTAGCCACTGGCTTCTGATTGGCTGGTGGCTTGTGGCCTCTGATTGTCCAGCGTCTCACCAAATATCTACGCCGGCAAGCCCCTCATAATAGTTTCTACTGAGAGCCACGTCACTGAGGGGCGGGGAAGTGGGCAGCATCCACCTCACACAATGACCTCTGAGCCACGACAGAGCACACTTTCAGTATGTAGTGCTGGTCTGTGGCAGCACCGTGGATCGACACAAATACCTCAATGGCCCGGTCCAAGTCTGTGGTTCGGTGGTTTGGGACCCCCATTCTAAAGCACAGAATAAAAATGTAAAGGAGATAAATGATAAAGAACACTGATCAAAACTACAGGACATCTTCAGATACCTGCTAATTATTGGGGTTTACCTGGTGCTAATTTCCTTAATCTGACAAACCCTATTTTACTGGCAGCCTAACTTTCTAGTTTGCACTCACTTTGCAAAAATGAAGTGCCATTTCAAAATGACCGAAACCGTCTGGTAGCAGGTTGTCCAGATAAAGGCCAAGGGTGTCACCCTATTAGCCTGAGGAAGGTGCCAGGTGGGGCGCCGAAACACGTAGGAGAAGGAGAATAAAGGATGGAAATCTGACTGACTCTTTGGTGAGTTTTTTTAAGCCCTGGAGCAGCGCGGACCGTGACACACCTACACTCTCATCATCTTTCTGGATTAAATCACTGTTCAGTCTTCGGTGGAGGTCCTGCAGCAGCTTGTAATAATATTTCCTAAAACGCCTTCAAGCCAGTTGTGGGGATCACAACTGTACCAGGTGAGTGGCTTCTTAGCACCCCCCCATTACCATTAGTGTCACTAGTGATAGGGCACTATTGCGCCTCTTGTCCCCCACCCTTTTATATTTTTATTAGCCATACTACCACAAGTTAGTCATCCCAAATCTGTGATATCTAGAATATTGCATCTTTACAACATCACAAACTCTTTCAAGTCCAATAACAATGCTGGTTGCCCTCGAAAGACAAATGCAACAGAGGACAAGACATTCTGGAGAATCTACGTGGGTAATCATTTCAACACTGCAGCTAGAATAGCTCGCCAGTTCAACATCGAACAGGGTAAGTGTGGAGCCCCACCGGGTAGGCCGTCATCAGAGGTACTATACTCCTGCGGTTAAGGGGAGTAGTGCCTCAGCTCTCCAGTTGCTGGGGTGATGCAGTCGAGACCAAAAACACACACACAACTGTAGGCCCCTGGGATTGTGATTGGACCCTGAGAGAGGACCCAGGTCAGAAAAGGGAGAAAGAGAGAGTAGGAGACAGAGTAGAGTGGTAGTCGAGAGTGTAGCGACTCCCGTGGGCTGGAACATGACCACGCTAGTCCACGGAGAGAAAGACCGACAGGTGGGAGAAGACGAGAGCCCTTGGGATGCAGGTGAGACATCAATCCTCGAATCTGACGAAAAGGAGGGACTGGTGGACAGGGACCCGGCCCTGAACACGGTGCGGGAGCTGTATGCCCGAGCCGTTGAACCAGAGGCCCCAAGCTTCTAATGGGAGCTGTGGCTGAAATAGGGAGCAGTGCCCAGAAGGGGACACAACAGCACCTGTGGCGGCCGGTACTTGAGCTCTGTGCTGCGGAGGCACTGAGAGCCTGGGGGGCAGAGTGGTGATGCGCTCTCCCCAGAAGAGAACTACCCCTTATAGCGCTGGGAGAGAGAGAAAGACCACCAGAGACAGGAACACCTATAGAGGAAGGAAAGGGCACCGACCGTGGCTTGATTGCACTAACCCGGTTCTGGAGACAACGCTGAATTGGAGGTTGGCAAGGGATGTACTCGGTGGCCATGCTAGAAGAACTGAGTAAAAGTAACAGAACTCCAGCTGTGGTGTGTGATACTTTTATTAGCGGCGACCACCGGCCGCAGAGGCTGTATGAGACATCAGGGTACTGACATCCCAGTGAACATCTGCCAATGTACGAACTGACTCCTCCAACCCGCTGCTCTGGGGACTGCGCTCCACCTGCGGGGAGCGGAACCATCTAAGCTGCCGGTCACCGTCCCCAGGGTTCTGAAGCAGTGGCCACCGCCCTGGCCGCTTACTGCAGGTGGCGTCACGAATACCCCCTTTGTTCCCTCAGACTTTCCCTGTCATCTTCCCTGCCATTTATTAACAATCACACTGCCAGGGTCATAGGACCAGATTTCGGCCCCCGTCTGTCCCCGTGAAAAGAATCGAAAGAGGTGAAGAGAACGAGTAACCGCTTGGTTCCTGAGAGTCTTCCCTGGCCCTGGAGTGGGCGTGTCATAAGGATCTGTCTCATTATAGTGTGTTGCAGCATTTGGACTGAAAGCCCACTCTTCAGTGACCAAAACTCTTATTAGCAGAAAAAATCAAAAGACTAGACTCGCCTTTGGCGAGGAGCATGTTGTGTGGACAGAGAAGGAGTGGTCTACAGTTCATTTTAGTGATGAAAGCAAGTTTAATTTATTTGTGTCTGATGGGAAACATTATATTCATAGACAAATTGGTGAAAGACTGAACCCAAAGTGTTTAAAGAAGTCAGTGAAAGATGGTGGACGACGTGTCATGTTTGGGTAATGTTTTCTGCTGCAGGGGTTGGACCTCTCATACAGTTACATGGCAGAGTGAATGCAAGTGTGTATCAGAACCTTCTATAACAACATGTTGATCCTTACTTGTATTCAGTACACAATAAGCCATCAATTTTCATGCAGGACAATGCCCCTGTCACACAGCAAAACAGGTAAAGCAGGTCCTTGAAACAGAAAACATTGAAACAATGAAATGGCCGCCCAGAGTCCTGATCTAAACCCAATAGAAAACCTCTGGAAAATCCTTGGTGATAAGGTTATGGCCAAGGAATCCACAACAGTCACAGAAATGTGGAAGAGACTGGAAGAAGATTGGACCAAAATCCCACCAGAGTCATGTGAGAAGACTAGTGATGTCCAGTGGCCGCAGATGTCCTGAAGTCATTCAAAGCAAACGTGTGGCGCCCCGCAACAAATGCGTCACAGGAGTGTATTGCAGCCCAGACTGCAGCTGCGATATTCTCTGACTAGGTGATGACATGGTTAAAACTCAGAGCTCCATACCCTACATGCACATCAGCATAGAGGGCCAATAAGGTCCTGGCGGGCGGAGTGTAGGAGTAGTGTGTTAGAGGAAAAGTTAGTGCAGAAGAGAGTCTGCAATGTAGGAGAAGTAGGAAGGAGCAGAACGTGGCCGGGAGGAACGTAGGAGAGGGGGCCCTGCACAGTTCCGTGCAGCCCCTAGGCCACCACTGGTTGGGCGCCATTACCCGTGCTTCAACAACCGGACCCTGGGCGACCACATACGGGTCAAAATACACCCGTGCCCATCTACAACCGGATCACTGGTTCCGAATCTGGTAGTCGTTTATCACTGCTATGCAAACCCGGAGTGGAGGGACCGCTCTACAGGAGTACCCCACCGGCGCCGCAAACAGAGCCGTCTTGCCAGCAGAGTACCCACCAAAAGGACCCAGACTACCCCTCACACCGGAACGTACACACCGGCAGGGCCATTTAAGTAGTCCCTTGTACCCGACCTTGGCACTCAAAGGTGACATCGGCAACTCACCTAGAATACGTTAGAATGGAGGAACACCGCGGAGCTCTGAGAAACACCGGTCATTGCCAAGTCCACCCAGTCCGTTACCCGTTATCTGTATACCATGTATCACCTGCTGGTTACAGTAAAATACCCATTGCAGAGACTTTTGGTGTCCGTGTTTCTTAAGAACTGTTTCTCTCCGCATGCAGAAAGTAACTAAGCTGCCTCACAACATCTTGCGCAGCTCCTGGCTCCGGGGACTCCCGCTCGTCCTGTGGGGAGCGTCCCATCTTGCTGCATTCCATCCCCCGGAGGCTCAAGCAGCGCCGGTGAACTCACCGGAACTCTCACAGGTGGCGTCACGACAAGATTTAACCCCTTATCTGTTCGGCCAACTTCATTGATCTGGACCACCTGGCCCACACAGCCTCGGGCGCGGTATCGTGACAGGGAGCAGCGACAGCCTGAGACATGCACACCCCGGCTACGGTGAGTCAGAGTTTGGCGTCACGAACAGGATACGAGCAGGCCGTTCCCTTATTTCATCAAAAAGGACTTTGCTCGTCCCAAAACGAACTTTTCCCGCCTTTTCACCATTGGGCCAAGATGGCGACCAAGATGGCGGACCCCGCCATGTGAACCACCACGTGCTGGCCCAGGGGTGAGCCTCCACCCCTCTTCGTGGGAGGGCCAGGGCAGAGGCGCCAAAATCATTATCCACCCCGATTGCTGGAAACAACAATGGGGGCGGGCCAAAGACTTTATCCCAGCTATGGACTACAAAACCCCCCCAGAAAGTGGGAGTGTCAAGGCTTTTCCACCAGCTCTTCAACAGGAACGGTTACCAGTTTGGACGAATGTGGTTCTCCCAACAAGGAAAATGGCCAGCATGAAGCTTCACAAATTGATGCAGGAGGTCAAGGCAGAGGCCAGAGCAGCCATAGGCCATCTGGGTCCGGGTCCCGTCCTCACTATAGACGGCAACCCCGACTTCTGGCAAGTGGTGCTGCAAGACCTAAGGGTGAGACTCATGGAAACTACAGAGTGGACGATCCGCAGCTGGAGTGCGGGCCTAGCCAGCCGACTCCATCGAGCTGTCCAGCAAGGACTTGCAAGTGGTCCCACTCCAGAGCCGGAAAGCAGCTCCTGTTCCGCTACCTCACCAGTGCCTACAACCTGTCCTGCCTCATCACCAGAGCCCGTGAACTGCGTTATTCCACCGGAGTCCGTCACCGATCCAGTTCCAGAGCCGGAGCTTGCAAATTGCTCCACCACCAAAGCCGATACCTTTTCAGTTCCCGCCGTGGAACCTACTACCGGTCTCACTCCAATCAATCTAGAGACTGTGACCTGTTCATCTCCAGAACCGGAGGCCCGTTCTGAATCCTCTGAGGCATACCCAGTTACTGGAGCAAAAACAACACCACCTAACAGCGCTGAAGTAGCAGACGAGGAGGCAGGCAGCCTGGAAGCCCTGCGAGATGACCCCGAGGAGGACTCCATAGCCCCAACGCCCATCAATCCGGATGACTCCGATCCAGCATCTCCACCAGAAACGCAGCCCGATGTGATCGTCGAAGGAGTGGAGGAAGAGGACGACGAGGCCCACGGCAACCTTGAGGATCTCCACCACACCGGTTTCGAATGGGGAGACGAAGAGGAACCTCCGGCTGAGCAAACAGCTCGGGTACAGTGGTCGGGTGCTGCAGCTTCTTCCCCTGGGCATCTAGTCCGGGTGCCCATCCAGACGTCCCGCCAGCGCCAAACCAGTCCGCAACCTACCCATCGCATTGACTGCATCCACACTCTAAGTCGGTCAGACGACGACATACGTCGACTCCGCAGGGCGGAGTGGCGGGCCCGTGAGCAAGCCAATATGCAAGTCCGTGCCGAGGCCCGTCGTCAACCCCCGTTACCAGACGAACTTCGTAAAGAAGGTAGAGTGACCTTGTTCAATCTGTCTACCGGGTGGGGTTTCGCCAGGGAGGAGGGAGTGCATGAGGAGATATTTGTGGGGCGTCGCGATGTAGAAACGCATTTACCTAGAGGACATCCAGACCGCGATCTGTACCGTGGGGACATTATCACATATGAGCGTCACGCTTGTTATGATGGATGGTTCGCCATACGGGTTCGCAACTGTTCTCTATATAAGTAACTTTATGTGAACATTGACAATGACTTTTTCCTTTTAATTGCCAGAAGGGTGGCCCGGCGGCCACACTTGGACTTACATTAAGGACAGTAGACCGCCCGCCGGGTCCGCAATGGTTAACCTGTTTATACCGGTTTTGTTTACTTGCAACAGTTTAAGCCGTGCACCTCCCTTAGGGGAAGAAAAGCAAAAATGCATACCTGTTATAAATAAAAGTGTTCATTTACCTGTTAATCAAAATGTAAAAATTCTCTGTAATGTTGGGGTTTTGTGACACTTGGGGACAAGCGTAATTTCCCAAGGGGGAGTGTGGCGCCCCGCAACGAGTGCGTCACAGGAGTGTATTGCAGCCCAGACTGCAGCTGCGATATTCTCTAACTAGGTGATGACATGGTTAAAACTCAGAGCTCCATACCCTACATGCACATCAGTATAGAGGGCCAATAAGGTCCTGGTGGGCGGACTGTAGGAGTAGTGTGTTAGAGGAAAAGTTAGTGCAGAAGAGAGTCTGCAATGTAGGAGAAGGAGGAAGGAGCAGAACGTGGCCGGGAGAAATGTAGGAGAGGGGGCCCTGTACAGTTCCGTGCAGCCCCTAGGCCACCACCGGTTGGGCGCCATTACTCGGTGCCTCAACAACCGGACCCTGGGTGACCACATACGGGTCAAAATACACCCATGCCCATCTACAACCAGATCACTGGTTCCAAAGCTGGTAGTCGTTTATCACTGCTATGCAAACCAGGAGTGGAGGGACCGCTTTACAGGAGTACCCCACCACCGCCGCAAACAGAGCCGTCTTGCCAGCGGAGTACCCACCAAAAGGACCCAGACTACCCTCACACACCGGAACATACACACCGGCAGAGCCATTTAAGTAGTCCCTTGTACCCGACCTTGGCACTCAAAGGCGACATCGGCAACTCACCTAGAATAAGTTAGAACGGAGGAACACCGCGGAGCGCTGAGAAACATCGGTCATTGCCAAGTCCATCCAGTCCGTTACCCATTATCTGTATACCATGTATCACCTGCTGGTTACAGTAAAATACCCGTTGCAGAGACTTTTGGTGTCCGTGTTTCTTAAGAACTGTTTCTCTCCGCATGCAGAAAGTAACTAAGCTGCCTCACAACATCTTGCGCAGCTCCTGGCTCCGGGACTCCCGCTCGTCCTGTGGGGAGCGTCCCATCTTGCTTCATTCCATCCCCTAGAGGCTCAAGCAGCGCCGTGAACTCACCGGAACTCTCACAGGTGGCGTCACGACAAGATTTAACCCCTTATCTGTTCGGCCAACTTCATTGATCTGGACCACCGGGCCCACACAGCCTCGGGCGCGGTAGACCGTGACACGGGAGCAGCGACAGCCCGAGACGTGCACACCCCGGCTACGGTGAGTCAAAAGCTTGCACAAAGGAAAGGCTTGTACACTTCCTACTCATTGGTGACTGTTGTAACCTTCATAAAATTTACTTTAAATCTTTCTCTGTCTACAGCCATTGCTGTTCTCTAATTATGATTATCATGTTTTGTGTAACATAAAGGTTTTAGGCTGTAAAATTTGGTTATTTTGGAAAACACTGTTCTAGAGGCATGGGTGTAACCTTACAAAAAAATGTTGGTAAATGTAGATTATATTCTGTCTGAAAAAATCATTTGATTCTACATTGTTCTCTAATTTAGATTGCCAGTGTATGTGCACTGTGTATTAGTTACACAGATTAGCTGGCCTGCACATGAGCTGCCCTCAGGGCAGTGTTAACTTCCTGCTGATAAAATGCTAATTGCATTGAAACTACAGCCCACAGAAAGTGACACATCCCTGAAGTCAGGTTGTGTTCTATATTACACTCTCAGATTAATAATAGGGTCACACAAACGAATAATTAAAAAAAAAAAGTCTGATTTTCATTTAGAAAAGTGAGACGATTGTTTGCCTCACTTGTCCTCCATTTACAGTCCATGTGCCATCTGTATGTAATCCGTTTTTTCTCAGCAGTAATAAATCATTTTCAGGACCTTTTACAGTTTCCTGTGTTACAGAATTGCAATGTATCTATAATGGTCACTTTACACGTCCCGATATCGGCGTCCAACTCCGATAAAAAGTCACGTGGTTCGTGCGTTGGCCCTGATATCGTTTGTGCGTTGTATGATATAAATGTCCAATACGATGCACGAACGATGCCAAAACGATATCAGGGATCAAATGAGCAGGCTCTCCAACGGCCAGATATTGGATGGACAATGTGGCCAGATCGTGCTGTGTAAAAGCCCAACTACGATGTGGAGTACAACTTCCCCTATCCTGTCCCATGTTAAATGGTCGTTCCTGGGTCCGCCGTACAAGGGGGCGTACACATCGTAGTGGCGTTGCCTGCCGATATCGCACTGTGTAACATCTCCTATGCGATCTTGGAATTCTGCCCAGAAAAAGCGCGCTCCCGCGGCGTTGTATCCAATATATCGGACCGATGTTGGGACGTGTAAAGTGGCCATAAGAATTGCATGCCATATTGTGGGATCTGATTTTTTTTTCTATGAAACCCATAGGGTACCTTTACATGTCGCAACATTGCATGCAATTTCACTTGCAACTCACTGGCTGCAGTGAAATCATGGACACATTGTTCTATTTTGTTGCCGTGTACAAATGGAACAATGTGTCCATGATTTCACTGCAACCAGTAAGTTGCATGCAATGTTGCGACATGTAAAGGTACCCATAGACTTAAATCTGTGAGTCTCATCCACATTCAGTCATTTTGCAACATGTTTAGATTTTCTCTCATGCGGAATCGGTATGAAAAAAAAAACCATTCATCAGTCATTTCATTACCTCATGGAATAAGATTGGTCTGGGTACAATATCTTTTTTCATAGATTTTGCACATGTCCAATTTATACTGTGGTGTGATTGAGCCCTTCTTTAAAGTCACGGATGAAAATCACCCATTCAAGTTTATGGTTGCAAGAAAAAAATCAGATCCCACACAGACCATCAGATAGACTTCTGACTTTTTAGGCTATGCTCACACACTGCGCATTTTTTGCGTGGGCGCTTTTAGCAGCGTTTTGCACCCGTGCAAAAAAGCGCAAAAAATAAACAGTGCTTTGACACAACACTCTTTTTTACAGGCGCAGGGGGAGAAGTGATGTCACAGAGCGGAGAAAGAATCCTGGTTCCTCCTCCCCTCTGTGACATGTCTGCCAGCCCCCATTTAATTTTGCAATGTATTAATATACACTGCGAAATCGTAATCTAAATTAAAGAAAGCCAGAAGTATTAAAAATAATAAATAATGAATACTTATCACTCCGCCGGCTTGTTCGGGCTATCTGGAGCTAGGTACCGATCTGACAGGACCTGGCATGATCTCATCGGGCGCTGATTGGCCGCTCACGGTCATGTGATATGCGCGTCACATGACGTCACATATCACATGACCGTGAACGGCCAATCATCGCCCTATGACATCATGCCAGTTCCTGTCAGATTGGTACCTGGCTCCAGATAGCCCGAACAAGCCGGCAGTGAGGTAAGTATTCATTATTTATTTTTAATACCTCTGGCTTTCTTTAATTTAGATTTCGCAGTGTATATTAATACACTGCAAAATCAAATGGGGGCTGGCAGACATGTCACAGAGGGGAGGAGGAACAGGATTTTTCCTCTCTCTCTCTGTGACATCAGATCCAGCAGCGCCGGCCCCAATGAGAGAAAGCGCCGTCGCTGCTGCGTAAAGAATTGACATGTCAATTCTTTTTACGCCCGTGCTTTCTCCCTAAAAGCGTGGCATGTTTTTACGCAGTGTCTGTACGGCAAAGTGGATTTCCCATTCACTTTGCTGGCAAACACAAGGCACATTGCGCATTTTTGAAAAGCGTGCGCAAAAAAGCGCTCAAAAATGCGCAATGTGTGAACGTAGCCTTACAATAAACCTAGGAACCTGTGCTTGAACTTGTACATGTTGTAATGTAGTTGTATTAAAATGGATCAAACATAGACTTAAAAAAGAACACACCAGTGGCACATGGATCAAAATTAGACAAAATATGTCCGAGTTTTCTGGATAATTTTAGATGATTTTTCATAACCTTGTCTGCAGCCACCTTAAATAGCAAAACCTACAGACAAATTCACTTTAAAAAGTAATTAAACTCATTTTTGTTAATACTTTGGAGTAGAGAAAATCGCAGTGATTGGTCCGCAGCGATCTCCTTCTCTGAGTGTTGGGATTATCAGAACCATTTCCATTGAATAATTTAGTCAGTGTACAATCTAATGGAAACTCACACAAGACTCGTCTGTAGAAAATGCTCATCTGAATGAGTCCTAACGTTCCTGTGGCGCCCCTGTGGACTGGCGGCCACAGAAGGTAATGCAGCTGGGACAGGTAAGCTAGTCACCCCACACCCTACACATCCCTCCATCCTAGATCTAGAACTCCATGTCAGGCAAAGGATAGAGGGGGGGAGCTAGGTGGAGGGTGGAGTGCAGAGAGGACAACCGGGAAAGCGGTAGAGGAACTAGACTAAAACCCTAGGAACACTAAGTTGAGGGGGATTAGTCAGGAAGACACAAAGAGCACTGGTTCGT